>OZ004730.1:12634810-13834810 GCA_963924685.1 Dexiosoma caninum | reverse complement strand
CTCAGTTAAATCGCATACGTTGTCGCGAATATACAATATTTTTTTTAGTGCCAATATACGAATTTCTTTACAATCATCGAATAACATGCTCAACATAACATTTTCACTGTGTGCGAAATAGGAATTATTCTGTATTATGGGGTTTACGATGTTACGTAAGTTGTGTGGTAAAAATTGCGTCCACTGGAAGAATTTTCCAAGCAGAGCACTACCGTATACAGCCGAATTGTAGTATTTGACGTTGAAATACATAGGAACATACACTTTCATGATGTACCTTGCCAAAAATTTGTAAATTTTGTGATGGGTTTTCTGTCGCAATATACACACAGAGCAATCTACTAGCTTTTGTTATCCATCTCGAATGTTCTACCGTTGATTTTCAGCATCTGTACTCATTGGAGGAATGTGTTCAAGTGGAATAAGTTGAAAATTTTCGATAACCTGAAAAATGTTTAGATTATTTCAATAAAAAAAAATACAAAACTATATCGTATAGAGAAAGAAGTACATAAAGTTATGATATTTACTTGTAATGTATTGCAAATATCCATCCTTCGAGCTAACGATCCAGTGCTTTTTGTCGGTCCAGTAGTGGCCGATTTTTCGACAGCGTTGTACAGATGTCGGAACGGCAATTCCTTGAAATGAAGTAAACAGATAAACCAATGTATTGGTCTATCTAGATAGCGTTCGATGAGACGCAATACACTTCCAGATGTGCCAGTGTTTTCCACCTCACCGTCACTACAGACGGCAATTAAATTTTCAAGTGAAAGATTTTTAGATTTGAAAAATGCAATCAATTCGGCTTGTTTCGCTTTGGAGGTTTCGCCTTTGCCTTCTAAATTCACATAGCCAATTAGTGACGAATGTGGTTCACGTTTTACTACTAGGTGTGGTTCTTTTCGCATTGTAGTGTGATATACTTCATTAATTTTCTCCCGAGTTAATGAATCATTTTTGCGACCATCAAACGAATTATCCATAATAATGGTTTCACCTCGCTCATCCTTAAACTGTATGTCAGCGAATAAAGCTGAAGCCAAAACAGATGCTAATCGATCGGATACCCCAAAGCGATCGCACATCATTGCAAACCGTGGTGTACTATATAGTGGAGTATACATTCTTCAAAAATAGAATAAAAAGTAGGAAATAGAACATTTTCATGATTTTGCGCTATGAACAACTGAAAATGGTAATTTATCAATATTTTCACGAAAAATTTGCACTTTCACAAGGCCAAAACTGCCTGAAGGAGCGTTCCAATGCTTTTGCGATGTACTAGAGAGTTCTTAACTATTGTCTTGGCTATAATTTTTGTCTTAGTATTGGACCGAAAATCTCAATGGTTTGGCTGTTATAGGCCACAATATCCAAAAAAAACGAGACAAAAGTCTGAGAAAAAACTTCAAGTCAACATCGGGAAGCTCGATTTTCACTGTAGACGTATGGTCTAGTGGACTTTTTTGCTTAGTAAAATCCCAAGAATCAGAAACGCGAAGCGTCCATTAAGATTTTCAAATCGCCCCACCCTAATGTATATATATAAAAATTTCGTGTCACGATGATGGTCGGGGTAAATTTCCGATACTACTGTATTGATTTTACTGTAATTTCGCACAGATGTGTATTTTTGTCTTTAAAAAATCACTTAAAATAAAAGATATATATTATTATGATTAATCGCCCTAATACGGGATGGGCACGTAGGGGTAAATATATGCTTCCTATATAAAAATGATACGAAACTAGCTAAGCGATTTTAATGAAATTTAAAACATAGATAGTCCAGCGTCTAGAAGGACACATAGCATATATAAAGTGTGACTGCTAGCAGATTTATATTTTCAAACTTAAATAAAAAACTTAATAATAGAAAAAATGTTATTAAGAGCTTTGAACGATAGAATAGAAATCCGGATTTTATTTTTTAAAGAGTATGTCATCCAGATCCTTTTTTTAAATTTCCTGAAAATTCGCTCTTGGGAGTTCCAGTGAGGCTGCTCTTTTCCGTAATAAAAGTTGCGGATTTTCACGTAAAATGCTTTCAACCAGGGCCCTATTCCACAAAAGAACTTATCAACTTTTCACTTTGCACTTATCAAATTGAATTTTTTGGCAAAGTGAAAAGTGTTTCTGTTCCACAATATTCTTTGCAAATTTCACTTTGAATTAAGCAAATTTTTGTAAATACTTTGCTCTCTTTGCTGTCTTTGCAAAGTTTTTGCTCTTTTGGCAAAGTCTTTGCGCTCTTCTGCAAAGTGAGTGTGCAAAGTGTTCCACAAAGCATTTAATCTGCTTTGCATTTCTGTCTTATCACTTTTTACTTTGCATTGCTAAAAAACATTTTAAAATGAGCCGCAAAATTCAAATGGAAAAAAAACTTGCAGTGTTACAAGTAATTCAAGAAAAAAAACATATTTTATTTGCCAGTTTTCAAAACAATAAAGTAAGTTTTTTTTTTTTTAAATTATTGTAAATATGTATTAAAGTTAACATTTCATTTTGAAGGTAAATAAAATAGATAAACAGACTGCTTGGGAAGAAGTTTTGAAAAAAGCCCAATCCCTCCAACTGTCATCGGCCCAAAAAACATGGACCTATGCGAGGGACTGTTTGTTTGGGCTCTGGAAGAGTCGGACATTGGCATCCGGAAATGGTCTCCATCCATTGTCAAATCTTTGACTTACAGCCGAATTCCGTAGCACCCTTGAATCATGAACGCTGCCCGGCCAACTTGCATTTACACTGTAAAATGTGTAGTCTGGCCCGCATATCATCATCACATTTAATGAGTGGTTTCCATGCCGGTCCACATATACTTCTTCGTGTATTGTAAATTTTTAGCAATACCACTGACGTCATCGGGCCATCGAATGGTGTTTTGAAACAAAACGTCTATTAATGCGTCGACAACTATATGGATGGTTCTGAAAACTGTTGATTTTGCAACTCCATGGTACTGGCAGCCATTTCCGAGCCAATGCAAGCACAGTAGCAGTTGATTTTCTTCCGACAAAGCATGACTGCGCTGTGTATTGTGCTCTAATTTTTCTCCAATTTTATTTAAAATAAAATCAACTTGGATTCGATTTAAACGAAAGCACTCCTTAAAATAAAAGTTTTGTAGTCCCGAAAAATTAATTCTGTCTCTATAATTTCTTTTTATAACCACGTCTTCACTATCATCGAACCAAAAATTCACGTCTTAACATTTTGAAAGCTCCACTAGTTATAACAATATGAATTTGTAAAGCGAGCGTTTACCTTGCAAATTTTTGACAAATTTATCAAAATTTGCCTTGACAAAAAAAATTTACAGTTTTTGTGGAACGAAACAGCATAATTATCTGCAAAGTCTTTGCAATTTACACTTTTCAATATTAACTTTGCACTTTGCACAAGAGAACGTACGTGGAACAGAAATTGCAAAGAGAATATAAAAATTGAGAAGACTTTGCAAATTACACTTATCAATTTTAACTTATCACTTATCAAATTTTACAGTTCTGAGGAACATAAAGTTTTGCAAATTGACGAAAAATTTGATAAGTGCAAAGTGAAAAGTTGATAAGTTCTTTTGTGGAACAGGCCCCAGTTCAATGTTTGCGGAAGTCCTTGAAGATCGACTGGGCCCTGACCGTGGGAAATTCATAGCCGAAGCAGTTGCGCGGAATCTCTGCACCCCCGAACGAATTAAATTTACACTCGGTCCATCACTTATTCGCCGAATGCCGAACTTTGAACAAAATTGTCGACGAGCAATTACGTAGGAATTATTACTTCTAAAAAATGTCTCCACAGCGAATGCGCGATGTTCACTCGACCAGTATGACATCGTGACTGACAAATCCTCACAATCGATAATTCCAACGAATTATTTTTGTACCTACAGTTATTTTTAAAATCTTGATATCAAGTGCTTTTTGTAATGTAACAAATATTATTTTATTTTATTTTATAATTATACCCCGAGTGCACTGTATAGAAGAATAGATAAACTTAGTGCAATCGCAAAATCGCAAAAATGTTTATCATGTTCATCAAGTTTGTTATTTACTGACACCTTTTCATCATGGTTCTCAGAAAACATTTGAAACTTTTTACACCTGACGACAGTTATAAATGAAACTTTTGTCAATGGCCAATATACTGATGTCAACTACACTGACTTCAATAAAGCTTTTAAACTCTTCACTCTTGGAGAGATTTTCTATTATAATATGTGTAGTGTTCTCAAAAATCTTAAAAAGTCAAATAAGCAAGTATCGTAAGGGCTTAAGAATTTACATAATTATATGATATTAAATAAAAAAATTAAATGGTCCATGCATGAAATACTAAATGTAACTATAAATTTGTGTTTATAGATAGTAATGAAAATAAAACATATACGCACAAATAAATTAATATTTCAAAATCGAAGTAAAACTCCTATTTATCTTGCACGTTTTTCTGTTCATGGTACATGCGGTTTTATTGAGTTTTGTGAGGAGGTTGTACATATGTAAAACAGAAATCGAAGCGGAGGACGATTAGTATTGATGAAATAATTTGTACTTCTTCAATTGCAGTTACAATATCAAAGACTATTTTCTAAGTAATAAATACCTTTTTACAACTATAACAGTATAGTCGATTCTTCTAAAATATTCTGAAAATTTAATTTAATTTCAATAAAACCAAATTGCTTGAAATGCGCAATAAAAAATATTTATTGAATACACCAACGTCATAAATTGTTATGAAAGAAGTAATTATAATTTATTATTATATAATAAATTTTTTATGCATTGCCCGGAAATAGTAGAGAAGTAATTGTGTAGAGAAAAAACAGGTTCTCATTTTTTGTTAATTTTCACTAATATTTAAGTTAAATTAATGCCATTTCATCTATTATTTTACTTCTACAAGGTTTTTAATGCTCAAACACTGACGAAAAAGGGGGCTGTTAGCATGGACACATCGGAAACATGCTTAAACCTACAATCTTCTGGTAGTAGATTCACCACCGTAACTAATCGCCCCATTGGAATTGTATAATGCAGAAAATATTCCGATATTTGCCGCCAATAGGGCGGGTGTAGATATATGCAACATCGATTTTGGTTCATAAATGCCGGTACATTCATCTGACACTGTGTGCTCCTTGCCTTGAAGCATTTATGATAACAATATTATTTCGTATATGAAAATTTTCATTAATTTCATGAATTAATTTCGTTTCTGTTATGTAATAACAATGAAACATTTATTTATTTATTTTATATATTAAAATGTTTCGTTTTATTATAAAACACGCAGCAAAATGATGTTAATAAATGTAAAGAAACATTTTTCATTGATCCAATGAAGGGTGACTTTCAATGACAAATTTCATTGTATTAATGTAATAATTCTTTGTATGAATGACGACTCCACTTTAGTGTTGTAAGCAGTTTCCGTCTTATCAGTCTTTTATGACAAAAACTCTTCTTAAAATATCAAGCAAAAACTTTGATGATTAACTAATACCATTGAAACAACTACTAAAAAGTTTCGTTTACAAATAACGATTGGTATTAGATAAAAGTCATAAGAATAACTATTTACTTGCAGGGAGCCTGTGAACTGTCTATGAAATGTCAAATGAAATAATCGAAAATAACTAATATCCGTGACGTATATAACGAAAGCATGATTTTGTATTTAATGGATTATACGGGATTACAAGCAATACAATTATTCTGCCAATATTTGTGTTAATCATGTTAGCAACACTAAAATTGATATGTTGTAATAAGAGGATTGCTTGTTTTCATCTTGCAGAAGGACCAAACTCCTTGTTTAGCTTTTAGCAGGAAAAAGGAAAGTTGATAAAAATTAATTTATGTAAGAATTCTTATAAAAATTTACGTGTGTAATAATAACTTTTACATCAATAGTTATTATATCAATTTATTAGGTAAATTGCCATAAACCAGTAAGTTAAAAAATTTTTGGAGACATGAAAAATATTTTAATTTAAAAATTAAAATACATTGGGAATTAATAGATTTTCCCCTGTTTCTGGAAAATATAGGTTTGTATTACTTTAATTCAGTTTCTTCTTTTATTTTATGTAATATATTCCTCATATCTGTACGTACAATCTGATCCACTAATTTCCTTTTTGTACCATATTTTACTCTGTGGATGGATACTCTTCATTGAATCGATTGAGATCATTTACCATTTATCATATAACTCTTGTATTCATATTATGCTTTTTTTCTCAAGAACGTTCTTTGATGATGAAAGCTTTACGTTTTTGTTGTTTTCAAAATTTAAAGAAACATGTTAAATTCGTATCGAAAAAAAATTTTTAACTTATCCTTTATTAAAATCGGTCAGTTAGCTTTGGAGACGCTACCCTCGTTGTCTTATCTTTGAAAAGATATATATATAGTATATGTGTCCATCTATATGCAGACCTATCTATACTTTACCTCTCCTCCGTACCTTCCTTGTAAATACTTCGTAGTTTAGACGGAGAGTAACCACCAAGTGCATCAGTTCTTTGTTAATACCTTAAGATTAATTGAAAACAAGTAGTTTTCAAGTAAAAATAGATGTAATTTTATTAAAAAAATAAGTTTTTGCTGGTAAACTAATGCGTGAGGCTATTACTAATTCGTATATAATTTCTGAGGCACAACGGTGCACATCATAAATTTTTCTAAAATAACGGTCATTTGTTCAACCTTTAAAATAAAATTAAAATCTCTGCTTAACTGAGCCCAATGAAGTACTTATAAATAAAAAATTAATAATAAAGTGGACATAAAGTCCCCTTAAACTGAGAAACATCCATTTTTTTGCATTTCTAATATAACCATTAAAACCAAAAGCATTTCTACAAATAATTTTTATTACAAATTTAAGCAATGAAATGCAAGCAAAGAAATGGTTTTCTTTAAATTTTTACAGTATCTCTCTGTATATGTGAAAGGAACTACAAGCTATATAAATTTCAGAAATTCCATCTAGCCGTTACCACGTCCATAAATAGTAAATATTTATTTTTGTATATCGTGAGCACGGTCGAAGTGAAAGTTTCTGAACATGGTTCAAATGACTTTGTAGTTAAAACAAATCAAAAAGTGGGAGGGTTTGGACAAGTGAGGGTGGCGATGGCACGATGGATGGTAGTCTGCACGTTGACTACACAACCAAAAAACAGACCTGGGTTCAACCCCAGTTTCAGACAAAAAAATTTTTAAATAAAAATAAACATCTCGCATTTTTCTGATGTGCATTAGTGTGTCTTTGTGTGTCAGTTGTTGTCGGAAGGTTTCAGCGGCGAAGGCATAGTCACTGGTCACTGAACAATACCGGCTTTAGCTGATAGCAATCCACAATCACATCAGAACGCCCTTCTTCGTCGGTATTGTGTAGCACCGGCGAAGTAAAATAATAATAAAAATAGCTACTAAACCGAAGCTTCAGCACTGCTACGAGTTTAAAAACAAAAGAACGTGCGAAAGCAGAGCTGCAAAATAATTAATTAAGCTTCACCTCCTGTCGTTTCTCCTACTATCCCTTTCCTATAGTTCCAGCACAATGCTTCGCATGTGTAGGAGTCATCTCCTGAGTGCTGGTCCTAGATAAAAAAAAAAAAAAAAAAAAAAAAGTGAGCCTGGTACATCCCATAGAAATTAAATATTGATATCTGTATGTCATTAAAACTGTTAAAGCAAAATTTTTTAAATTTGCTAGAAATGACTTTGTAATTAAAAAAAATTATCAATCAAAAACCGGGAGGCATTGGACAAGTAGGAGTGGTACATCTCATATAAACAAAAAAATCAAAATCGGCTTTTTGAACGATTATGATTTATTTAGGATAATTACGACATAAAAAAGTTCATTACCATATGCTTTATATTGAACTTTTTTTTAATTTAAATAGATTTAGCTAAGCACGCCGGGTTTTAGCTAGTATTTAATAAATTACATTTCTGGTTTAAAGCTGATTTTTGCCCTTTTCCAAAAAGGGGCACAAAAAATACCCATTCTCTGCAGAGGTAGAGGGTTAATATAAACTAACAGTTGCTCAGCGAATATCCCCTACGCAGGTGCTGAAAGTAGAAGCAAGATAGAGCTTAATGCTAGCACAACTCTGCAGTTGCGTGTTAATTGTA
Source organism: Dexiosoma caninum (assembly GCA_963924685.1). Classification (NCBI taxonomy): domain Eukaryota; kingdom Metazoa; phylum Arthropoda; class Insecta; order Diptera; family Tachinidae; genus Dexiosoma; species Dexiosoma caninum. The sequence goes on along the minus strand of OZ004730.1, from coordinate 13,826,642 downwards.
ACTTAAAATTCATGCGTTCCTGATGTTAATTTTGACGCGTTATTTTTTATCTACAAAGTTTATTTATTTATTATTTTACTTCGCCGACGTTGTATTTCTTAAGAACCCGCAGAGGTCTTTTATGTCACTTTTAACGTGGGAAAATTCAAATCGAATGTCAATAAATACTACTTCCTCTACCCTCTGCGCAATGCACCGCATGTATAGGGGTCATCCCCTGAGTGCCGGTCCCAGAAAAAAGAGAACCGAATACTGAATAAATCTTCTGAACACATTGTATACCGAAAACGTAAGTATCACACTATTTTCTGTTTTGGTTTAATATTCAAGGATGAAACTTTAAAACGGCCATATAATGAGCTCCAGATGAAAGCTTTAAAAATGCCGATAACTTATACATATCTTTCTTTAATCCCCTCTACTAAAACAAGTCATGTTTTTCTGACTGGGTTCGAACGCAGGACCTTGGGTGTTGTAGTCAACGTGCTAACTACCTCATCCATCGACAATTTGCAGAATATTTTATTCTTCGGGTATATAAAATATAAATTTACAAAAAAATATCAACGATAGATAGATAGATACAGATATTGTTGTTTGATAGTATGAATGTGGCGATACATTCTGACCAGTTTTTCATAAATAATGATTCAAGTTTATGAAAAGCCTTCACAACCATATATACATATGAATATTCTTTTAATTAGCAAAACAAAACTATGCAATTGTTATGAAGACACTATGCTGCATGGTAGCATGGTCTTGTGATGCATTCCCTGTTAGTCGCATGTGTATACAAACATACAGTGTTCGAAAAAAAAATAGAGGTAGATACAATGGTCATATAAACTATATAAACTGTTTGACAAACAAGCAAACATTTTACGTTTGTACAAAACTTTTGCTTTGTTTATGGGGTTGTTTGCTCAAAAGTTTGAGGCATGTGTGTACTAAAATCTAACATTTTTGAAACTGTCTGCTGTCTGGTGTTAAATTTTATGATTTTGCTAAAAATTTTGCATAGTGAAGAAACAGAAGAAGAAAAAACGGCGAGGGAAAAAAAGTTATTGATTGAATTAATTGAACTTTATAAACGTCTTTATTTATTGAAAACAAAAATAAAAGTGTAAAATTTGTGTTTTTTTTTTATCTGGGACCAGCACTCAGGAGATAACTCCTACACATACGAGGCATTGTGCTGGAACTATAGGAAAGGGATAGTAGGAGAAACGACAGGAGGTGAAGCTTCGCCGGTGCTACACAAAACCGACGAAGGACGGCGTTCTGATGCGATTGTGGATTGCTATCAGCTGAAGCCGGTATTGTTCAGAGACCAGTGACTATGCCTTCGCCACTGAAACCTTCCGACAACAACTGACACACAAAGACACACTAATGCACATCAGAAAAATGCGAGATGTTTATTTTTATTTTAAAATTTTAGTCTGAAACTGGGGTTGAACCCAGGTTTGTTTTTGGTTTAGTAGTCAACGTGCAGACTACCATCCATCGTGCCATCGCCAAGTTATGTATTGTTTATTTGCAAACGGAATGTTTGTACTTTTCAAATCGATTTTGTAGTTTATTTGGCACTTAAAAAGAAAAATAACTATTCAATAACAAAAGTACTTATGCGGGGCTGTCATAGAACCCAAGTCGGTTTTGCTTTTTATCGGATTTGGAAACCAATATTGGTTTCATTTGGTGTCATGACAACATGTCGGTTTATTATTTACGAATGCAAATAAAACCAATATTCGTATCAGCCCCAAAGTTCGATATTCATCGGGTTTATGTAAAAATGTCCACACGTTGCAAAGGGGTTCAAATAAGTTGATTGAATCGTTAAACAAAGCAAAAAAAAAATATTAACGGCTTCAGCAGTAACCAATCCACACACCAATGCATAACAACGCCCTCCTTTGCCGGTATTGTGTAGCACCGGCGAAATAAAATAATTACTAAAAATGGCTACTAAAACGAAGGTGCATAATTTAATATATCTCCTTAACATCAGAGACGCTACAACACTGCTATAAAAACAAATAAGTGCAAAAAGCAGTGTTGTACGATAGTCAAGCTTCAGCTCCTCTCATTTCTCCTACTATCGCTTTCCTCTAGTTCCAGCACAATGCATCGCATGTATAGGAGTCATCTCCTGAGTGTTGGTCCAAGATAAAAAAAAATCTGCTGAGTATTCCACCAACTAATTTCATTGTAAATTTGTAAGAGTTTTTTGATACCTTTCTTTTAGTTTCACCACCAATATTATTAAAGGTCCTCTTACATTGTAATAAAGAGTAATACTCATGTCAAAAACTTCAATCAAATGGGAAAGTATAATAGTGTAAAAACAATAATTTATGAAGCTGGCCAAAAAAAGGATGGGAATTTGACAGGCTCTCACCATTTATTAAAAATTTTCAAAAAGCTTATACTTTTCATTTTATCATGGTAGAGTTTTTGTGTCGCCAGTTTGGGAGTCGCACCAAATATCATTACACATCACTCTCACAAAGTATTATGAAAGTCGTAAGACTTTTATTATACTATGAGAGGACCTTAAGCTTACAAGCTTCGTCACATCTGTAATCCAAAAAAACAAACCTTTCTCAGGTATTTTATTATTATAACATAGTAAAAATTTTGTGAACATGCATTTTGTGATAAAAATTAAAAATAAAAGCACCGTATCAGAATACGGTTATTTTTAAACAAAAGAGTGTATAATTATTTTTTTTTTCAATATACATATACGCAGATTTGTAGGAGGTAGAAGTACAAATCTTTAAAAATATTTAGCATCAAGATACACTACAGTGGAATTAAAAAGTTACAACTGAATATTTGTTTAATACCTTTCAAATTGGGAATAATATTTGAAAACAGTTTTTCTGCAGAAGATTCGCCAAACACAACACAAAATACATTAGAAGAATATATTACAATTGTTCATATTGTAATAAATAGGGGTAGGAAATAAATAAACCATAGCTTCAAATGATTCCGGTATACGTACTGCTTTCACTTGTGGATAATGAAGTTCTTCTGGTATTCACAAAGGCCTAAAGTCTAAATATACATATATACATTAGCAAAATATATTTCAAATGTAGATATTTTATGTTATACAAATAAATTTAAAGAAAAATTGTGTAAAGCTTATTACATTTTAGTATTCTATATACATAGTAGTTTCATAAATACTGACACAGTGTTCATCGCCCCCACTGCAAAAAAATCCATTGACCATACTCCCGTTACCTTGACAGCTAACATTTGTGTAAAATATTAGTTATAATTATGGAATGGGAAGATATTTTTTTTTATTGAAAACCGTATTACCGTAATTGACCTAAAAAAATCTAGAATGAAAACTGGAGGCATTTTTCCAAATAGAGGCCATTTTGTAATTTTTTTTTTTATATTCTTAAACATATAAAAACCAAAATAAAATTTATTTTTTAAAAATCTCTTGTTTGTTTTTTATCAATAAAAAATCACGTGTCAGAATATATGTCAGTACTAGGTATATAGAACGAAAAATGTGTTTGTATGTTTGTTTCTTTGTTTTTTGTACCTTATAGAACACCAGACCTCTGGACGGATCTTCATGACATTTTCACAACATTTAACTATGACTCTTAAATGAATTATAGGCTACTTTTTTGGACGACGCCCATTTTTTAAATTATGTTACTCGTTCCACATAGTTTTTATTTTACTAGGTGGGCCAAAAGAAATAACCCTATTGGAAGATACTCATATTTATGCAATTGGCGGCCAATGTCAAATCTGTTTTGATATTTGTGAACTAGACAGATGTAGAATAGAACTGAACAAGCCATGGAACGATAAACTCCCCAAGAACGCGGAATAATCGTGTCTATTTTTTTGGTTAACAATTCGTCTGTGGTGTTGGCGCAGCGCGAATTCCGTCGCCGATTCCCCGGTAGTCCGATACCGACTGCGCAACACTGCGCCGTTTAGCCACCAACCTTGAAGAGTACGGGACCACACGGGGTCAAACGACAACAGTGGGTGGTGCGTGCTATAGGGCCATGTTTACCGAGTTTTTTCTGCCGCAATGAACGAATTAGGACTGGAGGACATATAGTTCCAACAGGACGGAGCTATGACACACACTGCGAGAGCCACAACCGATATTCTGGAGGCGGCGTTCCCGGGTCGCATCATCTCTCGTTTTGGCGATTTGCACTGGCTTGCAAGATCGAAGTTCTCGCCGAAGTCATGAAAAATGCCATAAAACGATCCCGTATAGCAATCAAAATAGCAATTTTAAAGGTTCAGATAAACATAATCAAAAAACAGAATCGAAGTTTTTCATTTTGAAAAAAATGAGAGCCAAATAAGCCAGATAAAAAAAAAAAAAAATTTCTAAAATTATTTTTGCAAATGGAAAAATTCGTTTTTGGAAATTATAAGGGCGAGGGAGGTTGGCGCAAATTGCGCGCCCCAATAATTGATTATCAAATAACTTAGTCATTTCTGGGCCAATTTTCAAAATGCTTTTGCATATTCTTTCACTAAAAAATTTTAAAATTTTTACAACAAAATTATAATTCAGTCTGCAATCAGAATATTATCGGTTCAAGACCCGGTGAGGCCAAACATTTTTATATTGGGTTTTTTAAAGCAGCTCCTTCCTTCGTCGCTATTTCAGCAATGAAAATTAAAGAAAAAAAAATGTCTTTCTTACTAGCCATGTGATTCAAATCGAATTACAATAGAATTTATAGTGGCTCCTTCACCCACTTCCAGCAATCTGTATGGAATTGAACAACCGACACCCGATTTAGTGTGTTCTATTACACATATCAAAGAACTAAAATATAAAAAAGAAACCTTCTCGTATTATTGGTTAAAATTACACTTAAGCCAACCGAAATGCTAAGCGAAGCGAAGTAATAGCGGTCTTCTTGGTCGGTAATTGAGCAATAAACACGTCAACGAAGGGAAATAAAAAAATTTGTTTTATCTTGAGAATTAATGCGTGAACATAACACCAGAAAGGCAATAAACGAAGAAAATGTGCCACTCCAGTCACTATCCATTTTGAACTTATACTGCTGCAATGTACTGCATAAGTATTTAAGTTTTCGAAATATCATCTTTACGATATGAAAATAAAGTGTAAATATTTAAAAGTAGATACTAAATGCAACACTTTCATTCCATTGCTATTCAATTATACGTAACACATCCGAATTTACATAAAAATCGACATGTACTGATGTTTCAGGTCGATTTGCTTACGGAAATATCGGTGTTAAAAGTATATCTGCATTTAGAAACAGTAGATGTTTTTTGTACAATAATAAATACTTCTGTATCACGTGATAATCAAGTTACTACATAACTGTTTCTAACTAATGCGGACGGTATGCAGTATATGGTTGAAACGTATGCTGTTTTGTAGCTGTTACACATTATCTAGCTTTTGCTGAGTATATCAGGATTTTTTCGAGGAATTTGGTAAGATTAAATCTGTAGCACGTATGTAGTCACATGGTTGGTGGTCATGGATCTCTACAAAAGTTCCAGAATTTTAGCATACCAAGGAGCGGTAGATATCATTCATAAAATGTTATTCTGCTTTGTTTGCAGTTTATATATTTTGAGACGGATTTACAGAGTAAAACCTTTGCAATTTAACATCAGAGTGGAGATTCCACCGATAAAGCAATGTATCTGTAATGAGAAGTTTTAATTCTACATGTATCAATAACATTTTCTACATGGTGTGGCGCTGTAAATATGTATCTTAATGACCATTGGGTACCTTCTCATATCCTTAATAAATAAAGGTATTCAGCAAATGTAGCGTAGAAAGTATGGGTGCTTGTGGACGTATCAGTAGTATATATAAATAAAATACAAAACTACACAGGCAGAAAAATACATACGAGTAATCTCATCACTTGGTAAACTTGTAGAAGGGATTGAAATGAAAGTTTTGTTTTCTTTTGTTAAAATTAATGGTTATACATTTACATTTTCAGTACCAAAATTTCTGAATACAAACCTGACAATATTTTCTTAAAAGGTAACATTTATGTGATATGTTTGACTATTCACTAAACTTTAAAAATTGAGGTATATATATATGTATGTATGTATGTACATTGCCGAAACTTGGACCAAATTAATAATTAAATGAAATTAGAAATGGTAGATGTAATATGTATTTTTATAAATAAACTAGCGGCCCGGTATGTGCGTCGCTACGTATAAAGTGAAATAATAATAAAATTTAATTGGAACATTAAATTCATTTATTCAAACAAAAAATATTTTATTAATTTCTAGCTATTTTAAAACGTAATCCAAAACATTTGGATAAACAATTTGTTTTGTTTTTCTGGGGGTACCGACTGTGGAACAAGCAACATAAAGTTGGCCATGTGAAAAACATGATTCCTCCAAATTTACACCACAAACGTGAACTGTTTGTCCTTGGGCCTTGTTGATGGACATCGCAAATGATACCGCACAGTAATCGTTTGAATTCAAATGGCATATCAGTTGGAATCATAGGGATACGCGGTATGAAACAAACTTCTCTTTTGATTTACCAGTAAAGATCGTAGGTTCAATCAAATTTGGCAATAACTTTTTCACTGCCAATCTGGTGCCATTACACAGTTTAGGCGGATTAATATTTCGCAATAATATAATCAAAGAACCAACTTTCAGATTCAAGCAATGCGGTGGCATACCAGCCGGTTCCAATGAATTTAAAAATTTAATTGGATAATTCATTGCCTCATCTTAATTCATAACACTTTCAATTGATTTATATGTCGTGACTACACCTGGCAGTTTCGCTTGAATTTGAAAAGTAATGGTATTGATATGAATGTTCTTTGGTGCTAAAATGGCGCGTTCTCTCTACCAATCATGATTTCTGTAATTTTGAAGAATATTCGGAAAAACACATTCAATCAATTCATCTATCGATTGCGCAGTTGTACAAAAATTTTTCGGTACAGCGATCAATCCGTTGGTACTGTCGAATTGTATTTTGCGATCTCCAATTTCTAACGATTATTTTGACTTTGCTTACAAAAAACATTTTAAGCATCAAAAAAACGTGAACATTTTATTTGCGCGTCTGCTTCGGCTGCAACTGCCGTAATTTTTCAGAAGCAAAAGCACAGCAAAAAGCAATAAATTGAGAATGATCTCAGTTTTTTCAACACTGATATGAAACACCAACGGCTCCCTAAAAAACTGAGAAAAGTGCAGGCACACATATACATAGTACAATTGAACAATTTGAGACCCACCGTTTGTATGAATGCACTCACCAATATGTTTAGAAATATAAACACAAAGCAATAATTATCGCTGACAATTTCCTTTAATCGGAGCACGTTGTTACAAAAAATGTAATAAATGAAGAACCGCTGGACCGATTTTATGCAAACTTCACATAAACCATCTACTAAATAGTCCGAAGAAAGCCCAAACATTTTGTTTGGATATGTGAGCCCGTTCTTGATTTATAAAATTACAACGAAAAGTGGCATTGATTTTTATATACTTATGTATATATGTAGATAACCAATGTTTTATTAATACTAGATTAAATTAGTGCGCTTCGCTGCCCTCAACCCTGCCATAATTATAGAAAATCAATCCAAAAATGCTTTAAGAATAATTATTTTAATTTTACTAAAAATATTTTAACATTTATTATGCACTCCAGCATAAAAATTAATATGATGCGTACATACATATTTAAGTACGTATGTATGGCTTCAGATAAAAGGGAGAGAAAACACTTTCTATATTAGATTCACTCAATTTTTCCTTTTTTTTTGTCAAAACACGTAAAGCTAAGGTACATTTTTTTTGGTTTTTAGTTGTATCTAATAAGAAGAAAAGTGTTTTGTTTAATGTTGTGAGTAATATCTTGAAAGTTATATTACTACTAAAGTACTAAACCGATCTGAATGAAATAAAAAAAATCTTTAAAACCATATGTGTATGTATATCTTTTCAAAATCGGAATAACAGTACGGGATTACAAAAAAAGTGTGCCTATTAATGTAATAGGCGATGTAAATGGCGATGGTCGAAGTAGTCTGCACGTTGACTACAAAACGAAAAATGTTCCTGGGTTCAACCCCAGTTTCAGACTCATAAAAACATCTCGCAATTTTCTGATGCGCATTTGTGTGTCAGTTGTTGTCGGAAGGCTTCATTGGCGAAGGCATAGTCACTGGTCACTGAACAGTAACGGCTGCACCTGTATTCAATCCACATGCACATCAGAACGCCCTTCTTCGTCGGTATTGTGTAGCACAGTGAAGTAAAATAATTACTAAAAATAGCTACCAAAACGAAGCTTCAAAAATTTAATACGTCTCCTTGACATGAGCGACGCTACAACACTGCTATAAAAACAAATAAATTGCAAAAAAAAAAGTGTTGTTCAGCTTCTACGAGTAATATGTCGTCTACTACCCTTTCCACTAGTTCCAGCACTATGCACCGCATGTGTAGGGATAATCTTCATCTCCTGTGAAATATTTCCCTGGGGGGTTTCAATAAAAAGATTTCGTATATCTATTGTATATTAGTTGTGATTTTTATGTGTTGTGGAGGTTTAGAATGCATCAGCTGTCAATGGGTACTGGCGTCAGTATATATCTTAAGTAAGTTTCTAATATTGGTAGTATACTATTGTCTATATGATTCTACGGAAGAACGGTCTTAATTTGGCATTGGTATCATTAGGTATCACTAGGCTCAAATATCATGCTGAAAGATACTGATCGATAGTAGTGTGATTCTTATAGCATTCGGAGAGAGTATTTTTTTCTTGGCTGCTTACTGTTCGTCCAATAGACGAAGCCCACTTACGCTTTATCATATAACTTTCTTATTTGCATTTATATCACTCTCTTTTTGTCAACAATGTTAGTTGTTAGTTTTTGTTATTTTAAAAAATTAAAAAAAAAAAAAAAAATTCGTATCGAAAAAGAAATTTTAATTTTTTTTGTTTTCTTTATTTTTCAATAAAATGCTTAATTAAAAAATTTAGTATTTTTTACTTAAAAAAATAAGACGAAGAATAACCTTAATGTGTAAGAGTAATATTCCAGTGTTAAGCATTTTGTTTATACCTGCCACTTTTTTAATATCAGCGAAAACTTGAGTTTCTCAAAAATAAAATTTTAATAATACTAAAGTATCAGCCATTGTAGGCGGTGTATCGACGAAGCCTGCGCAGTCAGTCGGACTAAAACTAGTTTTCAGATGATAAAACGAATTTTACTTTCGCTAACCCATGTTGATTTATATTCTCAGTGGTACGGGAATCCACTTTTTGATTACAATAGTATAACTAGTTTGTAGCATATTCGCAATATATTCCTTATATTGTTAAACATATATGTGATCGATTGCGCTACTTTCTACAAGAAAGCAGGAGCTTTTCCTCTCAAATATAATATATTTATATATAATATAAATGTTGAATTGAATGTTTACAAACAATTTTTATGCTTCCCATAAACCACTTTTTTTAGTTGATAGTACATAAAAAAAAGAAAACCAAAACATTTTGGACTGTATATAGATTTTTTTACAGTACTGCATATCGACTCCGATTACTATCTATCTGTGTATATATTACTCACTCGTCTGTCTATCTGTTCTCATGCAAACCACTGGTATGTTAAGAATATAACACATCACAGCTTCGAAATGCACAAAAAGCCACTGTCTAACTGCAATCAGGAACAGGATTATTGCAAAATCAAAACAAACATGCAAACGAACAGACAATCACCAAACGCAAATGCACACATACTTGTATACACAGTAGTTCAATAAAGTTTACATACAAATTATCATAATATATTTGTAAATGAAATTTCGTACCTTTAAATTTTAAAATTTTATTTAAAAAAGTGCGGTCTAAAAAGTCTAAAGATCATAAATTTTTATAGTTTGTATGGAATTTCAGAAATAACAAATCGAAAAAAATTCAACTATAAATTATCACCTTCGATACGAACTTTAATCTGTATCTTATATGTGCAGGAGGGTGGCGATGGCAGAATTAGTCTGCACATTGACTACAAAACCAAAAATTTCCTAAGTTCAACCCCATCTCGCATTTTTTTCATATGCATTTTTGTGTCTTTGTGTCAGTTGTTGTCGGAACAGTAACGGCTGCAGCTGTAACCAATCAACAGGCACATCAGAACGCGCTCGTTCGTCGGTATCCTGTAGCAACGGCGAAGTAAAATAATTACTAAAATTGGCTACTAAAACGAAGCTTCAAAAAATGTTAATACATCCCCTTGACATCAGAGGCGCTTCAACACTGCTATTAAATAACACGTGAAAAAGCAGAGTTGTAAGATAGTGAATATTCACCTCCTGTAATTTTTTCTACTATTCCTTTCCTCTAGTTCCAGCACAATGCATCGCATGTGTAGGGTCTTCTCCTGAGTGCTGGTCCAAGATGAAAAAAATATGGGTATTTCCATAGTCATGTTTGTCAGTACGTTGATTAGATGAAACAAAAAGAAAACTTTATTGGTTTTGTTAATTATCTGTGTTTTTGTGTAGAACCTTGGAAGCTCTATAATTAGTAAATGAAAAGAAAATAATCAAACTTCGAGGTTTTATAATATAAACTATTAAATTGGGCGACGGAACGTGACAGAAATAGAAGTTATTATTTTCTTTATTCAACGAAACACAAAACTCTGGAAATTTCGCCACTTTTCATACTATAGCTAAACTTTGTGTAATTTTCTTTTATAAACGATAGTTTGAAACGTTACGAGCCATATACTTGCTACAGATATGTTTAGTATACTTTCGTACACATGAAAGACTTTTTTTTTAGTTTTGCAAGTTAATTGTATGTTTACAGAATGCATGTGATTTGCCTCTATATAAAATTAACTCACTTATGTTTTTTTTCGACGATTAATTCCAACCTAATTGGGTACTGTTTTTAATTTTACTCTGTTTGTAATATACTCTTTTATTTCCACTAATCTATATATATTAAAATGAATGTGTGTTTGTGTGTTTTTTTGTACCTTATAGGAGCACAAACCGCTGGACCGATCTTCCTGAAATTTTCACACCATATAATTGGGACTCTTGAATGAATTATATGCAAATTTTTTTTTATCACGCCCACCTACACCTACTTTTTTAATTATGCTACTCCTTCCACATGGTTTTTAACAGATTTTATTATATACACGAACTTAACTTCGCAATTTGTCGACCAATGGCGATGAAATTTGGAGCACGTAGTCTGTGAAAATCCGGGAAGGTTATAGGGTATTAATTTTTTTAAAACTATGACCAGGAGGGTGATAGGGGGAATTTTCTACCCCACTGAAACGTTCAAACCGATTTTAATAAAATTTAGAACATAGATCTGCATCTAAAAATGCTCATAGTCTACACACATTTTCAAATGTAGGAGCAGGATGGCGATAGGGGGAATTTTCTGCCCCACCGAACCGTTCAAAACATTTTTAATGAAATTTAGAATATGCATAGATCTGCATTTAAAATTGTTCATAAGTAATGTAAATTTTCAGAAGTTGGACAAGGAGGGCGGCAGGGGGAAAATTTCGGACTCTCTAAAACTACATAGCCGATTTTGATGGACTTTAAAACTTGGATGTATTGGAGTTTAAAAGATATATTAACAATTATGCAACTCCGGGAATGTTAGAGACTTTAATTAATTTCTTTAAAACTAGGACCACGAGGGAAAGTATGGGCAATTTCGACGCCAGTGAGACCATCTAACCCATTTTATTGAAATTTAAATGTATTTATGTTTTTGCGTCTAGAAGGACACATATGCTACGTATATATATTTTTTAAATAGTACCAGGAGGCGACGAAGGGGTAAGATATGACTTCCTATGCTATGCTAGTATTATATGAAGAATCAATCTAAGTAAACCGCGTATGATCAAAATTATGAATATTTCAGTGTGCAATAAGTTTTACTTACAATAGTCTATACCAAGTGACGTTACGAGACTAATTTTATATTTTATAAAACCTTTAACTGTACTGCCGTTGCCTTTAAAAGCAATCGAATTTCTAACTCTGTTTGCTGACTTTAAAGTATGCATTCAAATTATACACACTAACTGTGATTGAATTTCGAAGTGTTTTTGTTTTTGTTAAAATTGATGGGTGACGATCGCTGAAGTAGTCTTCACGTTGAATACAAAACCAAAAAAGTTCTCGGTTCGACCTCAGTTTCAGACTAAATCATAAAAAACATCTCGCATTTTTTCCTCTAGTTCCTGCACAATGCATATCATGTGCTGGGGTCATCTCCTGAGTGCTGGTCCCAGATAAAAAAACTTAAGACTTTTAAGAACTATATGAAAGGAGTAACATAATGTAAAAAGGTGGGTGAGGTTAAAAAATATGGCCTACAATTCATTCAAGAGTTTTTGTTAAATGCTCTGAGAATGTTAGGAAGATCGGTGCAGATGTTTGGTCTCCTATAAAGTAAGAACAAACAATCAAACAAACACACATTCTTCTTAAGCAGGATGCATTTTGGCGAAAAATATGTACACTAAATTAATGTCTTTCAAATTCGAAAATAGGACTGTGTTGTTTACCCTTATAAGGTGATTAAAGCGATTTCTTTTAAATACAATTAGTCTACATTTACATTTCTAAAAAATTTTGCTTTAACAGTTCAGTATGGGAGTTACCACGCCCACTTGTTCAATTCCGCCAAGTTTTTTACTGACGATTTGTACTGATCATTAAGTTACTCAGACCAAATACATAAGTATTAGCCGTTCGAAAGATATAATGAAACCAATATTTAGAGTGTATGGGAGGCACCACTATGGACCATATTTTGAAACGTTCACTTCAACCGTGCACAAGTGGGTAGCGATGGTCGAAGTAGATTGTACGTTGACTACAAAACGAAAAAAAAAAATTCCTGGGTTCAACCCCAGGTTCAGACTCATAAAAACATCTAGAATTTTTTCTGATGTGCATTAGTGTGTCTTTGTGTCAGTTGTTGTCGCAAAGTTTCAGTGGCGAAGGCATAGTTACGGGTCACTGAACAGCAACGGCTTCAGCTGTAACCAATCCACAGGCACATCAAAATGCCCTCCTTCGTCAGTTTTGCATAGCACTGGCGAAGTAAAATAATTCCTACAATGGCTACTAAAAACGAAGCTGCAAAATTTAATACGTCTCCTTGACATCAGAGACGTTATAACACTGCTATAACAACAAATAATGTGAAACAAGCAGTGTTGTAAGATAGTGAAGCTTCATTTCCTATCATTACTTTTATTATCCCTTTCCTCTAGTTCCAGCACAATGCACCGCATGTGTAAGGGTCATCTCCTGAGTGCCGGTTCAAGATAAAAAAAAAGATATACAAAAATAAATAATTAATTTGTAAAGGCGTGGCAACGTCCAGTTGGAAGTTGTGGAATTTATATTGCCTATAGTTCCTTCCAGATATACAGATAGATACTGTGAAAATTTCAAGAAAATCATTTCAGCTGTTTAGCTGTCCATAAGGTACAAACACACGTACATATGTACATACAAGCATGCCATTTTTATATATATGATAGCAACATTTTTTAAAAGCTACGTATTTACATACATACATAGATACACCGGAAACTTTTTTCAGAAGAATGCAAAACGAGCATTAAGCATCGATACAAGATACAACCGTTGGTACAACTTAGGTAATAGCCAAGTTGTATCCTTGTCGCACAAACAATACAATAGGGGGTGCTGATGGCGAGTAGTCAGCGTGTTGGCTCTGCAACCAGAAAGACCCAGGTTCGAATCCCAGCCGGCTCAAATCAGAAAAAAGTTTTTTCTGAGTTTTCTGTGCTACAGCACTCTCCTTCGTCGGTATTTGAGCAATAAAACGTCGGCGAAGTAAAATAATAAATAAAATGGCTCAATTAGCTTAAAAATAATGCGTCAAAAAAAACATCAGAGACGCCGCAACTTTGCTTTATAATTTACACGCAACTGCAAAGTTGTGGAAGAATTAAGCTCTATCTTTCTACCACTTTCACCACCTGTCTGTTTCTTCCCTATCCTTCTCTCTAGTTCCAGTGCAATGAATTGCATATGTAGGGGATAGCCCCTGAGCACTGGTCCAAGATAAAAAAAAAAAAAAAAAAAATTTAATGTGCGGTTCATGTACAACATCATTTTGTAACGAAGTCGTCATTAAATATTGTCGCGTATAAAGAATGAAATAATATTTTGTTGTTTTTAAGTTCATAAGTATCATGATAATGTGGAAACTACTTTTTATTAGAATAAAGGAAAATAACTATTAATTTCCAACACACTTATGCTATAATGACGAAATATTTCAGCAAGAAGAACCGTCACTTTTAAGTTTTTTTGTATTTAACTAATAACTTCCATAACGAAACTTTTTTTCATTTAATTTTTGCAACTCCAAAGTGCCGTTATCGATTTATAAAATTCTATAAAATTTCGCATTTCAGTTGGCTTCCCACCTTTTTTCAATTGGTTGCTGTTAGAGAGGGACAAATATCACAAAGTTTACGAAAGAGGAAAAATAAACAAAAGAAATTAAGCAAATTTGCAATCTTGAAGCATAAAGTTTGTAATTTGTCGTAATTTTTGTTTTGTTTTAATAGTTTAAAACAATAATCGCGATATTGTGACTATAACCATTTTCCCGTGTGCCAATATTGGAACAATTTCATTTTTCGTTTAAAATACATATATTAATTTTGTTATTAAGCGTCCACTTTGATAGATTTACTGGTATATTGTAAACAAAAGAATGTGCATGTTTTTATTTCAACTAAGTCTTTGCATAGTGTTCTACAGGGTTGCCCAAAGTAACCGAAGGGGTTTGAGTTCATTATAACATGTTGGAACACTAGGCTAATCAATGTAGTTTATTGCAATTTTTTGAAAATTATGAATTTTGGAATGATGTAGGTACTGCCAACGTTTTTATAACTTCTCCTGAAAATGGTATGACTAGTGAGGAAGATAGTGCAGATGAAAAAGCTGATGCAGATATAAATTATCTCAGTGGACGCCAGTTAGAAGACCAAGTTATAGCGACATATATGAATTTTTTTTTTAAGGAAACCAATGAAGATAACATTTCACTTTCTCAGATTCAACAACAGATATATAGTCGCAGAACAATTTATAGAACTTGGAAAAGGAAATTAATTTGGAGCAAAGAATAAGACCGTTTATTTTCTTTAAAACATTGGAAAACGTATCGTCAGATTTTTATTATGACAATTAAATATTTCGTTATATAAATGATTCCTCTCAATTTACACTTTTCTGAATTTCTTAATTTTTCTTACTTTTATCAAAATCTCTACATTGACTAAATAAATTTTTCTTTTGAATATATTTCGGAAATAGAAGAAAGAATCATCAGTGGTCGGAATTGGACAAGTGTGGCACCTCCCATACAAACTATTATTATTATTATCGTTCCCGAAGCACCGCGACCAAAAAGATTTTTTTGCAAAGCCCCTCATATTAGACCAGTATCCTTTTAATGCATCTAAGCACTTTTTGGGGTCTGGTGTTCCACAGTTTTGAATAGCATTGAATAGCTCTTCTGCTTGTCTGAGGACAGTCCTGGCAACAGACATAGTCGATTCCATCAATGTTCGCTCCATACTTCGCAAAACCATGCACCAAGGAAAATGAGTGTCTAGGAACAGTTTAACAGTCTCACTCGGATTCCTGGTGTAGCAACTGTCCGGCCTTCTCAGGGTACATATGCCGTTCGAGTGGTCTTTTAGTAGGGCTTTTTGAAGTCCAACTGCAGCCGGAAAATCAGAAATCCAGCTGCAATGTTCCCTCCAAATAGCCATTTTGGACTTCCTCAGTTCCTTACTGTACTCAGTTGAGGCTATCATATAGGGAGAGACCATTTGCATTGATTGATTGAGAGACATCTTGCATTGATGTCCGTACTTCCCCATGCCATATAGTAGGCGTTTGCAGCGCAACAGAGGATCCATCGGAAATGTTTTCGTCGGCAGTATTCCACCAGGGCCATAACACCTCCTGTCGGGGTTTCCTTCCCTTCTCCCGGTATTTATGTAGAGGCAAGTATTACCTCATGCTCACATTTGCTCCTGGGCATCTTTGCCCATGCTGAAACAGATCAAAAGTCATCAGCTGTGAAATAGAAACAAATATCAGTCGATTACTAATCAGCATTGCTGCGTTTGGACGACCATCGCCGTTAGCATAGATCAACCTACCGTTTGCACCTTGGATACCCCTGATTTTTTTTTTTTTTTTTTGTCTTGGACCGGCACTCAGGGGATGACCCCTACACATGCGATGCATTGTGCTGGAACATGCTGACTCCATTGTGCCGCCAAGGTTCATGAATGAAAGCCACATCCAAGATCCTCATTCCACACATCCACATCCGATGCTTCCTTAGCGTGAAGGAAATTTATTTAAAGACATATAATTTTCTTCTCTATTTGCCGGAGGCGTTTGTAGTCCGTCCTCCCGGCAGCTTGTTTGTTCGGCAAGTATTGTCGAAAGGTCGCTAGTGAGCCGGTATATACAATGCCTCTTTTGAAGTTCTATTTCATCCCTCGGTTCCTATTAGTCCCATGAGTAAAGGGGAATGGTCAGTCGAGCCGAGATAGTATCCCTGTAGGCTAATTACAAACAGAGGGCCAGTATCTGGAGGTCACCGTTAGAAGATACACTAACGTAGTGACATTAATCCCATAGGCACGGTACGATTGACACATGGGATTACGGCTTTTTTCGGGTTTTCCTCTCTAGTCCTTCATTTTCACTCGAAAGCAGGGGCATCTCGTGCTGTAGTGGCAATTACCACAATGGTGGGTCTTTAAGCAATTAGCGATTGATCTGTGTGTTCTGCTCTTAAACAAGATGCATCACGATTCTTAGCCCCTAATACACACTAAATTTTCATTTCATTATATATCTTGAGAACGGTTACAGTAAAAGTTTCTGTATTTGGTCTGAGTAACTTAATGGTCACTACAAATTATCAGTCAAAAAGTAGGCGGAATTGGACAATTGGACGTAGTACCTCCCATACAAACTAAATATTGATTTCCGTATATCTTGAGAACTGCTAAAGCAAAATCTTTTAAATTTTGTAAAAATTACTTTGTAATTAAAAAAATCTTCAGTCAAAAAGTGGACGGAATTGGACAAGTGGCGTGTTACCTCCCATACAAACTAAATAATGATTTCTTTATATCTTGAGAACTGTTAAAGTTAATGTTTCTGTATTTGGTCTGATTAACTTAATGGTCACTACAAATCATCAGTCAAAAACTAGGCGAAATTGGGCAATTGGGCGTGATACATCCCCAACAAAACTAAATATTGATTTCTGTATATCTTGGAGACTGTTAATGCAAAATCTTCTGAATTTGGTAGAAATTACTTTGTAATGAAATAAAATCATTAGTCAAAAACTGGATGGGATTGGACAAGTGGGACAAGCAATGATTCTAGAAAAGGGATAGTGCTAAAGATTAAAGAAGGCTTTCTTTGCAAGGTAATTAAACGTGAAATATTGTGAGAATTAAAGAACAAAATGTGAAATTTAACGCACTGTTTTCTACTTTTTAAGTAAAACTCTAGCCACTGTAGGAGCAAAGGTCCAATTCGAATATGATCCGGCTCATGCACTAATAGGTCATGATTTTATATTTTTTTTAACTTGAACCAGTACTCAGAAGATGACCCCTACACATGCGATGGATTGTGCAGGAACTAGAGTTAAGGGATAGTGGGAGAAATGACGGGTGGTGAAGCTTCACTTTCTTACAACTCTGCTTTTGCACGTTTTTTGTTTATAGCAGAGTTGCAGCGCCTCTGATGTCAAGGAGACGGATTTAATGTTGATGCTTTATTTTAGTAGCCATTTTATTAATTATTTTACTTCGCCGATGATGCTACACATTACCGACGAAGGCGGGCGTTCTGATATGCCTGTGGATTGGTATCATCTGAAGGCGGTACTGTTCAGTGACCAGTGACTATGCATTCGCCACTGCAACTTTCCGACAACAACTGACGGAAAGACATACTAATCCACATCAGAAAAAATACGAAATGTTTTTATGACTTAGTCCAAACTGGATTCAAACCCAGGACCATTTTGGACTTGTAGTCTACGAGCAGTCAACTTCAGCCATCGCCACCCTCATGTAACCACTCGGTTATTTATTACTTTGGTCCAACCAATCCTTGAATATGGTTCTGCGTTATTGGATCCGCAATATCACGTTCGCCCAAAATAAAATTGAAGTAGTTGAATTTCAATTTCTTCTTCAGTTTTTTCTTCGTGCCATGGAATGGGATCATCATATATAAGTCGCCTCAGCCACATCAAACTGTTAATTAAAGAACCATATACATGCGTTGAATGTTATTTATTGCTCAACGTATTAAATTGCAGCCTTGCTCCTGAATTTCTACTATATATAATAAACTTTAATATTACTAGAAAGTACAGCCAATAATATTAAATGCCATTCCTCAAATTATGCTAACTTCGACTCATTCCGCAGAATTCGCTATACTCCTACATAGATTTTAATAAAAATGATATTATTATATACTTAAATGCATTATAATTTATTATTCATGATTGTTCTGCTTTTTAGAAAATATGGTTCAATATTTCGTGAACAACTTCAGTTATTTAATGAAATAACAACGACTGACAACGAGACGTAAGTTAGCTTCTCTTTCATAATATTTGCATTTTTAAAATTACTTTGAGGTATTTTTTAAATAAATTCATCAAATTCTCTAAACAAAATTCTTTTGTTATGCCGATTGCCTTCTTGAAAGTAACTAACTGCACCAAAACATCAAATAATGTGTATTATTTTTACAAAGTCTTCGCATCGCTGCAAAGTCTTTGAATGTTTTGTAATTCACCCATAATAAATAAATTGGCTGTCCTCTATCTTAAAAATAAATGTGTCAAGGTAACACTGTTAATTACAAATTCTCTAAAAACGCTCAACTGCAACCGTGTGCAAGAATTCAGCGCACTGTGTTCTATCACTTCACCACCTGTATCTTCTCTATGATATATCTTTCAAACTAGTTCCGGCGCAATGCATTGCATAGGTATTGGACATCTCCTGAACACTGGTCAAGAAAAAAATTGACTTTGGAAGTCGAGTATATAGATATCTAATTAGAGAACTATTGTTGAAAACAAAATAAAAATATTTTTTAGCGTATATTTGTATGTTTCCCATCTTTGCTCATTGTTGTTTTCTCTTAAGTTAAATTTCTATGGCTGTTGTAACAGGGAAAATATTATTCATAAGTAATTTTTTTCATTTTAAGGCAAGGAAATTAGAAAATTGTTATTCAATTTCAGCTTTTATTTGTTTTAATAAGTATATTTTTACGGACAACTTATAAATACTGGTTTAATTAGAGGAACCTGATTAATTATACCGTATGTATACTTTATTGGACTACTGTACACGCAGCTTAAAAAATTTCTGAATAAAGCCACTTTTGCGTTCAGCATTATAATAAAACTATCCACCTGTCGCAAGCTAAAAATCATCCTAATCCTACGAAAAAATAAGTTACTGCAATAAAATTTGCATCACAAACTTCATGAAGTTAAGTGAACAGGTTTGTATACAACATTTTTTTATTTTGGATTTTGTTTGTTTGGTTGACTGGAAGAAACTTGTTTTCCTTACGATTAGTTTGTAAGGTGGATGTGGCGAAATTGTAACCAGCCAATACATTTGTAGCCAGAGGCGCATTCGATGAAAAATAGAAATATAATACCAGCAAATCTTATGAGAAAATAACTACCAGCAGCAAAAAGAAGCCCAAATAGCCATCAGCAATATTGTGATCATAAATGAGAATTTATAAGTTTTGGAGACGAAGCTGCACCGATGGTCTTAGAACCTTTTCCTCTGTGTTATGGATCCGTTAACAATTGCTGTTTGGAAATTTAAATATAATGTTAATACATTAATTTGTTTAAAAAAAATAATCGGGTGGGTTTGGTATTTCCTGAATTGTTCCACTTCTTCAGAGGAAATCGATTATACTTTGGTACTGTTTTAGAAATTTTTACAAATAACGAATTTTATTATTATGTTGTAAAAAATAACACACAATAATAAGACAAGTAATTATTACAAAGTAATTAGCATAACGCCATAACTGTGAGAACCAAATTTATAGCAGTCGCATAATAAACAATTCTTAGATTTAAGATGAAATGTGTATTGTTATTTAAATTTATATTGCAGATACCATGAATAATTTTAAAAAGAAGAATATGCACTAATGACGCAATAAAATTTTGATAGCTTATGGCCATTTAAGAACATTTCAGTTTATAATTGCAAATCATAAATTGAAAATAAATGAAAATAATTTCTAATATTTTCGGCATCAATATCTTACGAATCACATTACAGATTTTTGTCAAATTTTCGACACCCCATACATTTTTTAAGTCTGTAAAAATCGGTAAAGATCTACACCTGATTTAACAAAGACACTATATCTTCCAAAAGCGATACATTATGTTCCGATCCGTTGACACCTTCTTACATGAACTGTTTACATACGAATACATACATAAACACATACATACATAAATACCCAGCTAGCATTTAGAAGATAATTTTTTAAAATATCTAAAATATTTAAAAATATTTAAGGAATCTTTTTCGATTACCTATGGTGACCAAAAACTGATTAATCACCTACACGTTTAAAATTACTAGCGACTACATCTTAAATGACTCTTCAAGAAGAGTCGCCAATAGGGTATCATCATTTTCTACCGACAAAACTATATTTTATGATTATAAAACGAGCGCATATTCTTCTCGAATACTTGAATTTGATTAATAATTTCAAAAAGTCATCACGAAAATAGTCAAAATCCACTCCTAGGACATAAAACCTTGGAAAAAGAAAAAAACTCGATTTTCGAAAATTGGGGTAAAATCAGTAACTTCTTATAGCGGGAAGTTAAAAGATGGTTATGCTATAATTGAGTTAAACTATTAAAATCTTTTGTTATAAAGTTTATTTTTAGGTAATATATTCTTAGTTATAAGAAAAAAACTATTTTAAAATTATTTCGAAACTTTATCTCAATTTTGTTTTTTTTTAATTGCTACGAAATGGTAACATTAATCACTTCAGTTAAATATATTGTGATATTCAACAAAACAATGTAGATGCATCTTTCGTGAATCTTTTATGCAAAGCGTACATATTTTTCGCTTTAGAAAACACAAAATTGTGAAAATTAGTCTGTCGTTAGTCGTTAACTATGTGAATTATAAAAAAAAATTTTTTTTGTATATTCTGCGCAGCACCGGTAGTCCAGTCAGTAGTGTGCTACTTTATCAGCTGGGGGTTCTATGTTCGATTCCTAGCAGAGAGTCTGGTCTGTATCACTACAATACGTGAAAGTTTTTTCACAACAAGTATCACAATGCGACCATAATAAAATGGACCCAAGTGGGTTGAAACCTTCCTTTGCCTTTACATCCAGCAACCTGCCGACATAACATAACCTAACGTCTGCATAGCGTTCAGAAGACAAAAAAGGTTGTTTATAACTTTCATCTACATGATGCCAGCGTGATACGGGGAATTCGTTCTAAAGTTCGGTGAAACCTTCATTTCATTTTGTGACAGTTGTTGTCGGAAAGTTTCAGTGACGAAGGCATAGTCACTGATCACTGAACAGTAACGGCTTACGCTGTAACAGATCCACAGGAACATCAGAACGCCCTCCTTCGTTGGTATTGTGTAGCACCGGCCAAGTAAAACAATTACTAAAAATGGCTACTAAAACGAAGCTTCAAAAAATTTAAAACGTCTCACACAGGGCGGACCACATCTGTAACGTGTCCAATATATTTAAAGTTCTTTATTATCTTCCCAATTCACTGCCAATTATGAAACATCGACGAAGTAAAATAATCAATAAAATATCTCCCCTTAGTTTAAAAATCATTCGTTAAAATTAACTTCAGAGACGCCGCAACTTCACCTTATAATTAACACGCAACAGCATAGTTGTGAATTAAACAATATATTCGTATCATTTTCATTACCTGTACGAGTGTAATGCATTGAATGTAGGGGACATCCCCTAAACACTAGTTCAATCAACAAAAATTAACCACCAATTTGCAGTAAGTTTTAACTATTTTTGCGCATTCTTCGGTGGTTAAACAATCCATATTCGTAAGTGATAAAAATTTTACTACGTAAATGACATTTGAGAGGACATATATTTATTAGCTGACAGCATTGCCAGAGCGTCAGTTTTGAATCCACGACATAACCCCTTACCGTAAAATAATATATTTTCTTGAAGTGAATGAATTCTTCTTTAATGCGTTCTGCTACAAATAAATGAACGGAGAGGATTGTTTCAAGTAGAATTTATTTGATAAGCTGAAGAAGGTAAACGGAATAATTTTTCTGTTTTCTTATCGACTTTTTTTTGCCTACAATTGATGGTGGCGATGGCACGATGGATGGTAGTCTGCACGTTGACTACGAATCCAAAAACAGACCTGGGTTCAACCCCAGTTTCAGACCAAAAATTTTAAAATAAAAATAAACATCTCGCATTTTTCTGATGTTGCATTAGTGTGTCTTTGTGTGTCAGTTGTTGTCGGAAGGTTTCAGTGGCGAAGGCATAGTCACTGGTCACTGAACAATACCGGCTTCAGCTGATAGCAATCCACAATCACATCAGAACCCCTTCTTCATCGGTATTGTGTACCACCGGCGAAGTAAAATAATAACAAAAATGGCTACTAAAGAAGCTTCAGCACTGCTACGAGTATAAACAAAGAACGTGCGAAAGCAGAGCTGCAAAAATAATTAATTAAGCTTCACCTCCTGTCGTTTCTCCTACTATCCCTTTCCTATAGTTCCAAAACAATGCTTCGCATGTGTAGGAGTCATCTCCTGAGTGCTGGTCTTAGATAAAAAAAAAAAAAAAAACAATACGTCTGCGTCTCAATTTGCCTATCAGTGCAACGCACGAGAATTAATTGCAAAAGAAGAACACGTTCACGCAGATTTCAAATGAATAGGAATATTCATTTGTATATGTTTAGAGCAGAAGTATGCAAACATATGCAAATATGTATATACATATATATGTATATATTTTGAACTTTTTAGTTGAAGTAGAAAAGTTGCGCTTGCTAATACAATTGTAATACCACTGGTGATAAAATCCTTGAAAACAAGATTTGTTATTGAACAAGTTTTGGCATTTTGAAATTACAGTTCAGAAACATGCAAATAAAAACAAAGTATGGAAAAAGCAATTTGCATCACTGTTGGCATACCTGAGAGAAAATCTAAATTTCCTTACCGATAAAATATGACATTATTCTTTGAATATTTTGTTGAAAAAATATAAATTTTTAAGCATTTTATAAGCGCTTGAAATATTTGTTTATTTGATTTTCAGTTCAAACATGAAACTACACAACTTTACGCAGTATTATTCATTTAATTAAAGAAAATACGAACAACCGTCTTACAAGGTGTTGCAATAATACGTCTCATTAATTTAGTTCTCATGACTCGAGCTGCAGCTTCTTGACAGATAAAAACTGCGCCATTAATAAATTAATTAATATTTCGCAAAACTAAAGCCGTATTTCGGCCAACAATTGTGAAATTGGTGTAAAAATTTCAACTGTTGAGGCAAGTTAATGCAAAAGAGAACTTAAGAACAACTGAGAATATCGCCCACAGACATTTTGTATGGTTCAATTTGCAAGATATATAATAACGTGGACAACATTTAGTTTCAATGGCTACACAATACCGACGAAGGAGGGCGTTCTGATGTGATTGTGGATTGCTATCAGCTGAAGCCGGTATTGTTCAGTGACCAGTGACTATGCCTTCGCCACTGAAACCTTCCGACAACAACTGACACACAAAGACACACTAATGCATATCAGAAAAATGCGAAATGTTTATTTTTATTTTAAAAATTTTTAGTCTGAAACTGGGGTTGAACCCATGTCTGTTTTTGGTTTAGTAGTCAACGTGCAGACTACCATATATCGTGCCATCGCCACCCTCACCCTTGTTAATTGAAAAATATGATATCAGCCAAGTGGCTGCCGCCAGCATTGATACACATTTGTGCCCGTTTTATCACATTTTCTGTTGTTTATTTTATTTAGAAATGTAATTTTATTTACTTGTAAATCAAATATGAGTTCACACTTATAAAGTTTGATAGGGTATAAGGAAAGTAGAAAAGAAAATTATATACTTGTAGAGACAAGTGACAATAGAAACATACACGTGGATGCCATATTTCCATCATGCACCGTCAACGTGGATGTGTCTTTACATTAACTAATTTTATATTAATTTTTTCAAGGCAATCTTGTTTGCACGCACAACCTCTCTTATATGATGGTTTTTTATATCCACATGTTTACTTTATCTGTGGTATACGGGGTTAATTGCCAGTTTTTGTGCTCCTTGGTGATCAATGCATAGAGTTACTGGTTCACCTTTAGAATAACCAAATTCCATTAAAAATTTAATTAAAAATAAATATACTACCTCTTTCGCTGCCTCAGATGCAGCTATATAGTCGGCTTCAGTACTGCTAAGTGCAACGCAATTTTGTTTACGCGATTCCCATGATACCAAAAAGCCGCCGACAAAAAATAAAAACCCAGTATATAGTCTACGATCAGATATATCGCCGCCTCAGTCAGCGTCTACGTAACCAGATACCAAAGAATTTTCTGAAGTAGTGTAATCCAATGTATGTGTAATCCAATGTACCTCATTACATGCTTTACTGCATGTAAGTGTTCACGATGAAGATCGGAATTGCACTGAGCTAATTTTGATACTGAATGCGCAATATCTGGTGTTGATATTGTAGATGATCAACCCTTTCACATTCATCCGTACAATATGATTGATATCCCGCATCAAGCAATCCCTTTCCTGCTCTTATTTTTCCATAGCGATCAAATTCAATACCTAAGAAGTGATGCAATGGCTCTTTGTCGGTCACGTCGAACTCGCTGCATATTTGCCGTTTTGTCTGGAATACACTTTGCTCATCTGCACATCCGATAATGATGTCATCTACATATACAGCCAGCAATATCAACATCTCGTCAACATCCTTCTTATAATGGCAAGGGTGAGGTTGAAAATCAAATTTCCTTAACACGGCATCGAATTTGAAATTCCTGCTTGCTTAAGGCCGTATATTGCGCAGGACTTAATTGGGATATTCTTCGTTCTTCAAATATTTTGGTTGCTTTATATAAATTTCGTCGTTCAAGTCGCTATTTAGGTATGCAGTATTTACATCAATTTGGTGCAGGTGCATATTATACTTAACAGATAAAGCCAATAGAATTCGTATAGTCAAGTGCCTAACAACAGGAGAAAATGTTTCCATATAATCCCATATTGCTGGCTACCCCTTTGCTACCAAACGAGCCTTATAACGCTCAATATGATTTTTTTTTCTCTTTTCATAGCATATACCCACTTACAGGATATTGCTTTATGGCCATCAGGTAAATCTGATAATGTCTATGTGTTTTCATGGCAGCCAACCACAAGTTCTTTTCACTACTTGAAATCGCCTCTTCAGCCGACTGAGGTACTTTTATGTCTTTTATAATAATTAACTCATTTACTCTTCCAGTTAATTTTAGTTTCTCAACAACATATTCTTCTAACTCAGAGTGGGTATCTTCATCGGCTGTAGAGTTACTTCATATTCATTATTTTGCTTTCTAATTTGAGAAATATTTTCGACACTATCAGCTTTCTTAATTATATGAACATTTTCTAGGCAATCGTCAACATGTTGCTCTGAAACATTTTTGCTGTCATCCGCCTCTTCTATACACATTGTTAAATAATCGTCTTCTATACATGATTGCTGCTATTGAGCAGTAATGGTTTTTTCTTTATCAACATTTCTATTAAAAATTTGCTCATCAAACAAAACATTTCTTTGTTCAACTATACGTTGTCTTCTCCTGTCGAACAATCTGTATGCCTTCGCAACAGCGGCATATCTTACCATTATTAATTTTTTTTCTTGGAGCAGCACTCAAGAGATGACCCCTACACATGCTATGCATTGTGTTGGAACTATAGGAAAGGGATAGTAGGAAAAATGATAGGAGGTAAAGCTTCACTATCTTACAACACCGTTTTTTTTTTGCCACGTTATTTATTTTTACAGAGGTGTTGTAGCGTCTCTGATGTGAAGGAGACGTCTTAAATTTTAAAGTTTCTTTTTTAGTAGTTATTTTCAGTAATTATTTTACTTCGTCGATGCTACACAATACCGACGAAGGAGGGCGTTCTGACGTGCCTGTGGATTGGATACAGCTGAATCCGTCACTGTTCAGTGACCAGTGACTATGTCTTCGCCACTGAAATCTTCCGACAACAACTGACAGAAAAACACAGAAATGCATATCAGAAAAAATGCGAGATGTTTTTGAGTCTGAAACTGGTGAACCCAAGAAAATTTTTCGTTTTGTAGTCAACGTGCAGACTAATGCGATCATCGCCACCTTCATTTTTCTCACTTTGGTTCGAACTTGAATTTTTTTGTTTTGTTCAAAGCAACTGCATATGAACCAGTTGTTTATCATACCATACCTTAAATGGCGATTTTATTCCGTTTATCTTCGTTGGGCATCTATTGCATATATATTCCGAAGTGTTTACAGCCTCTGCCCACATGTTCTGCTGCACACCGCCATGAAACATCATAGAACGACTCATCTAAACTAGCGTTCGATTACAACGCTCAGCAATGCCGTTCTGTTGTCGAGAGTATGGCATTGTGTACCTTGTTGTTGTAGAAATGTTTCAAAATCATTATGCACATAGTCTCCACCATTATCTGTGCGTAGTATCCTTATTGTGCACCCAGTTTCATTTTCGACCTGTAGTTTAAATTGTTCAAATTTCTCTAATACTTCGCTCTTCGCTCTCATAAAATACACAAAAATCCTTCTCGATTTGTCGTCAATAAACGCAATAAAATATCTACCGCCGCCGAGCGATTGAATTCTAAAAGGTCCACACACATCCGAGTGTACCAACTCCAACAAATTCGTTGATACGTTTTTGCTCTTCTTTGGAAATGGTAGTAGAGGGTGTCTGGTGGCAAATTTATATTTTTAAATACGATTATTTCAAAAAGTAATAAACGGCCCGGAGGGAATTATCGATTGTGCGGACTTGTTAGTTATGATGTCGCAGTGGTTGAGTGTGCATCGAGCGTTCGCTATGGAGACATTCCAAGAGCGATTATTCATGAAATTTTAAAAAAGGATCTGAAGTTCCATCGTTTTAAAATTCAAATCCTTTAAGAACTGAAAGAAAGTGACTTTGATTTACGCAAAAATTTTTGTGAAACGATGTTGGAGCGTTTTCGCACAGTAAATCGCAGTTTTTGGCTCATTTTGACTTAAACGGCCACGTCAACAAGCAAAACTGCCGTTACTGGTCTCCAAGAATCTGCAACTATTGATTGAAACATCAAAAACCATTGCAGTAACCCAGGGTAACTGTTTGTTGTACCTTATCCACGCATGAGATAATTAGACCATTTTTTTTCGACACAACAACAAAGGATGTTCTCCCTTTTTGCACGTTGCCATGTTAGCATCGAACTTAACCGTGAGGCCTCTGTTAATGACTCTAGTGACAGAAATGAAATTGCCCTGCAACTCAGAACAGTACAGTACATCTTTGATCGTAATATTCATATTAGTAAATTTTAAATATATGTACATACTGCCAATGCAATATGTTCGTTGTGCTCCTCAAACCTTGTTAACATATTTATATCATTGCACATGTGTGCCGTTGCCCCACTTTCGACATACCAGACATTCGGTTTCATCTTTTGCCCTGCCCCAGCCACTATGTATTAACGCTTGTTGTTGTTTGTTCTATTTCTTTCCTTCACAATGACTGGCAAAATGTCCCGCTATACCACAATTAAAATATTTTCCAGCGAAATTTTTTTGTTGCTTTTTATATTTTTGTGAATGCTTGTTGTTGTTGTAGACCGCATATTTCTTCAATTCTTTCCTTTCGTCTATCCCTCTCTTCCAACAATTTCTGTTTAAGAAAACTTAAGCGCGGAAGATCATCACGTCGCCCAAGAACGCGACCAGGAAATGTTTCCTTCACAATATCCATTGTGGCTCCTGCTGTGTGTGCGGTTGCGCCGTCTTGTTAAAACTACTTGTTCACCAAGCCCCGCTCATTCAATTCTGGCAGTAAGTAGTCGCTTCTTACGGTCCTGTAGCATTCGCCAGTAACACTAACTGTAAGCCAATGGCGTCCTCAAGAAAATACGGTCCAATCACACCTCCCGCATGAGCACTTTGAGTGAATGTAAAGGCTTTTTGCGCATCAGCTGATTTTCAGTGCTCTAGAAACAAAGATTTTGTTCAATTGTTTACAGTAATTCACACGCGACTGACGTTCAGCAGGCATTAATTGATGCACTGGAACATGTGTAAGTCTTTCACTAAAATTCGACACCCAAGTGCGTAGTACGTCGGCTTCTTGATGTGTCTTTGTAAAAAAAATCGACAGAATTATTCCACGCTCTTGCGGAGTGAAGCTCTCCATTATTTGTCTGTTTGTATTCTGAAGCTGCCTTGTTCACTTCATCTTCATCAAGGCTAATATTTCCAAAGCATTCTAACCTATATACATTGTATATGGGACATTCGCCAATAAAATGTGAAACGTTCTCTGACTTATCTAAGTATTATTATGAAAGCTCTTTCGTTTAAGTCTAGTAATATACATCGAGCTCTTATTATAATACCAGTCATTAGGGTTGAGTAAGAGTGGAATTGTGAGCACTTTGCATCATTAATAAGTTGTTCTCTTTCTTTATCCATAAGGTGCCGCAATATAATTTTAAGATTCTGCTCAAATAATGAAAACCAAAATAGTTGTTTCTGTATGACATATTCAGCTAAAATACGGGGTATACTGCGTTCATTCATATTTAGAATTATGTTATGTGTAGCTGTAAAGTTGGGATGTCCTGTTTCTAAATTTAGCACAAAATTCGGTGTTGTATTAGGTAATAAAAGCACTCTTTTGGCAAAAAATTGGAATAGTTTTTATTACCGCAGACTTATGCAGCATAAAGCATTATCGACTTTGAAGCAGCTTGAAAAATTTTAAATTTATTGTGATTAGAGATCTGTGAATTACTTATGTATTTCGACCAAGTAGAATTAATTAATAGCTTGGCAGAAGAAAATTCATTCTTCAAATGATTTTTAAAGGACATGTTGTACGTGATGTCAACTCCAAGCTATTTATAATAGTTAACAATTTCAATATGATTGCCATCTTAGTTCCAGGTATGTTTGAAAAAAATACGGGTATTGCAACGTAAACCAATTATTGTGGACTGTTACACACCAAGTTCGACAATAAATAGCTGATTTTTATAGTTTGCAAACCATTGGGAGAATATATTAGAATAGCAAGGTTATCAGCAACATAACATTATTTCAATATTTATACCATTGAGGGTGGCGATGGCTGAAGTAGTCTGCACGTTGACTACAATACCTAAACAGACCAGGGTTCAATCCCAGTTTCAGACTAAAATTATAAAAAAAACATCTGACAGTTTTCTGATGTGCATTAGTTTGTCAGTTCTTGTCGGAAAGTTTCAGTGGCGAAGACATAGTCACTGCTCACTGAACAATACCGGCTTCAGCTGATAGCAATCCACAATCATATCACAACGCCGAAGCTTCAACACTGATATAAACAAAGAACGTGCAAAAAGCAGAGCTGTAAAATAATTAATTAAGCTTCACCTCCTGTCGTTTCTCTAGCTATCCCTTTCCTATAGTTCCAGCACAATGCATCGCATGTGTAGGGGTCATCTCCTGAGTGCTGGTCCCAGATAAAAAGAAAAAAAAATTTTTATAGAAGCAACCAAAATATCTCCAGGAAGTTCACAAGCGAGATCATTGACATATACAGAAAACAAAATCAGACTCAGGATACAGCCTTGTTTTACTCCAATTTCAACAGAAAACGAATCGGAGGAAGAACTGTCATACAAAATTTTGATATCATTATTCTCATAAAGTCCCTGTATTAGTCTAATGATTTTGGATGAAAGTCCTGGACTCAATAACTTATAAAATAGACAATTACGTGGTATAGTGTCGAACGCGTATGAAAAAACGATAAAGAAGGCATATTTATTTTTACCATTTGATTTATTTATGTGTACAATGTTTGACAGGTTAAATATATTGTCTATAGTGCAGTAATTTTTTCGAAAACCAGCTTGAAATTCGTTAAGGATGCTGCTGCAATCGATCCAAAAATTTAAACGTTTAAGAATAATTGAGTTTAAGATTTTATATATAGTGTCTGTTAACGATAGCCCACGATAATTTGTAGGTAAATTTGTATCGTCTTTTTTTGTACAATGCTATTAAAATATCCTTTCTAGATTAATTTCTAATTTGGTCCGAAAAAGTTGGTAGGTTGTGTCAGATTTGGCAACCCTGCAGTAGATCTTTGACAGATCTCCAAAAATTAATTTATCGGATTTCGTTATAGATCAAGAATTGTGAGTTAAATATTTATTAAATATAGTGTAAAAAATAATAATTGTTATAAAAACAGTGTGTGAAGTGTGTTTCAAAACTTTAAATGCAAAAACAAACATGATTAAAAAATTTAAGCAAATTGTAAACATAAAGTGCTCGGTGGGCAAATGCATGCAAAACGATGGAAAAAACAAATGAGAACTTGTTCTAAAAACTTATTTTGTGCGTGTTTTTAATAAATATTATTTTAACTGTGTTATTGGTTAAAACTTTTCAATTGCGCAGACACTATTAAGAGACATTATTTCATATTTTCTCATTACAATTTAAACAGTACGATTTTTATAGGAATTTAAAACATGAAATTGGTAAGTTTGAAGTATTTTGGTTTGTCAGTTCTTTATTTAATAATTACTCATAGGATGTAGTAATAGTGCAACTCTAAAATTTAAACTGCAGCGGTCTCGACTATAGAGACCAGTGCTATCACAAATGAAACGGAAGCACTATTATATGAAGAGCAAACGAAAAAAACCAACTCTGACACAAAGGAAGACGTTTTTTTTTATCTTCGACCAGCACTCAGGAGATGACCCCTCCACATTCAATGCATTGTGCTGGAACTAGTGGAAAGGTATAGTAGGAGAAATGACAGGAGGTGAAGTTACACGTACTTACAACTCTGCTTTTGCACGTTCTTTGATTTTTAGCATTGTTGGAGCGCCTCTGATATCAAGGAGCCGTATTAAAATTTTGAAGCTTCCTTTCAGTAGCCATTTTTAGTAATTATTTTACTTCGCCGGTGCTACACAATACCGACGAAGGTGGGCGTTCTGATGTACCTGTGGATTGGTAGCCGAAGACGTTACTGTTCACTGACCAATGGCTATGCTTTGGCCACTGAAACCTTCCGGCAACATCTGACACAAATGCACATCAGAAAAAATGCGAGATGTTTTTATGAGTCTGAAGCTGGGGTTTTGTAGTCAACGTGCAGACTACTTCTACCACCCACAACTTTACATTAAAAATTTACAAGTCGACTTGTACATGTACATATCGCATTTGATCAACAAGAGGGTATTAACTAAATACCTTAAAATTTTCAGTAGAGGTCAATAACTGTTTGTGGTTACATTTAAGATAATTTGAAAGTCCAAATATATCGTAGTAAACAAACTTAGTGTGGAAATGTATTTAATTGTTTTTTGAGTTACTGCCCTGCCACACTCTTTGTTAGAACCAGTTAAGTATGTCCATATGGCTTTGTTGAGATGTGATTTAGCTACATCTGCAATTTAAAGCATTTTTACAAAAGTTTTTCTAATCTATTAATAGGTTTAGTGGCAACCAATATTTTATGGTTATGATTCCCAAATGACAAAAATAATATTCCCCATTATCGTGTTTAACGTATTCGTCTCGAAAACGCGGCGTATTTAAAAAATTGTATCGTAGTTGGCAAAAACGGGACTACACATGGACTACAAATATACCAGTAGTCGAAATACGTCGACGACAAATACGATAAGAGTTTTTATTTGATATATTTAAGACAGTGTGGCTTCATAATTGATTTATGTGGTGGAAAGAGAAAACTATTTAACAAGTTAATTTTAATAAGCCTTGGTGCGTTTTATACAATTAAGCTTATATTGGATAGTATTTTTATGCTATGGACTGTGTTTTTATGCTTACAGGTTCTTGTATGACGACACAAAAATATTCGTGTTCAGTTATATTTTAAATGATTATATCATTGTATTTTAAATATTATTTAATTTTATATATTATTTGAATATTTGACTATTTTCATATCGTAATTAATAAATAAAAACAAAATAAAAAATTTTGTCATGAATTTATTTTGTGCAAAAAATAAGAAATTGTCCCACTGTTATGTTTACAAAAGTTTTAAATGTCAGACTGTTTGGGGACGTAATTTCAGCAGCATGCGCAGAAAATTAAATTTTTTTTGTTTGGGGTGGCGTAATCTGTAGTTCTATCATTCTAGAGGTTTGACTACGATTGTATATGTTTTTCTATTTCTTTCTTCTACGTCTTCACGTATCATTAGCATATGTTTTTTATTTTAAAACTAACTTTTACCCGCGGCTTCGCTCCCGTTATTATCTCCATCGGTTATACAGTTTCGGAAAGGCATATCTTACCCTACGTCGCACAGAGTGTTGAATGTGCCAAAAGTGGGGATTAATTCAAAAGCTGAAGTTTATCTTGCACAGACATGTTTGGTATTGGGTGAAAGTGAATAAAATTCTACATCACTAATTGCTAAAATTACTGCTTTGAGTAACTTACTTTATTGACAGTGAGCGGTCAAAGTTAAACAATTTTTGCAAATTTTGCGTGACGTGGCTAAAATAGAAAATTGAGATACTTCGATTACTTAAAATTTTTATTACGTCTTCTAAAAGTAAATATATTATAATGAAACCATCAACTTCAGGTTCTTGGCTATATAATTAAATATATTTTGTTTAGATAAAAGTTTTGCAAATAAATGTTTTATGTTTTTTTTAAAAGTGCTCCATAAATGTGGTATTTTTAATATATACATAGAGTTTTCTGGGCGAGATCAAGCAAATTTTATTAAATGCTCTTATAATATGAGATATCAGCTTATATATAAAAAAAAAATGTTGCGGAGTTACTGCGTTTTTTTACTAATTTAAGTTATTGTGAAAGAACTCCAGTTCCTAAAAACATATGCTGAAAAAAACAAACAAAAATTCAATTTGTTTGTTTCTTAATCTCTTTTGTGTTTATTTTCGGTATTAAAGTTATTGTTGTTAATGAGCTTCGTTTCTATTAGAGATGGGTGCGTGAGTTAGTTTTATCTAGTTTTGAATTTTTGAAAGAAACAGTAAGTACTTCAAAACTAGAAAAAGAAAGAGTTGAGGATGAAATAAAAAATCTCAACGATTCCGTTTTATTAGTTGATGATAAATCAATGAAAATAAAGCACAAACTAATGTTAGTGATGATTGATGGCAAAGTGTGTAATGCTATTACCGAAACAACATCCACACAAAATGTTACATTAGTGGTGCTATGAGCAAAGATTTCAACTGTATTGATCAAATTATTACCAGAAGTGTAAACAAGGATACGTATCAGTTCGGTTTATCTATTCTCCATGGCTGGATTAGGTTTTTTGAGTGTCTTCTCCATATGGCATATAAATTACCACTTAAAAAGTGGCAAGCTAGATCAGATCATGACAAACAAGTTGTTGAAGAGACAAAAACGAGAATCCATAAAGATTTCAGAGAAAGAACTGGATTGATCATTGACCAACCAAAACCAGGTTTTGGCAACACAAATGATGGCAATACTGCGAGAAGGTTTTTTAAGAATGCAGAAGTTTCCTCAGAAATAACAAAACTTGATCTAGAGTTAATTAACAGAATGCACATTATACTTATTGTCGTGTCATGTGGCCACGAGGTAAATGGTGAAAAGTTTAGAAACTTTGCTCACAATACTGCCAGGCATTTTGTTAAAAAATATCCATGGTATAAAATGTCAACTACCCTTCATAAATTTTTGATTCATGGACCGGAAATAATATCCAATGCCCTTTTGCCGATTGGTGAGCTTTCAGAGGAAGCATAAGAGGCTAGAAACAAAGATTTTAAACTCTATAGGGAACACTTTGCTCGTAAATGCAGCCGGGAAAAAACTAATGAAGACATATTTAATAGATTTCTGCTTACTTCAGATCCATTCATTACCAGCATGAGTAAAACTATTAAAAAAAAATACACACAAAATACCACAGTTAGCATTGGAATTATTAATTCTACCCCAAGAAGGCGACAATGATGATGATGATGAAGAAGAAGAAGATGATGGTGATAAAATTGACTTTTATCACAATAATACCTAAAATAGTTTCAAATGCATATATATGTATGTACATATGTATAATTTTTCTCTTTTTTTTGTAATAAAAAAATATTTTCTATCAATTTTTTCAAAAACCATTTTTTTTTTTTTTTTTTTTTTTTTTTTTATCTTGGACCAGCACTCAGGGGATGACTCCTACACATGTGATGCATAGTGCTGGAACTAGGAAAACAGGTTATGGGAAGGAGGATAGAGGGAGTAGTGTGAATGGACATTTGATTTGAATTTTCCCACGTCATAAGTGACAGGAAAGACCTCGGCAGGGAGTTTGTTCCACATACGCGATGTTCGGCCGAAAAATGAGTTCTCCCTATAATGCGTAGTGCGGTTCGCTGCCAAGTTGACTACAAATGGATGTGCTCTTAATGATGAACGCGTCGTGCGCGTGAATGATCGGGTTTCGGGAACAAGTTCCCTGATTTCATCAGAACACATCCCATTATAGTAACGATACAACAACGAAACGCACCCCACGTTGCGACGATGCTCAAGAGAGTTAATAGAGTTGGATACCCTACTGTCTCCTATGAGTTTCTTCGCTCTCTACTAGACCCGGTCGAGTAACTTCAAAATAGTCTTTGAAGCACCGGCCCAAACATGAGAGTTGTATTCCATTTTCGGTCGGATGTAGGCGGTATAAATAGTGAGGAGATCAGATGGGGTGAAGTATGTCTTGCACCGTCTTAAAAAACCGAGGCACTTGAATGCTTCTTTTGATACCTGAAAAATGTGCTCAGTCCATCGAACATCGCACTGAATTTTCATGCCAAGAACATCAAGAGCTTCTGATTCCTCGATGTTTATACCGCCCATAATTACAGATGACGCAGCGTCATCGGGCATGCGTCGATGTGTAAGCATGCTGCATTGGGTCTTTTGAGCATTGAAATCGACCCTGTTTGCCAGACCCCATTGCGATATTTTCATGAGGTCACAATTCAATGAGTCACTCATATTCTGCCTCAGCGAAGTGATCATAGTCGATGTTGGCCTACAACTAAATGAATATGAGTGAGAAAGGTTGCTGTCATCTGCGAAAGAGTGGATAGGGTTGGAAGTTTGACATAGGAGGTCATTAAGAAAGACTAGAAATAGGGTAGGAGAAAGAGTGGAGCCTTGCGGTACCCCTGAATTTATCTTATACTCGTTAGATGAGATCCCGTCTATAACAACTCTTATAGCGCGATCCCTGAGAAAACTCGATATAAATCGAGAGAAGATATCACCGACACCAAAAGCAATAAGTTTGGACTAAATAATGTATACTTATTCCAAAAATTTATAAACATCAATAATAATAGGCTTCCCTGAATTAATCCCCAGTTTACCTATGTTTCAACCCACTATGCGTCGCCTCCTAGTTCTACTTAAAAATATATATGTATGTAGCATATTTTTCCTTCTAGGTGCAAAAACATAAATACATTTAAATTGCATTAAAATCGGTTAGATGGTCTCGCTGGCGAGGAAATTGCCCCTAACTTCCCTCGTGGTCCTAGTTCTAAAAAACGTAATACCCTATAACCTTCCCGGAGTTGCACAATTGCCAACGTGTCTTTTAAACTCAAATACATCCCAATTTTAAAGTTCATCTAAATCGGCTATGTAGTTTTGGAGAGGCCGATATTTTCCCCATATCGCCCTCCTGGTCCTAGTTTTGAAAATGTACATTACCTATGGACATTTTTAGACACAAATCTATCCGTGTTCTAAATTTTATTAAAATCGGTTTGATCGTTTGGGAGGGGCATAAATTTCCCCCCTTCACCTTCTGGTCATAGTTTTTGAAAATGTACAATACCTATGAGCATTTTTAGACACAATTCTATCCATGTTCTAAATTTCATTAAAATAAGTTTGAATGTTTAGGAGGGGCAGAAATTTCCCCCTTCGCCCTCCTGGTCCTACTTTTGATATTAGCACCAAATGAAATGCTGCATATAGACCAGATAAATCATATAAATAGATAAATAAATAGATAAATAATTATTAAATATAAATTATTCAAAATACAAATCATGGGAATTATAATTGTATTATGATTAGGATGAAGTTATTTATTTGGGATTTGGAATTATATATGTTATTTCATAAGTTCTCAAACATAAAAATATTTATATGTTATGAGTTAAGTTAAGTTATGGGTTAAAACAATAGTTATCATACTCAGTTTTTAATAAATTACTTTAACATGACCATGTCATTAGTGGCAACTACTTACCACTCTCGCTACTTCTAAAAGCTATTACTTTAAGATTCCGCAACAAATACAATGTTATTTTCGAAAAAGTTGTAGTTGTAATAAAATTGACCTTGGTACCTTGGTTTATTCCCGCAAGGGGGTTTAGGAACTTGTTTCTAAACCTACGGGTGTCTGAGCGACCCCGCGGTACCTAGCTTAAGGTGTAGCATTACCTTGGTCTACCCATTAGATCGAAAATGACAGAAGAGGTGACTCTTCGAAATCTGACTAGAGATTGAGGAGGATATGCTTGTCTATCCGTGTGACTGATTAAATCCAGTTCAATTCTAATCTAGCACTACGGGACCAGCTTAGCCCCACACCTTCAGCGCTAAGTAAGGGTTTAATGACAGATGTATTCTTAATTGAGTGCATCTTGTCAACCCTGAAAAGTTGGAGTGTGTGTGCTGGTTTGGGAATGGTATCGTAGTGGCTGTGGTTAAAACCTAAAGTTACGCAGGAAGTCAAGTCTTTGGTTTTGTTGTTTTACTTAACTAGGTGCTGTTGCCATTCAACAGTAGTCACCGGAATGTGTCTCGAACTAACAGTTCTACTGTTAAATAGTTCTTGACGGAAATACATTCTGATGTGACATAGAGTTTAGACCGCTCGCACACCTCAACAAGGTGCATTATAGAATAAGGGATAACTATACTGATTTGCTACCCATTTCTAGGAGGCAAGTTGGCTTTCGTGGCATTACTTGCTCTTTCTGTTCTCTGGGGGCGTTAGTGGTCGTCTCCTATTCACTCGGTGTTAAGACCACTGTTGGGTTAGGCCTTCGGGCAGGTACCCACATAAATCTTGAAACACGCATGTACCTTGGCATATGTAATTGAAATCGTTCAAAAATAAATTATTAATGTTGTTAAGTTAATTATATTAAATTACAAATTCTTTTTAACCGACTTAAAACAAGAAGGAGGTTATCTATTTGACTGTTATTTCAGAACTTTTTACTGGAGTGGAACGATTTTTATGATTTTCTTGTCATAGGAAACATCCTGCCTCCCGTGTGTTGTGATGAGCCAGTAAATTAAATAAAAGTTTATCAAACTTAAACAGACATAAGTTGTTTTTAATTTTGTAAACTATTCGAATTTTTATAATAATTTTTATTTTTATAAATTAATTAATAAAATTTGTATTTGATAAGAAAAGTTTGAGTTTGAGAGTTTCTATTTCAAAATATATTTAAACTTGGGAAAAAGTTAAATTTCAAATAATTAAATTTTTTTTTAAATTGTATACCCAAAATATCTTTAGGTTTAAGTTTGAAATATAAAAAAAAATTCTCTTAAATGGGAATCATTTGGCCTTGCTGGCAATCACTGAAACTTTTGGCTAAGATTAACTCTCATAAAATATAAGCGAGCTCAATACCTGTAGAATGCGCAGGGCTAAGGCATTCTTATTTCGTGTATTCGATCCTCTACAAGTGCATTGCACTTAACGGGTATATCTTACCCTTACGTCGGATCATGGTCCTATTTAAAAAATATATATGTAGCATACGAGTATGTGTCCTTCTATACGCAGAAACATAGATGCATTTAAATTTCATTAAAATCGGTTAGATAAACTCGGAGGCGCGGAAATTGCCCATACCTTCCCTCGTGGTCTTAGTTTTGAAAAAAAATTAATAGCTAAAGTGTTTTTAAACTCATATACATCCAAGTTTTAAAGTTCACCAAAATCGGCTAGGTAGTTTTGGAAAAGCCGAAATTTCCCTCTATCGCCCTCCTGGTCCTACTTTTTAAAAAGAACATAGCCAATGTGAATTTTTAGACGGAAATCTAACTATGTTCTAAATTTCTTTAAAATCGGTTTTAACGTTTCGGAGGGTTAGCATTTTCCCTATCGTCCTCCTGGTTCTAGTTTAACAAAAAGTAGTATCTATAACCTTCCCGGAGTTGCACAGACTAAGTGTACAAAGTTTCATCGCAATCGGATAAGCGGTTTGGCTGCGCATAAATTACGAACCAGCAAATATAAATTTTTATATATTAGGTTAGTACACTGTTATTCGTTTCTTTTAAAGTAATGTAAAATGGCTTTTTTTGGCGGATTTACAATAATGTGCAAACGTTTACAAATGTGTCCTGAACAGAGTATCATTCCATTGCGATTCAATTATACGTAATACATCAGAATTTACATAAAAATTAACATGTGCCGCTGTTTCAGGCTGATTGGGTAACGGAAATATCGTTATTAAAAGTTTTCTGCATTAAGAAGCAGTACAGCTTTGTACAATAATAAATACTTCTGTATTAAGTGATAATCAGGTCACTACTAATGACTAAGTAATGCAAACGTTATGTATTATATTTCTTTTTTCTTTACCTAGGACCAGCACTCAAGAGATGACCCCTACACATGCGATGCATTGTGCTGGAACTATAGGAAAGGGATAGTTAGAGAAATGACAGAAGGTGAAGCTTAATTAATTATTTTACAGCTCTGCTTTTTTCACGTTCTCTGTTTATAGCAGTGTTGAAGCTTCGGATTAGTAGCCATTTTTATTATTATTTTACTTCGCCGGTGCTACACAATACCGACGAAGGAGGGCGTACTGAAGTGATTGTGGATTACGTTAGGTTAGGTACACATGTCGCTGGTGTAAATAAGAGCCCACCCAAATTTGGTTTAATTCATCATGGTTTCATTATGATACCTGTGAAGAAAAAGGAAAAAAGAAGAAGAATAAAACAGATTAGAATAGATTAGCCAGGATGCATCGCTGGATGGTGATATGACAGAGTAGAAAGAAAACCAAGAGAGCGACGAAAACGACGATGCTAACGCTAATAAATAGCTCCCTGAGACAGCTCCGATAGGCTGTGTTCGGTTTTGGAACTTTTTTCGACAAAGGTTCTGATAGTTGATCTTATATAATTTTGCGCCAACGAATCAAATTGCGTTCAAAGTTTTTTAATTTTTTTGGAGCTATTTTCTACGTTATTTATTCTAATTTTTTAACACTTTTTTTCGTACTTAAGTTTTCCTAATAGCGTACCCAGACGAGAGCGTTAATCTGCATTAAAAGCTAAGTAATGTGAATTAACATTTTACCATTTAAAAAAAAAATATTTTTGTTAATACAAATTATTATTTCCTGAGATGCTACCTATTTGGTAGTGAAATATTGAAAAATAAATACTTGTTAAAAACTTTACATAAAAAAGACCATCGCTCAAAAATAAATATACTTAAAAAAAAAAAATTTTAATAAAGGTCAAAATAAAAATAGAAGTAATACTAATGTAAAAAAAAATTTAAGTAAACGAAAGAAGAGCGAACGATGTCGATGTTTTTAGTTTTGATACTGGTGTATCGTTTGCATCCCTACTCTTAGCACACGAAGACGCAGGTCCCCTATTGCAGGAGACCCGCAGAGGAAATGAGCACACTATCCTCCTGCTCCTTTTCATTCATTGCACATTGCAGTCGTTGAACGGCAGACCTATGCGCCTGAGCTCAGGTAACTGCGCTGATCTCCTGACGTCAAATCGAGGCCATAGTATGTGGATAAGCCAGGAGGTTTTTCCTGAAGCAAAGCAAAAATTGGATGACAAAAAAAATTAACTTCTTCTACCAATGCAGAAGAAATTGTAAAGGCAAATCAAAATACTAATTTTAATTCAATTTTTATTCTCTATATGTTGACTGTACAATTACAAGTCATCGACCATTTCAAGTTCTACATGTTACAATGCTTACAAGAAGTTGAATTATTTTCGGTACTTAAAGCTACATTGTTTTTATGTAGATTTTCAAGCTTGTACTAATTAACAGTAAATCAATAAGAAATGATATTTAGTTTTTTGTTGTTTTTTATTTCATTGCCTGTAATCAATATATTGTGCAGTGTTTGTTGTTTGCGATGAAGACTCTGTAGGAAATTTTGTATGAACCCAAACAGTATGTATCCACGCAATCGCACATGCTGGCTCATTGAGCTACTTTATCCGAGCGTTTTCACTAAGTGCTCATCCAGCACGACTCGAGAAGTAGCCCGCATCCTCGTCCCCAAAACGGGTGCCGCCTGTCGTCAGCTTATCCGCAATTCCGTTTCCCCACACCCCACAAACCGCATGATCCGTGTCCACACCAGGGATACCCTCGAGCGCCTCACCAACTCATTCAGTGACGACCGGCACGTCCGGTCAAGGTTGGATGTAATATAGACCGCCGTGAGGGAACTTATATCAATGACGATATCCTCATCCGATATCGCCTTGTACCTCAGCCAGTTCACAGCTCTCCCCACAGCTGCCACCTCGGCCTGAAGGATACTGCACTTATCCGGTAGCCTGAAGGGCATCGTGACCCGAAACACTTCTACAAAGGCCCAGCCCATAGCCCTACCTCCACTTCGAAGGAGAGTCTCCAGATGCACTAGTCCATGAGACCCGGAACGCCACCAGTATCCCCGAATGTCGCAACCCCGTTATTCCATGTCCCAACCACGTCCAACCTAATGACCGTGCGCAGCGGCTGTCTCTTATCCTGCAGCTCAGCGGAAATCCAGCGCAGCATGGCAAAAAGTGCCCTAGTCGGAGGGCATCCGTTATCAGGATCGCCATCCTCGGTACCACCCTCTACAAGCAAGTCCTTGCTTGGACTAGCATCAGCTGAAACCGGTACTATTCCATACTATTGATTATGCTTTCGCCACTGAAAACTTCCGAAACAAAGTCAGGGCTCGAACCCAGGACTTTTGATTTTGTAATCAACGTGCTAATTATTTCAGTCATCGCCACCCTCTTGTGCAGATTTTTAGTGTTTACATGGAATAAATTACCATTACGATCAATTCCTTCATTCTATCAGTTCCTAAGACCCTGAAATGCCAACAAATTTCCTTGCTGTTGTTACAATAACGCTGAATGATTTATTTTATTTTTGAAAAGATATTTTTAAATTAATTTTGCTTTGATGATTAATTATGATTTATTTATTATTGCAGATTCAGAACGAAATCATGACCAATTTAGATGGAAATCTTCATCATAAACAAGAACAAATAGAGTGCATGCAACAGCAGGAACATTGTTTTCAAGAATTACAGCATCAAATTAATTCTCAAATATGCGGTGTAGCACAGCAGACAAATTTTACAGCACAAAGTACGATACAACAGTCAACGCAAGCAGCAACAATTGTACCATTTTTACCAGCATTTTTACGCTCTCCTCCCCCACCCCCTCCTTCTCATTTATCGGCAGCTAGCAACTTACCAACCGTATTGCACACACATGCTGCTCTCCATGTCTCGCAACATAGTAAGATGACAATGCAACCTATGTGGTCGACTGCAGCTGTAGCTGCAGCCCACTTGCAGGCCGCTCTAGCCGTAGCGGCTGTAGCTGTTAATAGTGATAGCAACATCAATAATAATGCTGATCCAACAAACAAACTGATTAATATCAATAACGCGGAAGCTTTAGAAAATGGATCTTCAATCCCACATGAATATGGTATTGGGAATAAAGATGTGCTACAAAGTATAAGTTCAGATTTAAATATCATTGATGTAGTGGCGAATACGACAACACCACCTTCTACACCGTTGTCTAATGTAAATAATAATAGTAATAATAATAATAATAATAATGATAATAATAACAATAGTTCATGTACTTCACCAATGCCTTGTTCACCTGATGATAACATGGAACATATGCGTGTCGATACATATCTTGAGGATGATAATGATATTATGTCCAGCACAAACGGTACCAATAGCCAGAGATCTAATTCAAATAACTCAGCACAGGAAGTAGTTAATTTTATGAGTAAGGATGAATCCCTAAATGCCGAGGATGACACAGATGCTCCTTTGAACTTATCCAAGCCAAAACAATCAAATGATGGAGCGTTTAATAGTGCTATTTTGATAAAAAGTGGAAATGATTGCCTTACCCCTATATCAAACTGTGATTCTCCTCTGAACTGGCAATCATCTTCATCTTCCAATCCCGATACAAACTTCGTTGCCATCCGAATGTGGAATAACTCAGAAACTCATGAAGCCGAAACGATAGCACCGTTCAACAATATAGAAAACATTTCAGTTACACGTGTGAGTCGTAGCAGTCGAGATTCAGAGTCAACAGGAGGTGCTTCCAAACTTATTGCCGAGCAAACGTTTAGTCCGTCCATTCGACAGGACTTCAAGAGTGGTAGTCTAAGAAAACAACCACACTCCTCTATTGCATTTTTGCCACAAGACATTCATTCCAATCTACATGAGAGTTCCAGCAACAGCCAAGATACTATGAATTGTCATGGCCACACCGACACACACAGTCATGGACACGGCTATCACAGTAAGCAACATATAAAAAGACCTATGAATGCATTCATGGTATGGGCAAAGGACGAACGTAGGAAAATTCTCAAAGCCTGCCCAGATATGCACAATTCAAATATATCGAAAATACTGGGAGCGCGTTGGAAAGCTATGTCAAATGCCGACAAGCAGCCGTATTATGAAGAACAGTCTCGGCTTTCTAAGTTGCATATGGAACAACATCCCGACTATAGATATAGACCTAGGCCAAAGCGTACATGCATTGTGGATGGCAAGAAAATGCGAATTTCAGAGTATAAAGTACTTATGCGCAACAGGCGTTCTGAGATGAGACAACTATGGTGCCGTGGAACGTCAAATTTACCAGGTTCTAGTCAGCCTCCAAATCATCATACTCCCGATTGTGAGGATGAAGTACAAGC
This sequence comes from Dexiosoma caninum, assembly GCA_963924685.1. NCBI lineage: Eukaryota > Metazoa > Arthropoda > Insecta > Diptera > Tachinidae > Dexiosoma > Dexiosoma caninum. The sequence continues at coordinate 13,782,968 of OZ004730.1, read as the reverse complement.
AGCCGTTACAGCTGCATATCAACTGCAGGATATGGGACAAGCTGTAGCCGTTGCAGCTGCCGCTGCTGCTGTAGCTGCTGGAATTAACAACGTTGAAGACTGTAATGCTAATTTAATAGATCGTAACACCCCAACTACCAGCAGTAGCAATAGTAACTATTACCCTGCAGAAAGTATATCAGAATTAGAATTTACAAAAGAAGCTAATGCAATTGATTTCGAAATTCGCGATGACGACTGAGTGGATCGATACAATTTTATAATATTGATACACATTACGAAATTATAGTAATAATAAATGTAGTATAAATAGCATATAAATTTAACTTTCATATACAAGACACATATGTACATATGTATATGCAGATAAAACTTGAAACGAGTCTCGAACATCGCCGAACATAAATTTAGTTCACTCGTTATTAAAATCTTTTTCTATTGCTTATTATATCTACAAGTAAAAATTTAACTAATAATAGGTATTCAAATATTAACTCTAAAATTGTTCATTATATATCCAGTCAGAGAAAAAAGTTGTTTTTGGTATTGCTATTGCAGGAAGTTTCGGCCTAACTTATAACTTCGTCTACGTTTCTTTTCCATTAATTTAATAATTTTGCTGTTTCTTGTGGAAATTGGTGAAAGTTTCGAAGAGCAGTATTACTGGGCGAATGCTTATGCATGAATATTATTGCACACTGGCATATCTTATATACAAAAAAGGCATGTTTGTATGTATCCTTATGGGCCGCTAAACGGCTGATCCGATTTTCTTGAAATTCTCACAGTATCTCTCTGTATATCTGGAAGGAACTATAGACTATATAAATTTAATAAATTCCAACAGGGCGTTGCCACGCCCATACAAAGTAAATGTTTATTTTTGTATATCTTGAGAACGGTTGAAGTGAAAGTTTATGAATACAGTCCAAATGACTTTGTAATTAAAACAATTCTTGACGGAAGAAACAATTCATCCGTCAAAACCTGGGAAGGATTGGCGTGGGCGTGGTACTTCGCATTCAAATTAAATAATGATTTTTATATATCTTGAGAACGGTTAAAGCTAAAATTTCTCTTTTTGGTCTGAATAACTTGATAGTACATTTTTTTCTCGAGAACTTTTATTATAGCTACAGAACTGAAATTCGGTATATGGGAGAGTAAATAATGGGAAAAATATAAAAATTGTCAATTTTTATCATAGTGAGTAAGCTGATGCTTTTTTGCATGTGGCACTCTCATATGATGTACGGGTGAGCACCCTTCATAGAACCAGTGAGCTTAAATTGGGTATACGAGTAAGCATTCAGAAAGTGGGAAGGGGAGGTAAAACGTAGATAGGTCTGTATCTAGATGAACTCATGGACTATATATTTTTTCAAGGATAAGACAACGATGGGTGGTAAATTGCAACTTTGTGTCTCCAAAACTAACTAATGCTGATGGCGAGTAGTCAGCGTGTTGGCTCTGCAACCAGAAAGACCCAGGTTCGATTCCCAGCCGGGTCAAATCAGAAAAAAGTTTTTTCTGAGTTTTCTGTGCTACAGCACCCTCCTTCGTCGGTATTTGAGCAATAAAACGTCGGCGAAGTAAAATAATAAATAAAATGGCTCCATTAGCTTAAAAATAATGCGTCAAAAAACATCAGAGACGCCGCAACTTTGCTTTATAATTTACACGCAACTGCAAAGTTGTGCAAGAATTAAGCTCTATCTTTCTACCACTTTCACCACCTGTCTGTTTCTTCCCTATCCTTCTCTCTACTTCCAGTGGAATGCATTGCATATGTAGGGGATAACCCCTGAGCACTGGTCCAAGATAAAAAAAAAAAAAAAAAAAAAAAAACCAATTTTAAAAAAGGAAATATAAGGCATATATTTTTTTAAACAAAAATATTACAATGGCTACAGCAACGCGTGGCCGGGCCAGCTAGTTAAATATAAAATGAAACCCACAATGCTGTCCTGAATAACTCCTTTGTCGGAATATTATAATTGTTCGTTTTGGAGTTATTCCTCTATAAATCTTATGTAAGCGATAGCACTTTTCATCTCAGATATACTTTCTAATCTCGCGCACTTTTTTATAGATGTTGATTTTTATAAAAATTACATTTCCAAAAACCGCTTGTTTTTATAAGTAAATTTTTCAAATAGTACTTTTTCCACTAAGTTTTTTCCTAAATGGTGATGAGAACTGCAGTTTCTGCTTAGTTTAATTTGTACTAATTTCTCTTCTATATTAAATTTCCATTAAAGCGGCTATCAAGGTGACAGGAATATTTAACATTCGAAGCACAAAGTTTGTTTATTTATACGAAACCTTTCTATCAGCTTTTAACCAACAAAACTTTCGTTTTTTCATCATAAAATTATGATCTTGGTGAAGAAGATAAAAAAAAAATTTAAAGCTGGTTATTTTCACCGATAGGCTAGTTTTCCTATCTTATAGAATTAAAATTTGGTGTGCAGATATGTATGTCTTTATGAGAAATAATGTGTAAATGTTAGATGCAATACTTGCATTATAGCTAGAGATAGCGCTGGCAGATAAAATTCGTCAAAATCGCGATAAAATATAAAAAAACCGACAAGTCATATATTTATTAAGAAGACAAATCATTTGAATACGTTCAGAGCATGCTGATTTATAAGGAGGTCAATATATGCAAACAACACATTTTTAGTTGAAGACTCATATCGAACTTATGCAACCATATGGTAGTAAGATCAAATTTAAAAGTTTGTAGTAAAACTAATAACCTTTTAATTTTAAACTGAAAGTATATGAAAGGATAAGTATAACTTATCAATTTTATTAAGAAAGTCAACAGAAAGAAAAACAAACAAAATTAGTTAACAAATTATATGTGTGATATTGGAGAAATAAAATTTTTATTTATCATTTTATATATCGAGGCACAATCGCCAAAAACGCGTAATCGCAATGATTCTCGGTTTCATTTTCTTTTGATAGAGATCGATAGTTCACTATCAGCCGCGGCATCTCACAAAATAACCGAGCCTTGAAAATTTCCGTCATCATATTACAGCGAAAACAATTTAAATGTGTGTGTAAAAATTTAAAGATTAATCTTCCCCTGCACACTTTGGTTTTTGGCGATTATTGCCCGATATGTATGTACGTTGCTTGGTGTAATTTTACCTCAACGATAACAGCTGATTCCTTTACTTTAACTGTGTTATAAATCACAATAGCAAATAACAAAGTATTTCTATAATACTTAACCTGCCCATGGTGACGCAAATTTTACTTTGATCAATGGTGACGCCGCACAGTGGACCATTTCACGAGAAGGCGGTCAAAAATCCTTAACTTTTGATTGAAGTCGAATTTTGATACGCGTTTTTGTTTTGTATGTGGGACTTTGGCCTTTAATTTTTGGTATAAAACGAAAAAATCGACCGATAAGAAAAAAAGTTATGGAACGTTTTTTACATATACTTAGGTTTTTTTTTATCTTGGACAAGCACTCAGGAGATTACCTCTACACATGTGATGCATTGTGCTGGGACTAGAGGAAAGAGATATAGAAATGACAGAAGGTGAAGCGTCACTATATTTCAACTTTACTTTTGCACTTTCTTTGTTTTATAGCAGTGTTGAAGCCGCACTGATGTCAAAAGGAGAAGCTTCGTTTGAGTAGCCACTTTGTTTTTTTTAGTAATTATTTTACTTCGCCGGTGCTGATGGAAAGGGATAGTAGGAGAAATGATAAGAGGTTATTTTACTTCGCCGGTGCTACATAATACCGACGAAGGATGGCGTTCTGATATGCCGTGGATTGCTTGCAGCTGAAGCCGTTACTGTTCAGTGACCAGTGACTATGCCTTCGCCACTGAAACCTTGCGACAACAACTGAACACAAAGACACACAAATGCACATCAGAAAAATTGCGATAGGTTTTTTTTTATGACTCTGAAACTGGGGTAGAACCCAGAACAAATTATTCGTTTTGTAGACAACGTGCAGACTACTTCGACCATCGTCATTTTAGTATAAAAGTGAAGTGCTAAAACAGGTTTTTTAATATAATGTCTTGTTTTTTTTTCAAAAATTTTACAAGTAGTACTTAAGGGTCATTCAGACTATTATACTTTGTATTAATACTTGTCAAAAATTCAAATAATACGTGCAAGTGTGATAGTGTGAACGCAAAATGTTATGAAAACCACAAGTATTACGATAAAAAATTGACATCCCATAATACATTCTCATTTTTTGAAAATTTTCTAAACGATAATACTTTTCATCTGATTAAAATTCACAAGCCAACTGTTCCGCCGCCGGTGGCGTGCCGTCCATTTTTGTTATTTTTTTCTTCATGTAAAGGCCCAACATTTTCAAAATTTTAATCGCAATTTAATTTCGTCTTAAAAGCTTTTTTAATATTATTCATTTGATTTATTTCCTTTATCTAAATCGAATATTTTAACTGCTGCATACTTTCAATAGCCGGCACGTTTGCCGTCTACGTAAAAAACCTGCCGCCGTTAGCCAATAATAATAATTCAATATGCGCATGCTGCTTGTGTTTCTTTATTATAGCTAAAGCCATCAAAACTCCCACAAATTTACATTTATTTCTTTTTTGAAATAACATGACTTTTCCTTTTTTTAATTTTAAAACACTTTTGTTTATTTAAAATTGTTTTCTCAACTTCTGTTTTTTTTTTGTATTTTCTCTCTATTTCAAGTGTGATGGTGTGAATACAAAATGTCAGTTTACGTTAGATTTTTTGACAGTCGCAATAAATGTATTTAGATTTCTGTATCGTAAAATGTGATGAAAGTCTTAATACTTGTATAATAGTCTGAATGGCCCTTAATGAGAGATTTTCGAACAAATTAGATCTTTTTTTAAAAAAAAGTTTAAAAAGATCAAAAAGACAAAGATTTTATTTTTTATAGCACTAATAGCTTTTATGTTACATGAGTATTTAAAATTTATTTTCCTTTGAAATCTTTTAAAACAAAAAAGTTATAGTCATACTAAAATTAAAATTTACTAAAGAATTTTTAATTTTTGCAAAATATTGAGAAAGTTTATTTTGGATAACCCTATTCGCTGTGATGTGCTTGAAATAAAGTTGTAATTTTTTGGCTCCCGAGGTTCACTGGTATTTACTTTCAAATGAGTAACATAACTTTAAATTCGGTGACCTTGAAAAAAATGATTTTTGGCCGCCTTCTCGTGAAGTGGTCCACAGTGCGCCGCTCTCACGCATCGGGGTTTTCAATTGAAAATTTTTCCAAACCTGTTACTAATAGTTGATTTTTTTTTAATTTATACTCTTTGAAAATGAAACAAAGATATTTTCTCAATTTAAGTTCTTTTATTTCAATATTAACATTCGTAAAATGTTTTAATTAGACCATTTAAAGTAACAATGGTTTTAGTAATAAATTTTTTAAAATTAAGAGAAAAAATTAAAAATCACAGGAGAGTAACGTTTTCTTAGTTTCAACATTCGAGACATTTACAAAAAAATTTGCATTGTTTCAAATAAAAAATACATCTCAAAAACTAAATTTCTTCAGCTTCAGCTGCAGCAATACTTAGTTTTTACTTTTACTTGGTTTTTCTGTTCGTTTTCTATTCACACTCCGAACACCGGACAATTCTTGAAGGACCCGATGTCCCAGATACTTCATTAATCGTGGCAAATTCAAGTGCGTTTGTCTCGATGTAAGTCACACAAATATCCATACATAAATATTTGTGGAGTTGCATTTTGAAATTTTTTTTTGAAATACAAAGTCAATATACTTCTCCTTATCGACTTATTTGACGCGAATAAAAATGAATTACGATTATTTTATTGCTGTTTGATTAAACTAGCCTATATGATTCATTTCGTTGGTGCTAATGCTAAATCGTCAGTATACCTTCAACCAATATTTGAGAAAGATAAGTGATCTTACGAGTTTGTATAAAAACTTCCAAAAAATATTTGAGAATTCTAAATACACAAACAGAAGAAACTAAATAACCTTTGTAAGAATAGAAAATTGTAAAATCGTTTAGTAAAATTAAATAGATTTAAATCGGATAAAAAATGTTGCATTAATAATTACATAATTATAAAGCAAATAAATAAATATATTGCCAAAATAAATTATCACATAAATAAATAATTTATAACATAAAAGCATATACATACGTACACACATTTGAAAATAATTAGATATACATACATACATAATTATATACATAGAACATATGTTAAGATCTACTCTATTCAAACAAATAATATATAAAGTAATTTTTGTGCCATTTTAGTACTAGTTCGTATAATTAAAAATCGTTTTATTTATTATTAGTAGGATTGTATTTTTATATTATTCCTTAATATAAACTTAGATTAATTATAATGTGCACATACTTATGCATGGAAAACAAATCCATACATATTTAAATAAGTATAAATTTGGAAAGTTTCAGCAATTTTCCATGCAAAAATTTATAAAATAATAAAATTATTACAATGAATGAAATGAGTACGCTTTTGATTTTATCTTAATGTCAATTATAATAAGGTAAAGGCATCTAACCGCATTGTAGTGCGTCAGGCACACAGGGCGTATATCATCAAAATACAAAAAATTAAAGATAAGGATTCCACAAACGTAAAAAGTTCATAGTTTAGTACCCAATTGGCTTAATATGTAAAAATAATATACAGAAAAATGTTTTAAAAGGAAATGTAATTTTAACTACATATGTATGAAGTTCTGGCTCGTCTTTTCAATGCCAATAATTTTGTGATAAGAACTAGGCTTTATTTTCGCATTTATGTTTTTTGTGTGGATAGATTTTACTTATTATTGTTGATTTACGAGTATTTCAAGCGAATCCACATGACTTACCATTATTTAGTCACGTTTGTTGTTTCCTTAAGATGGTCTATATGCTGCCAGCCAAATCCAATTATATCGAGTTTTCTTAGAAGTAGAATGGGAATGGGAAAGCAAAACATCTGCTACTGCGGACCGGCATAGGTCTGGAGGAGGCTGGGCAGAGTTAATGGCAGAGGCAGAACCCTCTCTCTCTCTCTTTATCTCTCTCTTTCGTGCTCTCTCTCTCTCATTTCAAAATCTTCTCTTTCTGAATGTTTTTTTATTTTGTGCTTGTGCATAAATACATACATTCTTGATTGCTACAGTTGGGATGAAAGCGGGGATATATTGAATTTTATTTTTTTAATTTGTACACAAATTTTGTTTTTGATGCACAAATGCTGTTTTGCATATTTTTGTACTGGATATATTTTGTTTTCTTCTAAAGCGCATTATTTTTGTTGGTTTCTGCATTCTGCTTAATTTCTCTCTTCCTATCTTATGGATTTGTTCTTCTGTCCTATGGGTCGTGGAGATTTGGCAGAGAGGAATATTAAATTGTATTGTATTCGATTTGTTGGTTTTGGTATGCTGCTTGAACTCCCTGTTCTTATCTTATCGATTTGCTCTGCCGCTATATGTGGCAGTGAAGATATGGACAGCGAGAAATATTAACTGCAGCTTACCGTATCTAGTTTTATGTGCTTTGGTTTGCTGCTCCCATTAACTGTTGGTATCTTATCGATTTGTTCTGTCACTAAATGTGGCAGTGGAGATACGTGCAGATAGAATTATTAAAAGCTGCCGACCGTATTTATGTTTAAATTCGTTTTTTGTTTGTATATGCGTATGTAATATTCGATCTTACTGATTTTGTTTTGCTGCTTCAATTGCCAGTTGCTGTGTACTTTTGAAGACTTTTTCTTTCATTAAAAACTACCAAGTAGGCATTTTTGGAAATAAATTTTTGGTTGTTTCCATGGATAATATGTTTCCTTGGTGTGTGGCGTATATGAGTGTATGTTATGTTTGGTTTTTCTACTTTATGTGGTTCGATAATAATAATCTTTATTTTGGATGTTTACATACTCACATACTTGTATATAAATACAAACATATACTTGCTCTAAGTTTAAGTCTGTTCTTTTTTTCTATAAAATATTAAGGAAGGTCAGTTTATCTTTTTTTCTGAAGAAAAAACTGTTAATATTAGGTTCGTTTAGATGTGCTGATTTTAAATGTTGATCTGCTTGTTAAATATACAATTTCACACCCTTTAATTTCCCACAATCTCTTGTTTTTTTATTCAGTTATGCCTATTCAAGAACTTTTATACCATGATTGTGCATGCTTTTTAGCTTTAGCTTGCTCAACAATATTTTTAAAAAATTCATTCTGTTATTTTTACTGATTTTCTGCAATTATGCTTACTCTAGAACTTTTAAAACATGATTGTGCATTATTTTTACTGATTTTCTGCAATTATGCTTTTATAACATGATTGTGCATGCTTTTAATGTTTTGTTTGCTCATAAATATTTTTCAAAAAAATTCGTTGTGTTATTTTTACTGATCTTGTTCAAAGATATCTTAGAATAGATGTAGTAATTCTTTTTTGTTTTCCTACACCTCGGTCAGACTTATTGCAATTATCAATGATATTTTTAAAATCAGTCTGAAACAAAGATCGAAAGTGATAAGAACAGAAAAAGAAATGGAGTCCTCAACAAACTTGATAAAAAAATTTAATGCGTGCAAAGTTAAATATATAATCCATACTAAGGATATGGATATAGGAAAAAAATATCATGTTGATGGTGCAAAAATGGTCACAACGAAATATGGGGAAACAGTTCAAGTCGAACTGCAAAATAATATATCGTTTCTACCCAATCGGTATAGCACCCTTACAGACGATGAAGTAAATAATCTTTCGAGTGGAAAATTTTGCATTCAAAGAGAAGGAGAACGCAATTTGGTGCTGACTTATTAGATGGATGAATTTTTCTGTCAAAATGCTCAATATCCAGTTTGGTAACAAAATTAATTTATACTGTATTGTATAATAAAATATTAATAAAAAGTAATAAATAATTTGTTATAATGTACATATTTGTGAATGTTTTTATTTAATATTTTTATTTAATTCATAAAGAAATTTAAGACATAAATGTCCACAGATAAATGTATTAAAATTTTGATGCTGATTATAGTTGTATTTTATATTTTTGCCCAGATATTTGACTACTTCTGTAGGTGGTTGTAAATTTCCAAAACTATCGAAATATTAATTTTGATTGTTGTCTTTATAATATGCTACCCAATGTGTTCCCGGTCCTGTTGATACATCTAAATTGATTATTCCACATTATCTTCTCCTTACACGTTTTGGTAGAGTATTCAACATGAAAACTCCTCTAAAGTGTGGAATTTTTGCTGAAAATTTTCTCAAATCGACATCAGTTAATGGTCTTTTGGGTAGCATTTCTATGAGTTTTTTGAGAGCTCTTTACAAACTAATCCATAACCTTTTTTGTATGGCTTAAGATAAAGTCCCTTTCCCACTGCTATTGATTCCATTACCTTATTGTGTCTAGATGCTTCCTCAAGATTTTTTGTTGCATTTACAGCTTTAGCTATAGCAGCACCTCCAGTCGTAAGACTACCAATTGCAGCCAGAGCAGTTAATATTGGAATTAATTGTAGAAAACCACAAATTTTTGGTACTCGTATTATACGTGGTACTTTAATTTGTGATTTTTTTCTTTTAAAAGAACTGTTGGTTTTTCGTGCAATTCTAATAGCAGAGTTAATATCTAGAGGTTTTTCCCTTTTGTAAAATTTTTGTAGCATTTCGAAAAGTTGAATAGAATAGTTTTTTTCCATCCAAACTAGTTCGACTCAAAAGTTTCTTTACATTATTATTCTTCTTCGTCTCTACACCCATTCCTAGTTTTGTTTTAGCTTTCATTGCGTTAGTGACCATATATGCAAATGATTTTTCCGAAAGACTACTATCTTTTGCAAGAACTCGCTTCCAAGCTTTGTTTTCAAGAATTTTATCAGCCAGATGTCTAATATTTAAATCTTTATTTTTCCAATAAGCGATATCGTGGCTTTTGCAAGCTTCGTCTAGTAAATTAATTCCTTTATCACCTCTGGTCAAACGTTTTTGTAACTTTGTTCCAGAAAAACTGGACCTGAAACAACACAAGCAATGGCAGATATTTTTCAATTGGGACGAGTACCGAAAAATGTGCAAACTGACGATGGTAAAGAATTTTTCAATAAACATTTTGCGGAATTGATGCATAAATATAAAGTTAATCACTATTCAACGTATAGCAGAATGAAAGCATCAATAGTCGAACGATTTAATAGAACTTTAAAAGGAATGATGTGGAAAGAATTTAGCTTTAATGGTTCATGTAATTGGCTTGATATTTACAAAAAATTGATTAACGCATACAATAGAAGAGTTCATCGTACCATCAAAATGCCGCCGATTAAGGTTAGTTCATCGAATGAGAAAAAACTATTAAATACGGTATACAGTCACTTAAAAATGTATAAAATGAGTGAATTTAACGTTGGAGATCATGTACGAATTAGCAAATATAAACATACTTTTGAAAAAGGCTATACCCCCAATTGGATATCAGAAATTTTCACTATTAAATCAGTTCAAAATACATATCCATCAACATTTATACTGGAAGATTATCTTGAAAATGTTATCAAAGGTGGATTTTATGCTGAAGAACTTTCAAAAACCAGATTTCCTAATACATATTTAGTTGAAAGGGTCATTAAAACTAGAGGAGACAAAGCATTTGTTAGATGGTTGGGATTTTCTAATCAACACAATAGTTGGATAAGCAAAGATGAAATATTGTAAACAATATATAATAGCATAATTATAAGATAATAATAATAAATAAATAAATACTTTTAATATAAGCAATATATAATGGAATATTTTATTTATTTCACATCGGACAGTCGAAATGTCAATAACACTTACTCTGAGCTCCAACTCATCAGAGTTATCGGCAAATAATTTTCCACCCATTGATTTGAATGAGTCATATGAGTGTGCTCTAACAGATTTTCATTCATACTATAGTATATCGAATGTAGACATCTACAACAAAATGTTTCATATCGGTGAACTTGTAATTGAAATACCAATTGGATCTATGAATTGAATGATATAGTTGATTATATAGAGGAACAATACAAACGCTACAGACCTGCAAACAAAATTCATATAGAAGCTAATAACAATAGAATGCAAGTTATAATTTACAGTTCCAAGGATCCAATATATTTCAATAAAGAACATACAATAGGTAGTCTATTGGGATTTAATAATAAAATATTGTCTCCTAACGAAGATCATTATTCCGATCTTCCAGTTAATATTTTCAAGGTAAATAAAAAATGAATTTCCAATTAATGTACCTCCAGGCTATAAAATAGATGAGATTCCGAGAAACGTCATCTATTTACCTGTTAACTCCAGATAGATAAGTACACTAGCTTTAAGAGTGGTTGATCAGCACGACTCTTTAATTAATTTCCGAGGAGAGGAAATAACTATTCGAATACACTTGAGGCCTACTAAATAATGATAATATGTAATACAAGTATCTTGAAAAGTAACGCTGCAAACAATTCTAAAACTCTATTCGAACCTAAACGAAAATTAAAGAGATCATTGAAACATAAAACGCTAACAACAACAAATAAAAACTTTCTCAAGTCTTTAAATTTAAAATTGAAAACAAAATGAGTTCAATAATAGACGTACTAGATAAACCGTTATCTGATGAAAATATAATAAAAAAAGACTACCTTGCATACATGCCATATCTACAATCTTATAACAATAATGATGAAATTCGAATTTCATTACAAAATCAAGATTTATATGTGCTACCTAGTGAAAGCTATTTATATGTAGAAGGATTTGTAGTAGATGAGAAAAGTTCAAAATCTTCACAAAACTTTAAATTGAAAAACAACTTTGTTGCATACCTCTTCGATGAAATTCGTTATGAACTTAATGGTATTGAAATCGATCACACACGATATTTGGGAGTCACGAGCACCATAAAAAATTTGGTTTCTCTATCGCCTACCGAAAGCATCGTGATACAAAATGCTGGATGGAATAAAACTGATGATGTAAAGCTTGAAGCACTACAATAAAATTCTATTAAATGCTAAACATGAATTGATACTCTTGCGTAATAAAAACGATGAAGATCTTGTGCACTCGAGCGTTCTAACTGAAAAAGCTAAACTTACGATTTCACTCATCTCATGGAGAATTCCACATGTACAATTATCTGATCTTTGCAAATTGAATATGATTAAAACTATTAACAATGGTGTTCCCATACCGATGGCCTTTCGAAGTTGGGATTTATAAAATTGCGTATGACAAGAATACACGCATCTATGGATAAATCAAAGGCAACCCAACGCTTTTCGTGACGGCGACCGATAGTTATAGTAATTGGACCAAAATAGTCCAAACCAGTGTAGGAAAATGGGCGAATGTATGGCGATAGTCTATCTTTTGGCAAGAACCCCATAAACGGTATCACCGGCATTGTACGACGAAATTTACAAATATAACAATTAGAAATAATCTTACGTAAAATATTTTTCAAGCGGGGAATCCAGAACACTCTTCTAATTTTATATATTGTAGCTTCAAAATTTTGATACCTCATTTTGTCGTGTACATGAGCCACAAACAACTCGGTGATGGTATGAGACGACGGCAATATTATCGGGCGTCGTATATTCAAAGGTAACCAAGTAGCAGCATCCAAACGACCATAAGCTCGAAGCAACAAATTTTCATCTATGTAGGGCGACAGGGTATACAATTCACTACCTTTAGACAAACTACCCTTATTTTTAATTATTTCAATTTCTTCATTAAAATTATCCTGTTGCGCTTGACGACAAAGATAAGCTTCAGCAATTTTTAACTCGGCAGCAGTTAGACCATGTGGTTCATCTGGGCAGTGTGTTTCTTTTCGACAACGATAGATAAAACGAAAAATCCAGGCGACCGTCCGTTTTATTTTCAAATAGGAGGAAAATCTTCTTACTTCAATAACAGTAGTGGTGCTCGACAGCAGTACAAATTTAGGGCGCAATTCTTCTTCACATAAATTGTCAGATTTCCTTGTATTAATTTTTGGCCAGTCATCTTCATTACAATGAAGGAATCCGGGGCCTCTATACCAGCGGAAATTTTCAGAAAACTGAACTTGGCTATTCTTTCTGGTTACTTCATCAGCAACAAGGATCTGGTGAAACATTTCCTTAATATCCCCACAAGCTGCTACCGCACCAATACGAAAGTTAAACAAAACCGATGGCAGCGGGTTATATTCTTGCGGACATTTCAGTAGGTTGGAGTTCAGGGAAACACCTTCAACGGAAGCGGCGGCATCAAAAACTAAACGAATTTTTTCCGGCTTATTAGGATTAACTACTGCAAAATGTGGGAGATACCACGTCCTAGTGCACACATCTCCATTTTGCATAGGCGACAGTTTTCGTATATACCCCTTAGACAAATAATCGCTCATGATAGATTTATAGGCCGCAGCAAATTCAGGGTTCCTTTCCATTTTCCGTTCTATACCCTTTAACCTATTTAAAGCCATAGAGTAACTGTTAGGTAGCACAACATCGTCACTACGCCACAAAAGTCGAGATTGGAATCTACCATCAATTTTGACAGTAAACTCTTTCATAATTTGACGAGCTCGTAAATCGTCTTTTGACTCAATGACTGGCAAGGCTTTTACGCCAAAATTTTAGATCTCAAAATAATTTTTCACTAAGTCATGGATTTGTTGCTCTGGCTGTACTGACAATAAACACAAACGTGAATTGGGTGATTTACCCCTCATCGAACCAATTACCACCCAACCTAGTGGTATTTTAGCGGCATACGGACACCCTCTTCCAGAGGCACGACTTCATCTGGCAGGCCCAGATGGCAATGGTCCAAACCAATTAAAACCTTTGGAGTAACACCATTATATAATTTTATAGGCAGAACAGGATGAGCACTTAAATCCATATTAAAGCTTTGAGTAGGCAATTTTAAATTCGAGACACTATAAACGTACTTCAAAGCGTATTTTCAATTTACTTTGCTGCCACTTAAGACCCAGTTGCTTTACCAAGGAGCTATCCATCATTGTAACAGAAGAGCCTTTATCCAATAATGCATAAGTTTCAATTTTATTACCATTACCATACAGTACAATAGGCACCACGCGAAACAATAAAACACCCCTATCATTGGTTTCCGATACGCAACTAAGAACAGATTTATTTTCACTTTTAGAATCCCTCGTCGTGGGCAACTGCGATGAGGCTATTTCTCACTACTGCTGGCTATTACATCATGCAACAATTTATTGTGTTTTCTTAGGCAACCATCTACTGAACATTGTCTTCTGTCACGGCAAATGTTACTCGAATGTCCAACACTGAGACATGAAAAACACAATCTTCGTTTTTTAACTTCACTCCACCTATTAGGTACACTCAAATTTAAAAATTTACGGCAATAAAATATTTTATGTGGGCCCATGCCATGTGGGCACTTAAGCTGCTGCAATTTGCTGTCCGCAGTATGCAAAACAGTCTTTCTTTTTGACTCACAATTAGGGCGACTGACCACAGAACTAGATGTTTGTACACTTCTTACTAAATTTGCGACACGCTGCAGAAAATTACTAAAATCCAATACAGTAGGCCAATGCTGCAAAGTCGTAGTAAACTGAGCCCAATCTAAGCGTTTACTCATTGGTAGCTTCTGGACTAATTCTTCCATTAGCGTAGGATTCGATAAATGTTGTTGGCCATTTGCAGTTTCCAAAAACGCTGACCTTTATAGAGTACGGTATTAGCCTATCAACAGCATTTTCTCCTATAGGCTGGACCTCTTTTATTTGTTGTAACTGGCAGCGGATTAGTACCTCGGGACGACCATACTGAAGCTTGAGTTGATCAATAACTGTTGGGACATTATTAGGATGGATGAGAAGCGACTTCACACATTCGTTTGCTTCACCCTTCAGCGCTTTCTGAAGTCTTAAGAAATTTTCAAAATTATTATAAAAATACGGTACCAGTCCTCCGGTGTACCACAGAATTCAGGCAAATCATAAATTTTACGCTGGGTAGGCGTGGCAAGAGTAGCAGACTGAATATTAAATGGCTGAGTCGTCAACGACTGCTGCTGACTTTGGTAATTGGGGTTTGTAGTAGAATACGGCATTGCGTCACAGCGTCCAATTATCTCTTCTGGCTCAAAATCACTTACAACTGGAGTTGCGCTAGCTGAGGCTGAAATATTTCCAATTTCAGTACCTTTCATGGCTTTTTGCATATTGAGCAACTACGCTTGCAAATTTTCAATTTGACGTTGAAGACATTCCATATTAGTACTTACGTTGGCTGAAGATGTAGTTTGTTGAAATCTTACACTAGGGCCAGCTGTCAATGTCGGTAGATTTTGCACTTCAACTTCCGTGTTTTGTGGGGCTACAGTTGAGGTTGTGTTTACAACAGTACTCGTGTCAGTTGTTGATGTTGTTTGGACACTGGTGACAATTCGTTTCGGTTGGCGAGTTACTAGGAACACTTCAGAATAAATAAGTTCCCAAATAAATTTAAAAATCAACATAAATTGTTCCGGCAGGAATGAATGAGTCTTGTAAAGGGCAAATTTAACAACACCAAATAAGGCACAAATCAATTTCAAAATGGTGCGTTTATTTCTATTAGGAAACACAAATTAATAACAAATATTACCATAAATAATCAGAACAAACTTACCGCAGTGCTTTCCATCACAAACTAAAACTAACTTACTGTCAATCTTTACAGCAACCGTTTACTTTTATGTACATACATATAAGAACATAGAAATAATACATATGTACACGTATAACGCATTAAAGAAAAAACGGTAACCGTTTAACAACTAAAAAGCACTGCAGTGTGAACTGTATAAAGAACAATAACTTTACATAAGCATAAGAAAATTCAAGTATATAAGCAAATAAGAATACATTAAGGAGTCACTCATTCATCGGGCCAGCAAAGAGATTAAATATACAAATATAAATGAAATTAATTCAAACAATAGATTCAAATTTTACGTTAAAATATATCAATAAATTTAAGGAAATGAAATATGAGCCATTTGGCGACACATATAAATTATAGGCGTCTAAGTACATTAAATACTCTGATGTCTTATTTTTATCAAAGTCTTGCATATATTTATTGTTCGCCTTCGAATATTTCTTGGAACACTGAACTAGTCCGCCCCTAATACCACTTTGGACAAAAGAATGTATGTTGGAGTCTGTAATCAACTCCAAAGTTATTTCTGTAGTCTTCAACATTGCATCCCAAGATAGTCCTGGTGCTGTATAATAATGGGCTGGAACTAAATCATAAATACTTTTACATATTTTTCGAAAATGTTCAAAAACATCTGTAAGAAGCAGAACATATGTTTTCAGATAGAGTTCAGTAGAATCGCGTAGTGTTCTACTATTGAACTCATTCCATATTTTCTGCGCATGTTCATATTCAATAATATCACATTCCGAATCACTTAAAATATTAAAAAAATGTTCTCTTCTTGGGAGTTCTACTGCATCAAACTTTGATATAGAATCTATGTACGAGTAAGGAAATACTCCCTTTCTTCTAATCAAATCAAAGTGACTATCAATATGAAACATTTGACGAACCGTATGAAAATCAGAAATATCAAGATTTTTCGCCAAACTATCTAAACTAGAAGCCATAAATCTAAAAGAATCTAAAAAACGTATTTCAACTCCAGAATTCTTTTTCATCGGAATATAAACTGATATAGAAATATAGCGCTCTTTATTTTATGGGATGACTTTTATGACACCATTTTTAATAGTAGCAAGTTCTTTAAAAAATAAATGTGCATCGTATGCAGATAGATTATGGAAGATGACGGGTATGAATTTGGGTATTTTGTACATTAAATTGCACTCACTATGAGCTGCACGTATTTCAACTCCAGAATTCTTTTTCATCGGAATATAAACTGATATAGAAATATAGCGCTCTTTATTTTATGGGATGACTTTTATGACACCATTTTTAATAGTAGCAAGTTCTTTAAAAAATAAATGTACATCGTATGCAGATAGATTATGGAAGATGACGGGTATGAATTTGGGTATTTTGTACATTAAATTGCACTCACTATGAGCTGCACTATGATAATTGCCAGTAAGATGACAGTTATCTATAACCTTATCATTCTTCAAACTTTTCTTACAAATATGACAATTTTGTGCGTTATTGTAGGAATTTAATTCTTCAGCAGATATATTCATTAGTTTTTCTTCACTTAGAAGTTGTTCATAAATATAAAGACTGTCGTCAACTATTTTTCTAACGAATACTTCTGTTGAATCTTCGCCAAAGTATTGTCTATATAAATTATTTTCTTCCTTAAAACTACACTTTACAAAATAACTAAATGCACACATAAGCAAGTGTTGCAAATAAAAATTTTTCCGTGATGCAATGTTATGCTGGATCGAATAAGCCTTAAAAGATAGTAATTTTAAATTATTTATTATTATATAAATATTTAATAAATGTAAATATATATAACTTACTTTGAGATGTTTTTGATAAGAACATAGTGAAAATTGTCTTCTGAGTGAAGCAAGAGCAAATTAATGTGAATTGCTTTTTCTTCTTTTGTGATGTAGTAAGGTCCAGTTTGTGATGCTCCATTATGACCAAACACATTCACACTCATACTATTTTGTTTTTCAAAAACTTTTCAGTGCTTCAGAGGGAGTGGAAACTGCAGCCCTTCAATATTTAATACTCTACCACCAACAAAAATTGTATCATTTCTAATATTTTCTATATTGTAGTTATTACAATTTCTCATTTGTCTTGGATTTAGACTAGAATCACCACACAAAGCTGCAATTAAACACCATTTGAAACAATATATATCATTGTTCTCAATGTTTACACAACCACCATTTTTGGCTATGGTTTTCGGTAGTGGAATGAATCGTGAACCTCTTATTATTGATGCTTTGTTTACATTTAAATCTAAATACTTTATACTAATAAGAGTCCAACCGCTGTTTCTTTCCTGGAATTCTTCCATTTTTACACTTATTTCCTCTGCATGTTTCTTATTTTTCAACATCATCAGCAATGGTGAGCAATGTCATTTTTGATATATGTACCATAGGAGTTACACACATATCATCATTGACCAATTTCATGTAGTCGCAAGTTAGTTCCATATTAAATTTCAGTGTAGTATGTTTCTGACTGCACTCTTTTAATTGGTTGATTATACATCGCATTGCATTTTTTAAAAACTCACCAGGAAAGAGGATGTCTTCACTTTTGTTGTGAAAGCGATACAATCCTTCCACTAAAATGGCTATACCTCCTAGTCAGATCATCATTAATACTGACTTCAGGGAAACAATTTCTTTTATGTTTATGTGTTCTAAGATGAGTATCCCATGATGAGGATGGTATCATTTCATTGCAAGCCTGACAATGATTTAATAAATTTCCTATCGAGGTATGCGCCAATGCATCACCATTGGAGTGTACCATACTCGACATGTGTATTTTCATATGCGCATTCACACTTGGTTTACACAAAAATAATTTTCCACAAATAGTGCAATGCAGTTTCTTATACACATTTTGCATGTCTTTGCTAAAAGAAACATTGCATATATTGCATGTGTGATATTGTTCTTCGACACCATGCTCAGCCATATGTCCTTTGAGCTGATATTGCGTTTCAAAATATTTTTTGCATATCGAGCAATGAAGTTTCTGATGCACTCTCAAGATATTTAAATTTATGAAGTTGGTATCACAAATTGAACACTTTACTGGAGACATTTTTTATTTATTATATTTTTATTATTATTATTATTATTATATTTATTTTTATTTATTATTTTTTTTTTTTAATAATTTCAAGAGTACAATTTTCACTTTAGTAAAATTATAATAATATATATAATAAGTTTCAAACAAATTTTGTATTTATTCACAAACTCCATAGAACTTAAATGTAGGAAATGTAATTGATAGAATTGTCACGGTATACTGTTAAAACTTGGACTATAGTTTTACTTTAAGTGAACACGAAAAAGGAAAATTTATCTTTGTGGTATTTCAATGGAAGATACAAAAATTAAAAGTGCTTAAGTAAGCTTAATTTTGAACTATATGCAACTACAAGTAACGGTCATATAGCAGAAAACAAAGAAAAAAAAAATTAAGAATAATAAATAAATAAATAAACAAAATTTCAACTAACAGCATATGGGAAATAACTGAGTGCGATTCTGTATACATACATATATTTAAATATGTCAAAGAGAGATAGCTGACAATGAGCTGAGGAGCAGCAGCCGGCTATCACTTGAGAAATACATATGTGAGAGGGGGTAGATAGATACAGCTGACAAACAGAGGAGTGTCAGGTAGACATCAGATATCAAATAAGTGGTATGTTGGTTGAAAAGCATTTTGTTATTCATTCAGTGTATTACTTTTAAAGCAGCAGCTTCAGTTATAAGAAATAAATAATAGAATGTCCACAGCAAACATTGAAATCCTCGAGGTAGTAGAGTTGCCCAAAATCGACATTCCTATCCTTATGGCTCTCTACGACGACTCCTCTGGCGACAAAATGTTAAACGAGGCAGCGGCCGTTTGCGAGATGTACCATGATGGGTAAGACGAGATGCTCAATAGAGTGGTGGCTGAATGCGAATTTAGGCTTCACAGCATCAAACTATATCCGAAATAAAAGCATTTTCGAAGGATACAACAATTTGCTCATGAATGAGCATAAGGATGCCATCATCTTTTTTCTGCACATGGTTGAGGAAAATGAAGATTTCGGGGTGGAAGAAGAAGAAGGTAAGGAGCACTTCTCTTGCTGTCCCTGGTACCACCCAGATTGCCATGAGGAACCGGACACCTGTCGGTGTACTATATACTATTTAAGGAAAATGAATACACTAAATTTAATTAAATTGTATTCATCTATTTATAATAATCAATATTATACATATTGAAAAAAGGTCTTTTGATTTAAAATTGTATAACAAAAATAAATTGGGGAAAGAAAATAAGAAATAAATAAATAAAATTTTCAAATTGCAAATGAATGAATTAATTTGTTTAGCAAGGAAAAGCATTCAGACTGATTTTAAAAATATCATTGATAATTGCAATAAGTCTGACCGAAGTGTAGGAAAACAAAAAAGAATTACTACAGCTATTCTAAGATATCTTTGAACAAAATCAGTAAAAACAAGTAAGAGTGCTATATTCGGCTGTGCCGAATCTTAGCTACCCTTCACTGGCTCCCTTTATTTCTGAAATTCGCCTGAATTGCAGGATAGTCGTTTAGTATTGCCGAATTTTTACTTAATTGTTGGATCTGGTCCAAAGGACCAGACCTTTTCTATATATAACTTCAAACAGCCAAGTCATCATGCAAACCAAATTTCACCGTAAAGCTACCAAAAACGAATATTGTGATGCATTTGTGGCTTACGCCATTCTTGCGTGATCAGATCTTTCAAACAGAGACTTACACTTATATGATTATAGACCCACATACATACATATAGAGTATATTAATAATGCATATGTACATAAATAATTAAATTTCAATACGTAGAATTAGAAGAATACACTTATTTTCAACTAATTTTTATGCACCAAACAAGCGCTTTTCATTTCAAATGGAAATACGAAGCAACGAAAAAAAAATTTATTTTCTTTACACATCCTTCCTTACGTTAAATTAGGCACAACTGTTGTTCCTTTAGATGAGCTATGAACGTTTGTTTTCTAAATAAAAAAAAAAAATTTTTTACTTTTTCAAAATTATTATTTTCTATAACCAGTAAAAAAAGAAACGCAAGTTCTGAAGGACACCTATGATTCGAACTCATTCAAAGAAATTTGCTACTCAACAACTTGCTCTTTGCTATCTCATCCATCGACCTCATTAAATTCAGAGTCATTAAATCAGAGAAAGGCCTAAAGAACTTTTTCAGTAGACCATATGTAGACATGTATGTACACAAAATAATAAAACAACAAAGTTATGAACATAAAGAATGCCATAAGCTCCCTATAGGAGTGAGCGAAACAATATATGTATATGTTTATAGATAAGAATGTAAATCAGAGACCGCAAAACACAGCACATGTGCGAATGCTATTACACTAATAAAGAGGGCATGCAGCCATAATTTTAATTTTATTGAATAAAAACTTTAGTCTTCAGTGCATAGGCTAATATAGACTCGACATAAAAACTTTCGTTCGCTATAAAGATCGAAAAGGGATAGCAAATGTGTGTTTTTGCAACTTTCCCTTTTCAATGTTTTTATCGGAATTTTTACTTTAATTGTCAAAAAATTCTTTTCAATGTGCAAATTTTTTAATATTTTGGCGAAAAATGATATAAATGCGCCAAAATATTAATATTAAAAAAAAAGAAAAAGTGTTCGGTACTAAGTGCTATAAGAAAAAAGTGTTTGCGTTATGTGCGGTTGTTTATTTCTAAACAGACATCTGTGTAATTAAAAATGAAAAAATTAACCAAGGAAATGTAAGAAATTTTTCCATAATATAAATAAAGTGATATTTAAAAAGAATAAAATTTTAGGAGTGGAAGCTGCATAATGGGATGTGGACCAGGGAAGCCCTTACATCATTTCCCGAAGAACAATATCAGGTAAGGCTCTTTTTTTGAAGTGGTAGAATTTTCTGCAGAAATATACTGCAGTGAAGCTGCTCCATTAAAACAATTAGAATAGAATTAATTTTCTATTGACTAAAAATTTGGAGCAACTTCCCTAAAGTATATTTCTTCTTTCTGTGGTTTAAAATTCGAGGGCTTATTGCAATAGCATCATAAGCCAAACGAATTAAAACCAAAATGAAACCAAGTGCTTTTGAACTTTTGTGAAGAGTAGAAAAAACGGCTTAAATCTAGTTTATGGAAGCCACTCGGAATTTAAAAAAGTTACCTCATCTGATAGAAAATTTAATTTTAAGAAAAAAAAGTTTAGTGCAAAAATCTTCGGCAACGCATATTTTCCGAGTTATGGGCCTCGGAAGTTTTACAATAAATATGTCATTGTGTTTAATATTTCTTAGCTTATTGGGTTATTGGAAAGCTTGTGAAAATGCCGATCACATGATGGTAAAATTTCACATTTTGGGATAATAAAATGTGTAGAGGTGAAAATTCTTAGGCGCCGTCAAAGGCCGGTTATTCAGAAAACCTCAGGAAACATTACATTTAATTTGTAAAACTAAGAAAAAGAAATTTATTAACTCTATACAAAATATGGCAAAATATTACTGCTTTTCTTAAATAGTGTTTTGACATTGCATACGGATGTTTAGGAAGGCAGCCATACCCATATTGTTGCAATGAATCAAAGACATAATGAAAATGGCAAAATATATCGACGACTTTGTAGGTCCGTAACTCCCAAACTATGCGTTGCCAAAGATTTTTGTACTAAACTTTTTTTTCTTAGAATTTAATTTTCAATCACCTAAGATAATTTTTTTTAAATTTGGAGTGGTTTCCATAAACTAGATTTGTTCCGAAAAAACTTCTACTTAATTTTAAAATATTGGTGATAAACCCAATATATGAAAAATAAACGATAATATAAGAAATAATAATATAATAATTATGTCAATAGGGCTTTTCTACGGGCTAAATAAATAAAAGCAATTATTTCATTGATCAGTGCCAGTGCTATTAAATTTGGTGTGAATTTTACCTTTGTTGTATTACATTTATTTTTTGGTGTTATTAATAATAATAATAATAAGTGAATGTAATATTATTATTGGTATTATTGGGGCCAAAGCACCGCGATCAAGAAATAGATATACATATATATATATATAGATATTTATTTTTAAATTTTATACTGCAATCGCACATGCACTTGTACATAAAATTAATCTGCATTTGGTTTTGGTTGGGGAAGTAAATGGATTTTATAATCTTTGCATGATTTAATAGTTTTAACTTTATTAATAACTTAATTTCTTGTAGTTATAATTGACTTAAAAACTGTAGATACTATTTAATTTTCTTTAGTTACACAATACCACAATTCCAAAAAAAATTATAAATTGGTAAATGTAGGTGGTAATTAAAAATTTAAATAAATTCTTTTATGTAACACATGCTTTTGGTTTAAATTTTATGTTATATACAAGTGTATTTCGATTCAAATTTTTCAAAGTATTGAAATAAACTTTGTATACAACATAAAATATTGACAGAAAGCTTGTGTTTCTTAAAAGAATTATATAAAATAAAATTATATCGTTGGCTTTCAGCAATTATGCTAAGTCCTTTTTCTAAATTAAAATGTTAAAATTATTGGGCACGGTATTTGTAGTTTAATATTTTCCATTTTAGACGAACTGAATGGCTTCGGTTGTTAGGCGTAGAATCTTCAAGAAAGCGCATATTTGCATGCAGCAACCACTTTGCAGAATATTTTTTGTACGGCGATAGGCTGTCTAAGTTTGCTATACCAAATAATGAAAGTGTTGAATTAAAAAAAACAAAATTAATAAATTCAACTCAAGTTCTAACACCTATAAACAAGCAGCGTAGAGTTTTAAGTTGTGTAGCAGGAGAAAATAGACATAGCTGTGAGAATATAGATGTAGGTATTAGAGTAGGTATAGAAAGCAAAAGTTTCGCGGTAGGAGATGTATTAATTGACAATTTAAATTTAGGTAATAACGTAGATTTTAATAAAGAAAATTTAATGAACACAGGAGAACACAGCTATAGTAGATTAGAAGCTACACAAAAGGCTTTAGACGAATACAGGGCAAAATATTTCGATGAAAAAAGAAGCAAGGCTAGTTTAAAGTTAAAAAATTTAAAATTAGAAAAGCAATTAGGAAAGTGCAAGGAAAAAATTAGAGTTTTAGAACTTGAGTTGAAAAACAAAAACGAGAAATCCGCTAAATTTTCTAAATCAATGTGCGTGTGCATTGAAAATAGTTTAAAAAATCATTCCCGTCATTGTGGAAATCGTAGGTACTCAATGTCGGTAAAATTAATTTCGTTAGCTGTAAATTTTCTTTCGCCCCTCGCATATCGGCACCTTCAAGTGCTATTTGATTGGCCTGATGTTAGGACTTTGCAACGTTTTGTAAAAGATTGGCCAAAAAGTCCGGGAAATTTAAAAGGCACGTTTGAAGCCTTAAGAGTACGTGCTCTCGCTTTTTCAGAAGAGCAAAAATATATTAGTGTGTCATGTGACGAAATGTCCCTGAAAACTTTTCTTGACTATGATAGGTACACAGATAAAATTATAGGTTTGCAAGATTTTGGGGATGAAAATCGTTCCCAAAATGCTGCAACTAGCGCTTTAGTTATTATGGCAAGTGGCATAGGTGGCAACAGCTGGTCGCAAGCAGTTTCCTATTTTTTTGTTAGCAAATCCTGTCAGGGTATTATAATGAAGAAATATATTTTAGAGGCAATTTGTAATTTACAAACAATAGGTTTAAAACCTTGCCATTTTGTTTGTGACCAAGGAGCCAATGTCGTTGCTTTCGCTAAAATTGTTGGCGTAAGCGAACAAAAACCTTACTTTGAGGTAAACGGCAGGAGAATTTATTTTATGCACGACCCTCCACATCTTTTAAAAAGCGCTAGAAATTGTCTTCTACATACCGAATACAAAATTTCTTTTGAAGGAAATTTGGTATCTTGGGAAGATATTAAGCATTTCTACAGAAAAGACTCCAATTCAATAAGATGTGCTCCTAAGCTAAGTATGGAGCACATAACTCCAAATAGTTTTCAAAAAATGAGAGTGAACTTAGCTGCTCAAGTTTTGAGTCGTACTGTAGCTATTGGAATGCGGACGTTGCACGCATCAGGCAAGCTAGATTCTTCAAAATCCTCCACATTTTTAAATACTGCGGAATATTTACAATTCTTTAATGACCTATTCGACCTTTTCAATACCCGCGGAGGTATTTTTATTTTCACTTGTTCAGACGAGCAATTAAATCTTCTAAGAGAGGCCTCAAAAAAATTAAAAACTTTAAAAATTCTTGATGAAAAGGCGAAGGATATTACTAAAACCTTTAAATTTATTTCAGGGTGGTCAAAGAATATTTCTTCTTTAAAAAGCTTTTGGTACTATATCAAGCAAGAAGGTTTTCAGGAATTAAAAACACGAAGACTAAATCAGGACCATTTAGAACACTTCTTTGGGCAAATTCGAAAGGGTTCTGGCAATAGCGTTCGCATAACGCCCCGAAATTTTTCTAGTTCATTTCAGAAGCGTTGGGGTCTTCACTACGTTAATGTAATAGTTAATGGAAACTGTGAAGGCATTTCTCATGACGACAAGATTTTAGATTTCTCGATAGTTGAGTTAGCATATAGTTTAGACAAAAATAATACGCAATGGAATGAGTTTCATTCTCTACCGAACCCTTGCCCTCGCATTATATCAATGGACATTGACAGTGGTAGTATTGATAGAGAAGAAAATTTAGTCCTCGAGCGAAATGCTTTTGTATATATTTGTGGTTATTTCTACCGCAAACTCCATCTTGCCCATATATGCGAATTTCCTTTGCCATTATTCAATACCAACGATCGTATTTCAGACGACTTTATTTTTACTAGTGAAAAACAGTTCGACAATTGTCATTTAGTTAAGCCTCCTCAAGGTTTCGTTGAGTACTTCACAATATTGGAGAATAAATTTCACCCTTTATTCAACCAATATTGTCATCATAATGGGCTGAGAGAAATAATTTTTAAAGATCTTTTTAGTGAGAAGCCTTACTTATGTTGTGAAAAAATTAGACATGATGAAATGTTGCACCTGTTTATAAGAATTAGAATTTACTTCGTACTTAAATTTTTTAATAAAAGTATGAAGGAACCTAATTTTAGGGGAAAACTTTTATGCGTTTCTAATAAATAGGTTTATTGTAGCTACAAAACTGAGACAGACTTATATGTGATACACTAAAATATTTCAATATTTCAATATTTTAAATCAGTATTCTCAAATTTCATTTATAAAAGAATTTTTTAATTCAGCACTTTCCTATTTACATATTTTTATTTTTATTTGCATTTATCATTTACATATATATATATTTCAAACACTTACTAATAGAACACAATCATTTACACAATATTTTACTAATAAATTATTATTTGCTTTCATGTTACTAAAGGTTTTATATAATACAACACAACACAACACAACACAACACTTCTGCACAACTCAATACACTTATCACTACACTAATACAACACAACAATTTGTAAATATGTAAATATATATATTTATAATCATTATTCCATTAATTGTTAATTATGAAATATTTTTATTTTTATTTTTTTTTATTTTTATTTTTGGTGGCTGTTATTTTTTATTTGTTAATTTTTATTCCATTTGTTAATTTTTGTTGCCGCCTTATTATTATTTTAATTTTGATGCCATTAATTTTTATATTAAATATTGAATTAAAATTGTGATATTATTTTATATAATTATATATATAATATATATATAAATTTTAATTATATTATTAATTGACCTTTTTTATTATATTTTTTTTTTTTTTTTTGCAATATATTTATTAAGCTTGAGGTCTTTTTCTTTTATTTTATTTGGTTTTATTATTCGATATTTCGTTAACAGCTTGTTAACATCATCAGGAATAATAGGAAATTATAATTTTTTGAAATATAAAAATATTTTTGAAACATGTCACAAAATTTTTGTTATAAAATTTGATTGAAAATTAAAAAATGTGTAGTAGTAATATAGGCGCATATAAATATAACGAATTCTAAACGTAAATAAATATATATACATACACATATATACATATACATACACACATACACACACACAATATAGACCGACTAACATGTATATATATAAACATATATGCACATATGCACACATATATAGATACATACACAAATATAAACTTTCTTAACAAGTTCATACAAATATATATATAAATACATATATACAACGTACACACACGCATACATATACACATGTATATCCATACATTATATAAATAAAAAATAAAATAAAAATAAAAATAAAATAAAAGAAAAAGACCTCAAGCTTAATAAATATATTGCAAAAAAAAAAAAAAAAAAAAAAAAAAAAAAAAATAATATATATATAAATATAATACTATTAATTGTTAATTATGAAATATTTTTATTTTTGGTGGCTGTTATTTTTTATTGTGATATTAATTTATAATTTTTATTTATATATACATATATTGTTATTTTATTATTATACATATGTATATCCCAGCAACCCCATAGTCCTGAATTTTAAAAACCATATATTTTGTGTTTGCTGGGATGGCATCGAGGGTTTGCAATCCAGGAGTAAGTGTAGCGAAAATATAATGCATTTGCATTTACAGCTTCTCCTTACTCAAGACCATTATGCGTGGTGAAGAGCCACATCCTACCAGAGGTGGTGCTGTTTGTAGCAAAACATGATGGATCTAGACCAGATAAGGTCGAAAAAAAATCAAAATAACTTGTTTTGGCAAAAAACTAATTAATTAATTTTTAATTTTTATTTTGTATTTTCATACACTGCCATTGCCGAGGAACTTGCTAAGGAAGGAAAACTACCACTCAACATATATATTCTACAATAATATTTATATTCTTTCATTATAAAGTTAAAAATAATCAAATTGTTTTATTTAAATTTTGTTGTATTTTGATTTGATGTTTTCTT
This sequence comes from Dexiosoma caninum, assembly GCA_963924685.1. Classification (NCBI taxonomy): domain Eukaryota; kingdom Metazoa; phylum Arthropoda; class Insecta; order Diptera; family Tachinidae; genus Dexiosoma; species Dexiosoma caninum. The sequence goes on along the minus strand of OZ004730.1, from coordinate 13,755,146 downwards.
AAAAAAATTGTAATTTGTAATAAATAATAAGGATTTAATAATCATATTTTTCATTTTAATCTTTCATAAAATATATAGTTAATACTGTTTAACAAGTTAACCATGAGCACTACGTGCAATTAATTTGATTAAATTTAATTATTTGAATAAAGAGGAGAATTCGCTCTCTTATTAAAAATTAAAAATTTGTGAATACATTATTTGATTCTGTTGTAAATCATGTGGTAAGTGAAACTTTCGGATTTCCCCCTATCGCCCTCCTGATCGTAGTTTTAAAAAAGGTAATACCGTACAACCTTCCCGGGGTTGCACAGACTACGTGCACCCATTTCATGGCGATTGGTCCACAAATGGCGTAGTTAAGCTCGTTTATATTATTAAATCTGTTAAAAACCATGTGGAAGGATTAGCATAATTAAAAAATGAATGGGCGTAATTAAAAAAAAATTTGCCTATAATTCATTCAAGAATCCGAACTATATGGTGTGAAAATTTCAGGAAGATCAGTCCAGCGGTTTGGGCTCCTATAAGGTACAAACAAACAAACACACATTCAGCTTTATATATATACATAGATAAACAATTTCTTAGCTTTTATTGAAGAATTTTGTTAAAGGCAAAATATGAACAGTTCAAAGTATTAAATAAATTTAAATTTATTAGTAAAAAGTTTAGTAAACATTTAAGAACATTAAGTTGTCGATGATAGCTGCTTATTTGGAAAGATATTTCAAACTTATCCTAGGTCCTACGTGTCGCTGAAGTATTCACTACCGGAAGACAACATATCCGATAGCATTTCCTGTGCTAATGCCGTAGCGTCTAAGAATGTATTATGTCTAACGTATAAATACAAATTTCAGATCAGTTGGCCAATTTGTTATTGCTGTGTAACCATTGTGGTACAAATGTTTGTAAACTTAGTAGTTAATTAACGACGGATTTTTGTATTAGTGTTGAGGATTTCTCTTCATTTATTTACACAATAGTGACCAGTCCATGTCAGGATATATTTCGATGTGGTAAATCTGCTAAATCGTTTTCTTGTCACCAATCCCAAGCATATGTGGGGCTTTCATCAGCAGTACGTACACATGCAGCAGTTAAACTATCAACTTTGGCAAACAACTTATAGAAAATCATTTGCCTAACTTTAGAGCAGAGATAAACAGGCCACAACTGGCTAAAATCATTGCCAACTCTTGTGGTCTCGCATTTAGGAATGAGTATATATCATTTCCGTGTTGTGATAACTAAGTGCTTCGGTATGTAAAATTTCTTTTTTAATATCTTTGATTTCCTTGTACAAGATTTATGAAAATACATAGTTTTTTATTTATTTCTATTTCACGGCATTGTTGCTGGTGCGTGATAAAAAAAATTCCTTTTTTGTTTACGTATGTTAATATAACTATCCTAAACGGTTTGCTTAAATGTGTTTTAGTCACTTGTACTACTGCTCATGGGCAAATCACAGGTTGGTGTTGAGGGTGCATCTTTAGAAATGGGACTTATGCCGGCAGTCTGTATGGACATACAGGATAAAGACTTGGGTATAGGAGCATAGGTAGATTGTAGATTAAGCCTCAGTTTGGAAGGTGAATTTCGTTTGAATCTCGCAGGACGACTGGCATTCAAGAAAGACGTCGATGATGACGATGATGAAGGTGAGGCTGGTGATAGACAAGAAGAGCTAGTTGTGGCGGCATTCGAACAACATGGCGTTTCATCTTCTGGTGTTACAGGTGCTGAGGTTAAACGGGATGAGCAACTACTGCTGGCTCCACTGCTATGACCACTATCGCATTCATCCATTTCCATGTTTTGATTTTCACATTTCCGTGTGCTACTACCGGTAGCAACATCGTCATCGTCACCGTCCATACCGACGGCCATTCCTACGTGCCGATTATGCATGTGACTAGGCTTTTTTATAATAGTTGCAGGTAGAGGTGCTGAGGCTGTTGAAAGTGGCTCTAATACGCCACTCATGCGTAAACTTTGTTCCAATTCCAGTAATTGTCCCATAAAGTTCAAATTAGGCGAGATAATTGGTCGTGCTAATTTAACTAGTTTGTAGGCCTCGAGCAGTGTTAAAGATTTATAGCGCATAACATATGCAATGGCAATGGTGGCACTGCGGGATATACCCGCATGATAATGTAACAATACTCGGGAACCTGTCTTTCGGGCATCCTCTGCTCTACTATCACGGGTGAATCAGTAAATGTATACCTTACATTATTTTGGTACAAATTAAAATCCAAGCTTATTTCTGATAATTCTAATACATCATAATACGTGCGCCAATAAATAAAGCAATTGCTTTTATTGTTTGCATTAACACCTCCAGCTTTTTCAGCTACTTTAATATCCTGCCAAGTACTGCGAGTTCTTTCTGAAAAAAAGGAAATTGTAAAATATGTACATACATATATTCCGCAACATAAGCTTTGTTGTCTACCTGTATTTAAAGTAATTTCATGCCATTCTTCTTGACACGAATTTGTTGTAACTACTTCACTTTGATTTTTGTATAAGGAAAAGAATTCCAGGAAATTTTACAAAACCTTCAACTTCCTAATCTGCAACTTCAATATGTAAAAATTAACACCAGCGGCCGGCTAATATTCCGTATTCACGGCGCATTTACTGAATCCTGCACTTACTGCTGTAGAGGACCATCAAATTGAACAACTTAAGCAAATTTAACACCATAAAACTAGTTTCCAATTGCTCCAATGAAGGGTGCCTGACAAGAAAATATATGATATTATGATAAATACCTTGTCGGAAGTCAAATAATATATTTCATTTAAATACTTACCCTTTGCTTAATAGATAAACCACATTTTTTTGTTGAATTATACATTTAATTCAACACAATGAATAAAATTTCATATTTTTGCGTGCTTTTGTCAAAAATTTTGTGGACGAAAAATACTAATAATTTTTAAACATATGTTGTGCAAAGCAATGTATAATTATTGCTTCTAACCCATTGCTTTCCCAATGATTTTCTTTCTCTTTTCGATCTACATAGCACAGCTGAGAAAACCCTTTTTATTTTTGTTTATGTCGAGTCTATATTAGCCTATGCTTCAGTGATTATTGAAGCATGCGGGTTGTGTATTCGCATGTTACTTGAAAACCAAGGCTGCCACTTTATTATTATTTATAGATATGAGCAGATTGTGTAGTAGTTTTTTACTAGACTCTGCAATGTTGAATGAATATGAAAATGATTTTTTGTTTGCCGAAAATTACTTCGGTAAATCTGAAAGCTTAGTATGCCAACGCACGGAACAAATTAGTGCATTCATTTATTCTAATATTAAAACTAGAATAATAAACTGTAAATATTTTTCTATTTGTGTAGATGAGTGCACTGATATTAATGACAGTATATTTTTCTTCAGCGTTTTTTTTTTAATGGAAATAAGAAGGCAACACTTAAAAAATATAAATATTATACACTTAGTTGCAAAACTCTACATACGATTTAATTTCTTCAATAAATTTTAATTTTTCAGAGAAATACAAAAAAGTTGTTAAACTTTTTTATTTCATAGGATTAACGATCTTTACAGAAAATAAAAAATAAAAATTCACGCTGTTTAATATTATAGAATGAAAAATATAATAAATTTTATAAAAGCAAAAGTCTATATATGATACATTATAAAAACTTTGGGGTGACTTAGAAAATATTCAATGGATTGTATGGTCTTTTTTGCATCTTAAACTTCTTTAAGCCTTTTAGGCATCGAAAAAAATTATTTTTTTTGTTATTTCGGGGAAATATTTCCCTTTCGTCTCTTAAAATCATTATCAAGTGAGAAGTGGAGGAAGTTATTCTATATCTAAGTTTCTGTTTTAACTAAATTAATAAATGGGCCCTGTTAAATACTTACAAGTAAGAATTTTCAAAAATTTTACTTTACATATAAAATAACGATCAGATTAAATGTAATTTCGAAATCATATGTAGAGTTTTGTGATTAAGTGTATATTGTATTTCTTTTTATCTGGCTTTGCTGTCCCTTTCTATTGATAGATTTATGTATATTAATTAATAAAAAATAAATGCAGCATGCTTACACATCGACGCATGCCCGATGACGCTGCGTCATCTGTAATTATAGGCGGTATAAAAATCGAGGAATCAGAAGCTCTTGATGTTCTTGGCATGAAAATTCAGTGCGATGTTCGATGGACTGAGCACATTTTTCAGGTATCAAAAGAAGCATTCAAGTGCCTCGGTTTTTTAAGACGGTGCAACCCATACTTCACCCCATCTGATCTCCTCACAATTTATACCGCCTACATCCGACCGAAAATGGAGTACAACTCTCATGTTTGGGCCGGTGCTTCAAAGACTATTTTGAAGTTACTCGACCGGGTCCAGGAGAGAGCGAAAAAACTCATAGGAGACAGTAGGGTAGCCAACTCTATTAACTCTCTTGAGCATCGTCGCAAAGTGGGGTGCGTTTCGTTGTTCTATCGTTACTATAATGGGATGTGTTCTGATGAAATCTGGGAACTTGTTCCCGAAACCCGATCATTCACGCGCACGACGCGTTCATCATTAAGAGCACATCCATTTGTAGTCAACTTGGCAGCGAACCGCACTACGCATTACAGGGAGAACTCATTTTTCGGCCGAACATCGCGTATGTGGAACAAACTCCCTGCCGAGGTCTTTCCTGTCACTTATGACGTGGTAAAATTTAAATCAAATGTCCATTCACACTACTCCCTCTATCCTCCTTCCCGTAACCTGATTTCCTAGTTCCAGCACAATGCATCGCATGTGTAGGGGTCATCCCCTGAGTGCTGGTCCAAGATAAAAAAAAAAAAAAAAAAAAAAAAAATTTAGTGTCATACGGGCTTTAATAACAATTATTATTCATACGAGTATATATCAAAAGTGGGAATTTTTTGGGTATTTTTATTACTTTTTACTTTTTCTCATTACTGAAATGAGGGAAAATAATCACGCTCAAAGACAAACAACAAAAACAAGCATAAAATGTGAATGCTTGAGTCAGAAGCCACACCACATTTTTTTGCTTATTAATGGCGCAAAATGAAAGAACGGTAAACATCAGTGTAGAAAATAATATTTCCTTTTATGAAACTGCCATAACAAGCATAAATATAGAACTTGATTTTTCGTTGATAAAATTTTTAATTCAAATTTGCAAACATTGGCATTGTTTACACTGAATGCTATTTCTTTTATTATTATTATATAAATTTTATTATAAATTATGTAAAATCGGAAAATTTTTAATACATTATGTGCTTAAAATTTTGAAAAAATAAAATTTTTTAAAAGTCACACTTTTAAAATTGTTACTATTTTGCATAATAAATTCCCAGTTCAGTGCAAACTTCATTGTTATAAATTTTTTTAAAACCAAAATTATGTTGTGATTTAATTTTAATGAAAATAATTTCATTTATTGCGTCTCAAAATATTTTTCAGCATTTCAGTAGTAAGCATGTAGCATTCGCTTTAAAATGGTACATTTTGTTTTTTTCCTTAATAACCCAAAAAAAAATCTGAGTTTGAAGAGCAGTGTTGCCGGGAAATAATGATGAGATAAATTGATATCAAATTAGAATTATTTTTTACAATTTACGAAAGGCAATGTTAAATCTAGTAGTGATTATGGTAAAATCGAAACAATGTTGAATGTGAGTTTTTATTAGTGAAATGCAAAAGGACAAATCTTTAAATTTTATACCTTTACAGGAGAAAGAAAAAATTAATAAAATAAGAAATATTGTGATTATTCATAAACATGATTTTTTCACAATAAGAATTTTTCTTATTCTTCAGACAGATTTGCTTTATTTAGTAAAAATAAACTATTTGCGGAATCTTCTACTTCCATAAAATATAAGTAATATTTGAGTACTTCACTTAAATGTATCAAATACTTACAGCACAAAATGGTGTAAGCCTCTGTTTGAAAGATCCGATTACGCAAGAATAGTGTAAGCCACAAATGCATCATAATGTTCTTTTTTGGTAGCTGTACAGCAAAGAAGACACTATTATTGTTCAAAAAACGTACGGCGTAAGTAACTTTTTTTCGTCGTACAAATTTGAGACGCTTATTTGTTTCTGGTAAAAATTATGCCAAAACGCATTTTCGATTTTATTTGAGGCTTCTTCTTTAATGCTACAATTTCTTACTGCCGAATTCATTTAAATTTATTTATATTTTAGTTCATTTCATTCATTAAAGAATTAATAAATAAATTTCCATGAAAAATCAGTTATTATACATTTTTTACATCCAAAAAAAAAGTTTATGAATTTAAATTGAATAATAATTCATAAAGCAGCAGACAATTCTGTAATTTGAAAGTTTGGCATATTTAGGTTGCTCAGTTGGCGTATTTTAGTTTTGAATAGTTAGCATCTCGATACCACGTATTTATTTGAAGATATTTTTAAAATAAAAACTCACATTCAAGGCCATTGGCTCGCATACATAATCCGCCATTGTAGCAATTTCAGCATTTTCGCTGTTAGATTTAATATTTTCTTTCGTTAAGCCGATGCGACACGTATTAATATCCTCGGCAATATTTGTATTAGTGTGCGTTAGTGTTCAAAAAACAGTCGCACATAGACGTAAGACGTAAGAAAACATTCGATCTTTTTTGAAATTTTGTAAAATGTTTTTTAACAGAAATTGTAAAAATAAAATTATTTATTATAAATTTTTTTGGTGTAGCGAAGAACAATTAAGTTTTTCCTACTACTTATTTTAACAATCATACCAATCAATTCAATTCAACTTGTCTCAGTTTTTTGTTTTTTCTTTACATGTAAAATTTTAAATATATATAAATAAAAATCGGATAATCATCTGTATGTCCTCTATCCCAACATTATTTCGTGGCAACACAGTTCGTCAAAATAAGATTTTTTTTTGCATACAGAAATGCTCAAAAAGCAATGCTACTACTCTTTCGCATGAATGTACATATTTATAAATTAGCAAAAAAGAATGAGGAGGTTTGGCTTCTAAAAAATTGTTTATAAAAACTGGCACCATGAGTTTATGAGTGCTAAGAATGTATTTGTTTCATCAGACTCCGTATACATATATGGTAAAATTTCTTTAGATGTATTGCTAAAAAGGGTCGTTACACGACTTGTGTTAATGTATTTGATAGTATTAGTGGGAAAATTGTGGTATGATTTAGTCTAGATAAGTTCTAACAAACTCAGCGGTCTTGCTGGGTGAGGTGACTGAGTATATGGATGGCGTTTTGGTGAAGTCTGATGGTGGTTCGAATCATGTTATGTATGTAAGTAAGAAGTATGTTTTAATTTAAATATTGTTTCTTCTATTAGTCTATTTCATAATATATAATACATATTTCATAAGGAAATCGCGTGCTTTTTGTTTTTTTTTTTGCATATTTTGAACATATTTGGGGCTACTTAGCGGGTCCAAATAGTATTTAAAGTATGTAGTCCACCTAGTTACATACACAGACTAAATTTCATAAAAATCCCTCCATCCGTTTCGAAGTTATGGACAATTTTGTACTAAAATTTCAAGAAAAAAACCAAGTTGGTCGTGGATCCGCGGCTGTAGCTCGGAAACTATTCAACCGATTTGCCCAAATTTCAATAGGAAGAGATTCAGGTCTACTACTGACGGATTTACACAAAATGAATTTTATGAGATGATTAATTTGGCCACAAACGCCGTTTCAAGAAACACAAACACAGACAGACGGACAGACGGACAGACGGACATGGCTCTATCATCTTCTCTATTCATAACCTTTCTGAAAATATATAAATTTTTCTTCTGAGACGAATATTAAAAAAGTTTCACACGGAATGACAAACTTATATATACCCTTTACACTAAAAGTGAAGGGTATAATAACAGAATGAATTTTTTTGAAAAATATTGATGAGCAAACAAAACATTAAGAGCATGCACAATCATGTTATAAAAGCATAATTGCAGAAAATCAGTAAAAATAACAGAATAAATTTTTTTAAAAATATTGTTGAGCAAGCTAAAGCTAAAAAGCATGCACAATCATGGTATAAAAGTTCTTGAATAGGCATAACTGAATAAAAAAACAAGAGATTGTGGGAAATTAAAGGGTGTGAAATTGTATATTTAACAAGCAGATCAACATTTAAAATCAGCACATCAAAACGAACCTAATATTAACAGTTTTTTCTTCGGAAAAAAAAATAAACTGACCTTCCTTAATATTTTATAGAAAAAAAGAACAGACTTAAACTTAGAGCAAAGTATATGTATGTATTTATACACAAGTATGTGAGTATGTAAACACACAAAATAAAGATTATTATTATCGAACCACATAAAGTAGAAAAACCAAACATAACATACACTCATATACACCACACACCAAGGAAACATATTATGCATGGAAACAACAAAAAATTTATTTCCAAAAATGCCTACTTGGTAGTTTTTAATGAAAGAAAAAATCTTCAAAAGTACACAGCAACTGGCAATTGAAGCAGCAAAACAAAATCAGTAAGATCGAATATTACATACGCATATACAAACAAAAAACGAATTTAAACATAAATACGGTCAGCAGCTTTTAATAATTCTATCTGCGCGTATCTCCACTGCCACATTTAGTGACAGAACAAATCGATAAGATACCAACAGTTAATGGGAGCAGCAAACCAAAGCATCATAAAACTATATACGGTAAGCTGCAGTTAATATTTCTCTCTGTCCATATCTTCACTGCCACATATAGCGGCAGAACAAATCGATAAGACACCAACAGTAAATGGGAGCAGCAAACTAAAGCATCATAAAACTACATACGGTAAGCTGCAGTTAATATTTCTCGCTGTCCATATCTTCACTGCCACATATAGCGGCAGAGCAAATCGATAAGATAATAACAGGGAGTTCAAGCAGCATACCAAAACCAACAAATCGAATACAATACAACCCAGCAGTCCGGTTACTAATTACAAACTGAAAGCCATCCGATTGTATAATATTATGTCAATAGGGAAAATAAAACGAAAATAGTTAAGCCCTTACAACTCGCATCTGATTCGGATTTGTATTTTTCCCATCCAATTGTAAAGTTAAATGTTTATTAGAAATGAAGATCAAAACAAACACAAATAAAAATTTTGCATCGCATTACCATCTGATTTAGATGGCTTTGTAATGTATCATATTGTCATTTCGTTTTAATTATGAATTTTGTTCTTTTTTCTGAAGTAATTTTTCCGTTATTCTTTCTTTTTCATTTTTATTATTATTCCAAAGTAAAATTTGTATCAAGTTCATAAGTGTTTTTAAAAGTGAAGTGTTAGCGGCATTTTTTGAGGTAATATTGTTATAAATTATTAAATAAAAATAATTAAAAAATATTTTTTGATATATATTTATTAAGCCTGAGGTCTTTTTTATCTTATTTTGTTTTTTATTATTCGATATTTCGTTAACAGCTTGTTAACATCATCAGGAATAATAGGAAATTTTTATTTAATAAAAATTTATAAAATAATAAAAAATTTCCTATTATTCCTGATGACCCATCCAATGTCTGTATACAATTTCTATTTACATTTACACAGCGATGGCCTAGGCTGTAAGATTTATCCAACACAATATACATTGTAAGCGAAGGTTGGATGGGTCCAACACAATATACATTGTAAGCGAATGTTGGATGGGTCCAACTATTATGGTGAATTCGGAATGCAATAAGATGTATCTGAATGCTATTGATCTTGGAATGAATTTTAACTATTGCATAATTAAATTAAGAACTTCATTTTTTTCAATATTTTGTAATTTCGGAATTTTGTTTCAAACTATTTTCTATTTTCTTTAGTCTTCTTAAATTTCTTTTACTAAATCCAATCATTTTATTCTTTACAACAAATAAAAATACAAAACATACATACATATGTATATAAATTAACACATAAATAAAAATAAAACAGTCACTTACCTTTTTTAATTATTTTTATTTAATAATTTAAAACAATATTACCACAAAAAATGGCGCTAACACTTCACTTTTAAAAACACTTATGAACTTGATACAAATTTTACTTTGGAATAATAATAAAAATGAAAAAGAAAGAATAACGGAAAAATTACTTCAGAAAAAAGAACAAAATTCATAATTAAAACGAATTGACAATATGATACATTACAAAGCAATCCAAATCAGATGGTAATGTGATGCAAAATTTTTATTTGTGTTTGTTTTGATCTTCATTTCTAATAAACATTTAACTTTACAATTGGATGGGAAAAAGACAAATCCGAATCAGATGCGAGTTGTAAGGGCTTAACTATTTTCGTTTTATTTTCCTTATTGACATAATATTATACAATCGGATGGCTTTCAGTTTGTAATGAGTAACCGGACTGCTGGGGGACAGTAGAACAAATCCATAAGATAGGAAGAGAGAAATTAAGCAGAATGCAAAAACCAACAAAAAAATAAATACCCTCAGCATCACTTCATATTTGTCCCCACCATATATCCACGCCACATAGGACACAAGAACAAAACAATAAGACGAAAAATTAAACACGCGCGCACACACAAACCATAACAAATTATGCGCAATAGAAGAAAACAAAATATATCCAGTACAAAAATATGCAAAACAGCATTTTTGCATCAAAAACAAAATTTGTGTACAAATTAAAAAAATAAAATTTTATATATCCCCGGTTTCATCCAAACTGTAGCAATCAAGTACATATGTATTTACGCACAAGCACAAAATACAAAAAACATTCAGAAAGAGAAGATTTTGAAATGAGAGAGAGAGAGCGCGAAAGAGAGAGATAAAGAGAGAGAGAGAGGGCTCTGCCTCTACCATTAACTCTGCCACTTCCTCTGCCAGACCTATGCCGGTCCGCAGTAGCAGATGTTTAGCTTTCCCATTCCCATTCTACTCTCAGAGATCGCATTATATGATTATCGCAATTTCCCCCACTGTCTCCAAGTTGATTAAAATATTCTCTTAATAACCTTCTCTGTCGAGCTTCCACCGTATCTATTCGTTTTTTTAGTGCTCAACTGATATCTATGTATGTATGCAACACATTAAACATTTTTGGACGGTAAAATTCTTCAGTGCTCGGTGTTTTTTATATTTATTTTTAATGTTTTTTTTAAGAGAAGTAACACTAATGTAATGATTGCGTACTGCTAGGTGCTAACTTCTATAGGGAAACGGTAGTGATAGAGATGACAAGTGATGAAGGGACAGATAGAAGAAAGCTTCAATATTCTGACATACATTCTTCTTGCCCCTGATGTCAAGGAGAAGCTTTCGATTTTTTAATCGTTGGCATCACTGCGGAGAACTGATCATTTTTTTGTGATATCTTAGCAAAAATATTTTTTAATACACAGACTGTTTATTTGCAAAATCTTTTATAAAGTAATATTTTGTGCTATATTTGTATAAAAGCTAAAATTTTACAAAATCGCTGCAAAAAGTCGTCGTAATGTTAAAATAAACAAAAAGTTATGTGGCCAATGTAATTTGGATTTGGAAGAGAAAGATGTTATTCAATGTGACTGATGCAAAAAAAAATTCTTTGTAGTTTGTAGACATTTGGAGAAACCTAAATACACATATATTTGTTAAGAAATACAGGTGAAGAATTTGAATGTCTCTTTTGTAATGTTGATAACAATAACACTAATGGTACTTTTAAAAGAGAGTTAAACCGAATTAAAGTTGAACTAAAAAAATTGGATCAGCTGACAGTTTTAACAGAATCAATGAGCTTTATGTCAAAGCAGTTTGATGAGATATTGAAAGGTGTTGCTGGAAACAAAAGTAAATTGTTCAAAGATGAAGTTCACTCTTTAAAAAGTTCCATAAAATATTTAAATGACCAGAGAGTAATAAATGCTTGTGTAATCAGTGGAGTAGTTGTACCTAAAGATCAATCGGCAAGTGACAGTGTGCTTAAACTTGCAAGAAAGAGTGGTGTGAAACCAGAAGCAAACTGTATTGAAGATGCGCTATTCATTAACAAGAAAAGATAAACAGATGATAGCGAAGACCAAAAGATGACTTTACTGGTTGAGTTCAAATCAATAAAATCAAAAAATATTATGATGTCGGTTAAACCCAAACTAAAAAACAAGAGATCTTCTGTGTTTATTAATGATGCACTAAGTCGAATGCAGTATGCGAAAGCTCTCAAAAACCTTGGTTATCGTGCAGTCTATCCAGTGTCCGGAAGAATTTATGGTAAAAGAATCGATTTATCTAACCCTATATTGATCAAAAGTAGAGAAGATGTTGACAATCTTTTGATTGAAGCAACCACTAGTAAAACGAGAAATCGCAGATCGCAATATATAACCGTTAACCGGTTAACATCTTCAGGAAATTTTTTTCAGAAAAAATATCAGAACGAAGTATTGAGATTATATAAAAATAATAAATAAAAAAAAAGAAACCTTAAAGCTTAATAAAATAGATTGTTCAAATAATAAAAAAGGTTAAAAAAACAAGTATTAAGAATAATTTTATTATATTTATATGATTAATAATCATTATCTTTCTAATTGCAACTCAATTGAAACAAATGGGGGAAAATTTCGGTCTCTCCAAAACTACATAGCCGATCTTGATGAACTTTAAAATTTGGATATATTTGAGTTTAAAAGACACATTGGCAATTGGCTCCGGGAATGTTATAGGGTATTACGTTTTTTAGAACTGGGACCACGAGAGAAGGTAGGGGCAATTTCCACGCCAGCGAGTCTATCTAACCGATTTTAATGAAATTAAAATGTGTTCACGTTTTTGCGTCTAGAAGAACATATGTATATGCTACATACATATATATTTTTTTTATGTAAAACCAGGAGGCGATAAGATAAGATATGCCTTTCCAAAACTGTATAACCGATGGAAATAATAACGGGAGCGAAGACGCGGATAAAAGGTGGTATACATATATATATAGATTCAAATAACATAAACTTAATACATATTCAATTGATTGCATCTTACGTGACCATACGTTCCGTTTTCCAGATGTCCGTCCCGGTGTCCCCGAGGAAAGCGAGACTTGAAATTGTTCCGGTTTCCCAATAACCTATAAAAATCACAAAATTAAAAACATTAAAAATTTCACAAATTCATCATAAAAAGTTTTTTGTCTTTTCTGAAAAGTAGTACCTCTTGAGGTACGTTTTGCTTGCACCAAAAAAAAAACCTTCAAAATCCGCAAAGATTCAATTGCGAAATTTGTAATAGTTAGGGTTTTTTATATTTCACAACAAAATATTTCATTTTACAATTATTAAATTCAAATAACTGTACCAAAAATCTGGTAAAAATAAAAGGACGACTCCATAGTTACATTCTGGCAGTGAAGGCTGCGTATATAGCATTCAAAAAGTTCAGGCATTAAAATTTGGGCATCCCTTTTAAGCTGATAAAAGACTGCTCTGCCTTTAAGCAAACGATCTCCAAAAAAGATGTCCCACGAGATGTTTCACAGTGGATACTATAATTGCAAGGACTTCGATTATACAGTGGAGCACAGAAGTGGTAACCGAATGAAGCACGTAGATTCGCTAAGCCGTTACCCAGTAGACGTGATGACCATTTCTTCAGATATTACGCCAAGACTCATCAAACAACAACGAGAGGATGAGTACATCAAAGCCATTATTCAAGCAGTAAAACTTGGGCCGTATGATAGTTTTAAGATGAAGGGTTCTTTAGTTTATAAAAATGTTAATGCCAATGACCTACTACTTATACCGAAATGATGGATGTAGATATAATTAAAAAGGCTCACGAAAATGGGCATTATGCAACCCAGAAAACTATGCATCCTATACAGAAACAATATTATATACCACATTTAGAGAAAAAGGTTCAACAAGTCATCAATAATTGTGTGAAATGTATCATTCATAATAAAAAGACTGGTAAAAAAAAGGGTTTTTATGTTGCATAGACAAAAGAGACGTACCACTGGAAACAATTCATATTGATCACCTTGGTCCTATGGACGCTACAACAAAAAAATACAAATACATTCTAGCTATGGTTGATGGATTCTCCAAATTTGTATGGTTATTTCCTACGAAGACGACAAACGCAGAAGAAGTCGTCAGGTGTCTAAAGGTGTGGTCAGATACGTTCGGTTTTCCAACAAGAATTATAAGCGACAAAGGCTCAGCCTTTACATCAGAAATCTTTGAGGACCTTTGTACTCACAACGGAATCGAACACATCTCGACAACAACAGGAGTTGCACGTGGCAACGGACAGATTGAGCGTGTCAACCGCGTTATACTATCGGTAATTGCAAAACTTTCAAGCGACGACCCAATGAAATGGTACAAAGTTATTGGCGATGTACAGAAAGCTATCAACAGTTGCATGCATAACTCAACAAAAACAACGCCGTTCCAGATATTACTGGGAGTCAAGATGAAAAACGGGTTAACAGACAACGTGTTACAAATACTACAAGACGAGATGATTGAAAGATTTGATAATGATCGACAACAGCTACATAGTGAAGCTAAAAATCAAATCCAGAGAGCTCAAATCGAATACAAACGTAATTTCGACAAAAGACGTAAAGAATCAAAAGGCTACAAAATAGGCGATTTAGTCGCTATAAAGAGGACTCAATTTGTAGCTGGACGCAAACTAGCAAGTAAATTTATCGGTCCATATAAAGTCGAAAAAGTTAAGCGGAACAACATGTATGATGTCCTTAAAGCAACCGACGTCGAAGGACCTAACAAAACGTCAACAAGTTCGGACTTCATTAAGCCATGGGAACAGGATGGGGCTATCGCATATTTATTATCATCCGGGTCAGATGATGATCAGAATGGCCGGGTGTAAAGGGTGTACGGTGCCGATAGTACCCGTAATACCGACTACTAATCAGCAATATGAAAAAGGAAGAAGAAAAAACGGACGAGCGAGAGGTAACAAGGAACAAGTTATTTGGCAGTTTTTTAAAAGAATTGAAAAGAGCAAGTCGTTTATATCGCCGTGAAGTTTGTGTAAAAGTTGCATAAGTAAAATTTAAGTTGATACAAATTAAAAAGGATTAAAGTTGCCTAAGGTTAAGAAATAAGATACCGTTTGCTAAAAATAAAAACAAAAGTTGAAAAAAGTTGTAATTACATAAAAGCTAAGGTTAAAGTTGCCATTAAAAGGAGATTAAATTTCTAATATTAACTAAACTAATGTCTAAACTCATATTTACTATTTACATTAAAATCTAATACCTACAATATACATAAATTAATATTTAATATTTGAAACTACATTCTACCGAATTAAAATTGGAATACCTATCTATTTATTTTACATTTGCCTACCTATTATACCTGAAATACATGTAATTTAATTTAAAAACCATACTTCACTGTGTCTTTTTGTGAAACCAAGAAAATTTAAATCTTACATACATACATATATAATTATTATTGTTACGAAATGTATATTAATATCTTTCGATACAAATTATCATTTAATTTAAGCATTTAAAAATGTAATAACTTTTTCGTGTATATATTTTTATTTTTTCAGATTATATAAATAACACCTGGAGAATAAATAATAAACAGATTCACAACTGAAATAGAACCAGAATGGTAGAATATTATTTAAATCAGCGATCAATTATTTTAACGTAAAACGCGCTCTGAAGTAATTATTGGTATTTTAGCTTATCGTCACCACCAAAATGGCACCGTAAGAGATTTCCCTCAAACCGTTAAACCACATTTAATTTGCACAATGCTAAATCCGCTAAAATTTCTTTTTAATTTCGGTGTAAAGGGAGAGGGCCGCCCACCCATCATCATCGGTTGAAATTCGCTATCAAGACTCCTCTTTCTAAGGAGTAAGACAGGGTAAAAACGGGTAAAATGATGACCTAATATCTCGGAAACCAAGACAAATGGAATAAAAATTACAAAATTATATAAAAGCTAATAACCAATAAGCGGACATGTCTCTTTCCATCATTCTTCTAGAAAAAATTTGCAGTGCGCGATCTTACTTTTTCGAAACTCGAAAATATATGGGGCAAATTGTACTTTGTACTTTTATCCCCTTTAAATAGTCCTTAAGATGCACATTTTTACTATTTTTAAACACAGCAATGATATGGGTATCAAATTAAAGGGATTTGTGAAGGGAGCATAAAATATAGTGAAATCTCTGCAAACACAATATAGCGGACGACTATTTATTAGCCATTTCAATGATATGGATACCAAAGGAAAACTTGGTTGAGAAGGAAACCTAACACTGAAACTGCGTTTTGTATCTTTTTTATTTTTTGGAAAATGTAATGTTGATATAACAATAAAAGTATCCACTTTGATGCGGTAACATTATATATACAAAATTGGGCGAGATTAGATTAGTTGGTGTGTGGTAGCGAAGCATATCAGGTGTAGCTAGTAGAAGATATAAAAGCAAATCTTAAAATTATAGAACGTCGCTGAGCAAGATAAAATTCCTCTCTATAAATAAATAATTATTTTCAGAATTTGGATCAACATAATTAGCGCCAGAATAAGTGATAAAAAAAATCAGCAAATGAGTTGCATATTGTAATACCATCAATAGTTTCAGAAAGTTTGCTTTTCATAAGTGGATCAAATCTTATATTGTTTCGAATTTGAGTCAAGTAAGTTGAATAGCAAAGCTGATTAGTTGAGTTATAGGTGCAGAGTATTTAGCATAATCAGTATAACTGCCAGTTTTTTTTAACTCTTTATATAAATTTATTTTTTATTTTTTACAGCAGAGAGGTATCTAATTCCATAGTGTTACAAAAATTCTGGAGTTAAGTTCTTTGGGAATGCATTGATTCATATACATGAATGTTTTCCCATAAAGCTTGCCTATTATATTGCCAATATTCTCGATATTATTACTTGGATAAAAGAGATTTAGCCAGTCTGTGTTCCTTAAATATCTAGAGAGCATTGCGTAGATAGACTTGTTGAAGCAAAATGATTTATTCATCGCATAAATAGTGTGCGTAGAGAAGTAAGAGATGATATCAAAGAGATGATATAAACTAACTTCTAATGCAGGGTGATGACAGTTCAGTGGTAGAATCAATATAAACATTGCTTAATAGTAACGTCAATGTTATTGGATTATGAAATTGTAGAGTGACTCAGCTTTCTATTCTGCGAATCCATTGATATAATCAGAGACTACACTAGGTTGGGTACGATTTTGTCCAAGGACTTAGGTGAGGAGGACTGGTGGAGGGTGAACTGAGTCGTCGCTAGAGCCTGGGGGTCGTTATGAATACACACTTTTCTGATAACTCCACTACTCTTCGTGGGGTGGGCGGTGTTGAGGATGGGCGTGGGGAGGCATCAGCTGTGCTTCTGAAATCCATCCTATCGTTGACAGAATAGCTTGACCCATAAATAGCTTTTCTCTTTGCAAGACCCCGTGTTGGATGGAAGTATGCTGGAGAGGACGCGGGCATATGTGATCTCTACCTTGCAGGTTATATATTATTCAAGTCTACCCTTCAACCATGTACCTACCAGTTGGAAGAAAACCAGAGTTGTTTGTCGACTATTATATCCGAGAGTTATTTATCGATGAATCACTATCGCCTGGAGCGGAAGCGATCATTTCGGCTCTATATAGGGGGAGGTTAGATGGTTTTATCTTGGATTGGGTGAAATCACTAGTTTCCAACTTTTCCTACTGTTGGTAGTTGTTACCGTATCGGTTCTGGTTAATCTCAATCGGGGTGGTGTTAAGGTGATGTCTTACGCCGATCACGTAGTCGGCAATCTTCCCCTCGACATTGAGTAAAGTCTAGGTGGGGGGCACTAGACAGGCTTTCCACGTGTTAAACCATATAACAAACATAGATAGTCGGCAGGTTGCTGGATATATATGTATATACCATATAACAAACATAGATAAATAATCGTAATGCGTTTTAAGAGTTACATAAAAAAAATTTTAATAAAAAAGTTACAAGGAATTCAAACACCTTCCCTCATTTTGTGCCACCCTGTACAATGCAGAAAATTTTTTATTAATGGCAGGAACGTTCTGATAAATTTTAACAAAATCATCAGGAGATATATTTGGCTTACGTCCAGTTTAGTGAAGCTGCTCCCAAGAAAAAATAAAAAGTAGCCTATGTGATGGAAAATTTAAAAATAAAAAGAAAATATAAAATAAAAAAACTTAGCGGCCATTTGGCATACCATTGGAGGTGGCGATGGTCGAACTAGTCTGCACGTTGACTACAAAACGAAAAAACTACAAGGTTCAACCGCAGTTTCAGACTCATAAAAACATCTCGCAATTTTTCTGATGTACATTTGTCTGGCTTTGTGTCAGTTGTTGTCGGAAGGTTTGAGTAGCGAAGGCATATTCACTGGTCACTGAACAGTAACGGGTTCAGCTGTATGCAGTGTTGTAGCGTCTCTGATGTCAAAATATACTGAAATCAATATTTAGTCTATATGGGAGGTACCATTTGACAAATTCCGCAGCCTTTTTGAATGATAATTTGTACTGCTCATTAAGTTACTCAGACCAATTATAGAAACTTTAATTTTAATGGTTCTCAATACATAAAGAAATCAATATTTAGTTTCTATGGGAGGTACCACGCTCATATGTCCAATTCCGACCACTTTTCTACTGATAGTTTCTTTTAACTACACAGTCTTTTATACCATGTTCAGAAACTTTCACTTCAACCGTTCTCAAGATATACAAAAATTAATATTTACTTTGTATGGGCGTGGCAACGCCCAGTTGGAAACTTTGAAACTTATATAGCCTATAGTTCCTTCCAGACGTACCGAGAGATGCTGTGAAAACTTCAAGAATATCGGTTCAGCCGTTTAGCTGTTCATAACGCACAAACACACATACATACATACAAACATTTCAGTTTTTTTATAAAAGATTTACGAAGAGACATATTATCTGGCCAAAAACGTGAATTGTTTGCTTTTATAAAATGTTAATCAGATAAATTAATTTTAAACGACCCCTTGTACCTCGGTTGAGGATATGTAACTTTATGTTCAGAAATTGTACAATTTGTTCCAAGCTCTGATCTAATATAGAAATCAACATATTCGAGATGCACAAAACGAGTTTGTTGACTTCAGTACAATACACCTCACAATATCTTACAATACGTTAAAAAAAATTACTGATACTTTCATTTAGTACTATACTGGATGGGATTTATTATATTGAGTGTATATGCCCTTATAAAGAAATATAGTACCGTCGAAAAATTTCAAGAATTGGTGAAAATCGTTCGAAAAGCTTTCATTGGTGTTTCTCATGCTTTCGCAAACTATAGCACAAAGTTTGCATTTGCTCCATAAATACATAAAACCTGTAGAAGGTTTTTTTTGTGAAGATGTGGCACAAATTTGGTAACTATTATTGCCTATTCCACGATGTCATACGTTATCGATCGTTTTTGTATTTAATGTAGTAAAGCAACCGAACGATATCGTGTGACATCGTGGAGCAGGCAGTTAATTTTTATTAATGGGCAAGTGCCCACCCTAATAAACAAACCCTATAAATTGTAACAATTTTTAAAATATACCTGAAGTAACACACAACTTTCTTATTATTAAATTCAAATACATACATACTCACATAATATTACATTCAAATCTATTCATCTTAAAAGAATTATAAAAATAACTAAAAAAAATTATTGTGCATATGACAATTTCCTCTCGTGCTAATTTTAAATCTGGAAATGAAATAAAATAAAAATAAAAAAGCAGCAAAAGAATCTGGCAGCTACTGCAAATTGTCAATAGATGAATGATGATTGGTGGGTGCAAGCTAGTATTATTTCTGTATTCATGCTGTCATTAAAATTCTATATACACTGTATAATCCACAGGATGTCTAAAAAATCGTCCACCATAATGAATAACCAGAAAAAATTTTTTTCGCAAAGCATTGTGTTGGAACTACAGGAATGGTGTGGTACTAATAGTACATTTACACCTGTGTGAAATTTGTGTCGTAGGAGGTTTCAAGCCCTATCTAGGTAATGTCGACTATATTTCCCATTCAAAACAAAATCTACTCTAAATCTATTAGTCGTATGTGATGCAACTGTTTTCTTTTTGAAATTACACTAAAAAATGTTAAACTGCGCAAAAAAAAAAACAAAAAGTGTCGTTTTAGTAGGATTTTTAAACAAATTAATTCTATAATTGCAATAATAAATGTAGTTGTAATACGAGTATGCATACTAATATTTGTAATTCAAACTTTTAGAACTGAAAAAGAAAAAAAAATTTCGTTTTATTATACAGTGCCAGCTCGTTAATCCGAAGGTGTGTAATCCGAATTATCCAGTAATCCGAATTGAATTTATGATGTATTACATACTCTATAGTCCGCATTGCTTGCAAGCTCGCTAAACCGAATTTTTATTTTTTTTATTCTTTGCTTCTCTATTATTGTGTATGTTTTTTTTACAATACCATGTGTGGAATTTTAAAACTAACGGTACATCATATATGCATATGTATGTATGCAGTATGTCTTGTTGCAAATAGTTTAGTTGAGGGTGGCGATGGTACGATGGATGGTAGTCTGCACGTTGACTACGAATCCAAAAACAGACCTGGGTTCAACCCCAGTTTCAGACAAAATTTTTAAAATAAAAATAAACATCTCGCATTTTTCTGATGTGCATTAGAGTGTCTTTGTGTCTCAGTTGTTGTCGGAAGGTTTCAGTGGCGAAGGAATAGCCACTGGTCACTGAACAATACTGGCTTCAGCTGATAGCAATCCACAATCACATCAGAACGCCCTCCTTTGTCGGTATTGTGTAGCACCGGCGAAGTAAAATAATAATAAAAATGGCTACTAAAACGAAGCTTCAGCACTGCTATGAGTATAAAAACAAAAGAACGTGCGAAAGCAGAGCTGCAAAATAATTAATTAAGCTTCACCTCCCGTCGTTTCTCCTACTATCCCTTTCCTATAGTTCCCAACACAATGCTTCGCATGTGTAGGAGTCATCTCCTGTGTGCTGGTCCTAGATAAAAAAAAATGGTATTAGTCGAATATTAATTCTCAGAGGTGGGCTTCAGTGGATAACATTCCACTATCATTGTTACAACAAGAATTGCCTGAGAATGATCGTGTTAAAGAAACAGGAGAAATTGCGCAATAACCAACTTATTTCATCGCAATAAAGATGAAATAATTTCTGAAGATGAAATTTTTAGTTGGATTATTAACTCTGACAATACTTCGTGTAATAGTTCAGAATCAGACACAGAAAATGTAGAATGAGAGCCTATAATTATGAAACACGTTAAAAATCGTGAAACTGTGCAGGCCTTAAATACTTCAATAGATTGGGCAAAGGAACGAGGTATTCAAACAGATTACATATTGATGCTGAAGGAATTGCGAAAGAAAGCTTTCGAAGCATGTGCACTGAAAGAGCAGCAAACCTACACCACTAATTATGTTAAAAAAACGTAATATTTAAACAAAGCTTTAATTTTTTCATTCTTGTTTAATAAAAATAAAATAAATCCTGGCTTGTGTTTTATTTGCGAATACAGTGAATTATATTACATAATAACAGCAGATCCAGTAATCCGAATATCTCGTTAATCCGAATCACGGTCTGCAATCATTAATTCGGATTACCGAGATGGCGCTGTATCTCAAATTTAGGGAAAAAATCAATCTTACAGTATCTCTTTTTTAAAAAATTTTGCTGTTCGAATGGACCAAGTAGTAGCAGTGGTGGACCTATGCCGGGAATCATATTTAAAAAATAATGCAGCTAAAAAGACACCCGATATATCAAAAAAAACTGAATTTGAAATATGTATATAATATATTTCAAATTATATAACTAAATGCTACCGAAATAAGTAATAAAATGTTGCAAAAAATTAAATTCTTCTAAGTATGAATAGCGTCAACTGTTTTTGACAACTTGCACAAATTTCTGCATAGTAAAATGCCTGTTATTTTGTTATTGTTATACTTGTAAGGATGCGATTATATGATGTGAATTCGCCTTGTGGCAGATTCGAGATTAGCCTGTATAACTGCAGCCTTAACACCACATTGCTCATCACGCATCTACACTTTTGCTGTAATGCTGCTTATACACAAAGTCCAGCTACTTAAGTTTTTTTTTTAATAAACGCAAAATTCGATAGAGTAGTGTACGCTGGAGAGCATCTACAATATAGATAAAAGCGATTTCAATAAAAAAGTTCCATTTCAATATTATGCGGCGCCTACATATTGCTACTTGTTGTACAATTTGATAAAGTTATACAACCCATTTAGGTTAGAGGTCTGGTTGAATAAAAAATTAAAAAAATTTCTTTATAATTCAAATGGTGATCAACTTAGCTATGAAATTGGTACTTATGAAGGCAATTATTTCTTCCGTTTGTTATTTTATATTCTGGCGTTGCGTACAATATTGTATCTTTTATTACTTCACTAGCTAAAACCCGGCGTGCTTCGCTACACTTATTTAAATTTAAAAACAAGTTAAATTTTATACTGATGATTTGTTTTAACTGCAAAGTCATTTGGACCATTTTTGGACACTTTCACTTCAACCATTCTCAAGATATACAAAAATAAATTATTTTGTAATTTATATAGCTAAATGTTCCTTCTCGATATACAGATTTATACTGTAATAATTTCAAGAAAATCGGTTCAGTCGTTTAGCTGCCCATAAAGCACAAAGCCATATACATACATACAAACATGAAATTTTTTATAAGATACTAGCTTTTTCTCGCGCCTGCGCTTCCGTTATTATCTCCATGGGTTATACAGTTTCGGAAAGGCATTTCTTACCTCTACGTCGCCTCCTGGTTCTATTAAAAAAAATATATATATGTAGCATATGTGTCCTTCTAGACGCAAAAACATAAATACATTTAAATTTCATTGAAATCGGTTAGAGGTGCGGAAATTGCCCCTACCTTCCTAGTTTTGAAAAATAATATTAGCCAATGTGTCTTTTAAGCTCAAATACATTCAGGTTTTAAAGTTCATCTAAATCGGTTAGATAGTTTTGGAGAAGCAGAAATTTCCCCTATCGCCCCCGGTCTTTTGAAAATGTATATTACCTAAATTTCATTAAAAGTAAAAGTGGGCGTGATTAAAAATAAAAGTAGCCTATAATTCTTTCAAGAGTCCCAATTATATGATGTGAAAATTTCAGGAAGATCGGTCGAGTGGTTTGGGCTCCTATAAGGTACAAGCAAACACACATTCAGCTTTATATATATAGATACATATATATATATATATATATGCAAACATAAACGAATTTTGTAGAATAAAATCACTTTCATATCAATTTTCTGAATGTTGTTCTTAATAACTTCCTGAGAAAGCAAAAATATACAGTTATTGATCAAAAGTAGTTACTAAGGAATGACTTCTAATATTTTTCACTGGGGGCTTATTTCTTTGACAGCTTTATACATTAGGTACATAAATAAAAATTGATATAATTAGTTTGTACTGATAATTTCTTAGTGTTTACAATAAAGCAGTAACTACTTTGACACACTGTACATAATCCCATTCATTTGACACAACAATAAAAAGAAATATAAAATTTTTTTTTCTCGATGTTTTTTTCACTTGCCCTTGTTTGTATTCCAAAGATAAAAATCTTTTTGTAGTTGTTTTCATTAATGGTAAATATATTTTTCAATATTTTTTCAGCAACGACACGGGATGACTAAAAGTATAATATTATTGCACTTCCTTACATCTCGCTATTTGTTATCCGTGGGGAATTATTAAAATATGTTATTTGTTGGTGCATTCTAGCCTAATATCATAACAAGGGTTTCATTATAAAATTACGTTGCCAAATACCCTGCACAGCAGTGATGGAGAACTATTTCACATTATGTGGGACCATGGCACTCTTAATTTTTTGTGCCTTTTTTAATATTTTAACTTCTTATTACTAACATTTTTATCTTTTCATATTTGATTGATATGGAAATACGGGTTAAAAATTTTTGTGGCAGGCTACAATTTTAGGAGGTCTGTTCAAAAGAAACTATGAATTTTGCTTTCTTCGATTACAATGGCGTGGTGCTTCATCAGTTCTTGCCAACAGGTCGCACGGTTAATAAGGATACTACAAGGAAGTTATGCAACGTTTGCGAGAAGCAATACAGCGCAAACGATCGGAATTGTGGAAAAAAGTCATGGATTCTCCATCACGATAGTGCACCAGCTCACATATCAATGCTTGTTCGTAATTTTTTGGCCAAAAACAACACCCTAATCATGCCTCAACCACCTAATTCACCAGATTTGCCTCCCTGCGACTTTTTCCTTTTCCCAAAACTGAAGAGACTAATAAAAGGAAAGCGTTTTGCCACAATTGATGAGATAAAGCCAAAATCGAAGATCGAGATGATGGCCATACCGCAAAGCGAATTTCAGAAGTGCTTCGAGGATTGGAAGAAGCTGTGGAATACGTTCATTATATCTGACGGGTTACGTTGAAGGTGACAAAATGGATATTGATGAATAGATAAATACTTTTCAAAAAAATTCTAAATTCTACTTTTCTTTTGAACAGACCATGTATAAGTAGAAAGAAAAAACCCGGTTCAGAAATAAGGTGGCGATGATCGAAGTAGTCTGCACGTTGACTACAAAACGAAAAATTTGTTGTGGGTTCAACACCAGTTTCAGACTCATAAAAACATCTAGTATTTTTCTGATGTGCATATGTGTGTTTTTGTGCCAGTTGTTGTCGGAAGGTTTCAGTGGCGAAGGCATAGTCTCTGGTCACTGAACAGCGACGGCTTCAGCTGTAACTAATCCACAGGCACATCGGAACGCCCTCTTTCGTCGGTATTGTGTAGCACTGGGGAAGTAAAATAACTACTAAAAATGGCTACCAAAAACGAAGCTTCAGAATTTAATACATCTCCTTGACATCAGAGACGCTACAACACACCTATAAAAAAAAACAAATAACGTGCAAAAAGCAGTGTTCTACGATAGTGAAGCTTCACTTCCTATCATTTCTAATACTATCCTTTTCTTCTAGTTCCAGCACAATGCATCGCATGTGTAGGGGTCATGTCCTGAGTGCTAATCCAAATTAAAAAAAAAAAAAACAAGTTGTTTATCATATTGTTATTTTCTTTATTTGCTTTTATAATATTACAACACTGACAAAATTAAAAAGCTTATTGTTTAGAAAAATATCTACGAACGAAGTCAAATATATTATCGTATTCTTTGTCTTTCTCATAACACATTGCACTCCCACTATCAAATTTGCACTTAATATTTAATTTTTGTCTAATACCAAGTATTCTAGTGTGAAACACTTTTTAACAATATTGTTTTACTCTGAGGATTCATGAGCAAGTTTGTCTTTACAAATTTTCACACTGTTTGCCAATAATAATTTCAATTGATTGCTGTGACGTAAGCTGCACGCAAGTTTTAAGCAATTTCATTTCTAAAAAATCATTTTAAAAAAGCAACAACGAAAATGTTCATAAGAATATCTATCAGCTATTTTCTTGCCTTTAATTTGAAACACACAATTGGAAAGAAAATTAGAAAGCATATTCGCATCAATTTCTCAAAGCGTAATTGCATTAGTGAAAATGTGCGCGTTTATTAACATTTGAAAGACAAAACTTGATCTTGTAATCGCCGAGTTAATCAACAATTATGAAAAGTCGAAGAATCAAGTGTCATAATGTAATAGGTATTTTTTTTAGCTACATGAGAACTTAAAATGATAAAATAAGACAGAAATATTGTTGGAAAGAAATTTTTTTATTCTGGTAGATAATTTAATAGAATTTATTTTTTAAATATGAATTCCAGCATATGTCGGCTGTGCCTACGAATGCCAAGGTCCATTCCATCAGTCCTACTTCAATAGTGACTTAATTTTTTTTTTATCTTAGACCAGCACTTATGAGATGAGTCCTCCACATGCGATGATGGATTGCGCTGGAACCAGAGGAAAGGTATAGTCAGAGAATTGATAGAAGGTGAGCATCACTATTTTAGAACTCTGCGTTTGTACGTTCTTTGTTTCATAGCAATGTTGAAGCTCCTCTGATGTAAAAGAGACATAGTAAATTTTTTGAAGCTTAGTTTTTAATAGCCGCTTTTAGTAATTATTTTACTTCGCCGGTGCTACACAATACCGACGAAGGAGGGTGTGTGCGGATGTGCGTGTGGATTGGTTACAGCTGAAGTCGTTACTGTTCAGTGAGCAGTTACTGTGCCTTCGCCACTGAAACCTTCCGACAACTACTGGCACAAAGACACACTTTTAGAAATAAAGTTGTTACTAAATTGAATTTTGCAATTATTTGATTGTTAAGCGCGCTATATGGCACCAAATGCCGTTGATGTTTAGCTGATTAATGTTTGGAAACAAACATTGAGCCAGCATGGCATATTTCTTACTCAAGGCCTTGGAAAGGGTACTGAAGATTCATATCAGGAACAAACTGGAACGTTTTCCAATATCGGGGGCATAACATGCATACCGTAATGGAAGATGGACGCAGACAGCGGTGCATTCGGTGGAACGGTTCTTTGAATGTAAGGAATATACGGTTAAGAAAGTTTTTTTTTATTTCTTTTATTTATTATTTTTTTTGCTTTATGCTATTAGGTTAGGATGCTGGATGCTAAGTTAAAGAAAGGTCTCAGCCCACTCGCGTCCAATTTATTATGGTCCCATTGTGATACCTGTCGTGAAAAAACTTTTACGTATTGCAGTGATACAGACCAGAGTCTCTGCTAGGAATCGAATATAGAACCCTCACTGATAAACTCACACCACTCACCTGCTTTATGCATTAATTACAATGAATGTCTATTGTAAATTTGTATTTTACTACATTAATCAGCATTTTTTATTTATAATATAATGTTTCTTTTCAATATGAAAAAATTTTGTTAATTTTTTAAATCTCTCGGCATCTCATTATATTTTAAGACCATTATAGAATAATATATTTTGTGATGAACTAGTTCTACGAAAATTTAGCCTGAAATATCTTATGTTCCTTAAATAGTCGGCCACATATATTAATTTCATCTTAAATATAAATATCAAAACGTTCATAATCATTGGCTGATTTACTGATAGCCATTTTAATGCATCTAACATATCTGCGTGGTAGCTTATGGCACTTAATTATACACCTCATATCGCAGGCAGTTTTGAAGCATTTGTAATTTCATTTGCAGACTTACAAGGAAAAGTGCTATTGAAGAATACTCAAAATGTGGCTTTATAGTTGTGTTAAAAGTATGTTCTTCTGTAATTGCCACTATTTTTTCACTTATTATTTTCCAAAGGGTGGCGATGGCACGAAGAAGAGATCTTTGGCTGGTGTAGTACCAGAAGCACTCGTAATCATCGAGACAGATGTACGAAGTATCCTCTCCACCAATCCTCGGTTAGTGCCCCACGATAACGCGGCCACCACACCAGTGCCTATACATCAGTATAAGTGCAATCGCCGTGTCAAAGAGCCATGCAGCACACCTTGGACCTATGTCAAAGGTCCTGCATATGCCTCTCCTACACGGAAATAATGCAATAGCAGCCCTCCTCGCCCTGTCCCGGACAGTTACGTGCCAGAACAGTTTTGAGTCACGGTGAATGCCCAGATACCTCGCGCTGTCAGACAGTCTAAGAAGCGCAAAGGGCGGTGTGCTATACCTCCTCGTGAAGAGTACAAGATCCGTCTTTAGCGGGTTCACCCCAGCCCGCAACCCTCACACCATTCACTGATGATCCCCAGCGACGCCTGCAGCCTCTGCACCACAGTCTCCAAGTGGTATTAAACCACAGCCATACGGTCGGGATTCAGCAGATTCATAAGAATACAACTAATAGGGCTCTCGACGCCCGTAGTGTCAAAGTTAAAGTCCGTGATTATACTTCAGAAGCAATCAAGTCAAAAACAAGAAATCTTCCAATATATATGTATATACCTAACGACCCAATGAAGGGATGCGATATATTTAATTTATTAAGTCAGCATTTTACCAATTATCCTATACTTACTAACACATTTTTCACACATGATCAACGTATTCAATAAAGAATACAGTAATTATCGCTTATAAGCACGTCGGTTATTTGCATTTAACGCTTATATGCATGCCAACATGAGTAATTTTCTATTCGTATTTAAAATAGCGCAATTATTTTTAATATATGCATTTCGCTTATATGCATTTCTCGCTTTTATGCACCGTAAACAAATATACATTTTTTTTTAAATCTATGAAAAAACTGCTCATATATGCAGGGTACATTTTAAGTTTATTTTCCTAAAATTAAAATTTGTCCATAAATTTTCCAACCGCAAATAAAAAGTTCCGTCTCTATTAATGCCTTAAGTTTACATCTGTGTGTAAAACCAGCTGTTTTATTCAATTCAATTCAGTACGTTAGACATATTAACGTACTGCTGTGGAAAAATTATTGAAAATAGATAATAGAAAACAAAATATATACATAAATCCAAATGAGTGAAAGGAAAAGAATTAATTTGTCTGTGAAACAAAAAGTTAAAATAATCAATGAACTTAAGGAGTGCACAAAACAAGAAATTTGTAAAAAATACGGTGTATCTATAGACACGGTGAATCGAATTATAAGAAATAAAAGTTCAATTATTCAAAAAAGTAAAACGATCAATAATTTGTCCAGAAAGAGAGATCGTTCAGGAAAGTTTAAAAAAGTGGATCAAGCCATTTCAAAATGGTTTGACCAAATGCGTGTATCCGGTACAATATTGTCCAGCAATATGATCATACAAAAGGCAAAACAATTTGCCATTTCATTAAATGAAAATGAGTTTGATCCAAGTCTTGGCTGGCTATACCGATGGCAAAGAAGAGAAGGCATAAAGTTAAAAAAAATTCATGGAGAAGCAGCAGCAGCTGATGAAAATGGTGCTAAAGATTTTCAAAAAATTATGTCAAGTTTGATCAGCGAGTACACTCCCGACAACATATTTAATGCCGATGAAACTGGCCTTCTTTTTAGAGCACTGCCTTCTTCTACCCTTAGTAGGAACAATTTTAACATTTCCGGCATGAAATCGCCCAAGGATCGCATTACAATTCTACTTTTATGCAATGCAACTGGTCAGGATAAGAAAATGTTTGCCATAGGTAAACCGAAAAATCCAAGATGTTTCAAAAATAGAGAATTGCCTATAAAATATTTTTCCCAGAAAAAGGCTTGGAGACACAATACATTTGGAAGGAAACAGTGATATCCTTTGACGAGGAAATGGTACGACTAAATGGCCAAGTTATCTTATTCGTGGATAATGCTTCAGCTCATAAAGAGGTCAATTTAAAGAATGTTAATATTCATTATTTACCTGCAAACACCACTTCCATTTTTCAACCATTGGACCAGGGTATAATTCACTGCTTTAAGGAGTATTATCAACAAAGTATAATACGCAAACAGATTTTTTTTAGAAGCAGAAAAAAACATTTAAGATTTCAAAACCTCCATAAACATTTTAACCGCACTACATATAGCCAAGCAAGCATATTGGATGGTGACGCATGACACAATTTTGAATTGTTTTAAAAAGGTAATATTTGTTTATTTAACCTTACATCTGCACATGTAAGTATTAATGTGAGCACATACATCCATATGTATTAACTTATATTTTTCTTTTCAGTGCAAATTTTTTCCGCAATCTTTAGAACTGTCAGAACAAGAAGACGAAATGACAGCAACAACTATTTCTAATCCTTTTCTCGGTACGAATTTTGAAAATTTCGTTGATTTTGATAATAATTTGCCATGCTTTGCACCACCCAACCGACGCTGAAATAATCTCCGAACTTATATCTGGTGAAGAATCAAATGACGAGGCGGACGATAGTGATGCGTACGTACAAATACCAACGTTAAGT
Organism: Dexiosoma caninum; assembly: GCA_963924685.1. Classification (NCBI taxonomy): domain Eukaryota; kingdom Metazoa; phylum Arthropoda; class Insecta; order Diptera; family Tachinidae; genus Dexiosoma; species Dexiosoma caninum. The sequence goes on along the minus strand of OZ004730.1, from coordinate 13,725,064 downwards.
AACGCTTTGGAATCTTTAAGCATTCTTTGTAGTCTGCTTCTCTCAAAAAACGGATGTGCCGAAGAATTAGAAATGGTTGAACAATTTATCTTTTCTAAATGCTGCGGAAATGTGCAAAGAAAAATAACAGATTTTTTTGCTAAAGATTAAATTAAACTGGAAAAGTTTACATACAAATAAATATATGAATGTAGAATTCGCAAATTTATTTTAACAAACGCAAATTAATTTAACCCAAAATCAAATTAAATTAAACCAAATGCAAATTAAATTTGGTTTTTTTTTAAATAGAAATTAAATTTTAGTTATACATATACCGGAGTTTTTTCTATACATGCACCACTGATGCATAAAAGCGATTTTTTATATAAGCACTGCCGATGCATATAAAAGAAATTTCGCATATGCATTTCTCGTTTATAAGCACAAAAAGTCGTGCAAAATTATAAATGCATATAAGCGATAAATATTGCACTTCCTTAATAAAACATAGTCGCTCCTGTTCCACTGATAATAGAGATAAGGGCGTTCCATATGAGTTCTACGTGTGATAGAATCAAAGGTGTCATCATCAAAGTATTCGGAATGGGTACACCCGTAACCATAAATGATTTCTTAATCGGTAAATGTTTGATAGCAAAGTACTAATTGTACCCTCCGGATCAAAGGGTATCATATTCTATGAATACTGCCTTGCAAAACATAATTCACAAATTTTTGAATTAGAAAGATAGCTCATATGATTTTTATGGGTAAGATATATAAGGTTAACCATAAAATTCTATCAAACGTAGACTGAGATTTGCTGGTTTGTCATACCCGTAATAGCAAGCTAATGACTTACCTTGGTGCATATTCATATTCAGAAGTCAAAAGACCACGGTATAATTAATTATTTTCGAGAACAACGGAGTAAATTCTCAAGCCGTCCTACTTAGTAAACTAACGTTTCCAGCGAACACCACGAGGAGATGTAGGATCGATGCATCTTTGACTCGGGAGTCACAGTTGTCCGCCACAGGGGTAGAAATAAGAAACTGGAAGCCTTGTCCTCTGCCAATCTGACTACTACAGTCCACATCAATTATTTCTGTTTGGTTTCGTGAATTTTGTAGTATAAAAACGTACTTTGTATCACCTGGCCCAACCAACCAGCATGGTTCGATAGCGCTCGCCAATAACCGTAAACGACAATTCGACATTTCGACGTCGCTCTACGGCAGCAATATTCTCTTCGGTACCCATATTTCTTTGTCTTATTCATGGCTTATGAATCGAGAAGAGTAAAATGAGTGTGAAAACGAGCAATAACTTCAAGAATTGCTTGCTCACTACGCCGATTATGTCGATTATGCTACAATTATATACGCGACAATTTAAATTTGGCTTCCTAATACTCATACGAATATTTACGTTATATACCTAGTTGATTGTACATTTTTAAAAAAATGCAAAACAAAAACAATTTTATAAAAATTGAGTAATTCTATTATTGTTTCCTATCTAAAATAAAAAGAGAGTTTCTGTAAGTAAACATAAAATTACTACAAATCTTCAGCAGATATAGAGCTCCTGTTGTTCGTTTATGAATACAACTTGTCAAAAGTGATTTATAAGAGAAAATGTCTATGATAACTCTTGTAACCTTTGGCACAAAAGGAGATATATGCTTGAAATGGTTTATAACTTTTTTATTTATGCGATTATTATAACTTTTTTTTTTTAAATACAGTATATTATTGGGGATTTTTTTTGCAATTAGCTTTGAAAAATGATATCCTGTAAGTGATGTCAATTTTCTGTTTGGCAGATACGTGCTCTTTTTAGCATATTTTTCATAAATTTTCGCAAAATTTCGGGTGTAATGGCTATGATTTCATTTCGAATGTTTCATAATTAATTCCCCAAGTGTTGCGTTATAAAAAATGTTTAATTTTAACAATTAAATAAAACGCGCGAGAATTTCTTATTTGATAAATTTGATATTCAATCGTTTAATGACCTTTTTACAACTGTTCTTAACTATTACAAAATATTATATTGAACCACTAAACGAGAAAAGAAAACACTAATAAAAATGTGTAGCAAGTGGTCCGTTATAATATTTACAGCAATAGCAATACATTATACATTTTTTGCTGATGATTAACAATATTAAGGCGACGTTAATTGTTAAAGACTAAAGAAAAAAAATATTATACATATATTTAATGAAAATTATTTAAATGATATAAACCTAATAATTAATCATCTGCGATCTTATCCGACATACTCCCCCGTTGAAAGGCTCATCTTTCAAGACTTCTGTAAGGCGGGTAAGGGAGCCACCTTGTGAATAGGACGACGAAATATCCCACTTTTTGATTTCAGCTCTACGACTCGCACTCGTTTATCGGAACCCATTATAGCCTTTGTTACGCGAGCTAGTTGCCATTGTTGAGGTAGAGTGTTATCTTCATGGACTATGACAAGTTGACCTTCAATTAGGTTGGGCTGAGACTTGAGCCATTTTGTTCGTTCTTGTAGCGACAGTAGATAATCTCTAGACCAGGACTTCCAAAATTGTTGTTTCAAATATGAAACACGCTGCCAATGAGTAAGATGACCTGTCTTGTTAATGTCGAATGATTCATCAGGCGTTGCCTATAATGTTGAGCCGATTAAAAAATGTCCTGGTGTTAAAACTTCACCATCATTAGGGTCATTCGAACATGATGCAATAGGGCGTGAGTTTAGAATGGCTTCAACCTCGACTATCAGGGTTTGTAACTCTTCAAATGTAAGATGTGGCTCGCTGAGATTTTTGAGCAAAAGAGCTTTGGCTGATTTGACGGCAGCCTCCCATAGACCGCCAAAATGTGGAGCTCGAGGAGGAATGAAACAAAATTGAAATCCCATTTGATTTGAATAAATTTTTATTCCACATACAACGTCTTTTTGAAATAACGATGTTTTTAGGTTGGCCAGTTTATTAGAAGCTCCAACGAAGTTTGTGGCGTTATCGCAATAAATCTTTTGGGGCACTCCTCGTTTTCCAACAAATTTTTTTAAACACAAAAGAAAGTTGTTTGTCGACAAATCAGACACAAGCTCCAAATGTGTAGCCTTTGAGCTAAAACAAACAAAGACTGCGATATAAGTTTTGTAAGGTAATTTACCACGAATACGATGTGTGCATAGAAACGGGCCAAAAAAATCTACTCCTGTTATTAAGAACGGCCGATGAGCTCGAAGTTGGTCAGCAGGCAAGTTGCCCATAATTTGTTCCATTAATTTTGGCTTGTAGCGAAAGCAGTGAATGCAATTTCGAACTACTTTTCGCACAACATCTCTAGCATTAATAAGCCAAAGTTTTTGACGTAAGATGCCCAGTAAAACCTTCGGCCCAGCATGGAGATGCATACGATGTAAGTGCTCGATGTATAATACTATAAAGCGATGATTTTTTGGAACTAGCGCAGGAAATTTAGCATCGTATGGAATAGGAGCTTTCGATAAATGCCCACCAACACGAAGTATTACCACGCAGCACTTTCCAATTTTAGTATTGTGCAAAAATGGTGCTAATTTCTGTAAGGATGGATTAACAAGTTTTGCCTTTGACAGAGCAATAATGTCATCATGAAAGTTATGCGTTTGTATATGTGCTATAATGCGCCAAAACACATGACTTAGCTTGATCGGGCTAGTTTCAGATGCTTTCTCAGGCGTCAAATTACGGTTCACTGGGCATCTATTAAAAATACGAAAAAGAAACGATATTATTCTAATTATTTTGTAATAAGAGGAATGCTTCTCTATTATGGCATCGATTGTTGATGGTGTTACATCTGTACATTTGAAGACAGCTGCTCTTCTTTTTTCTAAAACTTCTGAGTTAGAGAAGTCATCTGTTTTGGGCCAAGTATACTGACTATTCTGAAGAAACCCAGGACCAATAAACCATATTGTTGTTGGAAGCTCTTGTGCGCTGCAACCTCGCGATACGATATCTGCTGGGCTGTCTTTGGATGGTACATGTCTCCAGTAAAACCCTTTTGTGTTATTTTGGAGTTCAGAAATACGATTAGCGACGAAACAATTTAGAGTTGATGAGTGTAAATTGAGCCATTGGAGAACAATTTTGGAATCTGTCCAAAACCAAACTGATGATATGTTATTTTCCATTTTAAATTTTATTTTATCCCACGTTCGACTTAGTAGTAAAGCGGCACATAGTTCAAGACGAGGTAATGATTGTGCCTTAATCGGAGCTACTTTGGATTTGGCGATTAGTAAGGATATTTTGTATTTTCCGTGTACCAATACGCGAAAGTAAATACAACATCCGTATGCTCGTTGAGAGGCGTCTGCGAAGCCATGGATTTCACCACGTACCTCTGAGGATGTAAAAATATATCGTGGGACTTCGATGTTTTTAATATAGGGCAAGTCATCTTTTATTTGACACCACAACGATTTCAATTGGCCAATTATATTTTCATCCCAGTCAAAGTTATGCAACCAAAGCTCTTGGACAAGAATCTTACAGCGTACGACAATTGGACTAAGTATTCCAAGTAGGTCGTAAATTTTCGAAACATGAGACAAAATCGATCTTTTAGTTGGTTCTATGAAGGCTGGTAAATCAAAACGATAGCAAAATATATCCTGATTTGTTTTCCAGGACATTCCCAAAGTTTTGGTGATATCATCCGTTGAGCTCTTAATTTTTACTTCTGAGTCTTTACTTGAGGTAATGTCAGGGCGATTACTGTTCCATATTGCTAATTCGAGCCCATGAGACCTTAGTATGTGAATTAGTTCTGTTTTCTTTAACAGTAAAGTTTCCACATTCTGTGCACCAGTTAATATGTCGTCGACATAAAGATCTTCTCGCAATGTTTTAGAGCCGAGGGGAAAAGATGAGAGATATTTATCTGCAATGAAAAACAAACTGCGAATTGCTAAAAACGGTGCTGATGACAAACCATAGGTGACTGTGTTAAGCTGAAATACTTGGAGCCTTTCGTGCTTATTGTTTCTCCAAAGAATTAACTGGAATTTCCGATCGTGCTCATCAATTTCGAATTGTCGATACATTTTAGAAAAATCTGCTGTTAGAGCAAACTTATTCAGCCGAAAAGAAAAAAGTGTAGTGATGAGGTCCTACTGTATTGTAGGTCCAACCATAAGAATATCATTTAAAGATATATTTGACGAACTACGAGCTGAGCCATAAAAAACGACACAAAGTTTTGTGGTAGTGCTTTGAGGTCGAAGAACGCAATGATGAGGAATGAAAAAATGTGGGCCTTGTAAGGAGCGATGATATGGCGTCATGTGTCCAAGAGACATATATTCATCCATGAATTCAACATACATAGACTTCAGCGTAGAATCTCGATCTAACCGCTTTTCAACTGATAAAAACCGTTTTCGTGCCATTTCAAAAGAATTACCAAGCAGCTCACACGATTTTTTGAATGGTAATCGCACTTGAATTTTCCCACTTGATTTTACTACGACAATTTCAACGAAATGCTTTTCACATGCTGATTCTTCTTCAGTGAATTTCAAAGGCGTTCTGTTATACTCTTCAATTTCCCAGAACCTTTTTAAAGTAGAGTCAAGAGTATCTGTGGCTATTTCGATGGCTAAGTTACAAGATAATGGAGCCGTTTTGGATTGGCTCATACTATTGCCCCCAACAATCCAACCAAAAACTGTATTGACGAGCAAGCCAGACCATGTCCTAGTGAAATACGTCCATCGAGCAACATATTGAAAAATATCTCTGTGCTAATTAACAAATCAACCTTTTGTGGCTTGTAAAAGAGTGGATCTGCTAGTTCTATATTTTCGGGTAATTTGAATGTCGAAGTGTGTACGAACTCAGCAGGCTGTTGAGCAGAAATCGATTTAGTTACAGAAAAAGTTGAAGACAATTGATAGGAGCTAATTCGCGATTTTATTATAGTATCAACTGAAAATTTAATTTTTGTATGCAACCCGCCAATTCCGGAAACATCTTGACAGTTTTGTTGAAATTTAAGTTGTAATCGCTTAGCTACTTCCTCAGTGATAAAATTAATTTCAGAACAAGAATCAAGAAGAGCTCTTACCAGTTGAAAGGAACCAAAGTTATCTTTAATTAGAATTACAGCAGTTGGTATTAAAGCTCTTTTGTGTGAACGAGTTACTAAGGAAACTGGATTACCTATATTTGGTAACTGAGTTTGTGTGGCATTAGCTTGGGGAGACTCAGCTCGCACGTAAATATGGAGAATTGTGTTATGAGCTTCCTGACAAACTCGACAACGACTTTTGGAAGGGCATTTTGAAACTACATGACCTTTTCGAAGGCAGTTTATGCAGTGCCCATTACGTTTTATAAAACTAAAACGTTCAGAAACTATGAGCGATAAGAACGAAGAACAGGTCACGAGAGAGTGCTCATCACCTTTGCAATATGGACAATGCGTATTTGTAGTCGAATTTACAAACGCCTGACGAGTAGAGGTTGGTTTTGGTTTTGTGCCAGTATACACGTTTTTAGTATTTTCTAGTTTTTTACCATGACTTTCTAGAAATTGACATCGATGGCTCAAACTTTCATAGCAGGTGTCCCAAGACGGTAACGATTTGAAATCCAGTTTTTCATCATAATTTTGCCTAGATGCATCATCAATTTTCGACAACACTAAGTGAATTATGATTGCGTTCATGACATCGAGCTCCGAACCAAGAGATAAAAGTGACCCACGAATTGCAGAAACTGTATCGATAATGTTGCTCAATGAAACACTATCACCTTTAGATATCTCTGAAACATTGACCAGAGATGTAATATGTTCCAGGAAAACAAGTACCTTGTTGTCATAACGCTCCTGTAACCTCTGAAGAGCCTTAGGGTAATTTTTATCAGTTACTTGGAATGGTTCAAGCACTGCTAGAGCTGACCCAGACAAGCAATTGAGTAAATAGTTGAAGTTATCGGTTGCAGTTATTAATGAATTTTCATGAACCATGTTATTAAATATTGTAATGAATCGTTTATAGTCTGCATACTTTCCATCAAATCGAGGCAATTTCAATGAAGGCAAACGAGTTTGGTGAGAAAGTCCTATTGATGAATTAGCAAAGCTTTGTTCCAAGGAGGTTGAACAACGAGTATTATTTAAAAACGACAACAGTTTTGCTTTAGATATAATGTAAATTTCTTCGAGATCGCTCCTTGCCTCATCTGTAGGACAAATCTTTTCTATCTGACTTTGAGTGTGAGAAATTTGCTTGAAGTACGCTTCCAAAATTTCCAACCTACATTGCAAGATTGTTGCATCTACTTTTCCGCCATCTTTTTCGATTTTTTTGTGTAGGTTAGACATGTTTCGTTTCATAGTGGTTCTTTGTTGTTTTAATAAGAACAATTCTGAAACACCAGAGGTGTTTGTCTCAAGTACCCCGTCATTGGTCGCCATTTTAATTTTAGATGAAAAGACTTTGGCCTAAATTTAGTGACGCACTTGATATTGTTAAATTTTTATTTAAGCAAATTTTGCTTCAAATTGAAAATACGAAAAACGTTTTGTTTTGCAAAAAATGCCTCTTTTTTCTTGTTTGTTGAACAACGATTACAGCAGCGTAAAGTCGGCTTTAAGAATTTTCAAAAGTGAAATGCAGCTGTACCACGATAGGTTGTGTTGCACCCAAAAACGAAATATTTATTTGCGTCCCCTGTTGTACACAAATTCAATGTATATGTTGGTTGTGGCTCTACGGGCCTCAAACTCTTTTACCGTTTTAATGTTTCTTCTTGTTCTTTAATTTTTAATTTTAACAATTAAATATAAACGCGCGAGAATTTCTTATTTGATAAATTTGATGTTCCATCGTTTAATGACCTTTTTACAACTGTTCTTAACTATTACAAAATATTATATTGAACTACTAAACGAGAAAAGAAAACACTAATAAAAATGTGTAGCAAGTGGTCCGTTATAATATTTACAGCAATAGCAATACATTATTCATTTTTTGCTGATGATTAGCAATATTAAGGCGACGTTAATTGTTAAAGACCAAAGAAAAAAAATATTATACATATATTTAATGAAAATTATTTAAATGAAATAAACCTAATAATTAATCATCTGCGATCTTAACCGACACCAAGTCTTCTTCACAAAATGCTTAAAAAACAAAAAAAAAATAATAATTAAACAAGTTATAAAGAATTCAAACCATATATGTAGCTCTTTTTGTGCCACCCTGTATAATAAGAATTTTTTATGAATATGGCTGTAATTTTTTTAATGTTTACTGCTTGGGTGCCAGATTATTATGAAATATAAGTGTTCTAGATGCTTCTTATTAATACTAATATATATATTTTTTACTCATTACTCTGCCGACGTTCTCTCTGATGTTATATCAGAGTTAATCGCAGTTTTAAAAACTATGATATGCACAACTATTTTCGCTCAGTTTTTTTAGTGTAAACGGAGAAAAATTAATCAAATTGTAAATACATATATTTTATTGCTGTGTCGATAAAACGATGCACACCGTTTGCACTTTCCATCGTGAGAACCTATATTTTTAACCAAAATTGTTTTGATATAAGAAGATATGTTATTTTAAATTTAAGTTTGTGTATAAAATTACAAATGCTCCTTTTTGTGTTTTTTAAGTATTGTAATAATCTACTATTAATTTATATAATAAAAAAAATAAAATAAAAAACTTCCTGAAGATGTTAACCGAAGGTTAACGAAATATCGAGAATAAATAAAAATATAAAAAACCTTAAAGCTTGAAATTGTTAAAATAATAAAAAAGGTTAAAAAAAAAAAAAAAAAGTATTAAGAAAAATCTACTATTAAAACTACAATTTCAAAGTTCAATTGGGTAAAAATTAAATAGATAAATTTTTTCTGTAAAATAAACTGTTGGTACTATTTAAGACATTTTTGTACGTTTTCTGTTAAAACTCCGAACAAAATCAAAACTTCAATGTCGCATCACTGAACAGGACAATAAGAATCATCCGGCAATTAATTCCGGTAGAGGGGCAAAAACAAAAATGCACATCGTCGTTTTTTATATAAGGGAGATAAATTTCTTTTTCTCATTAATAGGCATAGAAAACCAAGTCACTCTACGAGAGTAACGAGGGGAAGGGTAACGAGTACCTAAGTGCATGTACTGTCAGTACGTTTTGATTTCTCATTCTTAATTTGTATATACACGCAAACTATATGTACATGTTGTCAACAAGACATGAATTGTGTGAACACCAAAGAGAGTTCAAAGAAGAAAAAGTAAGAATCATGTCATTAAAACATGAATCGTATGAACTCAGACTTACCAGAAATAAAATGAATATCGACAATAATGATGCCACACTACGTCAAACTGCTTCCATATTGTGATGAATATTAAAACCATTTTGATATTCGTCAATATTACACAGAGCGTATATGTGAGACTATTTTTCGCAGACAATGACAAATATTAAAACTGAACATTGATCGTGTAGCATGCGCTTAAAAGGAAATAAAACATTTATAAATATTTCTAATAAATAAAGTGTTACGCACTTTTCAATAATCTGAATCGCTAAGATATGCAAGAAATTTTAGGAACAAATGGTGAGTAAACAATGGCGGGTGGCGATAGCTAATTGATTGCACGTTGACTAGAAAACTAAAAAGTCCTGCTTCGATCGCAGTTTCGGACTAAATCATTAAAAAAATTTCACATTTTTTCTGATGTGCATTAGTGTGAGTTTATGTCAGTTGTTGTCGGAAGACTTTAGTGGCGAAGCTAAATTTTCTCAATTTGGCCTGAATAATTTCAGTCAATAGGAATCTTCAGGCGAAAAGTAGGCGGTATTGTGCATGGTGCCTCCCACATACAGTAAATATTGACTTTTGTATGTCTTGAGAACGGTTAAAGCTAAAGTTTTTAAATTTGTTCTGAGTCAGTTGGTAGTTGATAAAAATCATCTGTCCAACAGCGGGAGGTATTGGAAAAGTGAGCATGGTCCGTCCATACGAAGTAAATAATGATTTTTTTTTTTTTTTTTTTTTTATCTTGGACCAGTGCTCAGGGGCTATCCCCTACATATGCAATGCATTGCACTGGAACTAGAGAGAAGGATAGGGAAGAAACAGACAGGTGGTGAAAGTGGTTGAAAGATAGAGCTTAATTCTTCCACAACTCTGCAGTTGCGTGTAAATTATAAAGCAAAGTTGCGGCGTCTCTGATGTTTTTTGACGCATTATTTTTAAGCTAATGGAGCCATTTTATTTATTATTTTACTTCGCCGACGCTTTATTGCTCAAATACCGACGAAGGAGGGTGCTGTAGCACAGAAAACTCAGAAAAAAGTTTTTTCTGATTTGACCCGGCTGGGAATCGAACCTGGGTCTTTCTGGTTGCAGAGCCAACACGCTGACTACTCGCCATCAGCACCCATATCTTGGGAACTTTTGTAGCTAAAATTTCTAAATTTGGCCTGCATGACTTTTTTCTTGGACCGCCACTCACGATGTCGCAATGATAAAGGGAGGAATGTTTATGGGCATTTGACTTTAATTTTCCCACGTCAAAAGTGGCAGGAAAGACTTCCGCGGGTACTGGACGATCGAGTAGCTTTAAAATAGACTTTGAAGCACCTGCCCATATATGAGAGTTGTATTCCATCTTCGGGCGGATATAAAGGTAAAAATAGTAAGGAAATCAGATGAGGTGAATTATGTCTTGCACCGTCAAGCCGAGGAATGCTTTCTTTGAGATCTGAAAAATGTGTTCCACATGTCCATCGAACATCACATTGAATTTTCATGCCAAGAACATCAAGAGGGTGGCGATGGCACGATGGATGGTAGTCTGCACGTTGACTACGAATCCAAAAACAGACCTTGGTTCAACCCCAGTTTCAGACTTAAAATTTCGTGTGTTTCTTAGTTCTATCAATCAGCTAGTTCTCGTAGAATTGTATTTTTCTATATAACGCAAAATCTTGAGAACCAGAGTCTATCCAAAAAAAGTAATTTCTAGGCATTGAATCGGAGTAGCATACGTATTCAAATTGACTATGAAAACTCAGGCTAAGAAATTCTTGTTGACCAGTGTAATTGATACCTTTACAGGCAATAAACATTACATATGATAGTTATATACTAAAAAACAAACTATATCAAAAGAAAAAAATTATAAATTACCCTGACAAACACTAGCAGATACATAATAATGATGAAATTCCAATCTCAATATAAAAGATTTCAACAAAGTTAACTTATGAGAGTCTCAACCATTAATATTCCACAATAATCAACACAAAAATGTTATCATGAAACCTGCATAGCATTTTAAATGTTTATCAGCGAAACAAAAACAGATACTCTAATTGCTTAACAAGAAACTATCACCAACTTAGCCGGAATGATGGTTTATTTACATTTTAAAAGTTTTTTTTTTCCCTGATTCCTGATTTCATCAGAACACATCCCATTATAGTAACGATAGAACAACGAAACGCACCCCTGTTCGCGTGACCCCATTCCGATATTCTCGTGAGGTCACCATTTAGCCAATTATTCATATTCTGCCTCGTCGCCGCGATCATATTCGACCTAGGCCTACGATTAAATGAATATGAATAGCAGATACTGCTGTCATCTGCGAAAGAGTGGATAGGGTTGGAAGTTTGACATAGAAGGTCATTAAAAATAATAAGAAATATGGTAGGAGAAAGAATGGAGCATTGTGGTACCCCTGAATTAATCTCGAACTCGTTAATGTCAATTACATAAAATAGTTAGAAGAAGAACTTTGATGTTATTGGTTGAAATGAGAAATTTAAGGAAAATTCATATTAAGGATTCACAAGTATGATGCATGTGTCTTAAGAAATAATAATGTTTCACTCTTTACCCCATTCTCAACAATTGTACCCTCCTGTTTGAGTATTAAAAAAAGACAATATTCAAATACATATAAAATTTTAGATGGCGAATTCGCCATATTAAACTAGCTTTTACCCGCGGCTTCGCTCCGGTTATTATCTCCATGGGTTAAAAAATTTCGGAAAGGCATATCTTACCCCTACGTCGCCTCCTGGTTCTATTTACAATATATATATATAGCATATGTGCCATTCTAGACGCAAAAACATAAATACATTCAAATTTCATTGAAATCGGTTAGATGCTTTCGCTGGCGTGAAAATTTCCCCTATCTTCCCTCGTAGTCCTAGTTTTAAAAAACCTATAACCTTTGACCACTGACACTATGTGAAATCATACACGTATAAACAACACGATCAACGTAAACAAACTTGATTTCCCATCCTGATGAAAATAAATCTTGGGTATATACATACAAAAAAAAATATCTTTAAGATATTGAATATGATATCACCAGTAGTAGAGGAATAATTAATAACAAAGCACATTGAGAAACTAATTGATAGATTTTAATTATATTATTAATTGACCTTTTTTATTATATTTTTTGATATATATTTATTAAGCCTGAGGTCTTTTTTTATTATTCGATATTTCGTTAACAGCTTGTTAACATCATCAGGAATAATAGGAAATTTATTTTTTTTATAATTTTATAATTTCCTATTATTCCTGATGATGTTAACAAGCTGTTAACGAAATATCGAATAATAAAAAAACAAAATAAGATAAAAAAAAGAACTCAGGCTTAATAAATATATATCACAAAAAAAAAAAAAAAAAAAAAAAAAAAAAAACCTAATTGATTTTTATTATTCATAAAAATCAATGGTCAGGCATAACATCTTATGGATAGACACAAAAAATACTTTGTATACTACAACGTCCTTTCAACCTACAAATCACGCCTAATAGTATAGACTTAAATATCCATGAGTAATGAAAATCACTACACATCCGTTTAAACCACGAAGAGATAAATTAAATTACTTTGCACACTACAACACCCTTTCACCTCACAGTAATCTTCTTAACGTATGCATATAGTTAAATTTTCACAGGAATATAAATCACTGCGTTTACTACAGCACCCTTTCAAATTATGGACGGATTTCAATCCTATCAGTTTTCTGGACAGATAGAAATTTTCAGTGATAGACTAAGGAACTTTTCATACTATATCATTCTTTCATCGTGTGGATACACATATTGATTCACAGCACGGCGTAAGCCCAAATAGAACCCTCAACCACAGTATATCGCACCCTAAATACAAAAGTGACACAACTCAAAATTTTCCAAAATGTACTTTTTTCCGTAAAATAATTCACAGTACACATCTCTAACTACTTCAAAAATTTCTTTCTCATCACTGTTTTCTTTAACTGGAAAAATACCGTTATGTCTGTTTTTATGTTAATTGCATTGCTTACGCACGATCGACTAAAAAGACCTATTTTTAGTTGCGTCAATGTTCTCAAGAAGTGCTGATTACTTTTGTTACACATATAGTGTCTTATTTTGAGTTTTGCCGCTATTACCGTAAAAAGTGATAAATTTTGTAGTGTATTATTTTGCATTGTGCTTCTTTAACTTGAGATAATATCACTAGTCAAACGAAAAAATTTCACTTAAAGGGTCATAACTCAAAATTATACTTTATTTCCACAAATATAATATAAAATTAAAAAAATTTTAGCAAAACCTTCTTCGAAATAGACTTCTTTCATAATGGAACCAATTTTATTTTAAATATTACAATCATTTTTGCATAAACAGTTTTTTGCCTCTCCTGAAAATTTGAGAATTTTGAGTTGTGCCGCTTTTGTATTTAGGGTGCGATATGATTAAATTCTTTTCTCTATTCCGGATAGACAAAAATACTCACTGGCAGATACATAAAAAAAACTTGATCGGCCAAATTGTTAAAAAAATTCTTACTTTGCAAAAATTTCTTACAGTTATACATACATACATATAATAACAATTCATATATGAAAAATTGAAGCATACGCTCAAATTGAGTAGTAGTTTGTCGTCCGTCCGGTACGCACGCGTCTTCTTGGGGTTCGCGGAAACAAGTGGTGAAATAAAAGGGGACAAATAATAACAGATTATTAAAATGTAAAAAAAAGCAAGGAACACAATAACAAAATAAAAAATCTACATAAGTCATTTCCACACACAAAAAAAACAATACTAAAAACGAATAAACTAAAATAAGCAAAAAATAAAAACTAACAAAATAAGAAATTGAACTACACACAGTTACTAAACAAAAACAAAAAACAACACAACAAAAAGAGATACCCCGATACCAGTGACTGAACGAAAATAAAAATACACCAGTGCGGACACTCCCAACCAGTGCTGTCACTTCGGGTCACGGTGACCCGATCAGGGCTTTTATGGCCTTTTTTCGTGTCATTGTGCTAAATCTCCTTACCATATCCGACTAAATCTTTCTATTGTTGCTGCCATTGCGTTAGTTGCTGCCAGACTGTTTGGTGATAAAGGAATAACACTGATCACCGGCAATCACTTAAGCAGCGATTAGATCAGTGGCGCTTGCAATACAGAAGATAGATATTTCATTTGACTTTTCTCGGGTTAATCATGGCAGGCCGATTCAGAATTGACTTTTGCAACATACGTGGTCTAAGGGCAAACTTCTTCTCTGCCTATGCTCACGTTTGTCTCCATCGGCCGGATGTTTTCGCCTTAAGTGAAACCCAGGTGTCTGAGGATGCTGACCCATAGGATTTTTACATACCTGGGTATCACCTCCTATCTCTTTTCCATCTACACACTGGCCTTGCAATTTATATACGCAATGAAGTTGTATACCAGTGCCAGCAATCTTTAGGCACGCATGATCCCGAATTTAGCTGTCTTTGGGTTAAATTCAAAATCAGGGCACATCTTCTGCATTTCGGGTTTCTATACAGAAGCTCAAATACTGAAAGGAAAAAAACTATACAGAACTTCGATACCCTTTCCGGCACGACATCGGAGATCCTCGAAACTTACCCGAACAGTGAAATCGTTATTGCTGGTGATTTCAATGTCGATAATTTATCGTGGCTCCGCCATTCGAGCCATTCAACTCCAGAAGGCCAATATGCTGAGCTATTCGCTGCGCAAAATCACTTTGTGCAATTAGTGAATGAACCAACACATACATATTTCATTTGTTGACAGGCACCAACACAACAACACCCTTGACGCTTTTCTCACTTCACACCCTGACAAGTATGAAATGAACATTAGCGCACCTCTCGGTAATTCGGATCATTGCACCATTTCTGCCTCCTTTTTGTTTGTGGAATTTCGAGGCATTTCACCGCCAGCTACGAAACGTTTGAAATATATTTACGAAAAGGCACGTTGGGCTGAGCTCAACGATTTCTTTAGGCAATTCTATTGGAGACCCTGGTTCCTTGACAATGATGTCTATGCCAATGGCTGAAATGGTTCAAAATATAATATTGCTTGGTATGAAAACGTTCATATCATCGAAGCAAATTTCGATTAGGCCTAGACCGAAGTCTTGGTTTAATCAGACGTGCAGTGTTGCAGTCAGATCCAGAGAGGAAGAATTTAGTATCTGGCGGAATGATAAAAACCCAGATACTGATATGATGTGCAAAAGAGCGAGATCTTCGTGTGCCAAAGTGCTAAGACGTGCAAAAGCTTTGTACGAGCATCGTCTTCGCGCTAAAGTTCCTACTGCACCACGGGAAGTAAAAGCTTTTGGTCATTCGTTAAAAGAGTAAAGGGAAATGCTAGTTCTTCTACTCCACCTCTTTTAAAAGATGATTAAATATTCACTGAGCCGGTTGAAAAGGCTAACCTTCTAGCTGAAATGTTTGCAGGTAATTCTCACCTGCCGGAAAGTAATCAAACATCCGTATCCGTAACTATGTCAAAGATATACTTTCGGGCTCGTGCAGTTAAAAGGGCTTTAGCGGACCTCAACATCAATAAGTCTCCTGGCCCGGATTGAATTCCGTCACTGGTCTTGAAGCAGTGTTCTTCGACGTTATCACGTCCTCTGGAAATCTTTTTCAGTACCCTATACCATGCAGGCGAATTTCCGTCGTGGTATAAAGTTGCATATATTACGCCGATCCCCAAAAAGAGAGAGGCTAGCAACCCTGAAAATTATCGCCCAATCGCAATATGCTCTACCATTTCCGAAGTAATGGAGAGTATGCTTAATTTCCATCTTATGAAGTATCTACAGTCCAATAGCTTACTTAACGACCGGCAATATGGATTCCGTGGAGGACGTTCCACGGGAGACTTATTAGCCTTCCTCTCGGAAAAATGGTGTCGATCCATCCACCATTTCGGCGAAAGTAAGGTAGTGGCTTTAGCTATTTCAAAATCATTGGTAGAGTGTGGCATGGAGCGCTCTTGTACAAACTTATTGCTTTTGGTGTCGGTGATATCTTCTATCGATTTATATAGAGCTTTCTCAGGGATCGCGCTATAAGAGTTGTTATAGGCGGGATCTGATCTAACGAGTTCAAGATTAATTCAGGATACCACAAGGCTCCATTCTCTCTCCTACCCTATTTCTTATCTTTCTTAATGACCTCCTATGTCAAACTTCCAATCCCATTCAATCTTTCGCAGATGACAGCAGTATACGCTATTCATATTCATTCAATCGTAGGCCTACGTCGAATTTGATCGCGGAGACGAAGCAGAATATGAATAATTCGCTAAATGGTGATCTCACAATAATATCGGAATGAGGTCACGCGAACAGGGTCGATTTCAATGCTCAAAAGACACAATGCCTCATGCTTACGCATCGACACATGCCCGACTGTGCTGCCTCATCTGTAATTATGGGCGGTATAAATATCCAGGAATCAGAAGTTCTTGATGTTCTCGGCATGAAAATTCAGTGCGATGTTCGATGGACTGAGCACAATTTTCTGATCTCCTCACTATTAATACCGCTTATATCCGACGGAAAAAGGAATACAACTCTTATGTATAGGCCGGTGCTTCAAAGACTATTTTGAAGTTACTCGACCGTGTACAGGAAAGAGCGAGGAAACTCATAGGATATAGTAAGGTAGCCAACTCTATTGACTCTCTTGAGCATCGTCGCAACGTGGGGTGTGTTTCGTTCAGCATTAAGAGCGCAACCATTTGTGGTCAACTTGGCAGCGAACCGCACTACGTTTTTTGGCCATACGTGATATGTGGAATAGACTACCCGCAGAGGTCTTTCCTGTCACTTTTGACGTGGAAAAATTTAAATCAAATGTCAATAAAGACTACTCCCTCTATCCTCCTTCCCATAACCTAATTTCATAGTTCCAGCACAATGCATCGAATGTGTAGGGGTCATCTCCAGAGTGCCGGTCCGAGAAAAAAAACATATATTCTAAGTTTAAATAATTTATAATTCATTTAATAAAAATATGTAAATTAAAATAATGAAACAAAAAAATTAAATAAATGTCTTTTCATTTCAGCAAAATAGTTTTATCCGCATAGAAATTGCTATGTTTGAAAAGAAACTTCTACATTGTAAAAATATAAGTATGTTAAGGTAGTAATATGATTATAGTTAAAAAAAATTTCAAATTAAAATGTTTACATTGCAAAAATTTCAGCAAGAGTAAGTTGTTCTTCAATTCAGTAATTGCGTTAAATTAAGAAATTATTTTTGTATAGTGTGTTGGGAAAGACATACACACGCTCATATTTGATCAAGTTCATGAAGACTTATGCAGCTGAATAAACAAAGCTTTTGCTAACCACACAAGTTGATAAAAACAATGTCCAGACTAAGTTGAAAAAAATACTTTGTATAAAAAAAGCTAAAAACGCCCACACATACATATGCATATCGATGCAGTTAAGTACTTATTTCAAATATGCATGTACTCGTATAGTGTAATTCATAGAAGACAAGAAGTAGTCAAACCCTAAACCAAATGTATTGAGAAAAAATTAACTATTTAACATTACGATGTCTTATTGATATTGATACATTTCATCCGACTAAATAAAAAAAACTTCGCTATGTTACCACTCCGTAGGGCACCTCAGGGAGTAATTTTAATGTGAGTAATCATAAATTTAAAAAAAACAATGACAGTGTCCACCGTAAAATAAAAGTAAAAGGATGTAGAATAATAATTCATGAGCTGTAGAATTATTCACGTAGTAAAATATTACCTACAGGGTAATTCAAAAATTCTTAGCTTGAAAAATAAACAAAAGAAACAAACAGCTTTTGTACAGAGTGTCTGGTGGCAAATTTATATTTTTCATACGATTATTTCTAAGAAAAATTACCGATGCGGAGGGAGGGTGGCGCCGTTGGAATTATCGATTGTGCGGATTTGTCAGTCACGATGTCGCAGTGGTCGAGTGAGCATCGCGCGCTTGCTGTGAAGACAATTTTTAAGAGTAATGATTCTTACGTAATTGCTCGTCGACAATTTTGTTCAAAGTTCGGTATTCGGCGAATAAGTGATGGAGTGTAAATTTAATTGTTCGTGGGTGCAGAGATTCCGCACAACAGCTACGGCAATGAATGCCCCAGGGCCCAGTCGATCTTCAAGGACTCCCGAAAACATTGAACTGGAAAAGAGAAACCTGACTTCCAAGAGCGATTATACAGGAAATTTTAAAAAAGGATCTGGACGACATACTTTTTAAAAAATAAAATCCGCATTTCCATTCTATCATTCAATGCTTGTAATAAAGCTTTGTGTCAATTATTACGTTTTTTATTTAAGTTTGAATATATAAATCTGCTACCAGACACCCCGTATAAAGACAATGCACATCCATTTACAAATATAATTGTCAGATATATAAAACTTAAACCAAAGGCTAAAGCCAAAAAAACTATTGACAGTGAGGTTATCTTACATATAAATACACACACATGATACATTCCGTGGTTTAGTATATAGTGCTACCACACAGTCATGCAAATGCTAAAATTTATCAAAGACACTAACCAAAAAACAAATTATGGTGAATTAGTATACACCGTTACCACCATCTTAAAATAGACATTTTAACTATAATTAGCGTTAAAAGCACTCATTTACCGCAAAAAATAAAAAGATGAGCCCACTGACAGCATGGAAAAGGTGATTGGAATCGCTATTTCTTTACTACTCCAAGATAACAAAAAAATATATATTTTTCCAATATAATAGGCGTTTGCTGAATTTTTTAACACTTTTTTTTTATTGAAGAAAATAACAAACTACTTTTCTGTTATAAATATTAGTTGTACTTGTTCTTATCAGGCCCAATTACATTGAAAACTATAATAAAATTTTTAATTTTGTTTTTGTTTCAAATGTAACGAGTACCCTTCGTCATTTACACATAGACAGCAGTAATGTTAACGAAAATCAATACAAATGATGTAACAAACAATAATTTTATTCAGGTGCTTGCAAACTGTACATTGTATATCAATTATGTAAAACAACGCTTGACAAATATAAATATTTTTTGAAATTACATACATAGGTAGATAAATAATTTTTGTTTCTCTCAGTTATTGCTTTTCACATAAACTCTGATAATAGGCAGAAGAAAAAGTTTTGAAAAAGGACAACTAGGTGTATTAATTTTGTTTTGTTTGACATCTAAGATAAAATGTACATACTTTTAAAAAAACATGATACATAAAGCACTTTTAACGCAGCTTGAAACGTAAAGTTTGCCAACTCTGAACTTTTTGCGTGCTTTGGCAAGTAGCTAAAATAATTTTCTTTACTCGTGTATTTTTTCTATTCTTTTCCTTTTCTTGAGGGTGGCGATGGTCGAATTAGTCTGCACGTTGACTATAAACCGAAAAATTTCCTGCGTTCAAACCCTGTTTCAGACTCATAAAAATATCTCCCATTTTTTCTGCTGTGCATTTGTGTGTCTTTGTGTCAGTTGTTGTCGCAAAGTTTCTGTGGCGAACGCAGAGTCACTGGTCGCTGAAAAGTAACAACTTCAGCTCTCTCCAATTCACAGGTACATCAGAACGCCCTCTTTCGTAGGTATTGTGTAGCACCGGTGAAGTAAAATGAATATTAAAAATGGCTACTAAAACGAAGCTTCAAAATTTAATACGTCTCCTTGACATCAGAGGCGCTACAACACTGCTGTTAAAACAAATAACGTGCAAAAAGCAGTGTTGCAAGATAGCAAAGCTTCACCTCCTATCATTTCTCCTACTATCCCTTTTCCCTAGTTCCAGCATAACGCACCTCATTTGTAGGGGTCATTTACTGAGTGCTGGTCTTGAAATAAAAAACAGAAGAACATTGTAAAATATATCGTCAAATAATATTATTTACTGTTTATAATTGTATTTATAAAGTTATTAATTTTGTGTTTGTTGGGTTGACCAACTCTTGCATTTTTGATTTGCACTCTAAGTATTTTATTACAATTTTATTTGTTTCGCTTGTTATGCGGTTTATTCATAAGTAACTCTTGTTTGTTTGTATGATTTAGTACGATTACCTGTTATACACTAAATTGCAGTCTAAGTATTTTTTGCCTGCCTCATGTTCATGATCACACAGCTAATAAACCTCAAATATCATCAAAAAAACACCATAAATTAGATAACAACATTCATATGTAAAACTAATAGTAAGCAATATTTTTGTATAAAACAAAGTATAATTTAAATAAAGATCGCCTTTTGTTTTGAACATTAAAGAGTCTACATCAATGTTCCTCTTTGGGAAACAACTCGGTTCAAGTGCCGTTTGTTGTTACACACAGCAATCAACATTAAATCCAGTTTATGTGCTGAGATTAAAACATCCTTTTTTGTTAGCAAACGAGTTAATAAACATTTTGATGACCCCGACGTGATCCTGCTTACAAAGAAGGAGGAAAATGACAACACTTGAGGAACTGGTGAATAAACAGAAGGCCATCGGCGAGAAAATTGAGACGGTTATTAGGAAATACAAGAAGGACTCGTCATCAAGGAAAACAACGAAAGTTATTTTCAAGAACGGTTGAAAAGGTGGAGGAAGAGTGGTCAGCATTTGAGGCCAACGACAACGAAATCCGTCTGTTAAAAACGCTGCCATTGGATCATGAGTATTTCGTCAAGGGGTACTACGAAGCCGTAAGAGACATCGTGGAACAATACCAAGAAGTATTCCAGCAACCTATGTTGACGGGCATACCCACCTCCGAACAACCACTAGCGCAACATGCTCGTACGATGTGTGCAGCAGCAGCATCAACAGAAGCCAGTGAGTTCCAAATTGACATTGCCAGTGGGATTACGAAACTAATCCGTAGACAGAGTGCGATGATGTCAGCGCTAGAGCGCTTATTGACAGAAGATTTTACCGAAGGAGATGTCCCTACCGCAACCACATTGTGGAAAAATATTGAAGACATACATCTACAAATTTGCGAATCGTGCGACGATCCAACAGACCAAGCATATAATATGGAGCGATTCATATCCCTGGAAACCAGTGTAAGAAAAATGGCGAAAAGGGTCATCGGCGGGTTCACAGCAACACAGTCATCAGAACTCGTTCATCATTGGGCAGAACCTATTCCAATGCCAAAAATCACTATACCCAAATTTGATGGAAATCAGTTGAAATGGCAGGAATTTCATGATTTATTTTTATCGCTGGTTGTTAACCAGCCGATGTCAAGAGTACAAAAAATTTGGTACTTAAAAACACACTTGGTAGGAGAGGCAGCGAACTTAATAAAGCACTTTGCTGCAACAGAAGAAAATTTTGAAGCCGCATGGACGATGGTCATAGACCGGTACAACAACAAGCGGTTGCTAGTCAGCAGATTGGTTCAGCAATTGGTCGATGGTGCAGATGATAGAATGAATGACAACTTTAAGGGGCTTCATGACCAGACTCAAGAATGCCTTTTGGCACTACACAACCTTCAAATCGATACATCGTCTTGGGACCCGCTTCTGCTGCACTTATTGCTGAAAAGGCTAGATCAAGCCACAAGATTGCGCTTTAAGCAGTCTCTATTGCAGCCACGAGAAGTTCCTACAATTAAGGAATTTTTTAAGTTTTTGGAAAGACACTTTCAGTCCATGGAAGCGATGGGGGCCAAAAAGAACGGCCACTTTCAGAACCGAAGGTTTGCACTTCAGTGGTAACTCAAGACCATTCCAGTGTTATGTGCAGAAGCGGTAAACACCCATTATTTTCTTGCAAGATGTTCATTCAATCATCACCTGTAGTTCGACTTCAATTCGTTCAAAAGAAAAAATATTGTGTTATCTGCTTAAAACCAGGTCATAACGCTAAGAATTGCATTTCTAGAAGCTGCATGAAGTGTAATAAGAGGCACAACACACTTCTTCACCTAGAAACCTCAGAACAAAACAGAAGCAACGAACCTTCAAAAAATTGGCCATCGGAAGGAAACTTAACTGTTGCTGCACAATAAGGTGCATCATTAACCACAGCCAAAAATTCCAGTTCAAACAATTACATTCTTCTTAGCACAGCACTGATCATCGTCAAGGCAAACGGAAAAGAAGTACAATGCCGAGCAATTCTCCATTCCGGCTCTCAACTCAATTTCGTCAGCGAGCGATTAGTTAAGCGCTTAGGCCTTTCAACAAAACCAGCTTATATCTGTATAAACGGAATTGGAGCAAGCAACACTAAGGTTCGGCATAGAGTCAATGTCGCAGTACATTCTAGGCTCAACAACTTCACGACACAACTGCCGTTCAGCTGTTCTTCCTCTAATAATCTCTTCACAACCGTCGCAAACAGTCACAATTGGCCAATTCCCAAAAACATCAGACTTGCAGACCCGGAATTATATCGTCCTGATAAAATAGATGTGCTTCTAGGGCTAGAATTTTACCACCAGTTATTTTCAATTGGACAAATAAGATTGGGAAAGGAGCTGCCAACTTTGCAAAACACAGTATTGGGATGGGTCATTTCAGGTAGGGTTGGTGAAATTCAGCTATCATCGAAAACCTGTGGAATGTGTACTGAAGAAGACACCAAGCTAGAAGAAACAATTAGTCAACTATGGGAACTAGAAAAGGTGGAAACAGCAGATAAGGCGCTTTCTACTTCGGAAAGACTTTGTGAAAATCATTTCGCAAATACTTATACAATTGATCAGAATGGAAGATTTGTTGTGAAATTGCCGTTTTGCAGTAATCCCGAGGAATTGGGGGAGTCTCAAGGAATCGCCCTCAACAGATTTCTTGCGCTAGAGCGGCGACTTGCAAGGACACCAGAAATTAAAATGCAATACATACGATTCATGGAAGAGTACGAGTCGTTGGGACATATGACCTTGATGGACACTAAGTTCGTTGCTGAACCTAATTACTTCATTCCTCACCACTGCATACTCAAGCCCGAAAGTTCAACAACTAAATTAAGAGTAGTCTTTGATTCCTCTGCTAAAACTCCTACTGGTGTGTCATTGAATGATTTAATGTTCACTGGACCGACCATTCAAAGTGATCTGTTTACCATTATTCTCCGTTTTCGACTACCACGCTTTGTGTTTACCACAGACGTGGAAAAAATGTACCGACAAATGCTTATACATCCGGAAGAGAGGAAATTTCAAACCATCATTTGGAGAAAGAACCCAACTGCAGCAATAAAGCATTATCAACTGAACACAATAACCTACGGCACTCGAGCGGCACTATACTTGGCAACTAAATGCCTGGAAAATATTGCAAAGAAGAATATAGCACGGTATCCGCTTGGAGCCAACTTTTTGCTCAACAATTTTTACGTCGATGATGGAATGGGAGGTGATGACAGTTTGAGTACGACACTCACACTTCAGCGAGAATTGATGCAGATACTGAAACACCATGGTTTAAATTTACAAAAGTGGAGCGCAAATCATCATCAACTACTCCAAAACGTCTCAACGAACGAAGAAGTCAACCTTGATTTTAACAACGAAAATCACCAAACAGTCAAAACCCTGGGATTGACATGGATACCAAGGGTCGATGAGTTCTGTGTAAAGGTATGTTTAGGTGAGGCCAAACGTGTGACTAAATGAACTGTTGCCTCAGATTTGGCTCGATTATTTGACCCGCTGGGAATGGTGTCTCCAATTGTAATCACGGCAAAGATGTTCATTCAGGAATTGTGGCAATGGAAACTTGAATGAGATGAAGCCCTACCAGCAGAGCTGCATACAAAATGGATGAAGTTTCGGAACGACTTGAGACACATAGACTGCCTGAAGTTTTCCAGATACATTTTTCAAGGGCATTTTGCATCGGTAATACAGATTCATACATTTATGGATGCCTCAGAAAAGGCATATGGGGCAGCAGTATACATAAGGTCAGCCATAAAAAATGGCCAAATAATAGTAAGGCTACTATGCTCAAAATCACGTGTAGCACCGTTAAAACAACAAAGCCTTCCCAGGTTAGAACTCTGTGCAGCATGCTTGGGTGCGCAACTAACGGCTCGAGTGAAAGGGGACTTAAAACTTGAGGATACGCCTACCTTCCTTTGGACGGACTCAATGATTGTTTTGGCATGGATCAATTCGCAGTCATCATCACATCAAACGTTTGTGGCCAATCGAATAGCCGCAATTCAGGAGTTGACAGTGGCCGAATAATGGCGACATGTAGGTATG
Source organism: Dexiosoma caninum (assembly GCA_963924685.1). NCBI lineage: Eukaryota > Metazoa > Arthropoda > Insecta > Diptera > Tachinidae > Dexiosoma > Dexiosoma caninum. The sequence goes on along the minus strand of OZ004730.1, from coordinate 13,700,447 downwards.
GTTTTATGGCCCAAACTTCCTACATGGACATGAAGCAGCTTGGCCACAAAGATATTCGAAGGCCACAGAAATACTGGGAGAGAACATGGAGCTAAAGAAAACAGCTACCGTCCTAGCAATTGAAAATCCAACACCAATAATCTACAAAATTAATCACAAAGGATCGTTTCGAACGTTGCAAAGAATTGTAGCCTATATGCTCCGATTTATCAACAAGACAAGAAAAAGAAATAATGCACGTTAAGATCTCGCCTTGACAGTAATAGAACTGGAACAAGCTCTTGTGGTCATTGTGCGAGCAATGCAGTCGGATTTTTAAGACTAACTAAAACATTTGAAAAGAAACAATGAAGTGAGTAAAACAAGTCCTTTCAGCAACCTTACCCCGTTCCTGGATTCGAATGGCATCATCAGAGTGGGAGGACGATTAAGCGCATCTTCGCTTTCATATGATGCCAAACATCCGATGCTACTGCCCTGCAATGACCCAATCTTAAAGTTACCCATGCAAATGGTGCACGAACAAAACAGACATTGCGGGCCACAAGCACTCTTGTCATACACTAGTCATAGATATTGGCCAATCAAGGGAAAGGCAGCAGCAAGATCTATCGTACAACATTGTGTGCGATGCGCCAAGGCCAAGCCAAGGCTGCTCAATCAAATTATTGACAACTTACCAGCTGCGCGGGTCACACCAGCCCGACCATTCGTCAACGCTGGAGTTGACTTTTGCGGACCGTTTTGGGTACATTATAAGGTGAGAGGGAAGAAGCCTCAGAAAGGTTTACATCGCCGTGTTTTGCTGTTTCGTTACCAAGGCAGTACACTTGGAACTGGTTGGTGATCTTACCACCGAATCGTTTGTAGGAACATTGAAGAGATTTATAAGAAGACGAGGTTAATGCCGAAACCTTTACTGCGACAACGCTACCAATTTTGTAGGGGCAAAGAATCAATTAATGGAACTATTAGAAAGTATCCATACTGGTTCAGCTCAAGACACAATTAACAGAGAATGTACATCTCGAGGAATAACGTTTCATTTTATACCCCCAAGAGCACCACATTTCGGTGGCTTATGGGAAGCTGCAGTCAAATCCGCAAAGCATCTTCTCGTCAGAAGTGTGTCAACAGCATCGCTCACTTATGAAGAGCTTGACACGGTGATCATAGAAATTGAGGGAATTCTCAATTCGAGACCAATAAGCCCAATGTCTGAAAACCCGAATGATTTAGCAGCATTAATTCCGGGCCACTTTCTTATTGGGGAACTCCTCAATGCGCAAATTGACGTAAATTGCACACAAGAACGGGGTAACTTACTGACCAGGTGGAAATTGGTAACTCACCTGAAAAACGAGTTTTGGAGACGTTGGTCGCGGGAATATTTAAATGAATTACAATATCGACATAAGGGCAAAACTCAAGCAAACAATATTCAAGCCGGAGATATGGTAGTAATCAAAAACGATAACACAGCCCCACTACAGTGGCCTCTGGGCAGAGTTATAAAGGTACATCAAGGAGATGACGGCCTCGTCCGAGTAGCTGACGTGAAAACATTAACTGGCAACTACAGACGGCCAATTACACGTTTAGCACCGTTATCAATAAATACTGAAGTCGATACCGAAATATCTGCAGAAGATCAAGCAACTGAAGAAAACATCCATCAAGATGATAACGAATCTGAAACGCCTACGAAAAGGAGACGCACATCCACCATTTCAAACCTTCCCATGATGGTAATGACTCTCATGCTGCTACCACTGGTACTAGGAACAAATATCTACAATAAACAATTCGGGCCACAGCCTGGAATTTACTATGAGGGAATTGGAACAACATTTATCTCACTCACAGAATGGCAGTTTTTAATTTATTATGATTTGGAAGGGTTCTGATCTGAACTGGCTTTATTTTCAAATGGAACCAAGGCACTTAGTCATTTATGCAAAGAAATGCAGCGAAAGACAACATGCACAGATTTGGTAAATTATTTTCAACATGCTGAGGCTAGGCTGCTGATGGACAGCACATTACTATCAGGAAAAAGACATAAAAGAGCTGCAATTGATCTGGTGGGAAACATTGCGAATACATTATTTGGAGTGCTAGATTCCGAATATGCAAAAACAATGGCGCACACAATAGCGCAAGTTAAACAAAATGAAGACCATTTACTCAATCTACTAAAGAATCTAACGTCAATTATAGATTCTACAATCAATATCATTAAAGTAGACTAAGAAGCTGTGAAGAAAAGGTTTGATAAAATGGATGTCCAAATAGCACAAATATACAATCGGATACGTAACTCCAGTGAAGAAGACAGAACCTATCGTATATTTTCCTCATTAAGCATACAACTCACAATCATGGCAGTGAGCTTAAAGCAAACCCAATCCGTAATTCTTGATACCCTAACAAGTACACATCATGGCATCATAAGCCCGGCATTACTTACTCCGACTCAACTACAATATGAAGTAGACAAAATATCACTTCATCTGCCCGATTCACTTCAGTTACCTGCAAAAAGAGAAGATTTCGTACAATTATACAAACTCATGAAGGTCACAGGAGGACTCACAAATATCACAGCCATTTTTAGTGTTACCTTACCAGTAATTGAGACTGAATCATTCGATCTCTTCAATCTCATACCAATCCCACGGTGGACTAACAACACCCTAATAGCAATAAAGCCATGTTCTCCGCTGTTGGCAATCAATACTGGTCAAACCAAATACTTGACTATAAGCAGCTCGGAACTCGACGTGTGCATAACCCTCATAGAAGAAATATATATATGCTTCAAGGGTCAAATTCAATACAGGCCAGGTGCAATGGCATGCGCTTGCGAATTCAATTTTTTTAGAAACAAAACGAAGTCAGACTGTACGTTGCAGTAGTTAACAGCAAATTCTGCATGGATCCCACTGAGACTTCAGAACAAATGGATATATGCAACACCATCGTCGTCTCACGCAACTACTGTATGCAAAAGGGATATCACGCAGAACAAAAGATATTCTAGCTTCCAAACCAAATTGATGCCCAAACCTACCACCACATAACGATTGGCTACTCCACATTAATCATTACGGGTGGCATCGTTGTGTATCTAATCATTAAAAGAAGATCCAACTTCACACCAACTCCAGCTCCTCGCAACTTGCAAGCAACATCAGACTTCACAGTTCATGTTTAGACGAATGGTTGTTTTCCCCATCACTACACCTCAAGAAAAGAAAGGAATGCCAGTTCAACATATTCACCAAACTACGATTCAACACAGGCTTTGAGCTGCGCTCAACAGGTGGAGCATGTTTATAACTGTATTTATAAAGTTATTAATTTTGTGTTTGTTGGGTTGACCAACTCTTGCATTTTTGATTTGCACTCTAAGTATTTTATTACAATTTTATTTGTTTCGCTTTTTATGCGGTTTGTTCATAAGTAACTCTTGTTTGCTTGTATGATTTAGTACGATTACCTGTTATACATTAAATTGCAGTCTAAGTATTTTTTGCCTGCCTCATGTTCATGATCACACAGCCAATAAACCTCAAATAACATAAAAAAACACCATAAATTAGATAACAACATTCTTATGTAAAACTAATAGTAAGCAATATTTTTGTATAAAACAAAGAATAATTTAAATAAAGATCGCCTTTTGTTTTGAACATTAAAGAGTCTACATCAATCTTCCTCTTTGGGAAACAACTCGGTTCAAGTGCCGTTTGTTGTTACACACAGCAATCAACATTTAATCCAGTTTATGTGCTGAGATTAAAAAATCCTTTTTTTATTAACAAACGAGTTAAATAACATTTACTTTCAATATTTCAAAATTATCAATAAATTTTTTTTTGTAAACAAACACCGCGCGAGATTTTTATATTAATTATTTTAAACTTGATATTGATTCAATGAAGTAATTGGTTAAAATATTTGCTTTTATTAAATCATCAAAAATATCTACACCATTACCATCCTTAACATTTTGTTTATCAGGGATCAGCACACACATGCGATGCATTGTCCTGGAAGTGGAAGGGATAGTTAAGGAAATTACAGGATGTAAAGCTGTAATATCTTACAACTCTGTTTTGAACGTTCTTTTTCTATAGCAGTGCTGAAGCGCCTTTGATGTCCAAGAAAAGTATTAAACTTTAGAGCTTTGTTTTAGAAGCTAGTTTCAGTAGTGAGGGTGGCGATGACACGATGGATGCCACGTTGCACATTGACTACAGAACCAAAAGCAGACCTGGGATCAACCCCAGTTTCAGACTAAAAATTATAACAAAAAAAAAACATCTCGCATTTTTCTGATATCCATTAGTGTGTCTTTGTGAGACAGTTGTTGTCGGAAGGTTTCAGTGTCGAAGGCATAGTCACTGGCCACTGAACAATACCGGCTTCAGCTGATAGCAATCCACAATCACATCTGAACGCCCTCCTTCGTCGGAATTGTGTAGCACCGGCGAAGTAAAATAATAATACAAAAATGGCTACTAAACCGAAGCTTCAGCACTGCTACGAGTATAAACAAAGAACATGCGAAAGCAGAGCTGTAAAATAATTAAATCACCTCCTGTCGTTTCTCCTATTATCCCTTTCCTATAGTTCCAGCACAATGCTGTCATCTCCTGAGTGCTGTGCTACACAATACCGAAGAGGGAGGGCGTTCTGATGTGCCTGTGGATCTTATAATTCATTCATTTTTGAAAATTGCCATTAACCCATAGTGTCATTTTGTGTCTATGGTTTATTCTAAACTTTTTTTCTTCAGTAAAACTTGTGACAGAATTATCCAAATAAGAAATTATGATAGATAAATCGGTAGATGGATCACCCGATTGGTATAGCCGCGGTAGAGCATTCTGAATAAAACTTTTAGCGTGCACAAAATCACAATATGAGCGACTTTCCTCTAGGAGTATTAACTCCTATTCTAATAGAAATCATGTTGTGATCTGTATTATTTCTGGGGTTAGTGATCATATTGTGACAATTAATAATATCATAAGTTGCTATCACATTTAGAAGGTCGTGAGATTGTTGAGGGTCTAAAATATTTATGTTCGAATCGCCAACAAATGCACGAGGAGATCGAGCATAGTAACGAAACATATATTCCAGGAATGCAGAAAATGTAAATTTGTCACATTTAGGTGATCTGTAAAAAGTTATAAATTTAATAATTTTACCATTTAACTTTAGTCCTGTGGGCATAGTGCAATAGCGCCTACAAAAGCTCTTTAAATTGTTTTTATGTCTCAGATTACTACGTATATAAATAGATGAACCACCATAGCCATCAGTTTGGCAGCAATGTATAGCATTATATCCAGGAATATCGTACAATTGAATTAAATCTTTATTAAAGCATGTTTCTCCACCAGCTAGAATGCTGGCTAACCGTGGAAATTTATAATTAAATTTTTAAATCTGTTAAACTTATCCATGTGTTGAAATTATAAAAATAACAATTATTAAGCATATAATTATAATAAAATTAATTAATATATAATATATAAAATATAATTTAAGAACATAAATAAACCTCATCATCAGCAGTAGTCCCTCTATGTTGAGCTCTGCGGTTTCGCTTTTTATTAGTAGTTGCTTCAAACAAAAGATTGACAACATTTTCCTTACTAAGATTAGATAAGATAAATCACTTCATTTACAATGAATTCTACCAGACACTGGATAGACTGCACGATAACCAACGTTTTTGAGCACTTTGGCATACTGTAGCAGACTATGTGTTTCACGACATAGTGCATCATTAATAAACACAGAAGATCAGAAAAAAAGATAATTTTTTAATTTAGGTTTAACCGACCTTTTTCATGTTTTAACAATTTATTTTCTTTTTTGAACAGCATCTAATTATTTTTATGCTCAGCTACATCTTTCATTCGCTCATTTAATTGTTTTGACATAAAGCTCATTGATTCTGTTAATACTGTCAGCTGATCCTGATCTATTTTCTTTTTAACTTGATCCCTACACATACGTTGGATTGTGGTGGAACTAGAGGAAAGGTATAGTTAGACAATTGCCTACTCGATTACTAAATGCATTACACAAAATTATAAAAATCAGATGTATTAATTGAACTGGTTCTTTTATTTGTATTGGAATATCTGAAAACATTTTCAAAATATATAGTTGTTAAGATATATATATAGTTTATAAGGGAAAAAGCACGATTAGAATCATATGTTATTAAGAAAAAATATATAAATTTCTAAATTACATTCAAAATGATTTTAAACCAAAAAAGAAGTACTTACTTTTTGGAGAAATAAAATAAATATATAACTAGTTTCAAAAATACCTTTTCTTTTATTTTAATTTAAGTTGACAAAAATATTATTTCTTACAGTAAATATTTTAAGAACTATTGGAATCTATAATTTTTAATAATAAATTAATGAAAGTTTTCTGTCGTGTTCAAGTTCACAGTTATTTTATCAAATTAAAAATGTAATTTCTTCACAATATTGTGATAAATTAACTGTGAACTTGAACACGATAGAAAACTTTCATTAATTTGTAATAACTGTAGTTCGATGAAATTTTAAATATTCTGAATATTTTAAATAATATTCATTCGAAATACGTCTATAACATCATTTTGTTGAATTAAGTACAATAATTCATAGTATTTAAAAATATACTCGGATATGTAAATTATAATATTAAAAATTTGTTTTATTGATGCATATAAAATTAAACTAGCTCGATTACAGCTTGAACATTATGTCTGCAATTCACAAAGAAGAAGAAAGTAACTTTAGTTATAAGAACTTTCTGCGTAAAACAGAGTAACCATTTTACATAATAAAAAAGTAATAACTTCTCAAAAATTGATTACTTTAGTCTCAGGCATTGTTAAAATCATTAAGTGGGTAATTCAGTTGGGAAGTGATTCCACCAAAAATGCTTAATTCCAAACTCGATTACCTTTTTTAACATTTTTTGCTGGGATCTTACAGCTGTGCTCTTGCTTGTTATTTGTTTATAGCAGTGTTGAAGCGCCTCTGATGTCAAAGAGACGTATTAAATTTTTAAGCTTAGTTTTTTTTGTAGCCATTTTTAGTAATTATTTTACTACGCCGTTGCTACAGAATACCGACGAAGGAGGGCGGTCTGATGTGCCTATGGATTGGTTACAGCTGAAGCCGTTACTATTCAGTGACTAGTGACTATCATTTTGCTACTGAAACCTCCCGACAACAACTGACAAAGAAAAAGTGCGAGGTGTTTTTATGATTTTAGTCTGAAACTATGGTAGAACCCAGTATGTTTTTAGTTAGTAGTCAACGTGTTTACTACTTCAGCCATCGCCACCCTCAAATTTTTTTTTAGTTCAAATGACCAGGAACCCAAACCAAAGCAACGGCGGAAGGTCCAGGCACTCACATACCATTTTTGAGATCATAATGGTCGACTGAAGTGTGGTAAGCGCCGCCTTACTATCCAATAGTATATAGTAGGCCCGCCACATGTTCCTACGGAACCACTCAGCCAAACTCGATCCGATGGCATGAATCTTCACTTGGAAAACTGTTGGGTATACCCCTATTGGAATCAATTTTCGGAATCGGGGCCCGTTGATTCCACTGTTCTATCATTCTCCAGCTTGGACCCATCGGTATGCCATACCTGAGATCCCGGGGTTCAAAGTTCACGGTCGTTTATATCAACCCTGAAGTGTCTGGAGAGAACTATTTTCGGCGATGAAATGTCATCACTGTGGAGAATTGGGGTATGTAGATGGTCCAGCAAGACCCTCATACGTCCCCTGATGTCCTTGAGCACCGAAATGCCTACCTATCTAAGGCATAATCACTTTCCTCCTTTTCGATTATGATCGAAAGTTGCGGTATTCCCAAAATCACACCCATTACATCAGTCGGACAAGCCCCGTGATGCCAACAGAGATGGTTCGATGTAGTTTACCGAACATGTCTAAAACCGTCGATCCCAAAAAAGGGCAAGCAAACCTGAAAATTACCGCCCAATCGCAATCTGTTCCGCGATTTCCAAAATGATGGAAAGTATGTTGAACTTTCACCTAATGAAATATTTAGAGTTCAACAATTTACTGAACGACCGACAATACGGCTTCCGTCGAGGACGCTCTACGGGCGACTTATTAGCCTTCCTCTCGGAAAAATGGTGTAGTTCCATTCACCATTGTGGAGAAAGTAAAGTCGTGGCTTTGGATATTTCTAAAGCATTTGATAGAGTGTGGCATGGGGCACTTCTGTCCAAACGTACTGTTTTTGGTGTCGGTGATATCTTCTCTCGATTTATATCGAGTTTTCTCAGGGATCGCGCTATAAGAGTTGTTATAGACGGGATCTCATCCATCGAGTTCAAGATAAATTCAGGGGTACCGCAAGGCTCCACTGTTTCTCCTACCCTATTTCTAGTCTTTCTTAATGACCTGCTATGTCAAACTTGCAACCCTATCCACTCTTTTGCAGTTGACAGCAGCCTTTCTCACTCATATTCATTTAGTCGTAGGCCAACATCGACTATGATCACTTCGCTGAGGCAGAATATGAGTGATTCTTTGAATTGTGACCTCATAAAAATATCGCAATGGGGTCAGGCAAACAGGGTCGATTTCAACGCTCAAAAGACCCTATGCAGCATGCTTACGCATCGACGCATGCCCGATGACGCTGCGTCATCTGTAATTATGGGCGGTATAAACATCGAAGAATCCGAAGCTCTTGATGTTCTTGGCATCAAAATTCAGTGCGATGTTCGATGGACTGAGCACATTTTTCAGGTATCAAAAGAAGCATTCAAGTGCCTCGGTTTTTTAAGACGGTGCAAGACATACTTCACACCATCTAATCTCCTCACTATTTATACCGCCTACATCCGACCGAAAATGGAATACAACTCTCATGTTTGGGTCGGTGCTTCAAAGACTATTTTGAAGTTACTCTACCGTGTACAGGAAAGAGCGAGGAAACTCGTAGGATATAGTAAGGTAGCCACCTCTATTGACTCTCTTGAGCATCGTCGCAACGTGGGGTGCGTTTCGTTGTCTAACGTTACTATAATGGGATATGTTCTGGTGAAATCAAGGAACTTGTTCCCGAAACCCGGTCATTCACGCGCACGACGCGTTCAGCATTAAGAGCGCATCCATTTGTGGTCTACTTGGCAGCGAACCGCACTACGGATTACAGAGAGAACTCATTTTTTGGCCGAACATCGCGTATGTGGAATAAACTCCCTGCCGAGTTCTTTCCTGTCACTTATGACGTGGGAAAATTTAAATCAAATGTCCATAAACACTACTCTCTCTATCCTCCTTCCCATAACCTAATTTCCCAGTTCCAGCACAATGCATCGCATGTGTAGGGGTCATCTCCCCTGAGTGCTGGTCCAAGATAGAAAAAAAATGTATCTACCTTACTTTCGGCCTCCACACCAAAGATGCATAGGTGACTATGAGTTCCACCACCTTGTTGAATGTCCGGAAGATTTTGTGATATTCAGACCCCAAGCCCTACCAAAAAGTCTCGTGCAGGCAAAGAATGTCCTAGTGGTAACCTTCTTAAGATGTGTATTCCATGTGAGCATCCTTTCCAGTGTTAAACCGAAATATTTCGCTTCACCGGATAATTGTAGTGTCATTTCATGTAGGGCAGGAATGCCTATTTCCTTCAGTAAAAAGGCGCCCTCTATTGCCAAAAACTTCTCGAAATGTCGATGAACACACACAGAGTAGGGACAATGTAATCCATACTTTGTTGCAGATTGCGAGAAAATATTCCATTAGATCCAGCAGATTTGTATGGACCAAAGTCGACATGACCCATCGTACCCGTTTATCATTGAATAGCCCGTTTGTTAGTCTGACGTTCACCCTTTCAACAGAGATAGCCGATTCTATCAACACGCTCTTCAAAATCAAACACCCAGTAAAATGAGTCTTTATAACAGTTTGCTAGTCTCATTCGGATTCTTGGTGTAACTACTATACGGCCTTCTCAGGGTACATATGCTCTTTCAGAAACCCGTGTGCCTCACAGTCAAGCTCCACCCTTAGCAATGTGAGCTCCCTGCGGTAGTTAACACTCTGCTATAACATACAAGATATGCATATGCTCCGACATAGATACTTCCCCCGATACGTTGCAGTCCAAGATTTCCGACGAAATATTCTGACTGGACAGGGTAAAGTCCAGGACCTCTCTCCTAACCTCATTAACAAAAGTCGGCTCGTTGCCCTGCTTTAGGACAGACACGTCATACCTAAGTAAAAATTCAAAAAGAGACTCACATCTTGCATTGGTGCTATAAGTTCTTTCTCGTTCGAAATCATTTTAGACCCCTTACTGTTATCTTTTCTTAATTTAGAACGTAAGGAACAAAAAATTGTAATCCAATGAAAATTATTGTGATTTTCCTACATTGATATATGTACATATGTATCAGAATTTTGGGATAAAGGGCCAATATATAAAAATGTATTGAACGAAAAGTGTTTTGAAGACCGTGTATATTTTGTACAAAATTTAATGTCATTGCAACATACTTAGTTCAACTGCATTCGAACGAATGTTTTTCATCTTTAATAAAAACTAATAAAGGATTGTGCAAAAATCGAAACATTGCACATTACGTATAGTCTGAAAAAATATTTTTTTACAGCAAAAGTGTGATCTCTAAAATTTAATAAAATTACATTTTATATTTAATTGTTTTTCTTTTTTTCTAAATAGCATTTGTTATTACAATTAGAAGTTCAATTTCTGTCATATAAAAATATGAAAATTAAATAGATTTCAAATCACATAAAATGTTTGCTTTTTTGCGGTGTAATTACTATACATTGTTTTTTTTTATATATACGAGAATAATAGTTATTGTGATAAACATGAGAAGCACATACATCAATTTTTTTTTTCTAAAATTTTATTTTTAAACGAAACTAGTTTGTTTTTGTAAAAGAATTTAATTTTTAGTGTTTTTACGGCATTTTTAAATTACCATTTATAGTTTAAAAAAATTTAAACAAAAAACACAATTGAAAGATTTAGTTATTTTTTTTTTTCATTTGGTAACTTTTTATGGAACTATTGGTTGGAATTTTTTTTTGTAAATATATATGTAGCATAGCTGTCCTTCTAGCCGCAGAAACATAAATACGTTTAAATTTCATTAAAATCGGTTGATGGTCTCGCTGGAATGAAAATTGCCCGTACTTTCCCTCGCGGTCGTAGTTTTAAAGAAAGTAATAGCCTATAACCTTCCGAGAGATGCAGAATTGCCAATCTATCTTTTAAACTCAAATACATCTAAGTTTTAAAGTTCATCAAAATTGGCTATGTAGTTTTAAGGAGGCCGAAAATTTCCCCCTATCACCCTCCTGGTCATAGTTTTGAAAATGTATATAGACTATGGCCCCTATTATCAGCTGCATTCTATGTTCGATCTTCGCTGACTATCGAAGAACGAATATCGAACGTCAAATTCATATTATGAGCTGGCAACACTATCGAAATTTTCGTTGTGTGTCGAATTATTTATCTACCACAATTTAGTGTGAAAAAATTTGTCAAAATGTAACTATTTCGCAATTATAATTTTTTTTGCATTTAAAAAGTAATTTTAAACTGTTTTTGTTATTTTTGTTGGTAGGTGTAAGGTTGTGAGCACAAAACAACAATTAGAAAAGCTGGTTGCACTGATGGACGAAAATTCTCAATTTGCAAGAGGACTTTGCGCAAAAGCTCAGGCCACAAAAAAATTACCGCCTGTTAGAACGGCAGCAAAGTGGATAAAGATTACATAAACTAGTATATAATATCTATATAAATTAAATTAATCTTAGTGTTTTACAGCTGTAGCCCACACATGAAGTCTAAAACTGGCTAGTTCAACCAAGATTTCACCTCATCTGAGGAATCGCCGAACCATAACGCAGTCGTAGTCATATTTTTTATAGTTTGATTAAATTTACAAATTATTTATTATTTGTATTTATTGTAGTCACAGCTGATAAAATATTTATTACTGTGAATGTACGAAAGGAGTGAGATTCACAATAGCACTTTCCTCTATCGAATTCCCAAAAGCAGACCCCAGTTTCAGACTAAAAATTATAAAAAAAAAAAAACATCTCGCATTTTTCTGATATCCATTAGTGTGTCTTTGTGTGTCAGTTGTTGTCGGAAGGTTTCAGTGGCGAAGGCATAGTCACTGGTCACTGAACAATACCGGCTTCAGCTGATAGCAATCCACAATCGCATCAGAACGCCCTCCTTCGTCGGTATTGTGTAGCACCGGCGAAGTAAAACAATAATAAAAAAAAAATGGCTACTGAACCGAAGCTTCAGCACTGCTAAAAGAATAAACAACAAAGCGAATGCAGAGCTGTAAAATAATTTATTAAGCTTCACCTCCTGTCGTTTCTCCTACTATCCCTTTCCTATAGTTCCAGCACAATGCTTCGCATGTATAGGAGTCATCTCCTGAGTGCTGGTCCCAGATAAAAAAAAAAAAATCAAAATTCGTTCAATCAGCTCATTCGACCACAGTCGAAGATCGAATTCAACTCATAATAGGCCAATTTCTAAGACGCAGAGCTATCTATGTTCTAAATTTCTTTGAAATCGGTTTGATTATTTCGGGGGCAGAAATTTCCCTTATCGCCTCCTGGTCCTAGTTTAGAAAATGCACATGGCCTATGTGAATTTTTACATGCAGATCTATCCATATTATAAAATGCATTAAAATCGGTTTTAACGTTTCGGAGGTGCCGAAATTCCCTCTATCGCCCTCCTAGTTTTGAAAATGTGCATTACCTATGAGAATTTTTAGCTGCAGATCCATCCATGTTCTAAATGTCATTAAAATCGGTTTGAACGTTTGGGAGGGGCAGAAATTTCCCCTCCTGGTGCTACTTTTGAAAATGTATATAGTAGGGCGGGTCGATTTAAAAATCGCTCAAATTACAAGGAAAATCGTATTCTAGGGATCGAAATAAGAAACTTTGCCGAAGGAACCATACCTCTACAATGTATTTTGATGTCCCGACTTTTGACCCGAAGATTCAAATTTTGTAAAATCTCACTTTGACCCATTTAGAGTGCCTCAATCGAGTCAAAATGTATGACCGATCCCCACTAACTTTGGAGGGCCGACACACTTCTGCCAGTGGCACACCCCATGGAACCATGCCTTGGGGGTTCCCCATACAAACATTTAAAAATATCACCATTTTTGGCACTTTACAAGAAAAAATCAGCGAAATGGCTATGTTTTTTTTATTTTTGGAGTTTATTTTTCTCTTTAGAAATTTATTTAGTCAGAATGAAATGAAAAAATTAATTTTACTTAGTAATAGAAAAGAAAATAAAAAAAAATTATTGTTTGAAGTCTTTTTTGCTTTCAAGTCTGGGCAATTTCGCACCGCTCTCTAATGTCGTCGCTATAACAGCCTCTATATTTCCCGGAATGACTCGTTTGGAGACGCTAGCTAGCAATTGAACGTGTCGTTCCGTTCCTTGTATGTGTGATGGAATTTTTGGATCAAAAAACGGTGGATCATCTTGATTTAAAATATTCTTTCAATGTATCGTACGGAATGCTTCGCGTGAATGGTGGTTCAATTACGTTATTTATATCATTCAAATTTATCATTTCCATGTAACTTGTGCAATTAAAATTTAAAAGGTTTTTTATAAACTCTAACTTTCGTTGAATCTTCAACATCGGTTCGATAGCGTAGAATTTTCTTTATAGCACAGTCTCGCTTTTCTTTGCTATCATCAAACAATATTGATAGCAAGATATTTTCCGAATGCGCATAATATGAATTATCTTTAATTACTTTATTGACAATACTGCGTAAATGAGGTTGTAGAAACCGTGACCAACTAATGAACTTGAAAAATAATGCACTACCGTATACGACAGAGCTGTAATACTTGATATTGAAGTACATTGGCATATAACATTTAATTATAAATTCAACCAGAATCCGTAAATTTTCGGATGGATTTTCCGTTGTCGCATACAATCGTAATAATCTACCGGCCTTGGGAAGCCAGCGAGAATGTACTATTTTCCCTCGTTTGATGTTAGCCAGATCCACGGAAACCACGCCGCTAGAAATTGCATGAGCCATGTCATATAAGTACTTCGAATCGGTGGAAAATTCAATTTTTTCTGGAGCGAGGGCATATTTTTCAACTCAATTTTCCGAAAGCCGTCCACCACCTGAAATATATAATAATAAATTATTAAAAACAGTTGACAATTATAATAAATGAGTGATAGCAATAACTTACCGGAAGAGTTTCACAAGTTTCGATTTGACGGCTCAGTTTTCCGCTTGGTCCAGTGCTGGTGGATTTATCCAAAGCTTCACACAAATGCCGAAACGGAAGTTCGTTGAAGTGGAGAAGGCAGACGAACCAATGCAATGGTCATTTTAACAGAAATTCGAATCGTCGTATAATTCCAAGATGTGGGCCAGTGTTTGTTGGCTCACCGTCAGTGCATATACCAATTAATGCATCCAGTGATATATTTTTATTGTTGAAAAAATCATTTAATTTGGTTGTTTTGTATTCAGCGGTTTCATGTTCCAGTCTTACGTAACCAATGAATTCAGAATTCGGTTCTCTCAAAATAACAATATGTGGTTCTTTTACCATCCTACTATGATACTTCTCATCAATTTTATGTCTCGTCATCTTTTCTGCCATCGAATGAAAACGCTAACAAATTGGTATCATCTAACCGTTTGCGTTTGTTGTCTGCATTTCTCTTTTTCTCTGTGAACTTTCCCTTTATCCATGATGAGAGGTTCGCCATGCTTATCTTTCATTTTTAAATCTTGGAAAAGAGCGGTTCCTAATGCTGATGCTACTCTATCAGGCACACCAAATCTGTCACATATCAAGGCAAAGTTAAAACAATCGTATCTTTCTGTGTATTGTGAACTTGTGCTTCTATCCATATCTTCTTGAACCGATGGCGGTGCGTATGTTGTATCATCGGGATCTTGGTATGTTGGCATTGATGACATAGACGTTGCTCCTTGCTCTTCAATTTCCATCATAAATGCAGCCATTGTTAGTCTTCTCTGATTATGTTGATCTTGCATAAACTCTTTGAGGCGTTCTGGAACCAAGCCGCATGCACATGGAGCTGCCTTCAAATCGCATTTACATGTTCCAATATAAAAAATTGTTTCCAGAAATTTTAGAAACTGTGGAAATTTTGGGTTTTTCTTTTTGCTCTTGATTTGTTCTTAATATTTGTCAAGCAATCTATTCAATTTAATATATACACAATTGTTGCGGACAAGAGCTTTTTCTTGCCCTTTGATGACTTACCAAATTCCAAAATTTAATTCTATGTAAGCTTAAATCACTTATCGTTAAATAATTATTCCTTCACAAATTGTTCAGAACTTATTTCTTCAAAGGTTTTAAATGGACTGTGCTTAATGATAACAAAAATTCATTTCAACCCTTAATATATTTTAAATATTGTTGGGTACTCAGTTTTACGTTTTTTAAGCATAGGTTTTCAATTATTGTCTTATTAAGCGGTTAATATTGATAGCTGTAAAGTTTTGGTCCAAAATTCTTGATTTTTTCTTCATTGATTTACAATGACTGTCTCGAGTAGCGGTAACTTGCATTATATTTATGTATTTGTTGTTATTATTTTAATGCACGAAACTAGTGCATTGACCACTGCATACGAATTTGACTAATTGAGACAAGTAATAAAAAGTATACCCAGTTGGAAATTTAACATTCTCCCGGCCTTGGAAGCGATGGTTCCAACATTATTTAATTATTGATTTTCAATAGGAAGTTTACACAACCTTGTTACAGCTCTTTTAAAAGTGCCTTCGACAGTTTTGACTGACGCTACTCGCACTCGGCCGTCGGTTCCTGGGAATATTTCAGCCACTCGCCCAAGTGGGCATTTAAGGGGGGTGATCTCGATATTGTTTTTTCAAAAAACCTTTCACATTCTTCTTCTTCAGCCGTTTGAATTGGTTCGCAACTGAGCTCTTCAATTTTCCAACAACGTCCTAGAATAGTTTCTAATGACGGTTCAGTTGAATAGTTTAAGCAATTATACATTGGCTTGATTGTATTAACAAGGCAATTAATTGTAAACAGACTATGTGACTGCGGTTGGGACGAAGTGATAGACGGAATAACGACGGCTGTGATAGGCGCTGAGTAACTATTTGTAGAAGATTTTATTACAAGCGAGCAGTTGTTGTAGGCCTTATATGTATTACAAGCGATACCTGTAATTTCAATATTTGTCCTTGTACGGGAGATACGTAAATATTGTGCAATCTTTTCTGTGACAAAATGTAATTGGGATCCAGAGTCCAATAGGGCACGCACAATGATGGACCTTCCATTAGGTGCTTGTAGCTCTACTCTGGCAGTTCCTAAAATAACTTGATTTGTTGATGCGGATAATTGTAGGGTACATGGTGATTCTGTGCCTTCAGGTACTATTATTGATGGCTGGCAAGGCGCAGCCAATGGCGATTGCCGTGCTTCGTCCATATGTAGAAGTGTGTGGTGAGCTGCTTTGCAGTGCTGGCATCTGTTGATAGATGGACAGCTAGTGGCTATGTGGTTAGAACCTAGACAATTTAAACATAATTTAAAGCTCCTTATCATTCGAAACCTTTCTGATACATTCATTTCAATAAATTTTTTGCAATGAAAAGCGCTATGTTTGGGTGTGGTTTTACAAAACAAACAACTTGAAGATAATGCTTGATTTGTGGCGGCAAATGATGAGCCATGACGGATTTTAAGTGGTGGCGATTGGTTGTCGTTTATCATCCGCCCATGCGGTACAACAGTTTGTATTTGGGTGTGTGTTTTGTTGACGATTTCTAACGTCTTACATCTCCTTTCTAAGAAAGTTGAAAGATCACTCCATGTTGGACGTACAAGTTCTTGCGACGGCGCTTCATTTCCCCATTTGGTAGACACTTCCTCTTCCCATTTGGCTTGAGTTTCTGAATCAAGTTTGTATGTTAAAAGGTACAAAATAATACCATCTGATATTTGGTTTTTTGAAGCAATAGAATTTAAAGCACGAAGATTAGCATTGACTGAATCAATCAGATTTCTTAAACTTGAAACATTTGTTTTAGAAAATTCTTTAATGTTAAACAGTTTTTCTATATGAGATTGAAAAATTAAACCCTTGTTGTCATACCTTGATTTTAAAAGTTCCAATGCTTGCTCATAGTTCTCTGGTGTTATGTCTAATGATTGAATAAGCCTAGCTGCATTATCAGTCAGGCAAGATCGCAGATACTGAAATTTTGAAATAGTTGACAGATCTGGATTGTCATGGACTAATACACAAAACATATTATAAAATTCAGTCCAATAATTTTGGCTTCCATTAAACTTAGTTAATTGCAAGGTTGGTAGATGAGGCCTTACTGACTGTTGCACAAATGTCGTTCCATTTTGAGTGCTGGTCATACCAGGTTCATTGATGCTGGTTCTTTGAAGTGATAAACGCTCCAAAATTAGAGATTTTAATTTAAAATAACCATCTTCGAATTCAAGACGGTGATCTGCTGCTAATTGTGACTCATCAAGTTCTTCAAGCTGGCCTTGAATCTTCTCGAAAGATTCAAAATGTCGCTCTAGCAGCGACAGCTTGACCTTTAATTGATGAAAAGAATAATTGCCGTAGTTTAGAACGTCATCGGCTTCTTTCTGTACTCGGTTTAGGAGATTATTGCGTTGTGATTCCTTGATGTGAATGTGTCCATCATTCGCCGTCGTTGGCGGTGTGTGCATAAGAAGACTTTCTTCATTAGACATTTTGAAGAGGTGTGAGTTTGTGAGTTGTTTCGGATTAACCATATAATCCGTTGCTGAATTACTGTAGAAATATTGGATTAACCATATAATCCGTTGAAATGTTGTAGAAATGTTGGATTAACCATATAATCCGTTGAAATGTTGTGGAAATGTTGGATTAACCATATAATCCGTTGAAATGTTGTAGAAATGTTGGATTAACCATATAATCCGTTGAAATGTTGTGGAAATGTTGGATTAACCATATAATCCGTTGAAATGTTGTAGAAATGTTGGATTAACCATATAATCCGTTGAAATGTTGTGGAAATGTTGGATTAACCATATAATCCGTTGAATTAACTTTGAAATGTTGGATTAACCATATAATCCGTTGAATTAACTGTGTAATGTTGGATTAACCATATAATCCGTTGAATTGACTGTGAAATGTTGGATTAACCCTATAATCCGTTGAAATGCTGTGGAAATGTTGGATTAACCATATAATCCGTTGAAATGTTGTGGAAATGTAGTATTAACCATATAATCTGTTGAGATGTTGTAGAAATGTTGGATTAACCATATAACCCGTTGAAATGTTGTAGAAATGTTGGATTAACCATATAATCCGTTGAATTAACTTTGAAATATTGGATTAACCATATAATCCGTTAAATTAACTGTGAAATGTTGGATTAACCATATAATCCGTTGAATTGACTGTGAAATGTTGGATTAACCATATAATCCGGTTCGAAGGACCGTGTTGCGGACAAGAGCTTTTTCTTGCCCTTTGATGACTTACCAAATTCCAAAATTTAATTCTATGTAAGCTTAAATCACTTATCGTTAAATAATTATTCCTTCACAAATTGTTCAGAACTTATTTATTCAAAGGTTTTAAATGGACTGTGCTTAATGATAAAAAAAATTCATTTCAACCCTTAATATATTTTAAATATTGTTGGGTACTCAGTTTTACGTTTTTTATGCATAGGTTTTCAATTATTGTCTTATTAAGCGGTTAATATTGATAGCTGTAAAGTTTTGGTCCAAAATTCTTGATTTTTTCTACATTGATTTACAATGACTGTCTCGAGTAGCGGTAACTTGCATTATATTTATGTATTTGTTGTTATTATTTTAATGCACGAAACTAGTGCATTGACCACTGCATACGAATTTGACTAATTGAGACAAGTAATAAAAAGTATACCCAGTTGGAAATTTAACAACAATTTTTCGCGATTATTTCCATACCAAGTTTTTCCCAAATTTCAATCAATTTATTTTGTACTTCAATAGTGAATGATTTATAAGAAAACTTTTTTTGGTCTGTTTTAGCACGTTCGCTCAAGTAAAAATAATATCTCAAGATATCCAGATGGGTACGTAAATTAAGATCACTCAAATTAGTAGACACACCCAAAACAGTAACATCATGCTTGGGTATATGACTCATAGGGTTTTCGATAGATGTTGTGGCTTCATCTTGCGGTGTACAGGATGGTGGATTTATTGTAATATGAAGATTGTTTAAATGCTAAACTATGTAGCTTACGCTTTGAGTAGGTGTATAATACTGAATTTTTATTATAAAAAATTGGACTTAAATACTAAAAATGAGAACCTTAAAACTAAATAGTACATATGCGTACCTGATTTTAGGTATGCTCTTTACTGCATACAGCTACATATTGTAAACATATGGAAGATATATTTTATTACCTAGCTATCAGGGATTACCAGTATTTAACCCAAAAATAACACAAGATTCTTGTTTCATTTACATATGTTCTGACTAAATAAATTTCTAAAGAGAAAAATAAACTCCAAAAATAAAAAAACATAGCCATTTCGCTGATTTTTTCTTTTAAAGTGCCAAAAATTGTGATTTTTTTTAAATGTTTGGATGGGGAACCCCCCAGGGGTGGTTCCAGGGGGTGTGCCTAGATGGATCGGCCTTTTAAATTTAGTGGGGGTCGGTCATACATTTTGACTCGATTGGGGCACTCTAAATGGGTCAAAGTGAGATTTTTCAAAATTTGACCCTTCGTCAAAAGTCGGGACATCAAAATACATTGTAGAGGTATGGTTCCTTCGGCAAAGTTTCTTATTTTGATCCCTAGAATACGATTTTCCTTGTAATTTGAGCGATTTTTTTGGCTCCATACAAATCGACCCGCCCTAGTATATAGCCTACGAGCGGTTTTAGATGCATATCTATCTATATTCTAAATATCATTAAAATCGGTTGAACGTTTCGGAGGGGCCGAAATTCTCCCTATCGCCCTCCTGGTCCTAGTTTTGAAAATGTACATTACCTATGAGAATTTTTAGCTGCAGAGCCATCCATGTTGTAAATTTCATAAAAATCGTTTTGAACGTTTCGGTGGGGCACAAAGTTCCTCCCTCGCCCTCCTGGTCCTAGTTTTAAAAAAAGTAATACCCTATAACCTTCCCGGAGTTGCACAGACTAATTGCACCAAACTTCATCACGATTGGACAGCAGATGGCGAAGTGAAGCTCGTTTATATTATAAAATCTATTAAAAACCATGTGGAAGGAGTAGCATAATTAAAAAAGTAGGCGTAAAGGTAGGCGTGATAAAAAAACAGCCTATAATTCATTCAAGAGTCCCAAGGAGTAGTGTTTATTAGTTCGACCGGTATACACTTATATTCTTTTGGTCCGCTGTTCGGTCGTCAATTTAATTAAAACAGTTAGAACGAAATAAATTAAAAAAAGAAAAATACAAATGGAAAAAAAAATTTAAAATAAATAAAAAAATAAAAATCAAACAACTTAGTGACAAAAAAACGAAACAAAATAAACTTAAAAAAAAAAAAAAAAAAAATTTGATCCACTTACATTAACAAATAAAAAAAAATCAACTTTAATACAACAAATAAAATACAAGAAACTATAACAAATTAAACGGTGAAATAACTGAGGAGAAAAAAAAAACCGCTATACCAGTGACGGGAGAGAAATAAAAATCAGTGCTGACACTACCAACCAGTGCTGTCACTTCGGGTCACGGTGACCGGATGAGGTCTTTCGTGGCCTTT
Source organism: Dexiosoma caninum (assembly GCA_963924685.1). Lineage (NCBI taxonomy): Eukaryota > Metazoa > Arthropoda > Insecta > Diptera > Tachinidae > Dexiosoma > Dexiosoma caninum. The sequence continues at coordinate 13,679,488 of OZ004730.1, read as the reverse complement.
TTTCGTGTCATTGTGCTAATTCCCTAATTAATACCATACCCGACTAAATCTTTTGCATTGTTGGTGCCATTGGTGTTGATTACTGCTAGACTGTTTGGTGATGAAGGAGTCACACTGATCACCGGCAGTCGTTCAAGCAGCGATTAGCTCAGTGGCAACTACAATACAAAAGATAGACATTTTATTTAGGTTTTCTCGCGTTAATCATGACAGGCCGATTTAGAATTGACTTCTGCAACATACGTGGTCTAAGGGCAAATTTCTTCTCTGTCTATGCTCACGTTTGTCTCTATCGGCCGGATGTTTTCGCCTTAAGTGAAACCCAGGTGCCTGAGGATGCTGACCCACAGGATTTTCACATACCTGGGTATCACCTCCTATCTCTTTTCTATCTACACAGGGACCTTGCAATTTATATACGAAATGAAGTTGTGTACCAGTGCCAGCAATCTTTAGACACGCATGATCCAGAATTTAGCTGTCTTTGGGTTAAATTCAAAATCAGGGCACATCTTCTGCACTTCGGGTTTCTTTACAGAAGCCCAAACACGGAAAGGGAGAAAACTATACAGAACTTCGATGCCCTTTCCGACAATATATCGGGGATCCTCGAAAATTACCCGAACAGTGAAATCGTTATTGCTGGCGATTTCAATGTCCATAATTTATCGTGGCTCCGTCATTCGAGCAATACAACTCCAGAAGGCCAATATGCTGAGCTATTCGCAGCGCACAATCACCTTGCGCAATTAGTGAATGAACCAACACATATTTCATGTGTTGACGGGCACCAACACAATACCCTCGACCTTTTTCTCACTTCACACCCTGAAAAGTATGAAATGAACATTAGCGCACCTCTCGGTAATTCGGATCATTGCACCATTTCTGCCTCCTTTTCGTTTGCGGAACTTCGAGGCGTTTCACCTCCAGCTATGAAACGTTTGAAATATATTTACGAAAAGGCACGTTGGGCTGAGCTCAACGATTTCTTTCGGCATTTCAATAGGAGGCTCTGCTTCCTCCACAAGGATGTCAATGCCATGGCTAAAATGGTCCAAAACATAATATTGCTTGGTATGAAAACGTTCATACCATCGAAGCAAATTTCGATTAGGCCTAAACCAAAGTCTTGGTTTAATCAGACGTGCAGACTTGCAGTCAGATCCAGAGAGGAAGCGTTTTGTGTCTGGCGGAATAATAAAAACGCAGATACTGATATGATGCGCAAAAGGGCGAGAACTTCGTGTGCCAAAGTGCTAAGACGTGCAAAAGCTTTGTACGAGCAGAGTCTTCGCGCTAAAGTTCTTACTGCCCCACGGGGAAGTAAAAGCTTTTGGTCATTCGTTAAAAGAGTTAAGGGAAATGCTAGTTCTTCTATTCCGTCTCTTTTAAAGGCTGATCAAATATTCACTGACCCGGTTGAAAAGGCTAACCTCCTTGCTGAAGTGTTTGCAGGCAATTCTCACCTGCCGGAAAGCAATCAACCACTGCCCGCATCCGAGCGTGTATTCGTAACTATGCCAAAGATATACTTTCGGGCTCGTGCAGTTAAAAGGGTTTTATCGGACCTCAACATAAATAAGTCTCCTGGCCCGGATGGAATTCTGGCACTGGTCTTCAAGCAGTGCTCTTCGACGTTATCGCGTCCTCTGGCAATCCGGTTCAGCACCCTATATCATGCAGGCGAATTTCCGTCGTGCTGGAAAGTTGCAAATGTTACGCCGATCCCCAAGAAGGGAGAGGCAAGCAAACCTGAAAATTATCGCCCAATCGCAATATGCTCTACCATTTCTAAAGTAATGGAGAGTATGCTAAATTTCCATCTTATGAAATATCTGGAGTCCAATAGCTTACTTAACGACCGGCAATATGGCTTCCGTGGAGGACGTTCCACGGGTGATTTATTAGCCTTCCTCTCGGAAAAATGGTGTCGATCCATCCACCATTTTGGCGAAAGTAAGGTAGTGGCTCTAGATATTTCAAAAGCATTTGACAGAGTGTGGCATAGAGCACTCTTGTCCAAACTTATTGCTTTTGGTGTCGGCGATATCTTCTCTCGATTTATATCGAGCTTTCTCAGGGATCGCGCTATAAGAGTTGTTGTAGACGGGATCTCATCTAACGAGTTCAAGATCAATTCAGGGGTACCACAAGGCTCTATTCCTTCTCCTACCCTATTTCTTATTTTTCTTAATGACCTCATACCTCAAACCCTATCCACTCTTTCGCAGATGACAGCAGTATCTACCATTCATATTCATTTGATCGTAGGCCGACATCAACTATGATCGCGGCGACGCGGCAGAATATGAATGATTCGCTAACAGGTGACTCCCGAGAATATTGAAATGGGGTCACGCGAACAGGGTCGATTTCAATTCCCAAAAGACCCAATGCTGCATGCTAACACACCGCCGTATGCACGATCACGCTGCCTCATCTGTAAAAATGGGTGGCATAAACATTGAGGAATCAGAAGCTCTTGATGTTCTTGGCATGAAAATTCAGTGTGATGTCCGATGGACTGGGCACATTTTTCAGGTCTCAAAGGAAGCATTCAAGTGCCTAGGCTTTTTAAGGCGGTGTAAGACATACTTCACCCCATCTGATCTCCTCACTATTTATACCGCCTACATCCGACCGAAAATGGAATACAACTCTCATGTGTGGGCCGGTGCTTCAAAGACTATTTTGATGTTACTCGACCGTGTACAAGAAAGGGCGAAGAAACTCATAGGAGACAGTAGGGTAGCCAACTCTATTGACTTTCTTGAGCATCGTCGCAACGTGGGGTGCGTTTCGTTGTTCTATCGTTACTATAATGGGATGTGTTCTAATGAAATCAGGGAACTTGTTTCCGAAACCCGGTTATTCGCGCGCACGACGCGATCATCATTAAGAGCGCATCCATTTGTGGTCGATTTGACGGCGACTCGCACTACGCATTACAGGGAAAATTCGGTTTTTGGCCGAACGGCACGTATGTGGAATAGACTACCCGCAGAGGTGTTTCCTGTCACTTTTAGCATGGGAAGATTTAAATCAAATGTCAATAAACACTACTCCCTCTATTCTCCTTCCCATAACCTAATTTCCTAGTTCCAGCACAATGCATCGCATGTGTAGGGGTCATCACCTGAGTGCCGGTTCAAGTCAAAAAAAAAAAAAAAAAAAATTATATGGTATGAAAATTTCAAGAAGATTGGTCTAGCGGTTTGGGCTCCTATAAGGTACATTAACCTATAAGGTTAATATATATTCCCAAAATAAATTCAGTTACTATAAGGTTAATATTATAAAATCTCTTAATAACTATGTGGAAGGAGTAACATAACTTAAAGAAGTGGGAGTGTTTAAAAAAGTAGCCTATAGTTCATTCCAGAGTCCCAGGTTAATGTTGTGAAAATTTCAGGAAGGTTAGTCCAAAGGTGTGGTATTCTATGGGGTACAAACAAACAAACACGCATTCGGTTTTATATGTGTTCTTTCCTACCCCACACAAATTTATCTAATCTCGCTCACTTTTGTATAGATATTGTTACGGGAAGCCATCTGCATTAAATGTGAATACTTTTATTGTTATCTCAACCAAAAAAAAAGGTACAAAACGCAAAGAAAAGTACCCATTTAATTTTATTTCAGGTTTCCTTCTCAACCATGTTTTTCATTTGGTACTCATATGGTTGAAGTGCGTAAAAATAGTCGTCCACTATATTGTGTTTTCAGAGATATCATTATATTTTATGATCCCTTCAAAAATGCTATTATTTTGATACCCATATCCTGGCGGTTTTAAAGATAGTAAAAAATTTGCATCATAAGCACAATTTAAATGGAATAAATGTACAAAGGTACAATTTTACTCCATATATATTAGGGTGGGGCGATTTGAAAATCTTAATGGGCGCTTCGCGTTTCTGATTCTTGGGATTGTACTAAGCAAAAAAGTGCACTAGACCATACGTCTACGGTGAAAATCGAGCTTCCCCATTTTGACTTGATCAGACTTTTGTCACGTTTTTTTGGATATTTTGGCCTATAACAGCCAAACCATTGAGATTTTCGATCCAATACTAAGACAAAAATTGTAGCCAAGACAATAGTTAAGAACTCTCTAGTACATCGCAAAATCATTGGAACGCTCCTTCAGGCAGTTTTGGCCTTGTGAAAGTGCAAATTTTTCATGAAAATATTGATAAAATTTTTATGATTTTGCGCTATGAACAACTGAAAATGGTAATTTATCAATATTTTGACGAAAAAGTTGCACTTTCACAAGGCCAAAACTGCCTGAAGGAGCGTTCCAATGCTTTTACGATGTACTAGAGAGTTCTTAACTATTGTCTTGGCTACAATTTTTGTCTTAGTATTGGATCGAAAATCTCAATGGTTTGGCTGTTATAGGCCAAAATATCCAAAAAAACGTGACAAAAGTCTGATCAAGTCAAAATGCGCCAGCTCGATTTTCACCGTAGACGTATGGTCTAGTGGACTTTTTTGCTTAGTATAATCCCAAGAATCAGAAACGCGAAGCGCCCATTAAGATTTTTTTCCTTCCATACTAATCGCCCCACCCTAATATATATATTTTTGAATTTCGAAAAAGTAAGATTGCAAGAAAAGATTACTGAAAAAAGCTTTGTTCTATGTCCAATACTTTGGGAGATATATGGTTGCAAGGAAAATTCCAAAATTAATTTTTATTTTAGTTTTACTCACATACATGTATATAGAAAGAGTACGATGCATATATCCGCTTATTTTTCAGCAGCATTTATATGCTTTTATAATTTTGATTCTATTTGTTTTAGTTTCTGAGATATTATATTATCGTTTTTACCCGTTTTTTTCACTGGGTGGAAAGAGGAGTCCGCATACTGAATTTCCGCCGATGATGAAGGGTGGGCGGGCACTTTGTATTTTCACCCAATTTAAAAAAAAATTTGCGGAATTTTTCCATTTGAAAAAGGAATTTGGAAATTGGTTTACAAAAGACGAAGTTATTTGATTATCTATTTTTGGGGCGGGTACTTTGTCTTCCCCCCCACAAAGTTAAAAAAAAAATAGTAGACGTTTTCCATACGCAAAAATATTTTTGAAAATTGGTCCTATAAGGTACAAACAAACAAACACACATTCAGCTTTATATACATATATAGGTATTGGCCGATAAAGTTGTACATTTTTAATCACGAAGTACACGACTCTTTTGCGGCAATAAACGTATGAACGAATGTCAAAAAGCAATCACATTACGAGTATTACAAATGTATTTGAAAAGCACACACTTTTCCACGCACACATTGGGCATATTAAACAAAAAGTGGGTTCGTTCTTACTTTTCTGTTTCTTTTAAAATGATAATGTTATTTTACAAAAATGTAAAGACAGAAGTTCAATAAATAAGTAAATAGATTGCTATGAATATGTAATTGCACTTGTGTGTACTATGTGAATATATAAGCGTGTGTGAGTAGGTTTCTGGGAGAGTGTGTTCCGTTTCCTTTTTATGATTGTAATTTAGCCAAACATATACGAAACCACATAGTGTCCATTCACACACCCACATACATATGTATATATGAAAACAAAGTAATTGTGTATGCTAAAATACGAATCTGATTGAACCGTAATAAATGTTTTTTTATTTTTCAGAAGTGTGTTTTATTTATTTTTTTTTTTACTTGAAAAAGGAAACAATTTTTAAGTTATGATCCAAATTTCAGTTTATAAGGGGATATGAGTGTGGGTACGAATATGTTTATTTAAAAAAAGGAAAAATGTATGAACACTGCCAAATAACAAATATTTAAAGTTATTATTCACTTATAGCGCAATTGTGTTGGCACGCGTCATTGACTCTACTTGTGAAATTATGGTGCTGCAAATTCAATTCTTGTATTGCATTACTTCAACGTGAATTGATTAATGATATCAAAATTTATTGCCAATTTTCTTCCTTTACAATTTAAATTAACTTACTCACTTTCCGATAGACTACAAAACTACCTAAATTTAACCATCCAATGTAGCTGAAGTATTTTCATCAAAATCTTGTAAATTGTGGTAATTCGTTGCAGATTTCCAAGCACAAAAAACTAAGCATCACGGACAAAAATTTTTCAAAACGATTAAAAGTCTTATTTTTTAGTTAAACATACATATGTTCTTTAAGAAATTATTTGATTCTATTGTATATGTATTATGGTGATCAGAGCGGTTTTCAAACCGGTTCACTATCGGTTTTGTTTAATTTTAAATTCTCTAATGCAGTGATGTTCGCCACATACAACATTTGTTGAAAAATTTACACAGACAGTTGTTATTCTCTTTTAAAAACTTTCATTCAGTCGTCGTTGAGCAAGGGATGAATACACATGCGGATGCTTATTGTAATTTTTTTCAGAAATTTATTAAGCATTGTTGTTGTTTCTTATTGGACGAAGCACAATAAACACACGCGATTCAATTAGAATTGAATACGAAAAAAATTAAAATATAATAAAAGTTCACGAAATGAAATGTGAAAAGTATTTTATGGTAAACGATGCTTTTCAAAACATTCAATGCCTTTTACGTTACAAAACATTAAAAGCGGGTAATGAACACGTTTCAATCAGAGCTAATAATAAAGGGTGGTTAAATTTCAAGGGCCGATGTTGATTTTGAATAAAACACAAACTATTTAGGAAATTATTGTAATTTTATTTTATTATGATATATTGGTATTACTCAATTATGTATGGAACAAAATATCGGCCAAATGGGCGCCGCGACCACGGCAACAGTGGATGATCAATTTTCGAAGAAAATCATCTTCAGTGATGAGGCACATTTTCACCTCAGTGGATTCGTCAATAAACAGAATTGCCGCATTTGGGCGAATGAGAATCCAAGAGTGATTGTCGAAAAACCAATGCACCCACAAAGAGTGACTGTTTGGTGCGGTTTATGGGCTGGCGGCATCATCGGGCCGTATTTTTTCCAAAATGAGGCCGGTCAGGCAGTTACTGTGAATGGTGTTCGCTATCGTGAGATGATAACGAACTTTTTATGGCCCGAATTGGAAGATATGGATGTGGACGATATGTGGTTTCAGCAGGACGGTGCCACTTGCCACACAGCTAACGAAACAATGGCTCTTTTGCGCAACAAATTCAATGGCCGTGTTATCTCACGTAATGGCGATGTCAATTGGCCGCCAAGATCATGTGATTTGACACCGTTGGACTTTTTTCTTTGGGGTTATTTGAAAGAAAAGGTGTACGTCGATAAGCCAGCAACAATTCAAGAGCTAAAGGATGAGATAATTCGGCACATTAACGGCATAGAACCTCCATTATGCCTCAGGGTCATCGAAAATTTGGACCATCGGATGGAGGTGTGCCGCCGTGGTCGCGGCGCCCATTAGATTTAGATTACTTAGATCTGAGGTAAAAGATTTCGATAAAATTAGAACTCTAGAGTTTTGGAAAAATTTAGATGTTGCGATGTGTCCCCAGCTCAAAAACATGTATTTAAAATATTTATATTTTTTTTCCACTACTTATGCGAACAAATATTTTCAGACATGAAAAACGTTTGTTCCAAGTACCGAAATAAAATGACCTCGTTGAATTTAAAAAAATATTTTACTAATTCGCAATTTCCATGCAAGTATTTACATGGAATGTTTAATTTAAAATTTTCAATGCGATTTTAAAAATTATAATGAGGAATGACAGATGGTTAAACTTTTTAGTCTAATATTTAAGCCCAAAAAAACTGTTTTATATGAATTTATTTTTGTTTTTTACAAATAAGTGTTCTAAAATTATTTATTGAAATTGATAACTGCTCTTATCTTTTTCTTAAAATTTAAATTACATTCATTTAATAAGTTGTATATAGCTGGCATTTTCTTTCTTATTTCAAACGTTTGACATTCTGTTTGCGGGGCAAATTCTCTCACCAATACATATTCATTTTATTTTTGAACACCACTGTTCTAATGTCAATGAAAAAACCGGTCAGTCGAATTTTTTTCAATTTGTTTATATCGACAAAAAAACTTTTTTTCAGTCTCATCTTTTAACGTGCCGTTACAAATGCCCTTAGTAGTAGAATGGGAATGGGAAAGCAAAACATCTGCTACTGCGGACCGGGCATAGGTCTGGCAGAGGCTGGACAGAGGAAGTGGCAGAGGCAGATCCCTCTCTCTCCCTCTTTATCTCTCTCTTTCACGCTCTCTCTCTTTCGCGCTCTCTCTCTCTCTCTCATTCCAAAATCCTCTCTTTCTCTTTTTTGTATTTTGTGCTTGCGCGTAAATACATACGTACTTGATTGCTACAGTTTGGATGAAAGCGGGGATATATTGAATTTTATTTTTTTAATTTGTACACAAATTTTGTTTTTGATGCATAAATGCTGTTTTGCATATTTTTGTACTGGATATATTTTGTTTTCTTCTATTGCGCATAATTTGTTATGGTTTGAGTGTGGGCGCGTGTTTAATTTTTCGTCTTATTGTTTTGTACTTGTGTCCTATGTGGCGTGGATATATGGTGGGGACAAATATGAACTGATGCTGCGTATTTATTTTTTTGTTGGTTTTTGCATTCTGCTTAATTTCTTTCTTCCTATCTTATGGATTTATTCTTCTGTCCTATGTGGCGTGGAGATTTGGCATAGAGGAATATTAAATTGTATTGTATTCGATTTGTTGGTTTTGGTATGCTGCTTGAACTCCCTGTTCTTATCTTATCGATTTGATCTGCCGCTATATGTGGCAGTGAAGATATGGACAGAGATAATATTAACTGCAGCTTACCGTATGTAGTTTTATGATGCTTTGGTTTGCTGCTCCCATTAACTGTTGGTATCTTATCGATTTATTCTGCCGCTATATGTGGCAGTGGAGATACGCGCAGATAGAATTATTAAAAGCTGCTAACCGTATTTATGTTTAAATTCGTTTTTTGTTTATATATGCGTATGTAATATTCGATCTTACTGATTTTGTTTTGCTGCTTCAATTGCCAGTTGCTGTGTACTTTTAAAGATTTTTTCTTTCATTAAAACTACCAAGTAGGCATTTTTGGAAATACATTTTTTGTTGTTTCCATGCATAATATGTTTCCTTGGTGTGTGGCGTATATGAGTGTATGTTATGTTTGGTTTTTCTACTTTATGTGGTTCGATAATAATAATATTTATTTTGAATATTTACATACTCACATACTTGTGTATAAATACAAACATATACTTGCTCTAAGTTTAAGTCTGTTCTTTTTTTCTATAAAATATTAAGGAAGGTCAGTTTATCTTTTTTTCTGAAGAAAAAACTGTTAATATTAGGTTCGTTTAGATTTGCTGATTTTAAATGTTGACCTGCTTGTTAAATATACAATTTCACACCCTTTAATTTCCCACAATCTCTTGTTTTTTTATTCAGTTATGCCTATTCAAAAACTTTTAAAACATGATTGTGCATGCTTTTCAGCTTTAGCTTGCTCAACAATATTTTTCAAAAAATTCATTCTGTTATTTTTACTGATTTTCTGCAATTATGCTTCTATAACATGATTGTGCATGCTCTTAATGTTTTGTTTGCTCATCAATATTTTTAAAAAAAATTCATTCTGTTATTTTTACTGATCTTGTTAAAAGATATCTTAGAATAGCTGTAGTAATTCTTTTTTGTTTTCCTACACTTCGGTCAGACTTATTGCAATTATCAATGATATTTTTAAAATCAGTCTGAAACAAAGATCGAAAGTGATAAGAACAGAAAAAGAAATGGAGTCCTCAACAAACTTGATTATAAAATTTAATGCGTGCAAAGTTAAAAATATAATCCATATTAAGGAGATGGATATAGGAAAAAAATATCCTGTTGATGGTGCAAAAAGGGTCACAACGAAATATGGGGAAACAGTTCAAGTCGAACTGCAAAATAATATATTGTTTGTACCCAATCGGTACAGCATCCTTACAGACGATGAAGTAAATAATCTTTCGAGTGGAAAATTTTGCATTCAAAGAGAAGGAGAACGCAATTTGGTGCTGACTTATTAAATGGATGAATTTTTCTGTCAAAATGCTCAATATCCAGTTTGGTAACAAAATTAATTTATACTGTATTGTATAATAAAATATTAATAAAAAGTAATAAATAATTTGTTAAAATGTACATATTTGTGAGTGTTTTTATTTAATATTTTTATTTAATTCATAAAGAAATTTAAGACATAAATGTCCACAGATAAATGTATTAAAATTTTGATGCTGATTATAGTTGTATTTTATATTTTTGCCCAGATATTTGACTACTTCTGTAGGTGGTTGTAAATTTCCAAAACTATCGAAATATTAATTTTGATTGTTGTCTTTATAATATGCTACTCAATGTGTTCCCGGTCCTGTTGATACATCTAAATTGATTATTCCACATTATCTTCTCCTTACACGTTTTGGTAGAGTATTCAACATGAAAACTCCTCTAAAGTGTGGAATTTTTGCTGAAAATTTTCTCAAATCGACATCAGTTAATGGTCTTTTGGGTAGCATTTCTATGAGTTTTTTGAGAGCTCTTTACAAACTAATCCATAACCTTTTTTGTATGGCTTAAGATAAAGTCCCTTTCCCACTGCTATTGATTCCATTGCCTTATTGTGTCTAGATGCTTCCTCAAGTTGACTTTTAACATTTTTTGTTGCATTTACAGCTTTAGCTATAGCAGCACCTCCAGTCGTAAGACTACCAATTGCACCCAGAGCAGTTAATATTGGAATTAATTGTAGAAAACCACAAATTTTTGGTACTCGTATTGTACGTGGTACTCTCACCGACAGTTCTTTTAATATCTCGCGAACATCTGCGTCTTCTCGAGTTTTCCTCCTCAGCCCTGTCAAAATCTCGAATGGTGTACTACCCGTACTTCTTGGGGGTGTGTTGTTGATAAATTGCTGCACTCGCTCCACTTGTCTATACCAATTTTGTGGCCTCTCGAGGCAGAGCTTAGTCAGCATGGGGATTATAATTTTATGGATTCGTTCCACCTGACCATTTCCCCGTGGTACTCCTGTTGCGATCGTTAGGTGCTGGATGCCCTCTCGGCTGCAGTACTCGTTGAAGTCCTTGGACGTAAACCCGGTGCCCCTATCGGTGATTATTCTTACTGGATTTCCAAACACGAATGCTTGCTTAGTCATACGTTCAACTACCTCTGCTGTTCCGGTACTTTTTGTAGGATGAAGCCATACAAATTTTGAGAACGCATCTACAACCACCAGAATGTAATTGTACTGCTTTTTGGTTGTCTCCATAGGCCCAACGTGATCCAGCTGGTAGGTAGTTAATGGCTTGTCGGCCTTATCAATCGGGTTTAACATACCTTCCTTTCTACCCGCTTTGGCCTCAGCCATTATGCATTCGATGCAACTTCTCACGGCCCTTACCACTTTGTCGTTTAACTGAGGGATATAAAAGGTCTTCTGGATGAGTTCCGCTGTTTTCTTGCTAGCAAAATTTCCTTGTCTGTATGCAGTTTCGATTATCTCCCGTTCCATTTCTGCAGGTATAACAATGAGCTCTTTTGCTGGATCCTTATGGACGATGCCATGTTTCAAATAGAAATCTTCATAACTTTTCACTTCTAAAATTTTACTAACTGCTCTAAGCCAGTCATCTCTTAATTGTGCCTCCCTTATTCGATGGCGTAGGGAGTCCTCCAACATGAGACAGGAAATTATACTTAAAGCGTCCACGTGACGCATCTTGATCCCTGACCGATGTTCGATGGTATAATCGAAATCCTGTAGGAATAATGCCCATCGCTACACCCGCAATGGCATACTTCTTTTTTCCTTTGTCATAGCGAAGGCATTACAATCGGTGACAATCTTTACTTTCACCCCCATCAAATATACCCGCCACTTCTTCAGGGCCTCGATTATGGCCAATACCTCCAACTCATAGGAGTGATACTTTTCCTCTGCTGGGGTGGTTTTCCTACTCATACACTCGACGGGATGTAGTTCCCCGTCCTCCGAATCTCGTTGCAATAGCACGGCCCCATACCCGTGCTTCCTGGCGTCGGTATGTACCTCGGTTTCGGCCTGTGGATTAAATAATTTCAGGACATCAGCTTCCGTTAGTGCGGTTTTCAGTTGCTGAAAAGCTAAAATTTCCTCATCTCCTAATCTGAACCTGGTGTCCTTCCTCAGCAAATTCGACAACGGTTTGGCTATTATTGGGTAATTTTTAATGAAACGTCTAAAGTAAGAGGTGAGACCTAAAAATCGCTGCATTGCCTTTTGATCTCTCGGGAGGGGAAACTTCTCGATGGCGGCGGTTTTCTCTCGGGACGGTTGAATAGTGGAGTTTTCTAAAATGTACCCTAAGAAGGTTATCTTCTTCATCAAAAATTTACTCTTGCACCATTTTATCTGAAGCCCGTTTGATGACGCGACTCTCAGAAATTTTTCCAGCTTACTAATTTCTTCCGCCTCATCCCTGGATGGAATTACTATATCGTCCATGTACACAACGATCGTACCATCCATTATCAATTCATGAAATATTGCGGCTATGTAACGGCAGAATACCGCGGGCGAGTTAGTGATGCCAAATGGCACATACCGGAATTCAAATTGCCCACGGTGCGTAACAAACGATGTAAACTTCTGGCTCTCTGCTTCGATGGGAACGTGGAAGAATCCATTTTGTAGATCTAACGTCGTGTAGACTTTAGCCTTCTGTAGGCGTTGCAACACGTTATCGATAATGGCCATTGGAAAATTATCTCGCACTATATTTTCATTCAAGCGCCTATAGTCACAGCATAATCTGCGACTGCCATCTTTCTTGGATACCAACACGACTGGAGACGAATATTCGGAGTGACTCCTGACGACAATGCCCTCCTTCAACCATTCCGTGATCTGTTTATCGACAGACTGCTGATCAGCGTATGACATTCTACGAGGATGGTGACGGACAGGAACGTCGTTCGTGAGTGATATTTTCACCGGGAAAGATTGAGGTTTCGTCGGATTATAGCTACCAATCATATCCGTTATTTGTTCCCGTAATCGTCTGTCCAAATGATGTAGGTCGAAGTCATGATCATCTGTTGCCACACAAATCGCGTTAAGCTCTTGAAACTCTTCGCTACAATCGATATTAGGTGCTACCTCTGGGGAGGAGGACTTTAATGAGAACCTCGCACTCTCTGCGCTAATAAAAACGTCAACGTCTTCGAGAATATCGTTGCCTACTATAACGGAGTATAAGATATCCCGTTCCCACATCACATGAAAGTTGACGGATACCACTATATCATCCAGACTGACTTCAGCTTCGAAAGCCCCTATGCTTTCGATTTCCCTCCCACCTATGCCGACCATACGTCGTTTCTCAGCACTTATCTTCACATCTCCCATCATCATTAAGGAATCATAGCGTACGCAGCTGATATCGCTGCCGGTATCTACTAAGGCCGACACTTCGCAGTTACATACGGTAATGTCTTTAAAAATTCGGTTCGTGGTGGCCACTGTTCCACCGGGCTCTAAACTCCTACTCTTGAATAGTGTGTGGATAGATTTCAACGTTTGGTTACGTTCACCTTCCGTCTTTATTCGCTGCTGCTTACAGTTAAAGGACTTATGACCAACCTCGTGTCATCTAAAACATGTTGGTTGCACGTTAGTACACTCCCTCGCCATGTGACCCTTCTCGCCGCACTTGTAGCAATTCGTGGACTTTAAATCTTTAGTAAGATGTGGTATTTCGCCCTTTGGACGATGTTTCGCCAGACCTGACGGCTGCTGAATAGGTTTGGTTACCCGTTCATATACCTTCAATTTTACTTTCAAGTCCTCCACACTTGTAGCTTGATATAGTAAGTTTTATTCATTCTACTATCATGAATCCCCTCAATAAAATATTCTATCAGGCTACTCTCGTCCAAGGCGATAGGGGAACCAATCCCCAAGAGACAATATAAATACTCCCTATAGCTCTCATTTTGCCGTTTCTTCCGGGCTTTCAACATACGATTAACTTCGATAGCAGAGTGGCTAACACCGCATTCCCTTCTCAATTCGTCCTTTAGCGACGGCCAATCACGAATCCCACATTGACTCTTGCAGAACATTTTAGCAGCACCTGAAAGAAGCTGGCGAGCATAGATATATGTTTGTAGGTCGTTCCATCTGACGGTCTCCGCACAATCTTCGAAGTCACATAACCACTGCCCTATATCTGGCTGACCTTCTCCCGTAAATTTCGATAGGGCGTCCTCGATGTCTCTCAGAGTAAAAGTTGAAGATGTCGGACGTTCTGTACATATCCACGTTGTATACGAAGAACCGCTTCCCCTTCTTCAGGAACTATACCCCCAGTCTGTCGTACAAACCCTGAATGCAAAATAACAAATTTCTTCTCTGTCTATGCTCACGTTTGTCTCCATCGCCTTAAGTGAAACCCAGGTGTCTGAGGATGCTGACCCACAGGATTTTCACATACCTGGGTATCACCTCCTATCTCTTTTCTATCTACACAGGGGCCTTGCAATTTATATACGCAATGAAGTTGTGTACCAGTGCCAGCAATCTTTAGACACGCATGATCCCGAATTTAGCTGTCTTTGGGTTAAATTCAAAATCAGGGCACATCTTCTGCACTTCGGGTTTCTTTACAGAAGCCCAAACACGGAAAGGGAGAAAACTATACAGAACTTCGATGCCCTTTCCGACAATATATCGGGGATCCTCGAAAATTACCCGAACAGTGAAATCGTTATTGCTGGCGATTTCAATGTCCATAATTTATCGTGGCTCCGCCATTCGAGCAATACAACTCCAGAAGGCCAATATGCTGAGCTATTCGCAGCGCACAATCACTTTGCGCAATTAGTGAATGAACCAACACATATTTCATGTGTTGACGGGCACCAACACAACACCCTCGACCTTTTTCTCACTTCACACCCTGAAAAGTATGAAATGAACATTAGCGCACCTCTCGGTAATTCGGATCATTGCACCATTTCTGCCTCCTTTTCGTTTGCGGAACTTCGAGGCGTTTCACCGCCAGCTATGAAACGTTTGAAATATATTTACGAAAAGGCACGTTGGGCTTAGCTCAACGATTTCTTTCGGCATTTCAATTGGAGGCTCGGCTTCCTCGACAATGATGTCAATGCCATGGCTAAAATGGTCCAAAATGCTTGGTATGAAAACGTTCATACCATCGAAGCAAATTTCGATTCGGCCTAGACCAAAGTCTTGGTTTAATCAGACGTGCAGACTTGCAGTCAGATC
Source organism: Dexiosoma caninum (assembly GCA_963924685.1). NCBI lineage: Eukaryota > Metazoa > Arthropoda > Insecta > Diptera > Tachinidae > Dexiosoma > Dexiosoma caninum. The sequence goes on along the minus strand of OZ004730.1, from coordinate 13,664,177 downwards.
CAGAGAGGAAGCGTTTTGTGTCTGGCGGAATAATAAAAACGCAGATACTGATATGATGCGCAAAAGGGCGAGAACTTCGTGTGCCAAAGTGCTAAGACGTGCAAAAGTTTTGTACGAGCAGAGTCTTCGCGCTAAAGTTCTTACTGCCCCACGGGGAAGTAAAAGCTTTTGGTCATTCGTTAACAAAGTTAAGGGAAATGCTAGTTCTTCTATTCCGTCTCTTTTAAAGGCTGATCAAATATTCACTGACCCGGTTGAAAAGGCTAACCTCCTTGCTGAAATGTTTGCAGGCAATTCTCACCTGCCGGAAAGCAATCAACCACTGCCCGCATCCGAGCGTGTATTCGTAACTATGCCAAAGATATACTTTCGGGCTCGTGCAGTTAAAAGGGTTTTATCGGACCTCAACATAAATAAGTCTCCTGGCCCGGATGGAATTCCGGCACTGGTCTTCAAGCAGTGCTCTTCGACGTTATCGCGTCCTCTGGCAATCCGTTTCAGCACCCTATATCATGCAGGCGAATTTCCGTCGTGCTGGAAAGTTGCAAATGTTACGCCGATCCCCAAGAAGGGAGAGGCAAGCAAACCTGAAAATTATCGCCCAATCGCAATATGCTCTACCATTTCTAAAGTAATGGAGAGTATGCTAAATTTCCATTTTATGAAATATCTGGAGTCCAATAGCTTACTTAACGACCGGCAATATGGCTTCCGTGGAGGACGTTCCACGGGTGATTTATTAGCCTTCCTCTCGGAAAAATGGTGTCGATCCATCCACCATTTTGGCGAAAGTAAGGTAGTGGCTCTAGATATTTCAAAAGCATTTGACAGAGTGTGGCATGGAGCACTCTTGTCCAAACTTATTGCTTTTGGTGTCGGCGATATCTTCTCTCGATTTATATCGAGCTTTCTCAGGGATCGCGCTATAAGAGTTGTTATAGACGGGATCTCATCTAACGAGTTCAAGATCAATTCAGGGGTACCACAAGGCTCTATTCTTTCTCCTACCCTATTTCTTATTTTTCTTAATGACCTCCTATGTCATACCTCAAACCCTATCCACTCTTTCGCAGATGACAGCAGTATCTACCATTCATATTCATTTGATCGTAGGCCAACATTACAGGGAAAATTCGTTTTTTGGCCGAACGGCACGTATGTGGAATAGACTACCCGCAGAGGTGTTTCCTGTCACTTTTAGCATGGGAAGATTTAAATCAAATGTCAATAAACACTACTCCCTCTATCCTCCTTCCCATAACCTAATTTCCTAGTTCCAGCACAATGCATCGCATGTGTAGGGGTCATCCCCTGAGTGCCGGTCCAAGTAAAAAAAAAAAAAAAAAAAAAAAACTCTCTCCTGCAAAACAAGTTTTGGTCCATCTGAACTTAACTCTAACGTCTCACACTGACCCCTTAATCTCTCCACGTCCATTCCTAATATCTCAAACAAGTCCATGTCGCTACCCCACAAAAGTACAAAAAATATCAACGGCCAAGTAAAAAGTGTTCACAATATTTCTCAATAATTAGAAAAAATGAGCGGTTAAATATAAATACAAAATCTTTCCATTTGAAACGTAATTATTTGATACCAAAAGAAAATTAATATTGATTATAAACGTTAATGCGTTTAACTTCCCTTTCCCAAAAAATGCAGTTAACAAAAATGTCTCTTTCAAACGAACTGGGAACCTGGGACTTGAGGACAGAGAAGCTGCTGTTAAAATATCCAAAATCAAACGATTTTGAAATTCACCGATGCCCTATTACCGGTGCAATATTAATCTTCAATTAATTTTCAATTAATTTTCCCTATACAATGCTAAAAATCATTACAACACTATCACTATTCACATGAGTGTACATTAAAAATCAGTTATTTAAAATATAAGTCTTAAAAATATACATCACCGCCTCTGCTCAACTGTGCTGCTTCTGCCCAACTCGTTCAGCTCTGCTTTACTCTACCATTTGTTGTTGCTGCGTTATGGCTTCTATCCCCACGTTACTCACTTCTACTGTTGTTGTTGTTTTGGCTGGCTAAATTTGCTTTTGCTGTTGTGCAAGTTGATTTGGATTTCCACTTTTGTTCCTCTGTTGTTGTGCGCGTTGATTCTTGTTACTGTTCAGCGTCAAAGTTTTTTCGATCGCCGCGGTACGGTCTTTTAGCAACCGTTATTCTTTTATGCTTCACCTTTTAATTCTGTGTCTGTTTTACTGTTTTAATTCGCAGGTACTGTATATTTGTTTTAAAGAAAACTTAACGTTTTTACACAATTTTTGCGTCAAAAATTACACGCTATTTTCACAAATGAATTTTTTATTTTTTTGCACAGGTTTCTTTTAAATATTTAAGTTCATTCTTTTTGTTAAATTTATATTAGTGTGTTGTTTCTTCTCTTTTTGGTTCTTTGCATGTATAATTTAAAATATGTATGTATGTAGTATGTATGTCTCAGTTTACAAAATTGACAAGTAAAATATACAGAAACACAGACGCTATTGTTCAAAACATTTTCTGTGTTTTTATTGCAATTTTTTTTTTTAAATCCCGGTTGAGCCCCCATTTGTAGGATTTATATTTATTCATTTATTCTTAGATGTAAATATAGGTTTTTTAAATTTAGATTTAAGTCTAGATTTCAGTTCAAATTTTAGTTAGATTTCAATTTCACTTAGACTTAGTATAGGATAGGTTTTAAGTTTAGGTTTAATTATTTTAAGTTTCTCTAAAGTTTCCACACATTTTACTTAGACTTTAATTTAATCACTATTTGTTGGCGCAAATGTAATTTTGCTCCGAACTTCCGCAACACTCGTCTATACTCTACTCGATCACTTTTCACTCTGTCTGTACCTCTTGTTTTTCTTCAACCAATGAATATAAAACTGTTCGTTCTGTTGTCTATGTAAAAGAAATACTTCGTTCTGTTGTCTATGTAAAAGAAATACCGTAAGTCTGTTTATGTACTTCGCCGCACAGTGGAGTCGAAGTGCCGTCACGTACAGTGGTCCGAGTGTCTCATCCCACATATATGTGATCTGATGACACATAACTAATCTGTTAACTGATCTGATAGCACATAACCTGATCTGATAGCTGATATATAAAAATGAATGAAAAAGTTTTAAAAGATTTGGTGAGGACTAGAAATGTTTTGAAGAAAAAGCTCCGCAGTATAAAGACTGTTGAAATAGATACTCGTGAACAACTAAAAATTACATTTAAGCCTATAACAGAACCTTTAAAAGAATTTATAAATAATTCAAAGAATAGTGATAGATTGATCAAAAGAGAAGTAGAAAATGATGTGACGACAAAAACTAAACACAATAAAAATTTACATCTTAAGGAACCGTCAATTAAGTTGGTAACAAGTACATCAAAGAAACTTGTAGAAGGAACAATATCTGAATGATGACACTTTTTATTCACACAATTCCAAAATTGAAGAGAATTATACTGATTTATCACTTTTGCAAAGGAGAAATGAATTAGATAGCAGCTATGGACCACATAAAGATTATATCAGTAATAAATGGAAATTTGGTGATAGTAATATTGAACTGTCTAATGATAAAATTCAAGTTGGCGATTAAATGTGGGCTCTAACACCTGGTTTATTTTCTTTAATGTTCCATAAAACACCTAAAAACTATGACAAATCTGAACTAGAAATCTACAAAAAAGTTTTAATTCGTACTAATGCATAGAGAAGAGGTTACAAACCTGATGGTCACATTAAAGGAACTAAAGCATATAAATATAAACATATAATTAAAAAACTGTTTAAAGAAGACGATCTAAGCAATTTATTTTCATCAACCTTAAAAACAAAACATACTCGTAATTATAAAAGTGCTGGAATGATGCAATTTAACCCTTACAAACCAAACTATATATACTGGGATGATTCTAATGAGTTGGTAGAGGGGCGCGGACGTGGTTGTTATCAGCGAACAATACGGTCCGATGCACCGGGGGTTCTGGCTCGGGGACGAAACGGGTACGGCGGCGCTCTGGCTACCTGGCGGCGGTGAACTCGCGGTTGCGCGGTACGGGATCGGCTGCGGCTATGCGTGGGCTCGGATCGGCGGTTTTGTGCTGGTGAGCTGTTACCTCACTCCTAGCGATAACGTCGCGCGATTTAGGGCGAAGATGGCCGGAGGAGCAGGACGATCACGTCCGGCGCGGCCCAGGGATCTGTGCTGGGCCCGGACCTATGGAATCTGACCTACGATGGGATCTTTGGGGTGGAAATGCCCGAGGATGATCAGCTCGTGGGATACGCGGATGATATAGCGGCGGTGATCTTGGCGCGGGATATGGATGACGCCAGGGGGAATCTGAACCGGGTCATGATTAGGACCCGGATGTGGCTTGAGGACCACCGCTTGGAATTGGCCGGGGAGAAGACCGAGGTGATGTTGATGACGCGGGCACACATACCACTCGATGTCGGCATGCAGATAGGGGATGTGTCTCTGGTTACCCAGAGTGCCATAAGGTATTTGGGCGTCAGACTCGACTGTAGGCTGACTTACTGGGCCCAAATACGGCATGTGGCGACTAAGGCGGCGAAGATGACTGGCATGCTGAGCAGACTCATGGCGAATGTCGGAGGCCCGACACAGAGCAAGAGGAGGCTGATTATGGCGGTCACGAAGTCGATCTTGCTGCATGGGAGCGAGATTTGGGGAAATGTACTGGGTGAGAGAACCAAGCGCAGGGTACTCGAGGCGGTACAGCGGACGGCGGCCCTTAGGGTTGCTTCGGCTTACCGCACGGTCTCGGGCGCTGCGGTCCTGGTGATATGTGGGGAAATACCCATAGACCTCTTGGCGCGCGAGCGGTGGGAGGCTTGGAACTCGAGGGGGGAGGACCCTGGTGTTGGTGCTATTGGTCTGAGACCCCAAACTGTCCGGCGATGGCAGGACAAGTGGACCGCGGACACGGTCGGCAGGTGGACGGCAAGGCTCATTCCCTGCGTGGAAGTATGGATTCGGAGGAAATTTGGGGAAGTTAACTACTTCCTGACACAATTCCTCTCGGGCCACGGATACTTTCGAAAGTACCTGTACCGGATGGGCAGGGCAGATGGTCCCGACTGCATTTACTGTAGTATTACGGATGATGATGCAGAACACACTTTCTTCGACTGCACCAGGTGGCATGCTGAGAGAGGTGCAATGGCGCAGCGGGTTGGCGGGTTCGCTCCTGCCACCGTGATAGGGAGGATGCTCGATTGTGAAGACAATTGGGACGCTGTGGCACAGTACGTGGGATACGTTCTGCGGAGGAAGAAGAGGGACCTCGATGCGCTGCTGCATATCGGGACCCCCTCTGACAGGGACCAGGCGATACGGGCCGGGGCCATGGCGCCGGCTGCAAACTTGGCGGACCCAGACGTGGGTGATTGAGAGTGGTCCGAATTGGGACGTGGCTCTGGGCCTTCCCGAAGTAATGCGGAAAGCGGTTCCGGGGAGGAATCTACCCAGAGGAGGAGGAGGGAATTTTTTAGTGGCAACACCACTCGACGCAGAAGATGACGGTCTCTGTAAGTGCGAAGGCATTTTCAACCCTACCTCACACGCCAAAAAAAAAAAAAAAAAAAAAAAAAAAAAAAAAATGAGTTGGTAGAGCGACTTCGTCTATTACTTTCATCACAAGCTGCACTAATCATAATAACGAAATTGTATCAATTACTGAAGAACTACGCGAAGTTAATATAATAGAATAATATAAAAATATATAAAGTATGCCTGTGGATAAATTCCGACATTATCTAAACGATACTAGTAGTATAATTTCAACAAGAAATGCTCCTAAATTGTTGGGGATCTTTATGGATACGACCAACAACATTGATGTTCAGAACAAAAGAATCAAAAATGTGGCGAAACCTTTGGAAGAAAACGATGTTATCAATAAATTGTTTTTGCAAAGTCAAATTGAGAAAGCGGAAAGCAAATTATTAACTCACTTTAAGGAAGATAACAATTAAATATATGCCGATCTACAATCACAATTTGAAAACTTAGAACATAAATTAGCCTTGCGATTAGAAGAGAATAATAAAATTCAAGAAAACTTTAACAAAGCAAAATTACTTTATAAAGATGAATTTGAAAGGCTCAATGAGAAAATTTATAGATTTGAAAATTACATGTTTGCATCAATATCTGAAAGTGGGTCAAACAGACTACAACATAGTTCTTAAACTAAAGTGTAAAATGAGCTCAAAACGATATTTGGTAAATGAACTTCATAAACAAGCACGAAAAGTTTTTCCCCGTAGAAGAGTTGTAATGAAAGGAATAGATGATCTTTGGCAAGCTGATTTGGTTGAAATGGGAAATTATTCTAAATACAACAAGAATTGTAGATATTTACTAACCGTAATTGATACTGTTGTGTCCTGAAATATTTTCCTCGAAAATATAAATAACAAAATAACAAGGTTAATAATTTAATTTCTGAATAAAAAAAGGGTTTATTTCTTCAATGTTCTTTACAAAAAATTCTGGTTACGTACCGTGCGCTTCGGGTGTTACAAAAGTACTACCACAGAATATACATACAGAATACCCACAAGTGACAGTTGAAAAAGCCCCAAATCAGGTTTTGCACAAGTGTCGTGAGAGTGAATAAAATGATAGCATAAGCAATGTATTAAAAGCAATGGTTATACCTATACTTTTAAAAACACATGTTTTGCAATGTAAAATAAACTTTGAGTAGCAAAATGTGTGAATTTTTTGGGAAAAATTTGTTTTTTAGCTAATATTTCAATTTTATGAATGAAATCTTAAATCCGCGGTTTAAAAAATATTATAAAAAGTTAATGTGCAAATGAAAGTGTTATATTATATGCGTACAACAAAAAAAGTATGTGTAATAAGTTCTAAAACTTTGACTGAAATTTCCGGCAAGAGTGGAAATGCAAGTAATGCATTAGATTTTATATTATTGGATGGTTGGTTAGTTTTAAAAGCAAGATAAAGTTGTTCCAAACCGATGATGCAGCAAAGCAACTTTAACTAACAAACCATGGTATGTATGTTTGTGTGCCGGCACGCTTGTCTATTGATGAATTAAAGAGTTTCGAGGTGGTGGTGGTGGTGAAGTTTCATGAAACATTTTACGGATATACCCAGCAATAATCTACCCAGTATTTTAAAAAGGAATTTTACATGAAGTGCGCTTTGTTAAAACCACAGAAAATATATGTGCATTGGAATTAACTTGGGTTTTGCCACCGATGGCAAAATTGTATAAATGTAACCCTGATCTGATCACTTTCTCATCTAATTGGCTGTTATGGTGAAGGCAGTTTGTGTGCTTGTTTAAGAAAAAGGTAAGTTTATTTTCTTTTTACTGTTTATTTAATAGCTGCTAACATTTGCAAATGTTGTTTTCCTTTTAAGACTCTGGGGCTTACAACTACTAACTGGAGTGTGGATGTTTGTCAACAACTTTTGCCTACAAATAAGAATAGAGGCCCCCAGATTTGATCCACAAAAACCTGCTTTCAAAAATGTTTTAATTAGAGGTTTTCAAAAAACATTAAAATAAGGCATTCTTACAAACAAGTACGTAAAAAAGCATGCAATATTAAAAAACGATATGAAATAATATTTTATTTTCTAAAAGCTTCTTTTATATTTTTTTAGGTATATTCGTTTTTGTGTTTTGGAAAACATAACTTGGACGATAATACTGAAATTAAAAAGCGTAAACGATATAACACTAAAAGATATGGTTGGCGGACAACTATACACACAACTGCACATGCAAAAGTTGGTGCAGGAAAGTTTATATCATGAATGCCGTGCTGACCACATTAAACTGCCATAAAATTAAGTAGGTACTCAAACTCTAAAAATAAGTTTTTTGTTGGCTTTTTGTAAAACAATTTATTCTTTTAATTTCATTCGTAGACAAAATATATTAAAGCTCGTACAGTGCAAGGATATCATTGCATACGCTGCAATCTTCTAAACGAGAAAGACTGCAATACGATAGTTGGAAATTTTTATCAAATCGGCCTCTGTTCTATGTATATATATGGAGGATTGTGAAATTTTGTTATTTATAATTGTATTAGATAAGTATAATTGTGTTAGAACGAAATATTAATATTTAAATTTTTTTAAATTCCAATTTATTCTTTTTTTTTTTTTTTTTTTTTTTTTATCTAGGACCAGCACTCAGGAGATGACTCCTACATATGCGAAGCATTGTGCTGGGAACTATAGGAAAGGGATAGTAGAAGAAACGACAGGAGGTGAAGCTTAATTAATTATTTTGCAGCTCTGCTTTCGCACGTTCTTTTGTTTTTTATACTCGTAGCAGTGCTGAAGCTTCGGTTTAGTAGCTATTTTTATTATTATTTTACTTCGCCGGTGCTACACAATACCGACGAAGGAGGGCGTTCTGATGTGATTGTGGATTGATATCAGCTGAAGCCGGTATTGTTCAGTGACCAGTGACTATGCCTTCGCCACTGAAACCTTCCGACAACAACTTACACACAAAGACACACTAATGCACATCAGAAAAATACGAGATGTTTATTTTTATTTAAAAATTTTTTTTTTTTTTTTTTTTTTTTGTCTGAAACTGGGGTTGAACCCAGGTCTGTTTTTTGGTTGTGTAGTCAACGTGCAGACTACCATCCATCGTGCCATCGCCACCCTCAAATAAATAATGTTAAAACGCATGTATATATGTATTTTTGTTTAACGAAATAATAAGATAATGGAATTACCCCCTTATGCAAAAACCAATTGTTCAAGGTTAATTGTTAAACCAACATAAACTCAAACGACTTAAATTTTCTTTTAGAAGAAAAAAACTTAACAGAAACCGCAAAAATTAAAATGTAAATGCCGATAAAAATAAAACTTTGCATAGAAATTCTTTTCATAAAATTATTTTTTCATAAAATTGTTTTTATTTTAAATATAATTGTATATTACAGCAAGTATTTTATTTTTAAGAACTGCAAATTTTGTTTCGATTTCTTCTGGCTGTAGTTGCTTGCATTTCCCATATCATCTACGATCCAAAATCCAGCACCACATATTCACGCACTCGTTTAACATATAAAACGAAAAAGAAAAGAAATTTTTTTAATTTTTTGTTATAAAATTGGAAATTGAAATAGGTAATTAAAATGGCCATTTCTATTTTATAAAACACAAACACATTTGGTTGCTTTTATTAATGACAAAATCAACTGGAACTTCTTTTGCTTATGCTAAAACATTTATTAGCACTAAACAATTTTGTTCCAATTGGTTTTGTGTTTAATAAACCAACGGAACATTTGTATTTCATAACACACTAACACTGTTGGGGTAGGTAATCAAATATATTTAAAAACTTTTGGTCCAGTTTGTTTTGTCAATCACAAACCAACTGGCCATTTCTATTTTATAAAACACAAACACTTTTGGTTGCTTTTATTAATCACAAAATCAACTGGAACTTCTTTTGTTTATGCTAAAAAATTTATTAGCACTAAACAATTTTGTTCCAATTGGTTTTGTGCTTAATAAACCAAAGGAACGTTTGTATTTCATAACACACTAACACTGTTGGGGTAGGTAATCAAATATATTTAAAAACTTTTGGTCCAGTTTGTTTTGTCAATCACAAACCAACTGGCCATTTCTATTTTATAAAACACAAACACTTTTGGTTGCTTTTATTAATCACAAAATCAACTGGAACTTCTTTTGTTTATGCTAAAAAATTTATTAGCACTAAACAATTTTGTTTCAATTGGTTTTGTGCTTAATAAACCAACGGAACGTTTGTATTTCATAACACACAAACACTTTTGGGGTGGGTTTCAGAACTTCGGACACTAGAACTAGCACTCAAAAATGTAAAATGAAAATGTATGACTTACCTGGTTGGATCTGCAGGAACACTATGCAGCTTTGCCTCGTCGTTGCATCCCATTATGCAGTGGCGTCGACTCCTGTAAAAATATAGGACATTTATTAAAATACCATTCAAAATTAAATATTTCATTACTTACATGATGAAATATTCTCCGCTTATAGTTTTCGGTTTTTTCCCGACTTCTGTGCTTGTGGCTTTTTTGTGTACACTGTTGGTAATATGTGGACTAAATCATTAATAGATTTAAATCCACAAATCACCAACTTTGTACAAGATTTTGGCGCAAAATAGAATTTTATTTCTAATTTGCTCCAATTGCTACCAAAATATTTTTCCTTTGCCAATAAGCAAAAGGAAAATTTCACAAGCTTCGTACGACAAAGAAAGCAACATTTTTAAAAAACTATTTGTTGTCCCTCTCGCACGAAGCTTGAGACCTGGCAGCACTAAAATGTTTGTGTCGAGTCTAGTTGTAGTTTATGGTACTACTCATAAAAAATCAAAAACAATGATGACAAATAACAATAGGTGTAGAAACGCCGGCCAAGTGGTAGACGTTTACACTCTGCGCGTAAACATCCCGCCCCCTTGCAGAACTGCAACAAGGAGGGTTAAGAAAAACCGCGGGTAGCTCCGCTTGAACAAAAATTCATTTAACAATTCAAACAAGTTTTTAAATAAATACAGTAATAAAAAAAATAAATATACATATAAAATGTATTGTAAGTAATACAATTTATTGAATTCTCCCCGACGTGACATTAATGACAATCGTTGCTCCTTGACTGGATCCTGGGAATTGTAATGCAGGACTTTGCCGTTGCTGTACAGGCTGTTGTGGGGGAATTGACTGTTGTTGCTGTTGTCTGCCGCATCTCTCACATAGGGGTCTCTTTTGACGACGATGTCTTTTATTACGTTTGGTGTCTTTGTTGGCCTTGGGATTGTCGCCTTGTGTAGTGCGAAGGGGGTTTGTGGTCCGGTGAAGGAGTGTGTGGTGTTCGCCTGCGCAGTCGAGACACCTCTCGCGGCTCGTACAGTTGTCTCTCATATGAGAGTGAGCTAAACAATTAAAGCAATAATGAAATCTTTTGACGGTAGCCCAACGCTCCTTCACGGACATTTTTTTAAACTTAAGGCATTTTCTTAGTGCGTGCTCACTTTTACAAAGACGGCAGTCCCTAAGGCTTTCATCACGCGGGGTTAGTGCCTTTGATGTTGAGGGATCCTCTTCGGGTTTGCGATGAACCTCTAGTTTTCGGTTTGGGGCCGACATCTAAAGAAAAAAAAAAAAAAAGTTAATGTTTATTGAAAAAAAAAAAAAAACATTTAAAAAAATATTTAAAAAATACTAGTACTGCAGCGAATAAACTTTATTTCTCCAAATTTGGGTAAATTTGGGTGTGTCTAAACAATAAAAAAAAGGGAGTAGATTATTTAAAAAAAGTTAATACACTTTTTCAAAAATTTAATCGATTAATTTTCGATTATTCGCTTCAATTAACAGTTGCAGCACTAGTAGTTGTGTATGTCACTAATAAACAGAACAAGTATAACAACAACCACAACAATTTTAATGCTTTAACAATGCAAACGGTGGTGGTTTTTGTACTTTTAAAATTTGCAATAACAACGCTACTCAAGGTTTTCTCTTATAATAAATTTAAAGCAAGAAAATAAAAAAAATCATAACTGTACTCCTTTATTTTTACGAATTGTTATTCTCAGAAATTAAAAAAAAAAAAAAAAAAAAAAAAAGAGAAGACGAAATTAATGGTTTTCTGGTCTCGGCAAAAGAACAAGCTTCACTATTGGCCGAGTGAAAATGCCAGCAGCTGTTCTCACATCCGCAGTGCGGATCCTATTATCATGACCCGGGTACGTCTTTTCAATTCGACCTAGACGCCATTCATTCGGAGGGAGATTGTCCTGTCAAATAACCACTAAATCTCCTACTTCAAAATCTTCCTGCGGGAACTTCCACTTCGTTCGCCGGTGAAGCTCTTTCAAATATTCTTCTTTCCACCGTTGAGCAAAATGGTGGTGAAGAACTTTAAGCTTTTGCCACCTGTTAGCCATGCTTAAAGATAAATCGGAATAATCGGGTTCAGGTGGTGCTAAGAGCAGAGTACCTATTAGAAAGTGTCCTGGGGTTAGTGGAACTAAATCAGTTGGATCATCAGTCATAGCAGTTAATGGCCTCGAGTTCAAACATGCTTCAATACGAGTCAACATAGTTGTAAATTCCTCGAAGGTAAATTTCTGAACACCAGAAATTTTACGTAAATGCGTTTTAACGCTCTTTACGCCGGCTTCCCATAAGCCGCCCATATGAGGAGCACCAGGGGGTATAAAGTTCCATTCTATCTGCTGAAAACTATTTTGTATCAGGACTTTGCTCTTCATTTTAGAAAGGAAGTCCTTACCATCCGCACTCAGAACATTAGATGCTCCGACAAATGCAGTTCCATTATCAGAATACAAATGGGCAGGACATCCACGGCGAGAATAGAAACGAGCAAAGGCCGCAAGGAATGCGTCCGTTGACATATCTCCGGTTGCCTCCAAATGTATCGCTTTTGTTGCGAAACAGACAAAAACCAGTACATAACCTTTCGTTATTCGACAACTTCTACCAAGGTAAGATTTTATGTCAAACGGACCGGCAAAATCTAAACCAGAATGGGTAAACGGTCTTGAAAGAGACGATCTTTCAGGCGGTAAAGCAGCCATTATTTGCTGTCCAATTTTCTTCTTATAAATCGTGCACTCCTTGCAGTTATGGATAACTGTACGGATTAGATTCTTAAGTTTGGGCACCCAAAATTCATTTCGTATTAGACGAAGCATAAGGGAGTGTCCACCATGTACTGAGCACTTATGAACATGTTCCACAAACAATCGAGTAAATCGAGCTGAATAGGGCAAAATTTTGGGATATCGTTCATCATAAGTTAAACCAGTGGACCTAACTAATCGGCCGTTGGCTCTGACAAACCCATTAGAATCGACAAAAGGATTTAGCGTTAGCAAATTACTTTTCGGTGAAACTATGAAACCTTTAGCCAGTTGCGAGTACTCGGGTATAAAATTCTGCTGACACAAAAGAATGAGACGATCTCTTGTGAATTTCACCTCCGATTGGGTTAAATCTATGGAGTCATATAAACTTCTGCTAGTTTTTACATGGTGCAAACATCTAAAACAATATGAAATAATTCGCATTGCACGTGGTAAATCTGAAAAACGTTCCAATATGTCATATGGCTTTTCAATCTGCACAGAGAATGACTCAACTTCTAAGTGTTGATGAGCAACAGGCGGGAGTTGGGGCCAGGAGTTTCGAGGTTTAGTTAACCAAGAAGGTCCATGCCACCAAAGAGAATTATTTACCAGGTCTCGCGCTAGAATTCCACCACTTGCCAAATCGGCGGGGTTGTCTTTGGAATCTACGTGAAACCAATTCTCATTACCAACTTTTTCCACGATAAGCGCCACTCTATTTTTCACAAAGGTTGGCCAATGGCACGGGGGTTTTTTAAGCCAAGATAAAACAATGGTAGAATCAGCCCACATGTAAACCTTTCTCTTGTCTAGATTTAATTGACTACACAACGACTCCACCAGGTTTGCCATCAAAGCCACTCCACATAGTTCTAGACGGGGTAATGTCTCTGATTTAACAGGAGCTACCTTTGTTTTTGACGCTAGCAAATGTGACGTGATTTCATTAGGCGAAATACTTCGAACATATAAAGCAGCGCCATATGCCCTTTCAGAAGCATCGGAAAATGCATGAAGTTCAATTTCATTCTCGGGGAGAAAATTAACCCATCTTGGAATATTAATTTTCTCTATATTTGGATAATCGTTCAAAAATGCTCGCCACTGTACAAGAGTAAGGGGGTTCAAACATTCGTCCCAGTCTGTCTTATCTTTCCAAATTTGTTGCATGATAATTTTTGCAACGATTATTTTCGGAGAAAGCCAACCGGCGGGGTCAAATAACTTTGCAATTTCAGATAAGACAGTTCGTTTCGTGACTGTATCCTGGCGTGGCTGCGATACAAGTTTAAAATAGAAGCTATCTTTCGTAGCATCCCATCGCAAGCCCAAGGTTTTGGTAGTGCTGGCATCTGAAAATTTTAAGAAATCTGCATCGAGCAGATTCTCACGGGGTAAATCATCTAAGAGACGTAAATGGTTGGCCGTCCATTTTCGTAAAACGAAACCAGCTGAGCCAAGAACTTGGATAAGCTCATTACGTCTCCTGAGAGCGTCGCATACCTCATAAGAGCCAGCTAGTACGTCGTCGACATATATTTGGGATTTCAAAATTTCAGATGCAGAAGGATTTAGCAACTCACAATCAATTGCTAGTTGTAAAAGAGTACGAATAGCCAAATATGGCGCACAATTCACACCAAATGTGACCGTTTTGAGCTCATAGTCACGCACTTCAGATTCAGGATTATCGCGAAACAATATGCGCTGATAGTTTGTTTGATCAGGACGTATCAATATTTGGCGATACATTTTATCGATATCCGCGTTAAACACATAACGAAATAATCGCCAACGCAGAAGAAGAACTGTTAAATCTGCCTGTAGAACAGGTCCGGGATATAATATATTATTAAGACTTACGCCATTTGAAGAAGGGTTGGAAGCGTTGAAAACTACTCTAAGTTTAGTGGTAACGCTATCGGGCTTAAAAACTGCATGGTGTGGGAGATAGAAATTCGTCGCACTAGACACGGGGCTTTCCACTGCTTGCATATGCCCCATTTCAAAATACTCAAGAATCACCTTATCATACTGTGTTTTTAGCTCGGGGTTTCTCAAAAGTCGACTTTCAGTACGCTTAAACTGGGACCAAGCACTAGTGCGTGAGTCGCCTAAAGACAATTTTTCTGAAAATTCTAGCCGGAAAGGAAGAGTAACTACATAACGGCCATCGGGGTTCCTATAAGTGGTATCTTGGTAAAGTCTTTCGCAAAATCTTTCGTCTTCGGTAAGCGTCGAAGCTTGTGGAACTTCTTCAAGTTCCCAAAAACGAGCCAGCTGTCTATTTAACTCTACGTGAGAGCAAAATGATGAGACAGAATGCAAGGGTTCAGATTGAACAACTTCACCAGTAATTATCCAACCAAAAACTGTTCTCTGAGCGATCAGGTTGCCATTTGGATATTTTTTGACATCCCCTGTTAATATTTTTGGATATACATTTCCTCTGAAAAGTATGTCCATTCGGGTACACATGACGTCGGTCATTGTGATTTCGGGAAAATTGGAGGTTACGATATTTGAAATCGTACACGAGGGCAACCGACCGGTTATTTTCTCAACAACATAAGCAAAAATTTTGATTTCAAAACCGGGGTCGATCGGCGAACCGATCGTAAGCTCGCACATTGTTGAAGATTTTCCAGCTAAGCAATCCATCATACCAGTAACATTTGTCGATGGCACCGAAAATGTTGGTATTGCAAGCATCCTTTGTAACCTCCTTGAGATAAAGGTGCCTTGCGATCCTGGGTCAATCAGCGCTCGAGACGAACATCTCATATCGTTAATATGCACTAGGCAAATGGCAGATCCTAAGATGACTGTCGCACTTGGGTTTGACGTTAGACGCGAAGAGTATGTATGCAGATTACGACTCGCCGCTGAGATTGAAGGGTTTAAATCGAGAGGTGGTTGTTTATTATTGTTAGCTGGGTTTTGAGTTAATATACATGGGCTTTTAGAAAACGAAGGATTCGCTTCTTGAGAAGTAGGCAACTGGGGTGAATTATTGGAAGAATTATCTAACCTATGGTCTCCATGAAGCAAAGAATGGTGCTTCTGTTTACAAAGGGAACAAACATGAACACTACGACAATTTGTAAACTCATGAGAGGTTGCCAGACAATTCGTACAACATCTTAAACGTTTTACTGTTGACAATCTCGCATCTACACTCTGGCTCAAGAAACTAGAACAGAGCCTTAAAGGATGACCACCTTGACATAGAAAACAGCGGATATTTGCTGGTGAATTTCCTGTCTTTGTGGAAAAACTCTGAACCTTCCTATTTATCTGTGACTGCCGTTTAGGAGAACTTGAAGATGCACTCTTCCGGGTACTGACAGAATTTTGAAGTTTAAATGAGTTATGAACGGGGGTAGAGTTCGATTGCCTAATATCTGAAATCGACTCTAGCGTTTTAAAATGGGCTGTCAGGAACGCATCCATATCCTCCCACTTCAGAGTGGATTTAGTAAATTTTTTCGACTGTTCCCAGAGGCTCAGAGTGTTCTCGGGTAATTTTGTAGCGCAAATGTATACCAAAATCACGTGATAAAAAACTTCTGGGGTCACTTCTAATAACGAGAGATTTGTGATACAATCATTAATTGTCCGCTGTAAAGTCTTGATAGTCTCTCCGGTTTCATGAGCAAGGGGTTTAATATTAAGCAAAGTGCGAAGCTGTTCGTTTATGAGTGCGCTTGTGTTCTCATACGTGTCAACCAATTTTTTCCATGCAATCGCATAACCATCATTGGTCAAAGGTACACTTTGTATGGCATCATGAGCATTTTTTGCGGTTTTCTGCAATAAATAATATAATTTCTGTACCGGTGTGAGGCGGGGGTTATTCCCATACAAAGCGGAGAACATGTCTCTAAATGAAGGCCAACTCTTATAATCACCATAGAAAATTGGTGTATCACAAGGGGGTAAATGCATCATTGGCATTGAAAAATCTAATGATTTTTCTATTTTAGAAGTTGATTTCAAATGTTCCATATTAGAAATTATAAGCGAAAGACCTCGGGTGTATATTTTATAAGAGTCGAAATACTTTTTCTTGATCTCTTTGATCTGTGGGCTCTTAACTTTCTCAGCCTCAACGATTAAAGCATCATATGATGACCGAACTGCGTCCCATAAACGATTAATTTCCTTCTCATGACTGCAAAGTGAACCCATTTGGTGTTCATCTTCGGAAAGACTGGCTAAGTAATCTTCGAAATCTGCCAAACGCTCGGCATTGCTCATTAAGTTCGACAAATCCATTTTTGATCGAAGGGCGTAAGGTGAAGTCATAAAAAAAATTAGAAATTCGTGATCGAGGAAAAAACAAAAAAAAAACTTTACAAGCGCAATAAAATTTGAAAAATATTCGAAAATATGATAAAAAAATATTTAAAAAATACTAGTACTGCAGCGAATAAACTTTATTTCTCCAAATTTGGGTGTGTCTAAACAATAAAAAAAAGGGAGTAAATTATTTAAAAAAAGTTAATACACTTTTTCAAAAATTTAATCGATTAATTTTCGATTATTCGCTTCAATTAACAGTTGCAGCACTAGTAGTTGTGTATGTCACTAATAAACAGAACAAGTATTACAACAACCACAACAATTTTAATGCTTTAACAATGCAAACGGAGGTGTTTTTTTGTACTTTTAAAATTTGCAATAACAACGCTACTCAAGGTTTTCTCTTATAATAAATTTAAAGCAAGAAAATAAAAAAAATCATAACTGTACTCCTTTATTTTTACGAATTGTTATTCTTAGGAAATGTAAAAAAAAATTGTTTTAAGTAAAATTAATATTTATTGAAAAAAAAACACTTTAAACAATTCAATATGTATTTTTCCTAAAGGCAAAATACTAGAAAATGCTATTAATTTGAAAGGGGATCACTTGAGAAGCAAATGCGTTTTGCCATCGACAAAATTACTTTCACCTTCCGATCCTTTATCTTGTTGGTTGCTTTTCAAAAAAAGAAAACTCACAAACACACCGTTTACAACCTTATGATTTACTATAAAAGCACGTACCTTTTATTTTCAAACACTTCGAAGACAAAATTAAACCTTTTAAAATTATCCGGGTATGGAATATGGCGGAAAAATTAAAACAACCAGATATAGGTATCTGAAAATAGAAATATTTTCTTAAAAATATTTCAGGCTCGGGGGGTTCTATCCGGCTCGAAGGACCAAAATGTTGTGTCCTGAAATATTTTCCTCGAAAATATAAATAACAAAATAACAAGGTTAATAATTTAATTTCTGAATAAAAAAAGGGTTTATTTCTTCAATGTTCTTTACAAAAAATTCTGGTTACGTACCGTGCGCTTCGGGTGTTACAAAAGTACTACTCATAAAAAATCAAAAACAATGATGACAAATAACAATAGGTGTAGAAACGCCGGCCAAGTGGTAGACGTTTACACTCTGCGCGTAAACAGATACTTTCTCAAAATTTGCATGGACTGTAGCGATCAAAAGAAAAACTGGACCTGAAACAACACAAGCAATGGCAGATATTTTTCAATTGGGACGAGTACCGAAAAATCTGCAAACTGACGATGGTAAAGAATTTTTCAATAAACATTTTGCGGAATTGATGCATAAATATAAAGTTAATCACTATTCAACGTATAGCAGAATGAAAGCATCAATAGTCGAACGATTTAATAGAACTTTAAAAGGAATGATGTGGAAAGAATTTAGCTTTAATGGTTCATGTAATTGGCTTGATATTTACAAAAAATTGATTAACGCATACAATAGAAGAGTTCATCGTACCATCAAAATGCCGCCGATTAAGGTTAGTTCATCGAATGAGAAAAAACTATTAAATACGGTATACAGTCACTTAAAAATGTATAAAATGAGTGAATTTAACGTTGGAGATCATGTACGAATTAGCAAATATAAACATACTTTTGAAAAAGGCTATACCCCCAATTGGATATCAGAAATTTTCACTATTAAATCAGTTCAAAATACATATCCATCAACATTTATACTGGAAGATTATCTTGAAAATGTTATCAAAGGTGGATTTTATGCTGAAGAACTTTCAAAAACCAGATTTCCTAATACATATTTAGTTGAAAGGGTCATTAAAACTAGAGGAGACAAAGCATTTGTTAGATGGTTGGGATTTTCTAATCAACACAATAGTTGGATAAGCAAAGATGAAATATTGTAAACAATATATAATAGCATAATTATAAGATAATAATAATAAATAAATAAATACTTTTAATATAAGCAATATATAATGGAATATTTTATTTATTTCACATCGGACAGTCGAAATGTCAATAACACTTACTCTGAGCTCCAACTCATCAGAGTTATCGGCAAATAATTTTCCACCCATTGATTTGAATGAGTCATATGAGTGTGCTCTAACAGATTTTCATTCATACTATAGTATATCGAATGTAGACATCTACAACAAAATGTTTCATATCGGTGAACTTGTAATTGAAATACCAATTGGATCTATGAATTGAATGATATAGTTGATTATATAGAGGAACAATACAAACGCTACAGACCTGCAAACAAAATTCATATAGAAGCTAATAACAATAGAATGCAAGTTATAATTTACAGTTCCAAGGATCCAATATATTTGAATAAAGAACATACAATAGGTAGTCTATTGGGATTTAATAATAAAATATTGTCTCCTAACGAAGATCATTATTCCGATCTTCCAGTTAATATTTTCAAGGTAAATAAAAAATGAATTTCCAATTAATGTACCTCCAGGCTATAAAATAGATGAGATTCCGAGAAACGTCATCTATTTACCTGTTAACTCCAGATAGATAAGTACACTAGCTTTAAGAGTGGTTGATCAGCACGACTCTTTAATTAATTTCCGAGGAGAGGAAATAACTATTCGAATACACTTGAGGCCTACTAAATAATGATAATATGTAATACAAGTATCTTGAAAAGTAACGCTGCAAACAATTCTAAAACTCTATTCGAACCTAAACGAAAATTAAAGAGATCATTGAAACATAAAACGCTAACAACAACAAATAAAAACTTTCTCAAGTCTTTAAATTTAAAATTGAAAACAAAATGAGTTCAATAATAGACGTACTAGATAAACCGTTATCTGATGAAAATATAATAAAAAAAGACTACCTTGCATACATGCCATATCTACAATCTTATAACAATAATGATGAAATTCGAATTTCATTACAAAATCAAGATTTATATGTGCTACCTAGTGAAAGCTATTTATATGTAGAAGGATTTGTAGTAGATGAGAAAAGTTCAAAATCTTCACAAAACTTTAAATTGAAAAACAACTTTGTTGCATACCTCTTCGATGAAATTCGTTATGAACTTAATGGTATTGAAATCGATCACACACGATATTTGGGAGTCACGAGCACCATAAAAAATTTGGTTTCTCTATCGCCTACCGAAAGCATCGTGATACAAAATGCTGGATGGAATAAAACTGATGATGTAAAGCTTGAAGCACTACAATAAAATTCTATTAAATGCTAAACATGAATTGATACTCTTGCGTAATAAAAACGATGAAGATCTTGTGCACTCGAGCGTTCTAACTGAAAAAGCTAAACTTACGATTTCACTCATCTCATGGAGAATTCCACATGTACAATTATCTGATCTTTGCAAATTGAATATGATTAAAACTATTAACAATGGTGTTCTCATACCGATGGCCTTTCGAAGTTGGGATTTATAAAATTGCGTATGACAAGAATACACGCATCTATGGATAAATCAAAGGCAACCCAACGCTTTTCGTGACGGCGACCGATAGTTATAGTAATTGGACCAAAATAGTCCAAACCAGTGTAGGAAAATGGGCGAATGTATGGCGATAGTCTATCTTTTGGCAAGAACCCCATAAACGGTATCACCGGCATTGTACGACGAAATTTACAAATATAACAATTAGAAATAATCTTACGTAAAATATTTTTCAAGCGGGGAATCCAGAACACTCTTCTAATTTTATATATTGTAGCTTCAAAATTTTGATACCTCATTTTGTCGTGTACATGAGCCACAAACAACTCGGTGATGGTATGAGACGACGGCAATATTATCGGGCGTCGTATATTCAAAGGTAACCAAGTAGCAGCATCCAAACGACCATAAGCTCGAAGCAACAAATTTTCATCTATGTAGGGCGACAGGGTATACAATTCACTACCTTTAGACAAACTACCCTTATTTTTAATTATTTCAATTTCTTCATTAAAATTATCCTGTTGCGCTTGACGACAAAGATAAGCTTCAGCAATTTTTCACTCGGCAGCAGTTAGACCATGTGGTTCATCTGGGCAGTGTGTTTCTTTTCGACAACGATAGATAAAACGAAAAATCCAGGCGACCGTCCGTTTTATTTTCAAATAGGAGGAAAATCTTCTTACTTCAATAACAGTAGTGGTGCTCGACAGCAGTACAAATTTAGGGCGCAATTCTTCTTCACATAAATTGTCAGATTTCCTTGTATTAATTTTCGGCCAGTCATCTTCATTACAATGAAGGAATCCGGGGCCTCTATACCAGCGGAAATTTTCAGAAAACTGAACTTGGCTATTCTTTCTGGTTACTTCATCAGCAACAAGGATCTGGTGAAACATTTCCTTAATATCCCCACAAGCTGCTACCGCACCAATACGAAAGTTAAACAAAACCGATGGCAGCGGGTTATATTCTTGCGGACATTTCAGTAGGTTGGAGTTCAGGGAAACACCTTCAACGGAAGCGGCGGCATCAAAAACTAAACGAATTTTTTCCGGTTTATTAGGATTAACTACTGCAAAATGTGGGAGATACCACGTCCTAGTGCACACATCTCCATTTTGCATAGGCGACAGTTTTCGTATATACCCCTTAGACAAATAATCGCTCATGATAGATTTATAGGCCGCAGCAAATTCAGGGTTCCTTTCCATTTTCCGTTCTATACCCTTTAACCTATTTAAAGCCATAGAGTAACTGTTAGGTAGCACAACATCGTCACTACGCCACAAAAGTCAAGATTGGAATCTACCATCAATTTTGACAGTAAACTCTTTCATAATTTGACGAGCTCGTAAATCGTCTTTTGACTCAATGACTGGCAAGGCTTTTACGCCAAAATTTTAGATCTCAAAATAATTTTTCACTAAGTCATGGATTTGTTGCTCTGGCTGTACTGACAATAAACACAAACGTGAATTGGGTGATTTACCCCTCATCGAACCAATTACCACCCAACCTAGTGGTATTTTAGCGGCATACGGACACCCTCTTCCAGAGGCACGACTTCATCTGGCAGGCCCAGATGGCAATGGTCCAAACCAATTAAAACCTTTGGAGCAACACCATTATATAATTTTATAGGCAGAACAGGATGAGCACTTAAATCCATATTAAAGCTTTGAGTAGGCAATTTTAAATTCGAGACACTATAAACGTACTTCAAAGCGTATTTTCAATTTACTTTGCTGCCACTTAAGACCCAGTTGCTTTACCAAGGAGCTATCCATCATTGTAACAGAAGAGCCTTTATCCAATAATGCATAAGTTTCAATTTTATTACCATTACCATACAGTACAATAGGCACCACGCGAAACAATAAAACACCCCTATCATTGGTTTCCGATACGCAACTAAGAACAGATTTATTTTCACTTTTAGAATCCCTCGTCGTGGGCAACTGCGATGAGGCTATTTCTCACTACTGCTGGCTATTACATCATGCAACAATTTATTGTGTTTTCTTAGGCAACCATCTACTGAACATTGTCTTCTGTCACGGCAAATGTTACTCGAATGTCCAACACTGAGACATGAAAAACACAATCTTCGTTTTTTAACTTCACTCCACCTATTAGGTACACTCAAATTTAAAAATTTACGGCAATAAAATATTTTATGTGGGCCCATGCCATGTGGGCACTTAAGCTGCTGCAATTTGCTGTCCGCAGTATGCAAAACAGTCTTTCTTTTTGACTCACAATTAGGGCGACTGACCACAGAACTAGATGTTTGTACACTTCTTACTAAATTTGCGACACGCTGCAGAAAATTACTAAAATCCAATACAGTAGGCCAATGCTGCAAAGTCGTAGTAAACTGAGCCCAATCTAAGCGTTTACTCATTGGTAGCTTCTGGACTAATTCTTCCATTAGCGTAGGATTCGATAAATGTTGTTGGCCATTTGCAGTTTCCAAAAACGCTGACCTTTATAGAGTACGGTATTAGCCTATCAACAGCATTTTCTCCTATAGGCTGGACCTCTTTTATTTGTTGTAACTGGCAGCGGATTAGTACCTCGGGACGACCATACTGAAGCTTGAGTTGATCAATAACTGTTGGGACATTATTAGGATGGATGAGAAGCGACTTCACACATTCGTTTGCTTCACCCTTCAGCGCTTTCTGAAGTCTTAAGAAATTTTCAAAATTATTATAAAAATACGGTACCAGTCCTCCGGTGTACCACAGAATTCAGGCAAATCATAAATTTTACGCTGGGTAGGCGTGGCAAGAGTAGCAGACTGAATATTAAATGGCTGAGTCGTCAACGACTGCTGCTGACTTTGGTAATTGGGGTTTGTAGTAGAATACGGCATTGCGTCACAGCGTCCAATTATCTCTTCTGGCTCAAAATCACTTACAACTGGAGTTGCGCTAGCTGAGGCTGAAATATTTCCAATTTCAGTACCTTTCATGGCTTTTTGCATATTGAGCAACTACGCTTGCAAATTTTCAATTTGACGTTGAAGACATTCCATATTAGTACTTACGTTGGCTGAAGATGTAGTTTGTTGAAATCTTACACTAGGGCCAGCTGTCAATGTCGGTAGATTTTGCACTTCAACTTCCGTGTTTTGTGGGGCTACAGTTGAGGTTGTGTTTACAACAGTACTCGTGTCAGTTGTTGATGTTGTTTGGACACTGGTGACAATTCGTTTCGGTTGGCGAGTTACTAGGAACACTTCAGAATAAATAAGTTCCCAAATAAATTTAAAAATCAACATAAATTGTTCCGGCAGGAATGAAACCACAAAAAATCGCACAAAGGCTGCGAAATATAATTTGTTGCCACTGGCTGCGGCTTGAGTCTTGTAAAGGGCGAATTTAACAACACCAAATAAGGCACAAATCAATTTCAAAATGGTGCGTTTATTTCTATTAGGAAACACAAATTAATAACAAATATTACCATAAATAATCAGAACAAACTTACCGCAGTGCTTTCCATCACAAACTAAAACTAACTTACTGTCAATCTTTACAGCAACCGTTTACTTTTATGTACATACATATAAGAACATAGAAATAATACATATGTACACGTATAACGCATTAAAGAAAAAACGGTAACCGTTTAACAACTAAAAAGCACTGCAGTGTGAACTGTATAAAGAACAATAACTTTACATAAGCATAAGAAAATTCAAGTATATAAGCAAATAAGAATACATTAAGGAGTCACTCATTCATCGGGCCAGCAAAGAGATTAAATATACAAATATAAATGAAATTAATTCAAACAATAGATTCAAATTTTACGTTAAAATATATCAATAAATTTAAGGAAATGAAATATGAGCCATTTGGCGACACATATAAATTATAGGCGTCTAAGTACATTAAATACTCTGATGTCTTATTTTTATCAAAGTCTTGCATATATTTATTGTTCGCCTTCGAATATTTCTTGGAACACTGAACTAGTCCGCCCCTAATACCACTTTGGACAAAAGAATGTATGTTGGAGTCTGTAATCAACTCCAAAGTTATTTCTGTAGTCTTCAACATTGCATCCCAAGATAGTCCTGGTGCTGTATAATAATGGGCTGGAACTAAATCATAAATACTTTTACATATTTTTCGAAAATGTTCAAAAACATCTGTAAGAAGCAGAACATATGTTTTCAGATAGAGTTCAGTAGAATCGCGTAGTGTTCTACTATTGAACTCATTCCATATTTTCTGCGCATGTTCATATTCAATAATATCACATTCCGAATCACTTAAAATATTAAAAAAATGTTCTCTTCTTGGGAGTTCTACTGCATCAAACTTTGATATAGAATCTATGTACGAGTAAGGAAATACTCCCTTTCTTCTAATCAAATCAAAGTGACTATCAATATGAAACATTTGACGAACCGTATGAAAATCAGAAATATCAAGATTTTTCGCCAAACTATCTAAACTAGAAGCCATAAATCTAAAAGAATCTAAAAAACGTATTTCAACTCCAGAATTCTTTTTCATCGGAATATAAACTGATATAGAAATATAGCGCTCTTTATTTTATGGGATGACTTTTATGACACCATTTTTAATAGTAGCAAGTTCTTTAAAAAATAAATGTGCATCGTATGCAGATAGATTATGGAAGATGACGGGTATGAATTTGGGTATTTTGTACATTAAATTGCACTCACTATGAGCTGCACCATGATAATTGCCAGTAAGATGACAGTGATCTATAACCTTATCATTCTTCAAACTTTTCTTACAAATATGACAATTTTGTGAGTTATTGTAGGAATTTAATTCTTCAGCAGATATATTCATTAGTTTTTCTTTACTTAGATGTTGTTCATAAATATAAAGACTGTCGTCAACTATTTTTCTAACGAATACTTCTGCTGAATCTTCTCCAAAGTATTGCCTATATTAGTTTCTTCCTTAAAACTACACTTAACAAAATAACTAAATGCACACGGATTATGCTTTTGAATATTTATAGTATTCGTACCTGCACTTTCATAATTTTTTTCTAAAATTGACTCGAAGTCAGCATAAATAATAAAAGGCACGTCCATTTGCTTATTATAGTGTGTAAATTTTTTGAAAGCATCTTCATCAGCCGGAATTTTTCCGACTTTTCTCCCACAACACTTTTTATGTTGTTGAAGTGTTATTTCATCATGGGTATAAAATAAGCAAGTGTTGCAAATAAAAATTTTTCCTTGATGCGATGTTATGCTGGATCGAATAAGCCTTAAAAGATAGTAATTTTAAATTATTTATTATTATATAAATATTTAATAAATGTAAATATATATAACTTACTTTGAGATGTTTTTGATAAGAACATAGCGAAAATTGTCTTCTGAGTGAAGCAAGAGTAAATTAATGTGAATTGCTTTTTCTTCTTTTGTGATGTAGTAAGGTCTAGTTAGTGATGCTCCATTTTGACCAAACACATTCACACTCATACTATTTTGTTTTTCAAAAACTTTTAACTGCTTCAGAGGGAGTGGAAACTGCAGCCCTTAAAAATTTAATACTCTACCACCAACAAAAATTGTATCATTTCTAATATTTTCTATATTGTAGTTATTACAATTTCTCATTTGTCTTGGATTTAGACTAGAATCACCACACAAAGCTGCAATTAAACACCATTTGAAACAATATATATCATTGTTCTCAATGTTTACACAACCACCATTTTTGGCTATGGTTTTCGGTAGTGGAATGAATCGTGAACCTCTTATTATTGATGCTTTGTTTACATTTAAATCTAAATACTTTATACTAATAAGAGTCCAACCGCTGTCTCTTTCCTGGAATTCATCCATTTTTACACTTATTTCCTCTGCATGTTTCTTATAGAATTCATCAACATCATCAGCAATGGTGAGCAATGTCATTTTTGATATATGTACCATAGAAGCTACACACATATCATCATTGACCAATTTCATGTAGTCGCAAGTTAGTTCCATATTAAATTTCAGTGTAGTATGTTTCTGACTTCACTCTTTTAACCTTCCTGACTATTTTCATTTTTTTGTAAATTTCAATCAGTCGTTAGAGCTTCAGTCTTCTTGTTTAGTATCATTGTTTGCTTCATACACAACAATATTATCTTCGTATTCAGTACCACTTTCCGCATCAGAATCTGGATCTGAGTCGATTTCATTCAGAATAGCTCTTATGCGCTCAATATCTGCCATATCTAAATAAAATCTCACGATAATTAATTTTGAACATAATTCTTTTATTAAATCATAAAATTGTCCATTTTCATCTAAAAATTTCTAATTTAGCAAAACCAACTTACCTGACGAAAATGTAACACTTAACTATAAGTCGGTCTCACAGACCGTCCGATTAGTAATCACCTGTACAACACTTCAACTCAAACGCACTTGTTACACTAAACGTTGTATAATGAGAAATGATGAAGATACTGAGAAAATGACGGAGTTGTCATTTTTTGTTTTCGTGAAATTAACACAAAAGTGATTCATCGGTCTCACAGACCGACGAAATGGTCAGGAAGGTTAATTGGTTGATTATACATCGCATTGCATTTTTTAAAAACTCACCAGGAAAGAGGATGTCTTCACTTTTGTTGTGAAAACGATACAATCCTTCCACTAAAATGGCTATACCTCCTAGTCAGATCATCATTAATACTGACTTCAGGGAAACAATTTCTTTTATGTTTATGTGTTCTAAGATGAGTATCCCATGATGAGGATGGTATCATTTCATTGCAAGCCTGACAATGATTTAATAAATTCCCTATCGAGGTATGCGCCAATGCATCACCATTGGAGTGTACCATACTCGACATGTGTGTTTTCATATGCGCATTCAAACTTGTTTTACACAAAAATAATTTTCCACAAATAGTGCAATGCAGTTTCTTATGCACATTTAGCATGTTTTTTCTTAAAGAAACATTGCATATATTGCATGTGTCATATTGTTCTTCGACACCATGCTCAGCCATATGTCCTTTGAGCTGATATTGCATTTCAAAATATTTTTTGCATATCGAGCAATGAAGTTTCTGATGCACTCTCAAGATATTTAAATTAATGAAGGTGGAATCACAAATTGAACACTTTACTGGAGACATTTTGTATTTATTATATTTTTATTATTATTATTATTTCTATTATTATATTTATTTTTATTTTCACTTTAGTAAAATTATAATAATATATATAATAACAAATTTTGTATTTATTCACAAACTCTATAGAACTTGAATGTAGGAAATGTAACTGATAGAATTGTCCCGGTATACTGTTAAAACTTGGACTATAGTTTTAATTTAAGTGAACACCAAAAAAGCAAAATTTACCTTTGTGGTATTTCAATGAAAGATACAAAAATTAAAAGTGCTTAAGTAAGCTTAATTTTGAACTATATACAACTACAAGTAACGGTCATATAGCAGAAAACAAAGAAAAAAAAATTAAGAATAATAAATAAATAAATAAACAAAATTTCAACTAACAGCATATGGGAAATAACTGAGTGCGATTCTGTATACATACATATATTTAAACATGTCAAAGAGAGATAGCTGACAATGAGCTGAGGAGCAGCAGCCGGCTATCACTTGAGAAATACATATGTGAGAGGGGGTAGATAGATACAGCTTACAAACAGAGGAGTGTCAGGTAGACATCAGATATCAAATAAGTGGTATGTTGGTTGAAAAGCATTTTGTTATTCATTCAGTGTATTACTTTTAAAGCAGCAGTTTCAGCTATAAGAAAAAAATAGTAGAATGTCCACATCAAGCATTGAAATCCTCGAGGTAGTAAAGTTGCCCAAAATCGATATTCCTATCCTTATGGCTCTCTACGACGACTCCTCTGACGACAAAATGTTGGACGAAGCAGCGGCCGTTTGCGAGATGTACCATGATGGGCAAGACGAGATGCTCAATAGAGTGGTGGCTGAATGTGAATTTAGGCTTCAACAGCATCAAACAATAGCCGAAATAAAAGCATTTAAAGAAGGATACAACAATTTGCTCATGAATGAGCATAAGGATGCCATCATCTTTTTTCTGCACATGGTTGAGGAAAATTAAGATTTCGGGGTGGAAGAAGAAGAAGGTAAGGAGCACTTCTCTTGCTGTCCCTGGTACCACCCAGATTGCCTTGAGGGACCGGACACCTGTCGGTGTACTATATATTATTTAAGAAAAATGAATACACTAAATTTAATTAAATTGTATTCATCTATTTATAATAATCAATAAAATGTAATTATACATATACATATATATATACATATTGAAAAAAGGTCTTTTGATTTTAAATTGTATAACAAAAATAAATTGAGGAAGGAAAATAAGAAATAAATAAATAAAATTTTCAAATTGCAAATGAATGAATTAATTTGTTTAGCAAGGAAAAGCATTCAGACTGATTTTAAAAATATCATTGATAATTGCAATAAGTCTGACCGAAGTGTAGGAAAACAAAAAAGAATTACTACAGCTATTCTAAGATATCTTTTAACAAGATCAATAAAAATAACAGAATGAATTTTTTTGAAAAATGTTGATGAGCAAACAAAACATTAAGAGCATGCACAATCATGTTATAAAAGCATAATTGCAGAAAATCAGTAAAAATAACAGAATGAATTTTTTGAAAAATATTGTTGAGCAAGCTAAAGCTGAAAAGCATGCACAATCATGTTTTAAAAGTTTTTGAATAGGCATAACTGAATAAAAAAACAAGAGATTGTGGGAAATTAAAGGGTGTGAAATTGTATATTTAACAAGCAGGTCAACATTTAAAATCAGCACATCAAAACGAACCTAATATTAACAATATTTTCTTCAGAAAAAAAGATAAACTGACCTTCCTTAATATTTTATAGAAAAAAAGAACAGACTTAAACTTAGAGCAAGTATATGTTTGTATTTATACACAAGTATGTGAGTATGTAAACATCCAAAATAAAGATTATTATTATCGAACCACATAAAGTAGAAAAACCAAGCATAACATACACTCATATACGCCACACACCAAGGAAACATATTATGCATGGAAACAACCAAAAATTTATTTCCAAAAATGCCTACTTGGTAGTTTTAATGAAAGAAAAAATCTTCAAAAGTACACAGCAACTGGCAATTGAAGCAGCAATACAAAATCAGTAAGATCGAATATTACATACGCATATACAAACAAAAACGAATTTAAACATAAATACGATCAGCAGCTTTTAATAATTCTATCTGCGCGTATCTCCACTGCCACATATAGCGGCAGAACAAATCGATAAGATACCAACAGTTAATGGGAGCAGCAAACCAAAGCATCATAAAACTACATACGGTAAGCTGCAGTTAATTTCTCTCTGTCCATATCTTCACTGCCACATATAGCGGCAGAGCAAATCGATAAGATAAAAACAGGGAGTTCAAGCAGCATACTAAAACCAACAAATCGAATACAATACAATTTAATATTCCTCTCTGCCAATTCTCCACGCCACATAGGATAGAAGAACAAATCCATAAGATAGGAAGAGAGAAATTAAGCAGAATGCAAAAACCAACAAAAAAATAAATACGCTCAGCATCACTTCATATTTGTCCCCACCATATATCCACGCCACATAGGACACAAAAACAAAACAATAAGACGAAAAATTAAACACGCGCGCACACACAAACCATAACAAATTATGCGCAATAGAAGAAAACAAAATATATCCAGCACAAAAATATGCAAAACAGCATTTATGCTTCAAAAACAAAACTTGTGTACAAATTAACAAAATGGAATATATACCCCTTTCATCCGAAGCCATCTAAATAAACTGTAGCCATCAAGAAACTATTTAAAGAAAGAAAAAAACTTTGTCACCAAAAAAAATATCCAACAATACAAAAATATGCAAACCATAGCATTTATGAATCGAAAAAAATTGTGTACAAATTAAAAAAATAAAATTGAATATATCCACGCCACATACGACACAAGAACAAAACAATAAGACGAAAAATTAAACACGCGCGCACACACAAACCATAACAAATTATGCGCAATAGAAGAAAACAAAATATATCCAGTACAAAAATATGCAAAACAGCATTCATGCATCAAAATCAAATTTGTATACAAATTAAAAAAATAAAATTCAATATATCCCCGCTTTCATCCCAACTGGAACAATCAAGAATGTATGTATTTACGCACAAGCACTAAATACAAAAAACATTCAGAAAGAGAGGATTTTGGAATGAGAGAGAGAGAGAGCGCGAAAGAGAGAGATAAAGAGAGAGAGCGCGAAAGAGAGAGGTAAAGAGAGAGAGAGCGCGAAAGAGAGAGATAAAGAGAGAGAGAGAGGGCTCTGCCATTGCCACTTCCGCTGCCCTGCTTCTGCCATTAACTCTGCCACTTCCTCTGCCCAGTCTCTGCCAGACCTATGCCCGGTCCGCAGTAGCAGATGTTTTGCTTTCCCATTCCCATTCTACTCTTAGTTAATACTCTTATTTAAATACAGTGCATTACAACTTTATCGAATTTTTCACAAACAACTCCTAATGCACTTACCCAGTAATCTTTAAACACCACGTGGTACAAAACAACACATTCACACACATAAAAATAATTAACATATATAACAAGTTTTAATTCTCAAAAATCTAAATCAATCTAAATCAAGTTTTGCACATAAGGGGGAGAACGAATTGGAATACGATTCTTTCTTGTAGTAGTTGTATATGATAACATAGTTTGTCATATTTATATTGTAGTTAACCAACTGAGGTTCTAAGCATTTATTTCATCGGATTGTAGATTGATTGCACGCCGTACTTAGCCGACTGAGGTCCAAAGCATTTATCTCGTCGGATTATATTTAGTTTACCGCAGTTATCCTATTTAGCTCGTAGGATCGTATATGATTCCGAACGGTAATTGAGCTAACAACACACGAAGGGTATATGTAGCCTTCGTGTGTATCCATGTTAAAGAAATAAACCCACCGCCAAGTAAGCGAAGTAGTCGCTACATTGCTAACAAACGACTGCAGTGGTGACAAAGGATGTACACCTCGGGTGGAATAAAAAACTTGACCTACTAAAGACGAAAGTTGGGTAACCTTTGGTTTCACCGTACAATTCATTACAATTACTAAAAGTTATTTTTATACAAGGTGGGCCAAAAGAAATCATCTGAATCATGAAAAACTTTGGTTCAGCTTCTGATATCGGCCAAGTGGCTGCCGCTAGATTTGAAGGCCATTCAAGCAGAACCAAAGTTTGTCATTAAAAAAAAATTACAGCAAAATAACATCGGGTGATGACTTTTGCCCCGGATGATTTTTTTTTGGCCCACCTTGTAGTATTATAATGCCTGAATTCCTTATATTATATTATTACCACTTAAGTAAGAATTGTACTACAGCTTATACTATGTATTGTACTACAATTAAATAATTAAATATGGGTAACTGTTTCTACAAATTAACCTCCATCCAGTTGTGAAACATTATTATGATTAAGCTTACTCTTTAATACAGATTTAGGGTGTCTGGTAGCAGATTTATAGTTTCAAACTTAAATAGAAAACGTAATAATTGACACAAAGTTTTATTAAAGCATTGAACGATAGAAGGGAAATGCGGATTTTATTTTTCAAACAGTATGTCATCCAGATGCTTCCGAACCTTTTTCCCAAAATTTCATGAATAATCGCTCTTGGAAGTCCCAGTGAGGCTGCTCTTTTCCGTATTGAAAGTCGCGCATTTTCACGTAAACTGCTTTCAACCAGTTCAATGTTTTCGGGAGTCCTCGAAGATCTAGTGGGCCGAACAAAATTGTCGACGTACAATTACGTAAGAATCATTACTCTTAAAAAATATCTCCACAGCGAATGCGCGATGGTCACTCAACCACTGCGACATCGTGACTGACAAATCTGCACAATCGATAATTCCAACGGCGCCACCCACCATCCGCACCGTTTATTACTTTTTGAAATAATCGTACTTCAAATATTTAAATTTGCCACCAGACACCCTGTATAATTTAGTAGGTTACGTTTTATCTACAACTACTGACCACGGCAGAATTTTAGTATAGAAGGAAGAATGGCAGCAAGAGTTTTAATTAGATTATAAATAATAAATATTTTAAAGGAATCAATATCGCGTTGTGTTTTTCTTCTCTTAAAGTCCCAAGAATTGAAATAAATATTTGTGGACGAACCCTGGTCTTCGGCGAGATATACCGCAACCTAATATTAAACCAAAATATTAAATTGTATGTAATAATATTAATTAGCAATGTAGGTCTTTTTTATAAAAAAGTTTTTAATTTATTTATTTTTTTTTATAAAAAAGACCTACATTGCTAATTAATATTATTACATACAATAAAAATAGAAGGTCAAATAAAAAGAAGAATTAACAAAATATTAAATGTTAAACATTTTTGAGTTAAGCGTTTTAAAATTTTCATTAAAGTTGCAGTTTGCATGCAACATTTACAACAAAACTTGATATGTATGCAAAACATACTAAAAATATTATATCGATAAACAGTTTTTATTTTAAAACTATACACAACTGATGGTTTACCATGTGTGGATCACACATGGTTCAAAAACTGAATTCTCTACATTTGCTCCACATATTCTCAACGATTTTCCTTGAGCGTTATTAAAAGTAATCGCAAAAGCGAGGCGATCAGGAAACTGAAGGGGTTTAATTTCAAACGGCTGGAATCATTGCGATGCGTGGCAAGAATATATCTTCGTCTTAGAACTTGCCTGTTAAAAGAGTATATTCAATGACATAAGTAGTTAGAAGATGTATGTATAAGACAATTAAAATTTTAAAAGTTGGGTAATTAAAATTTTGATTGCAATGGGCAAAATAGTGATTTTAATATGATTTAAAAATTTTTTTTAATTTAACAATCCATTTAATTAAGCTTTAAGGTTTTTTTTTTTTTTTAAAACAAGTATTAAGAAAAATTTTTCTCAATGGCTGAAATTTGATAAATTCTGTTTTCGTGCGATTTGATGCGTTCGTGTATATAAATTTTCCCACGTTATATTAAGAGAGCTTATAGTTTGTATGTGGGTGTGAGAATTTCAGTAGGTCTGTCCGTTGGGAATCTCGGTATGTCTGGATGTGGGTATTTCAGTTTGTCTGGCTGTGTGAAATTGTGTCCGTCTGTAATTAGAATGGGTGCTGTTAAAATAGGTTGAGTAGTTTTGTAGGTGAGCTTTGATACACATACATATGTGTGAGTTTTTCTGAGATGACCCTTATAAGTTAGCTTAAAACTTACTAATCTAATAATAGTACATATCGAGCCTTTGGTGCAATACCGCAGTAACTCTAAATTTGAATTTTTTGAGCTGGGTATGCAGAAATGATCTTTGGGGAAATATATATCTAAAGAAAAAAGATTATGGTTCTATCTCTAACTGTTTAGATTCTACAGCTACAAATGTCTTTATTGCCTCCAGCTATTTCCAACAATATTTATTTGCAATAATGAAATATTTCCTTTATGACAAGAAATTTGCAAACAGAAAACATTACAAAACATGCCCCTTTATTTAAAAACTTGTAAAAAAATAACTTTAGTAAACGAAAATACTATCAAAAATATGGCTCAAAAGTTCAAATGCATTCTTCTCAGTTCACGATTTTTTGAATTACGATGGTATTGCACCAAAGGCTCGATATGTAATCTAATAGTAAATATACTATAAACATATACCTGGTCTGATATCTGATTTGATAACCTGATCAGATACCTAATAATCTGATATGATCAGATACCTGATCTGATGCCTTATAACTGTTCTGATACCTTATATATATGAATATGAATGGTAAAGAGTTGGTGATGATATGAAATGTCTTGAAGAAAAAAGCTTTTAATCTATATATTTAAAGCTGAATGTGTGTTTGTTTGTTTGTTTGTTTGTACCTTATACGAGCCCAAACCCCTGGACCGATCTTCCTGAAATTTTCACACCATATAACTGGGACTCTTGAATGAATTATAGACTACATTTTTTTATCACGCCCACTTTTACACCTCCTTTTTTTAATTATTCTACTCTTTCCATATGGTTTTTAACAGATTTTATATTATAAAAGAGCTCAACTTCACCATTTGTGTACGAATGGCGATGAAATTTGGTGCACTTAATCTGTACAACTCCGACAAGGTCATAGGGTATTACTTTTTTTAAAACAAGGACCAGGAGGGCTATAGGGGGGAAATTTCTGCCCCTCCGAAACGTTCAATTGGAATTTAATGAAATTTAGAACATAGATTTGTGTCTCATTTTTAAGAGTAGGACAAAGAGGGCGAGGTATTTATGTTTTTGCGTCCAGAAGGACACATATGCTACATACATATTTTTTAAATATAACCAGGAGGCGACGTAGGGGTAAGATATGCCTTTTCGAAACTGTATAACCGATGTAGATAATAACGGGAGCGAAGCCGCGGGTAAAAGCTATATATTATAAATATCATTATCAATCTCCAAAACTAACAAAATATTCTTTATCACTGGTGTTTTTGTATTATGCTAGCCAATGCGTACCTGTTCTTACATGAAAATTTATCATTCCTTAAAATGTAAACTGTTATTATCCCCATGGGTTATAGAGTTTCGGAAAGGCATGTCTTAGCCCTACGTCGCATCCTGGTTCTATTTAAAAAATATATATGTAGCATATGTGTCCTTCTAGACACAAAATTCCATTAAAATCGGTTAGATGGTCTCGCTGGCGTGGAAATTGCCCCTACCTTCCCTCGTGGTCCTATTATTAAAAAAAGTAATAGCCTATAACCATTCCCGAGTTGCCCAATTGTCAATGTATCTTTTAAACTCAAATACATATAAGTTTTACAGTTCATCAAAATCGTCTATGTAGTTTTGGAGAATCCGAAATTTTCTCCCTATCACCCTCCTGGTCTTAGTTTTGAAATGTGCATTACCATTCATGTTCTAAATTTCAATAAAATC
The DNA here is from genome assembly GCA_963924685.1 of Dexiosoma caninum. Classification (NCBI taxonomy): domain Eukaryota; kingdom Metazoa; phylum Arthropoda; class Insecta; order Diptera; family Tachinidae; genus Dexiosoma; species Dexiosoma caninum. The sequence continues at coordinate 13,628,659 of OZ004730.1, read as the reverse complement.
GGTTTGAACGTTTCGAAGCGGTAGAATTTTCTCCCTATCGCCCTCCTGGTCCTAGTTTAGAAAATGCACAGAGCCTATGTGAATTTTTAGATGCAGATCTATTCATACTCTAAAATTCATTAAATTCCCTCTATCGCCCTTCTGGTTCTAGTTTAGAAAATGTACATTACCTAAGAGAATTTTGGGCTGTAGATCCCGCCATGATCTATAAATCAAATCGGTTTGATCGTTTCGGAGGGACAGAAATTTCCCCCTATCGCCCTCATGGTCCTAGTTTAGAAAATGTGTATAGACTATGAGTGTTTTTAGACGCAGGTTTATCTATGTTCTAAATTTCATTAAAATCGGTTTGAACGTTTCGAAGCGGTAGAATTTTCTCCCTATCGCCCTCCTGGTCCTAGTTTAGAAAATGCACATAGCCTATGTGAATTTTTAGATGCAGATCTATTCATAATCTAAAATTCATTAAATTCCCTCTATCGCCCTTCTGGTTCTAGTTTAGAAAATGTACATTACCTAAGAGAATTTTGAGCTGTAGATCCCGCCATGATCTATAAATCAAATCGGTTTGATCGTTTCGGAGGGACAGAAATTTCCCCCTATCGCCCTCATGGTCCTAGTTTAGAAAATGTGTATAGACTATGAGTGTTTTTAGACGCAGGTTTATCTATGTTCTAAATTTCATTAAAATCGGTTTGAATGTTTCGGAGGGGCAGAAATTTCTCCCTATCGTCCTCCTGGTCTTAGTTTAGAAAACGTATATTGCTTATTAGAATTTTTAGCTGCAGATCCCTCAATGATCTAAATTTCCTATCGCCCTCCTTGTCCTCCTTTTAAAAATGTGTACAGACTATGAGAATTTTTATATGCAGATCTATATCTATGTTCTAAATCTCATTAAAATCGGTTTGAACGTTTCGGAGAGCCAGAAAATTCCCCCTATCGCCCTACTGGTCCTACTTTTGAAAATGTGTATAGCCTATGAGCATTTTTAGATTCAGATCTATCTATGAGTTGCACAGACTAAGTGCACCAAATTTCATCGCGATTAGGAGTAGTGTCTATTCGTTCGACTGATAGACACGCGTCTTTCTTGGGCCACTGTTCGGCCTTGAGGTAAATATAATAAAAATAGTTACATTGGAAATAAATTAAAAGTAAAAAGTACAAGTGAAAAAAAATAAATAAAAAATAAAAACAACATAGGGACAAACAAAGAAACAAAATAAACTTAAGAAAATTTAAATATCTTACACTAACAAATATCAAAAACAATAAACTTGAATAAAATAAATAAAATACGAAAAACAATAACAATTAAACAGTGGAATAACGAAGAATAAAAGGAAAAAAAGGGAAAACCGCTATACCAGTGACGGGCGAAAAATAAAAATCAGTGTTGACACTACCGACTAGTGCTGTCACTTCGGGTCACGGTGACCAGATTAGGGCTTTTATGGCCTTTTTTCGTGTCATTGTGCTAAATCCCCTTACCATACCCGACTAAATCTTTTCTATTGTTGGTGCCATTGTGTTAGTTGCTACCAGACCGTTTGGTGAGAAAGGCGTAACACTGATCCCCGGCAGTCATTCAAGCAGCGATTAGCTCAGTTGCGCTTGCAATACAGAAGATAGACATTTCATTTGACTTTTCTCACGTTAATCATAACAGGCCGATTCAGAATTGACTTCTGCAACATACGTGGTTTAAGGGCAAACTTCTTCTCTGTCTATGATCACGTTTGTCTCCATCGGCCGGATATTTTCACCCTAAGTGAAACCCAGGTGTCTGAAGATGCTGACCCACAGGATTTTCACATACCTGGGTAACACCTCCAATCTTTTTTCCATCAAAAAAGGGCCTTGCAATTTATATACGCAATAAGGTCGATGCCCTTTCCGACACTATGTCGAAGATCCTGCCCGCACCCGAGCGTGTATCCGTAACTATATCAAAGATATGCTTTTGAGCTCGTGCAGTTAAATGGGTTTTAGTGGACCTTAACATAAATAAGTCTCCTGTGCCGGATGGAATTCCTTTTCAGCACTCTATACCATGCAGGAGAATTTCCGTCGTGCTGGAAAGTTGCAAATGTTACGCCGATCCCCAAGAAGGTAGAGGCAAGCACCCCGGAAAATTATCGCCCAACCACAATATGCTCTACAATTTCCAAAGTAATGGAGAGTATGCTAAATTTCCATCTTATGAAGTATCTAGAGTCCAATAGATTACTTAACGACTGGCAATATTGCTTCCGTGGAGAACGTTCCACGGGAAATTATTTTGGCGAAGGTAAGGTAGTGGTTCTAGATATTTCCAAAACATTTGACAGAGTGTGGCATGGAGCACTCTTGAGGGTGGCGATGGCACGATAGATGGTAGTCTGCACGTTGACTACAAAACCAAAAACAGACCTGGGTTCAACTCCAGTTTCAGACTAAAATTATAAAAAAAAAGAAAAACATCTCGCATTTTTCTGATGTGCATTAGTGTGTCTTTGTGTGTCAGTTGTTCTCGGAAGGTTTCAGTGCCGAAGGCATAGTCACTGGTCACTGAATAATACCGGCTTCAGCTGATATCAATACACATTCACATCAGAACTCCCTCCTTCGATGGTTTTGTATAGCACTGGTCAAGTAAAGTAATAATAAAAATGTTTACTAAACCGAAGCTTCAGCACTGCTACGAGTATAAACAAAGAACGTGGAAAAGCAGAGCTGTAAAATAATTAATTAAGCTTCACCTCCTGTCGTTTTTCCTACTATTCCTTTTCTATAGTTGCAGTACAATGCTACGCATGTGCAGGAGTTATCTCCTGAGTGCTGGTCCCTGCTGGAAGGAATAGCATAATTAAAAAAGTAGGTGTAAAAGTAAGCGTGATTAAAAAAAGTAGCCTAAAATTCATCCAATTATGTATATGGTGTGAAAATTTCAGGATGATCGGTCCAGCGGTTTGGACTCATATAAGGTACAAACAAACACTCAAACCAACTAACAAACAAACACACATTAAGTTTAATATATATAGATAAAATATTAATATAGAATCAGCTGTAGTATAGCATTAAATGTTGGAACATTACATGGCGATCCTGCCTCTTCGGTAGAAAAAGCAAACAAAAATTGCTAAAACCGAGGAGCAGAAGAAAATAAACTTTGAACAGACATCGCTTATGCGCAGTCAAAGTTTATTTAGAATTCTTTATTTTTAGACACATGGAGGAATCCTTAGAGGATATCCTCCAACAAATAAATCAGGCCGAGATACGCTGGGCTAAATTACTGCTAGAAGGAGCTGAACCCAACGAGAGGCCATAATGCGGGCCCAAAGCCGTGGAGCCCAAGACATCACAAAAAAGAACGGGAAGCAAAATTCGAGATATTCCCGTTACCCAACCTTAAGAAGTCAAGGGGAGGAAAAATTAATAAACTGAAGAAGGAGTTAGAAGTACTACAGCATATGTCAACCTACGCAGAAGGTGAAGAGGCGGCAAAAATCCGTTCGAGTATCGGACGAGTAAAATGTGAAATTAAATTAGTGAAAAAAAGTAAATTAGGAAAACAAAAGAAGAATATTAAAAATGTTTCAATAGATTTATGAATTAATTTTAATTGATAATAATTTAATAATTTATAAATAAAAAAAAAAAAATAACAAGTATTAAGAAAAATTTATGAATTAAAATATAACTGTTTTTATCTAAATGGTCCTCGGGATTGAGAATGTAAAAAAAAAAAGGAAAATAGAAACGAAAAAAAACAGGATAAATTTATATAAATGGGGGGTCGCAAATCAAAATTAGAATAACCTACAGCGAATGTCATAAATGAAATAGAACTAGAACAAAATGGTCTCAGTTTACAATTGATCGAAATATGTTCGGTGGCGATTACTGCACTTTTGGCAGCCCAATTCATTTTAAATTATATTGCCTACATCGCAATCAGTTGAAAAAGAAATATTCAAGTAGGGCAAATGATTTGGACAGGGTATAACTGAATATTAACATAACATAGTAATACAATCACCTGAGGCCAAAATGAGCCAAACAGTGGTAGAATTTTTAAATACAGGTTCAAGGCTGGTGATAAATTTCGACGGAAGGTCAGAAAACCTCCGCTATTTCCTGGACTCTCTACAATTGGTAGATTCAAAAAATAGTGAACATGAGCTAGTGGCAGTTTCCTTGATAAAAACGAAATTGGTTGGAAACCAAAAATTTAATAGACAAAGAGGATAAAGTTGTGGATATTATAAACAAATTGAATAAAACAATTAAAGGCGAATCAGTCGAAGTTTTGACTGCGAAAATGATGAACTTAAAACAATAACGAATAACATTTTGATTACAAGATCAAAAACCAATAGGACACAAAATAAGGCGAAATGTGATACAGAGGTAAAGCTTCAATTGAAAAAGCTCAGTATATATGTAGCAATTAACAACACTGACGTCAGAAGGTACAATAAACTAAAGATAAGTCCGGAAGGATGTTATATTAAACGAGGCAAATCTGTTTTAACATATATACAAATTAAAGATTTGTTTACTAATGGGAAAATTGACTTAAGACAATTCTTCCCTAGGCTTGAGAAAGTGGCCGGTAAACTAGATATTAGTAAATTACAAGTGGCACCTAGCGAGAAAATTTTCGAATTTATCTCAATTAATGATTTTAAAAATATGGGCAATAAATATTTAAATAAATTGATAGTAGCGCTACTAAATGAGGTGATCCACATTAAAAATGATGCAAATAAAATAAGAGAAATAATGAAACAATACCACGATAATCCTGCTGAAGGAGATCATTCAGGTGTTTCTAGAACTCTAAATAAAATCAAAAGATATTACTATTGGAAAAAGATCACGAAAGACGTAACAAAATATGTTAAAGCATGCCAACAGTGTCAGAATGCTAAGATAATAAGACATCAAAAAGGTCCTTTAATAATAACTCCAACACCTCCAAAACCATTTGATAGGGTGATTATAGACACTATCGGTCCATTACCCAGATCTTATAATAACAATGAATATGCAGTCACTATAATATGTGACTTGACGAAATATTTGGTGACAGTTCCTATAAGGGACAAGAACGCCAAAACAGTCGCAAAGGCGATTTTTGAAAACTTTATTTTGACCTACGGTCCGATGAAGACGTTCATTACGGACATGGGTACAGAGTATAGGAATTCTGTTCTAACCGAACTATGTGAATTACTTAGGATAGACAACTTGACATCTACAGCATACCATCACCAAACGTTAGGGACGATAGAAAGAAGTCATAGAACTTTTAACGAATATGTACGTTCGTACATACGAGTATCAGTGGATAAAACTGATTGGGATGAATGGCTCAAATATTTCACTAACTGTTTTAATACAACGCCATCAACAGCACACAACTATTGTCCATTTGAAATAATTTTTGCTAAAATTCCAAATAGATTTAATGAATTTATTAACGTAGATAGTATTACGCCACTATACAATGTAGATGATTATTCAAAGGAAGTTAAGTTTAGATTAGAAGTAGCACATAAGCGAGCTCAACAGCTCTTGGATAAGAAGAAGGAAAAACAAAAATTTAATTATGATAAGGAAATATTAGATTATAACTTTAAAATAGGAGATTTAGTATTACTTAGAAATAAAACAGGGCATAAGTTAGATCCTCAATATAAAGGACCATTCAAAATTAAGAATATAGATATAAGAAATAATGTAACAATTATATATAATAAGACACAAAAACAACAATTAGTACATAAAAATAGACTTAAGCTCTATCATTCAATATAATTATAATATAAATTGACAGTAGCGCTACAGTAAAATTTTATTCAAAAATACCAATAATAATAAGAATACCAATAATAATAAAAATATCAATAATAATAAGAATACCAATAATGATAAGAATAATAACATACATGCATAAGTTAAATAAAATAAGTAAAATTAAAATCACAAAACTTATTGTAAAAGAATGTCCATAGAACTACCGTTATATGAACATTCTTCCGAAAAAGGGAGGTGTAGTATAGCATGATTGTAGTATCAACATTACCGATACTAAGTAGTAACACTACAAAACAAATAAACAAAAGAATATCAATTAATATCAAATGTAATTCGATATCCTTGTTGTTAACTGCAGCCACACACAGTTTGGTTTTGTTGTGGCCGCAAGTATAGCAAATACAAGTGTTACACATTTGTTTCAGCTCACCTCAACCTTTGCTGTAGAAAGTGAAATTAGCCCAACGGGAAATTGCTTAATAGCAAAAACACTTCTACAGCGGTTTTAATTAAGAACACCATTCGATCGTCGATTTTGCTGAACACTCAAAAATCCATGATCGCCTGTATAGCAATAACAAATTATGTTGTAAGTATTTTAATTAGGTCACGAGTGTGCTTTTGCAAGCCACTCAATTTTAGTCATTTAGTTTTAGTATATAAGCAAAACGTTTCAATAAAGAAAGGAAGAATTCATTTGAAGACTTACATGTGCCTGTGTTTACTTTAAACATTACACGGCTATCTTTAGCCGAATTTTTTTTTTTTTTTTTTATCTGGGACCAGCACTCAGGAGCGGACTCCTACACATGCGAAGCATTGTGCTGGAACTATAGGAAAGGGATAGTAGGAGAAACGACAGAAGGTGAACCTTAATTAATTATTTTTGCAGCTCCGCTTTCGCACGTTCTTTGTTTATACTCGTAGCAGTGCAGAAGCTTCGGTTCAGTAGCCATATTTATTATTATTTTACTTCGCCGGTGCTACACAATACCAACGAAGGAGGGCGTTCTGATGAGATTGTGGATTGCTATCAGCTGAAGCCGGTATTGTTCAGTGACCAGTGACTATGCCTTCGCCACTGAATCCTTCCGACAACAACTGACACACAAAGACACACTAATACTCATCAGAATAATGCGAGATATTTATTTTTATTTTAAAATTTTAGTCTGAAACTGGGGTTGAACCCAGGTCTATTTTTTGGTTGTGTAGTCAACGTGCAGACTACCATCCATCGTGCCATCGCCACCCTCTTTGATAAAATTATAAAATATTGTTCACATTTTATAAATGTTTCCGAAAATAATGAGAACATTCAACTTTTAAATATCGAAACTATATTTGCAGATGAAATTGAGAAACCGGTTGAAATTTATTTGGAGTCAGTGGAATTCAAATGATGGAATAACTTGTAGCAACACTTCGAAATAAAATATCATATTTACCCGACATTAAAATTGAAAATGGATTTATTTATAAAAGGGTGGAACATACATCTGGAGGTAAGGTCCAAGAAAAAATGCCTTGGAAACTGTGGGTTCCATCGTCTCTAACGGTTGATTTAATGAAGAGAGAACATGATCACAACCTTTGTTCGTATTGATGCGTGAGCAAAACTTTAACACGTTTGAAAACTTTGGCGAAAGATGACAAGATGGCTAACAAATTTATCGCCAAAATTATAATTTCTAGAGACGCGTATTTTTCATATTTCCGGGGGACCCGAATCAGTTGCAATTACCGAATCAGGCAAAGGAATGCAATTTAAGTCAAGACTGTTTAAAGATTTGTCCTGTTGTTACGGCACTTTGCCTCAAGCTAACGCAAAGCGAACATGTAAATTGTTCAGTTTTTGCTGCAATACAAGCTTATATTAAACCGTCAAAGAAAAAATGGGGCGAAAATTTTTCAGAGATAAGTTGTGCATTTAGGAGTGCAGTACATGTCAGCACCGGATACATCACTTATTTTCTTTTGTTTGGACGAAATATATTGCAGAATAGAACTTCGTATAAGCTTTTGCGTTCGTTACGCTTAGTGGAAGAGACCGACATTGAGTTAAAGCCAAACGAAAGATTGAAATAGGTTAGGCAAATGGTCCGCGATAATATTAGAAAATCTTATGCGAGGAATGTCAGGGCGTATAATCTATGTTCTCGTCCTGTTAGCTATGAGCTTGTGTTGCAATTCCAGCCCTTACCCACGTTGTTATAAAGACTGGGTATACATTATATTAAGATTTTTGTCGGGAGTACAACTCTGTGGGATATAAGGAAGTGTTAGGAAGACAGTCTGAAGAATTACCATGAAGAGAGAGATGACGTGGTTTTTTTGAGGAGAAAAAGAGAAATAGAGAAAAAAGATAGGAAGATAATTTTTTTTAAAAGAATCTCAGAATTACTGACTTTACGTGGTTGTTGAGATAAAATATAAGAAAAGAAAAAGTAAAATATTAATTAGTAAATAAAATTGGAAAGAAAGAAAAAAAAAAGAGAAAATAAATCTCAGAAAACTAAATTGATAAATCTACTGTGGCGCGAATAAAGTTGCCGAAAGAGTAAGGAGAAGGCGCATATGCGCCCATATGTGTACAATTCTACATACATCAGAAGGAGAACGGGAGTGGGAGTTGTAAACTTGAGGTGCTGTTTCCAGAACATATTACTCGACTGCGAGTTCCATGTGTGCAACTTCTCAGATTATCAAACCATATACATATGATCATATATATCCACTTTCATATATATACACTTTATGAAAGGGTACACAGAGGTATGCATATATATGGAAATATGACATTAAAAATGTGTACATAGACTCTCATATGTGTATATATAAGTACACATGAAGTCAAAATAATTGTAACAACAAAGTTTGTAATTAAACACGTATATTTATATACATACATATATGTATGTTCAACAATTTACAATCTACAATTTACTTTGTATTCATACCTATAATTATATTTGCTTTACACGCGCTCTTGTATAGTATATATACATACATATATATAAAAAAAGAGCAAAAGGGAGAAAAAAAAGAAACGTTTCAATATATATTAGTATTTAGTACTTTAAGTTAAAATAATTGATAAGAAGACATATTTAAAGAAACAAAAAGAACAAAAAAAAAAAAAGGAAAAGGGAAAAAAAGAAGGGAAGTTTTCTCTTGATCTACTCTCAATTATGGGTAATTTTTAAACTGACAGCAAATTTATTCAACGATCAATGCTGGCGCCAACATTGAATCTCAATAAATTTTTACCAAGGCGAGTTTATTAGAATTTAAGAGAACACATTCACTTACATCATTCCATATGTAAATATTTTTTTCCTTTTTCTCTTTTTATCAAAAATAATGTAATTGGTGGTTCTTTTTTTTATATTTAAAATCTACTTAATTGCTTTATAAGATTAGTAACGTAACTTGATTGATAGACCTATGTTGATTACTCAATTAATATATACATATTTAAAAACGCTAGATTATCAATACTTATGTAGTTGTTGCTGTAAGCACAATCTCATGGGCATCTGTCAATCATGACAGCTAAGTTAAGTTATAGATCAGGGCATTCTGAATTGTACTGCCAGTGAACTCAGTTTATAATTTACCTGTGAATATAAATTAATATAGTAAAACTTTAACGGTGCATTTTCATTATCTATCCCTCACACAAATACAACAAATTGGCGACGAGGATGGGATTCGAAGTTTGAGCAAAAGAACGCACTTACATATTTTTTTGCGATCAGAACTGTACAAGTGCAAGTGCCGTTTGCTTACCGTTTTTTTTTGGTTTTACTGTGTGACTTTTGCTATTGTTGACACGAAAAAAAAACTGGCCATTACGCAATGACTACGGAGGCCGGCGGAGTTCCTCCAAATTTTACAATTGAATTTTTTGATGAAACGAAGAGCAAATTTGAGCGATGGCTCCAACGTCTTGAGGGAGCATTTTCAATTTTCAATATAAAAACTGCAGCTGTTAAGGTGAATTATTTATTACATTACATTGGTCCCGAAACCTTTGATTTATTGTGCGACGGAATCTCACCTCAACTACCGGAGACCAAAACGTACGAAGATTTAGTTAAAGTACTGAAAGAGCATTACAACCCGCAACCTTTGAAAGTGGCTGGGTACTATAAATTTCACCATAGAGAGCAAGCAGAAGGTTAGGCTGTTCGGGACTATGTAGCCACTTTGAGGAAGATGGCTATAAATTGTAATTTTGCCAGCTATTTGATGACCGCTTTACGAAACCAATTGGTGTGTGGTCTTAGAGATAAACGCATTAAAGACCGATTACAAGAAACAAAAAATCTTACTTTTGAAAAGGCAATTGAGATTGCTACTAGCCTAGAGATGTCACAACAAAATTCAGTTCAGCTAAACGAGACTGCAATGCATAAGGCATCAATATGTACTGTAAATTCACACCAAAAAGCAGGAGGACAAATAAATGGAAAAAACCGTAGCCATAACAACACCTACAAGACAAACAAAATTCAGAATCAGGAATTTAAGTTCACTAAAAAACAAGTAAAATGTTTTCGATGCGATGGGCCTCATCTTGCGAGTGCCTGTTTTCACATCAATACAGTCTGTAATTTTTGTAACATTCGTGGTCATCTTGAAAAGGTATGTCTAAAGAAAAGAAAAAAAAAAGAAAAAAGACAACAAATAAACCAGTTGCAAGACAGCTACGAACATAACAGGAAAGATCATATAGTTTATATTAACACTGTAAGTGATAAAAATGATGTTTCAAACAAATTGTGGATAAATGTGTATTTAGAAAATAAGTTAATTAAAATGGAAATTGATAGCGGAGCTGCTGTGTCAGTAATGAGTTATAATGAATTTCACAGAAACTTTAAAAACTTGCAAACTTGAGGGTGGCGATGGCACGATGGATGGTAGTCTGCACGTTAACTACGAATCCAAAAACAGACCTGGGTTCAACCCCAGTTTCAGACCAAAAAATTTTAATATAAAAATAAACATCTCGCATTTTTCTGATGTTGCATTAGTGTGTCTTTGTGTGTCAGTTGTTGTCGGAAGGTTTCAGTGGCGAAGGCATAGTCACTGGTCACTGAACAATACCGGCTTCAGCTGATAGCAATCCACAATCACATCAGAACGCCCTCCTTCGTCGGTATTGTGTACCACCGGCGAAGTAAAATAATAATAAAAATGGCTACTAAAGAAGCTTCAGCACTGCTACGAGTATAAAAAAAAAAAAAAGAACGTGCGAAAGCAGAGCTGCAAAAATAATTAATTAAGCTTCACCTCCTGTCGTTTATCCTACTATCCCTTTCCTATAGTTCCAGCACAATGCTTCGCATGTGTAGGAGTCATCTCCTGAGTGCTGGTCCTAGATAAAAAAAAAAAAATTAAAGATGCAAAAATAAAATTGAGTACTTACAATAATTCTTTATTAAATGTTTTAGGTGTTGAAGAAGTTGTTGTTGCCCTTCAAAATCTGAATACGAAAAAAAATTACAACTGTACATTGTGGATTCTGATAAACATGCATTGTTTGGAAGAGAATGGCTATATGCATTTGATGGTTTGCCTATAGTTAAATTATTCGACGAAAATTGCGGTAAAAATTACAATGAAAATTGTAACCAGGTAAACGTTAACACAAAACAAACATGGCAGAGTTCTGGTGCCCCAATAGAGCTGTCAGGTCTATTGGAAAGATATAGTGATCTGTTTAGAGATAGTGTAGGTGAAATTAAGGGCGAACCTGTTTCAATAGAATTGAAAAGAGATGCAAGACCAATTTTTATAAGACACCGACCAGTGCCGTTTGCACTCCGTGATCGAATTAAGGAGGAAATCGAGAACTTAGTAGACCAAGGTGTTCTAAAAAGGGTTGATCATAGTGACTGGGCTACACCTGCAGTACCGATAGTGAAAGCAAATGGCAAAATACGCCTTTGCAGTGATTTCAAGGTAACGTTAAATAAATTCTTGACGGCCACAGAGCACCCGTTTCCGACCAATGATGAGCTTTTTCACGCCATGAATGGCGGGCAAAAGTTTTCGAAGGTTGACCTTCGAAGGGCTTATCTGCAATGGAAAGTAAGGGATGAGGATCAGGAAAAATTGACACTGTCAACATTTTTAGGACTTTTCAAATGCACTGGTCTCTTATATGGTCTTAACTGTGCACCGGCAAAATGGCAGAGAAAAATTGAGAAAATTTTGGCCGGTATTGAGGGTGTAGGAGTGTTTATTGATGACATTTGTGTTACTGGTCAAAATGACAGCATACATTTTGCAAGATTACAGGAGGTATTTGCACGTTTAAGTTCGTTTGGGCTACGTATAAACTCTGAGAAATCAGAGTATTTTAAAGATTCAATAGAATATTGCGGTTTTAGAATTGATAAGTACGGAATACATAAGACAGCCAGTACGATAGATGCCATTGTCTCTGAAGTTCGGTCTTTATTAGGGCTAGTTAATTATTATGGTAGGTTCCTTCCCAATCTTGCGAATGTATTGGAACCATTACATAATTTATTGAGGAAGAATAATCATTTTAATTGGACTAGGGAGTGTGAACATGCTTTTGCTGCGATAAAAAGAGAAATAATTACTGATCGGGTTTTGATACATTACGAAAAAGACCGACCTTTATGCCTATCGACTGATGCTTCTTCTGTGGGTGTCGGTGCTGTTCTTTCGCATATTTACCCTGATGGTAGTGATAGGCCTATTCAGTTTGCATCCCAGACGTTGTTGAGCTCCCAACGGAAGTGGTCTCAAATTGATAAGGAAGCATATGCAATAATTTTTTTTTTTTTTTTTTTTTCCCATGTTATTTTTGAATTTTGGATCTTTCTATATGAAATTAACAAAATGTGTTCAAATCTTAATCTAAAAATATACTATAAAAAAAAAAAAAAAATAGTTTCCATTGCCACTGCAATTTCAACCCAATGGTTACACAGAATTTTCATCCAATCAGATCAAACGTTTGGGTCCTTTTGAGTCTTCTGTGACCCTCAAAGACCAGCAATTCTCTAGCAAGTGGATTGGGATGCACCGTGATCTTCGTCCTATACTTCGTACAGACTTTTTTAATTTCATCATTAATTGATGGAATTTTTAGATCCCTGTGGATATTTACATTTTTCATGTACCATGGAGCACCTGTGATTATTCGTAAAATTTTTGACTGTCTTCTTTGTAATTTTGCAACATTTGATGCGGAAGCAGTTCCCCACAGCTGAACGCCATATAGCCATATGGGCTTTAAAATCGCCTTATACAACAGCACCTTCATATCTAGGCCTAGTGCAGAGTGTCGTCCTATAAGCCAGTAAAGCTGCGCAGTTTTCAACTTCAGTTGAGTGATTTTGGCCGCTATGTGACTAGTCCACGTAAGACGTCTATCGAGATGAATACCAAGATATTTTACGTGGTTGCCCTCAGGTATTGTAACACCGTTTATCGTGATGGGAGGACAATTGTCCCTTCTCAGAGTAAACGTAATGTGGACGCACTTTGAAGCATTTACTTTTATCTTCCACTTTGATAACCATTTTTCCAATCGGTTCAAATGCGCTTGAAGATGTTGGCTTGCTACTGCTGCATTCTTGTGTATGCTTAGAAAAGCAGTATCATCCGCGAAAGTTGATGTATGCGTCAATTGACTTGTAGGCATATCCGCAGTAAATAAAATGTACAGAAAAGGACCAAGGATACTTCCCTGTGGTACACCAGCATGGATATTTTTAATGGAAGATATCACCGATTTCGACCTTATATGAAAAGATCTATTAGTTATGTAATTTTTGAACAATTTGTGAACGTTTTCCGGTAGCAAGTTTACAATTTTGTGCATCAGACCGTCGTGCCAGACTTTGTCGAACGCTTGAGATATATCAATAAAAAGTGCCGAACAGTATTCTTTATTCTCGAAAGCCGATCGGACAAGGTTTGTTATTCTGTGTACTTGTGCCACAGTGCTGTGCATTTTCCGGAATCCAAATTGGTGATGTGGGATAACCGAATTAGTGTCAACGTGGTGCCGTAGTTTCTCGAGAATCAATTTTTCAAAAAGTTTGGACAGTATCGGCAATAAGCTTATTGGACGATAAGAAGATACTTGCGTAACATCTTTACCTGGCTTAGGAATCATTACGATTTCTGAGTGTTTCCATGCTTTCGGAAACGTACCCAACCTCAACATAGAATTGAAAATAAAGAGAATCAGCCTCAATGCTGATTGTGGCAGATTAGTTATCATTGCTCCTGTGATTTTGTCACTGCCTGGAGCTTTTCTGACTTTTAACGTTTTTATAGCAGATTCGACTTCAGCAAATCGGAATTTCAGTGGACGTTGTACTCTTTCGTTTATGACAATCGGCGCAATACGGGAAGCGGTTACATTTGGTGTAAATACGTTTTCCAGGTGGTTGGCGAATTCCTCAATTTTCTCCTCTGTACTCTGTGCAAATTCACCATTATGTAACCTTATTGGGGCCTCGTAGGAAGTAGGTTGTTTCATTTTTTTTGTAGCTCTCCACAAACTATAATCTGTTTGCTCTGTTGTGTCCAACCTTTGCAGATATTCATTCAGTTGAAATTCTTTGTCCTCTTTCAGCAAAACACGCAGTTTCCGTTGGCATTTATTTAGTTGTGCCTTTAAGCCAGGTGAACGGAGCTCCTGCCACTGACGCCTCAACTGTCTTTTATGCCTTATCAGGGACTCAACGGTAGCATTACTGTTGTAGTGACGCCTACTTCTTATCAAAACGTTTGATGCGGAAACTGCTGTCGCTTCTTTCAGGATGTTTGTTGTGAGGATTACAGCATCCTCTACTTCAGACTCCGATTTCAAAGACAAGTGTTGTGGCAAGTGGGTACTAATGTACATTTTGTACTTTAGCCAATTTATATGTTTTTTATGATAACACTTATTCTGCTCTGCATTTTCAGAAGCGCGAAAAAAATTCAAAAAAGTAGGTGAATGATCCGACGAAAGATCCAAAGACGGAACCAAATGAAATAGTTCTCTTCTTATGCTGCGAGTGACCGCAAAGTCGATCACATCTGGAATTTTATTAATGCCTGTAGGCCAGTATGTGGGTTGACCTGCAGATATTGCGTCCAAATTGTGAAGGGATATCGCATCAAAAAGTTGCCTTCCTCTTGGTGAAATAAGTCTAGAACCCCAAAAGGTGTGTTTTGCATTAAAATCACCCGCTGCAATAAACTTTGTTCCTAACGTTTGAAAAAAGTTCCAAAATTGATCCGTAGTAATGGAGTGTCTGGGTGGACAATAAACGGCAGAAATCGATGTACCACAACGTGGTAACCTTATGGTGGTGGCTTGTATGTGATCCGTCGAAAATTCTGGTAGGGGAAAATGGGCAACATCTCTGTGAACCAGTATTGCTGTCCCTCCACAAGCTCTGCCACTTGGATGCTTTGTGTCATAATTATAATAATTTTTTATTTTGAAACAGTTCTTTTGAGTAAAATGTGTTTCGGATACGAGAAGTACATCAACTTGTTGTGATTGTAGGAACTGTTGCACTTCATACTTGTGCTGGCTCAGGCCATTAGCATTCCAAAAACAAATTTTCAGCGTATCCATTATTTTTTGTTCAACAAAATTTGCATCAGCATGCTCTGGTTTTGCAGCATTTGCTGGAACATACCCTGCATGTTGGACATAAAACTGTTCATAGTGTCTATCAATTTCTCGATGGCACTTTGAGTGTCGGGCAGTGGTTTGTGCTCACCTTCCTTCAAAACGTTTGCATACGAGTTAGCTCGATGACTTTCTTGCGATGTATTACCTTTCTTCAACGTTTCAGCGAAACTAACGTGTTGCACATTTGTACCCTGAGCTCTTTGAGTTGCGCGGGCAGAAGTTGTTGGCAAATTAGGAAAATTAGTTTCCTTATACTCGAGTGGTACTGGCACTGATCTTCTTGCCTTGTTTGAATTTTTTAGTTGCAAAAACACTTTGCAACCACGATAATTGGCGGTGTGTTTTTCACCACAATTACCGCACTTTCTCACATTCGTGTCAGATTTCGGGTGTGGGCATTCCAAAGATTTGTGAATGTCTCCACATCTCACACATACGGATGGTAATTTACAAAAAGATTTTGTATGTCCAAACTCCTGACAATTTTGGCACTGAGGCGGACCCTTACGCTTAATTGGTTCCTCTACGACAATTCTTCGGTTCAATAAGAATTTTAAATTGTAAATGGGGTGAGTTTCATTTTTTTTCAATTTAGTTGAGTCGAAAGCAACTTCAACTTTAAACATTGGCTGAGGAATTTTCTCTCGGTTAATTATATTGAAAATTGATTTAGCATCGAACCCCGCATTCTTCAGGGCATCTTTAATATCCTCAGTCGGCACAGAATTGTCAATACCTTTAATGACCACCACTAAGCCCTTTGCACTCTTCAATTGGTAAGTGTAGTAACCTTTTTTTTCCGCATCAAAATTGTTCACTATGGCCCTATAGCCTTTCTCGCTGTCGGCCTGAATCTTTGTCTCCAGCACGTTACCTTTGCAATAATTTTTGGAATAAAAAAATTTTTATCAATTTTTGTTCGGCTGTCATTTCATTCTTTATACTGATCACAAACCTTTGGTGCAAATATTTGCTTCCGATAAAAGCTTACCCCACATGTCGGCAATGCGTATGCAACACTACGCCATTTATTTGCAGGGGTTTAATTATACAATTAAATATAAACGGTCTGAACAAAATGCAAATGCGGATGTCATGTCGCGCTTACCCATTCCGACAGACGAATGCGTCGAATTGGAAGAGTCGGATTTATTTGAGATGAATCAAATTGAAACAATGCCAGTAACAGCAAGGGAGATAGCGGGGGAGATTCGAAATGATGCGGGATTAAGTGAATTACTAAAGGGTATTCAAAGGGGAACTAAGCTTCAAGCAAATGTTAGATTGGGTATCAATCAGGACGAATTTTCAATACAAAGTGGTTGCATAATGCGAGGGGTACGGGTAGTTATTCCGCAAAAATTGCGGAAGACTGTGCTTGAGGATCTGCACTCAACTCATTTTGGGATAACTAGAATGAAAGAATTGGCACGAAGCTTTTGCTGGTGGCCGGTAATTGACCAGCAAATTGAGGACTTAGCACAGAATTGCAGAAATTGTAGTAAAATACGGAATAATCCATCGAGGGTGGAAACCCATCATTGGTGTTATCCATCTCGTCCTTGGGAAAGGGTTCATTTAGATTTTGCTGGGCCCTTCATGGGGTCATATTTCTTATTATTAATTGATGCATTTTCTAAATGGCCTGAAATTCATATATTGAGGAGTATAACAACAGATACAACTTTACAAATACTAGGAAAAATGTTCGCCACATTTGGGTTGCTAAAGGTCGTTTGTACGGATAACGGTAGCCAGTTTACTAATATGAAATTTACTCATTTTTGTAGAGTTAATGGCATAGTACATAAACGGACTGCACCTTACCACCCCGCTACAAATGGCCAGGCAGAACGATATGTACAAACCCTGAAGAATAAATTGAGATGTTTGAACGACAGACATGGTTGTTTGGAGGCAAAATTGAATAATATTTTATTACACTACCGAATAACACCCCACCCGGTCACAAGGAAATCGCAATCTGAAATTGTATTTAATTATCCGGTTCGATCAAGGTTGTCATTATTATTGCCAAACGAAAGAAATGTAGACATAGTTACCAAAAAGGAAATAGGCAGGAAATTTTCGAAGGGGGAAACAGTTGCTGTTAGGAATTATGTTGGTAAGGAAAAGTGGCTTATGGGAGAAGTTCAGGAGA
Organism: Dexiosoma caninum; assembly: GCA_963924685.1. NCBI lineage: Eukaryota > Metazoa > Arthropoda > Insecta > Diptera > Tachinidae > Dexiosoma > Dexiosoma caninum. The sequence continues at coordinate 13,610,993 of OZ004730.1, read as the reverse complement.
AACAGGGCGCATTGCATTATGAGATTAGAATGGATAATGGTAAAACCAGCCGTAGGCACGTCGATCAAATGTTAAATGCGGGTCGCCATGTCGTTGACTACAAGAATCCCAGTGAATGTCTAGAAGAGCAGCAACAACCTGCAGCAACTAAAGCTTCGGAGATAGAAAATGAAATGGATATCGATAAAAATCAGGAAGAAAAAGTGGAGCTAAGAAATGAGCAAATTAACGTACGAAGAAGTAATCGAATACGAAAACCGGTAGAACGATTGACGTATTGTTAAAAGGCAGCTTCGCTATGTAATAAATATTACATTATATATACATTGCGTTTATACTGTAAAATGAATTTTATGTGAACCTATTAATGAATTTGCTTACACATACTTGATGTATACATATCGATGGATATATATACAAATACTATTATATTATAGTATATAATTTATATATATGTACTTAGGTATGAAGTTTTCCTTCTTTGAGGGGAAAATTGTTGATTACTCAATTAATATATACATATTTAAAAACGCTAGATTATCAATACTTATGTAGTTGTTGCTGTAAGCACAATCTCATGGGCATCTGTCAATCATGACAGCTAAGTTAAGTTATAGATCAGGGCATTCTGAATTGTACTGCCAGTGAACTCAGTTTATAATTTACCTGTGAATATATTAATATATAAAATATTAATATAGTAAAACTTTAACGGTGCATTTTCATTATCTATCCCTCACACAAATACAACAACCTACATATGTAAAGATGCCTTAGTACAAACGTATCTGAAGTTATCACAATATTTGTCGTTTTCTTTTTATTTCTTTTATTATTAATATTTAATATCTGGCCTTTAAATAATTTTTTTTCCTTTATTTTACTACACTATACCACTATATCCGAAAACTAAACTTTAATATTTTATTTGTTAGGTGATGTTAAGTTTACACAGCCAAAAATTACTAGAAATGTAGCGCAACCCCCCTTTATAATTCCTGAATCCCTACAAACAAAAAAAACTTGACAATACCACTCAAGCCAATTGTACTGCCACATACAGCGAGAGGATATAAATGTCAAAATCCTATCGAACCCTAACTGAAATCTTCCTAAGAAACAAATAAATTCGTAAAACCTGCTAACTATATTGAAACGTTCATAAATATTCCAGTGATAACCATAATTCTAACAATGAAAGTCGTGAGGCTTACATATATCCAGATGAACCTTCCAGAAAAAAAAGCATTGAGTTCATGACAGCTACACGACATTGGCGTGAACTGTATGAAATTACTTTCGATTTCCATTGTCTAGTAACTGGCAGAGCGTTGCAATGGTACTGGCAGGTCTTAGAAGACCATGCTGAGGACGTGGATTTTGGATACTTTTCTTTGAAACTGGCATTGCTGAATCATTTTAAGACCGCCGATTCAGATTATGAAGTCATTAGGAAAATTATAGACCGTAAACAACAATTTGGCGAAAGCTTTGAGGATTTTTATACTGACGTTCATAACCTAACCTTTCGTCTTTTATTATTTATTTATTTAAATTTAGTCAATGGATATAATCCTTACAGACTAATAACAAAGTACTAATGACTATATTGAATTTATGAATTCAGAAAAACAATGATTTTATGCTTTATAACATTATTATTTAAAGAAAAATCAACAAATTCAGACAAATTATTAAATTGTCGGCATAACCTCGTAAAAGGATCAGCCATAGCATAATTAGACCTACAAAAGTTAATAACAAGAGGATTATAAAGACGAATACTACGACAAGGTACACTAAATTTAACAGAATATAACAGAAATTCGGTGCAAATATTACCATTGATAAGGTTTATCATAAAAGACACATTTAACATTGTACGACGACTTTTGAGAGTAGGTAAGGCTAATCTACTCGTATAGGAAGGTAAATTTGTTTAGGAGCTCCATCGAAGGCCACGTGAACAGAATAACAAGAATTGTTTTTGCACAGATTCAATACGAATATTATGAAAGTTGTAGTGAGGATCCCATATGATTGATCCGTATTCTAAAATAAGTCTAACTAGTGTAATGAACTTTGTAACGTAACTTTTTATTAATAGGAGATGGAACTTGATAATTGTTCGGCAATTGGGATTATTAGATGGTAACCTTCATTACCAAAGAAAACGAAAACAACCTATTTGTCACTCTAGAAAAACCTCGCACACGTGCTTGATAGACTAGCTAGTTCGGGCTGGGTCAGGCTTCTTGTTTTACTAGTGGACTATGTATTACAAAAAAAAAATCACGTGTGCTTAAGTTGCCCTTAAAATATATAAAAGATAACAAATCCTTCACTTGTACCGACCTTGCAGAACGAGATGATAACGTTCTTAACTTCTAATCCCCCCATCCTTTTGGTTCTCTCGATGGTCAAACCGATGTTTATAAGAAAAGCCCTACTTACACCCTCCATTTCTTCCAACCGTGAAGTCTTACTTTGAATTATCTAATCACTCCATATATAAATTCATTTTTCTATTTATTTATAAGAATATATAAAAAAAATCACTTATCAGTAAAATTTAAATCTAAACACTTTTCTTTTCACTTGCGCATCATTGGAGCATCATTATTCATAAGATAAAACAAAACAAAAATACTATAACTCATAAAAAAAAAATTTAATCACTATATATGTGTGTATATACATATATACTATATATCTACTTGTAAAGGTAGGTATTCTATATATATATATATATATATTATGTACATTTATAGAAATATAATTGAATGAAAAGAAGAGAAAAAAAAATTTTTTATATAAAAAAAAACTTATGAAGATATAGAATTGCAAAGAGAGCTCATACATTTGCTCTTACTGATGCATTAATTCAATAACAGAATATGTATTAATATCTATATAGGTATGTATATATATTACACTTCACATACGTATATATATAACATTAATAATTTAAGTGCATATGAGATGTCTTTGCATTCAAAAAAAAAATTGATTAACAGAGGGCAAACTCAAAAAAAAAATAACAGTATTAATGTAAAAAATGTAAAGAACAAAAGTTATTTAAACTTACGGTTATCTCCCTTTTTTTTGTTGTTCTCCATCGCTGGTGAAGGCCTCCAACAGTTCGAAGAGCAATAATCAATTTATAATTCAATAAAAAAAAATACTGATATTAAGAGTTATACTTAGATTACGGGATTTATGGGGGATTTTTATGTAAAAAAAATGGGAATGTTAATTATGAAAAAAACTAGGTTTTTTTTTCTCTTTTCCCTTCTTTTTCTTTACTTTAGGTGTAGGTATTTTTGGTAAATTATTTAGTGGTTTTAAGAAATGGAATATTTAGGAAATGGTATATTTAGGAATTGGTATATTTAGGAATTGGTATATTTAGGAATTGGTAGGTATTAGTACGTGTAGATATGTATGTACAGTTTGTAAAAAATATGTTTACAAAGCTTAGAAAAATTAAAAAGTTTAAGGGAAACTCTTATTTGCAAGTAAATTATATAACTTTTATTAAATTTTTTTCTTCATGTATTCAATTGAAGATGTTTATAAACACTTTGCACAAAAAAAAACCAAATTAAATTAAATAACAAAATAATAATCGTAACTTAAAAAATACTTCCAGTTTCTACGCTGTAAAATAAATGTTTACAAAATTGTGTTAAATTGAATTAAATATATTCTAAATGGTAAAAAAAAAGATTTGAGGGTGCTAATACTTGGTGTGCCTTCCTTTAGCTTTAATTACAGCTTCTAAGCGTCTAGACATTGAATGGATAAGCTTTGGTATATCATAATTTTCAGGTATTTCTTCCCATTCTTCTTTAATAAATGTTATTTGTTTTTTGGTGACCTTTTTCCGACTTTTTTCTTTGGGTGGACCCATGAATTTTCTATAGGGTTTAAGTCTGGGCTTTGTGCTGGGTTATCGATCACTTTTCTACAATTATATAACAACCAGGATCTACAAATATATGCCTTATGCTTCGGTTCATTATTCTGATAAAATTTATACTTGAGCTTTTCTGGGTCAACAAACCCGAATTTCCGAGCACTTGCACTCAATTGCTTTTTTAAAATGTTTAGATAGACTTCCTTGGTCATTATATCCTCTAATATTCTTATTTCGCCAACACCCTTGCTCGAAATACAACCCCACACCATAACGGATAGTTTACCGAACTTTACAGTGGGTATTATATTTTTATTTTCTAAAGCCGTCAGGGGTTTTCGCCAAACTTTTTGAGGTCCATCATCGTAGTAAAGCATCACTTTCGTTTCGTCACAAAAAATAACATCATCCCAGTGCTCCGGAGGAAAAGAAATGTGTTCAATGGCAAACTTATACCTTTTTTCTATGTTTGCCGCTGATAGCAAAGGTTTTTTCCTCGCAACTCTTGAAGAGTATTTATGGTTTTGTAGCACATTTCTAACAGTCTGAGAGGGATACTTACTCCACATTCATTACTGATGTCAAGTGCAATTCGTCTAGTGGATTCTAATCAATCATTTTCAAAATTTTCTTTTCAATTCGCCGAGTTACTTTTTTTCGTCTGCCTGGTGATACATTTGGTTCCAGTCTTCCTTCTTTTTCAGCACGATTAATAACATTATTTACCGTCTTTAGGTTAAGAGACAACATTTCAGCAATTTCTCTGTGAGATTTTCCTTTATAGTAATTAAAATACACCAGTTGGGTAATGTCTTTGTTCAGTCGCTTTCCTGGCATAGTTTATATATAATTGGATAATCGCTTGTTTGTTCTATGAGCTCAATTTAAGAATAAAAGACAACAGCTACTCCTAGCGTCCGTATAAAACTCTTACACGCAATACATGTGCAAAAAACCAACGGTTCTTTCTTGACTTTGCATTTTTGTAAACATTTTTTTTACACTGTTGAAAGTATACAAAATTATTTTGTAGCGTTGTTGTTGTAATATATTCATAAATTTGCCAAAGTTTCGACGCCTGCTTGTCGTCAACATACAAAACAACAGTTATAAAAAAAAAAATTTACAAATATAATGATATTGTTGTTGTAAATATTTATTTAAACTTAAATTCTTAAAAAATTTTTGTTTTGTAAACATTTTTTTTACAAACTGTATGTGTTATTAAATATTTCAGAGTTTTTGGTTCTTAGCATATGGCTGTTGTTGTTTGTTTCCCCGCAGGTTTCTAAACTATTTGACGTTGGTTGTACTAGTTCCAACTTTCATCTGTAGCTTGGACGGATAAGTGATCAAAGGCAAATACGTTTGTGGCTTAGACGTTTATTGTGTCGATGCTATATGACGGTACAGCTACCCACATATCCCACAAGATATAATGTTGAGAAGTATGTGGTTGCGGATATCTACCGTCCACTCGTGGTACTTATCGGTTAGTGGCGGGCAGATAGTTTCAACAAAAAAAACCAAACGCTACTGCAGCTGAGGTACCTATTGAAGATGACACAATTCACAAGGCACCGGAAATAATTTCCGACGACGATAAAAGAAAAATTTAAGACCTTGCCAAATGTCCTATCAAAGAAAAATCGTACAGCCCATATAAGTACAAGTAACTATTAAAAAAACACAGTCTTACCTTCGAATGGAGGATGCAATGCACTGCCGTTAAAAGAAATAAATATGTATGTTCGTCCCAGCCAATATTTATATTTATTCCTGCCAATATCCCAATACTATGTACATAAATACAGTCCTCAGGCTCCTTCAATACCTTTATGGACCTAATACCAGACCACGTTTTCCTTTTTTTAACAAAATCCAAATTACCCGCTTCTGATGTTCATTCGATGACTTAAAATTCAGAAAAGAACGCTTATTCAATTCCTCTCCCATACATCGACTCAGCTTATTGTTCATTCTACTTTCCACTTTGAATGCTCTCTCGATAAATAAAAATGTATAATATAAAAGCACAATATGCAAGTTATATGCATCTCACTCACCATGTGGATATATTACATACATGAGATGTATATGCTTGGAAGAATAATGCAAAAAATTTGAATATGATTGCCATTATGCCAAATATAAGATTGTACAAGAAATATCAGGGGTAGTTTACACATAAGAAAAATCAAGAGAACATAACAAAAAAAAGTACCCTTCCCGGCACGTATATGACTTTAAATTAAAATTAGCACACTTTATAAGATCTCACATTACACTAGCGACACATACAGCTGTTTCGTAATGTAAGGGTCAGAAAACTCTTTAGCCCAGCGCTTTATAAAGGCAAGCACACCTCTAGCTTCATTTACAGCCAAGGTAATATGAGAAGAAAAATTTAGCTTAGGATCCAGTAAAATTCCAAGATCAAGAAATGAATCAACTAACTCCAACTGATAATCACCCAAAGAGTAGTTAGCTGCAATAGGGTTACTTCTGGAAAAGCGCATGCATTTACATTTCTTTAAATTCAGCTCCATCATGTTATGTTTGCACCATACAAAAAAGTTGTCGAGATCATTCTGAAGATAAACGTGGTCGATAAAATTATTAAAAGAATAAAAAATTTTAACATCGTCAGCGTACATTAGTATATTGGCTAAGTTGATAACATTAGGAAGATCGTTAATAAACAGCGAAAATAGAATCGGCCCAAGATGGCTGCCTTGGGGAACACCAGATTAGACATATATATACTTAGAATAACTGTTGTTAAAACGAATGGTTTGTTTTCTATCAATTAAATACAATCTTAACCAGTTTAAACTGTTATTAGTTACGCCGAATAGATCCAGTTTAGCAAGAATAAGTTGATGGTTGACTTAATCAAATTCTTTACTGAAGTCCGTATAAATGGGATCAGTTTGTTTTTTCTGGGTAAATGCATAATTGACTAAAGTAGTTAAATGAAGAACATTAGTTGTAGTTGAGCACTCTTTTCTAAAACCATGTTGATATGGTGACATTAACGATGCAGTGTGATGACATAAAAAATTGGCAAGTAGTTTTTCAAACAGTTTCGTAATGGCACTTAATTTAGCAATACCTCTATAATTCGTAATATCGGACTTATTACCAGATTTATATAGAGGTATTATATACGAATCTTTCCACAATACAGGAAAATAGCCATATTTTATCGAAGCATTAAGCAATAAAGTTAATGGTGTGGCAAATGATTCAGCACATCGCTTTAAAATGCAACTTGGAACTCCATCAGGACCATAATTAAAGGGCATTTTAAGTTTTTTCAAGTTAGACAAAATATCAGTGCACTTTAGTGCAGGAAAATATATTACTAGATTCGATGCAAGCGCATAGAGATATTCATTTCCATTATCGTAAACAGCATCAGAATAAGTACTGGCGAAAAACTCAGCAAACAAATCACAAATAACATCAACGTTGCTAGATTCTTGATTATGAAGTTTCATAACATATGGATATCCACTGGATTTTCTTTTAGAGTTAACAAATGAATAGAACGATTTTGGGTCCCGAACAAAATTGTTATTCACTTTGATTAAATAATCCTTATACAAAACGTGATTGATCAGGTTATATTCAGAACGACTGACTTAGTACTTTCCGTAGTCAACAAACGAACCAGACCGTTTATATTTTTTATAATTTTTGTTCTTAATGTTTTTTAGACGTGACAGCTGCCTCGTATTCCACGGTGGTCCAACTGAAGTGCGAACAAATTGTTTAGGAATACAAGTTTCAAAAAACGAGTAGATTTTATTGTAAAAAATGGTAATAATCGAATCAATATCCGCATTGTTATTTATCGGAATATTGAAAATGTCACTCCAAATGTATTTCTTATTAAATCATTCAACAAACTATAGTTAGTTCGTTTGAAACAAAAAACTTTAGCAGCTACAGAAGCCGTCAACTATCTTCGGATGAAATAGAAGAGCTATTTTCGATCGTAGGATGATATTGGACTTCGGGCAGTGTAAGAGGTTCCGAACGAATAATAGTGCAATCATCAACATCATTAACAAACACCAAATCAAGTAATTTCCCAAAATCATTGAAGACACAATTCATTTTATACAGAGCTAATCCAAAAATATAGTTTAAAAATTCATCATGGTAGTTTCTGATCTTTACCGGTATTAAATAAGGTGTATCAGGTGTATATTTCCACGAGATTGATGGTAAATTAAAATCACCAACCACAAAAATAGAGTCCTTTGTATCAACTGTAAAAGAACAGACTCAATGGCTTGAACATGTTCAGCGTACACAGAAGAATCTGAGTCCGGTGGAACATAAGAACAAGTCAAGTACGTTTTTTTATTTTTCAATTTAATGGTAACAGCAACAAATTCAATGTTAGAAAAATCACTTACAATGACTTCAGATGGGTATAAGCAAGAAACAGCTATCAGAACACCACCACCTCTTCGAGCAGGCGATTATATCTAAATATTTGATATTTATTGCAGAGAACTTCTGCATTAAAAACGTCAGCACAAAGCCAGGTCTCAGTAAAGATAATTACATCATAGGTAAAATCATAACTATTTAGAACAATTTCCTATTATTCCTGATGATGTTAACAAGCTGTTAACGAAATATCGAATAATAAAAAACAAAACCTAAATAAAAAAAGACCTCAGGCTTAATAAATATATATCAAAAAATATAATAAAAAAGGTCAATTAATAATATAATTAATATTTAGAAGGAGAGTAGACAGTTTAATATTCAAGCCACGAACATTCTGGTACATAATATTTAAACGATCCTTAGAGGTAATTAGTTTTTTGGAACCAATAAATGTTCAGAAGGCAAGCGAGCAATGTTATTATACCTTGGATTTTGCTTAACTATATATTCGCGTACAAAAATATTTGCAGGCCAAAAACTAGAATCAACAATTCGGTCATAGACATGCGCTGGAACAAGAATTTTAAATGATGTTATACTCCTCGGCTCTGAATATGAAAATTTAGTGACAAATATATCGTCTGCAGAATCCAATTTGGATTTTATATAATAATCAACGTCTTCGATAGAAGCCAAACGGGAAATAAATATATATTTTCTCGGAGGCAAAACAATTAATTGCTTAGGAGTAATTTTGACAGAAATAGAACTTGATGGACCAGGAACGGAAGATGATTGAGCGCCACTTTTAGACTTTTGGACATTATTCAACACACCAGATCCTGATGGACTTGGACCTTGATCAACAACAAAATTATCCTGATTTATTAACACCGTATTCATTGGCTTTACCACAGGTGATGATTTTTTTTTTTTTTTTTTTTTTTTTTGGCGTGTGAGGTAGGGTAGAAAATGACCCTCCTATTGCGGAGGCAGTCACGCCTGAGTCCAGCAATCTCCGGGGTCCACCAGTACACAGGTCGCCTCCCCGCCCGTCGCGACAATCGGGGCATCGATGCGTCGCATCCACGGACAATGCGCCGCATCATAGCACCCGCCAGGGAGTCAGCGTCTCCCCCACCGTCCAAAACCGTAGTACCGTCGAAACCGGCCAAGAACGACCCGCGGTCCAACCTCGCGACGTTCCATCCACGCGCGCCTCTCCCCCCGTACGCCCGTGCAACTTCCGCCTCCGATACTATCCCAAATTCAACATACTGGTGATCACTCCCAGTATATTCCTCGAGCACCCTCCATCCTTCGATCATCCCAGACAGATTCTCGGATACCAAAGTGATGTCAGGAGTGGGAACTCGCACCCCGGCCGCCTGAAGGTGGTCGCACCGCCAGCGTTCATGACCACCAGGCCCAACCTGGCCGTCATATCCAGGACGCACCTCCCCCTCGTGCTCGTCACCGGATCACCCCACTCCACAGCCCTGGCATTGAAATCACCGGCCACCACAAAGGGTCCGGCCATACCAGCCAGAGCGTCCTCGATAGCGGCCATCTTCGCCCTAAATCGCGCCACACTATCGCTAGGAGTGAGGTAACAGCTCACCAGCACAAAACCGCCGATCCGAGCCCACGCATAGCCGCAGCCGATCCCGTACCGCGCAACCGCGAGTTCACCGCCGCCAGGTAGCCAGAGTGCCGCCGTACCCGTTTCGTCCCCGAGCCAGAACCCTCGGTGCATCGGACCGTATTGTTCGCTGATAACAACCACGTCCGCGCCCCTCTCGGCAACCATCTGCCATAGCAGAGCATCCGCCGTCCTGCTCCTGTGCATATTCGCCTGGAGCACCCTCATCTGCGGGATAGCGGGCAGCCCTTCGAGCCCGGCAGGTGGTCAGCCGCCCGCTTGGCAGGTGCAGCCCGTTTCGCAGGGGCAGGGACAGCCGGACAGCCAGCAGCCCGCTCAACGGCGGCACCCGGGCCCCTAGGCCGTCCGCCGGGGGCACTCGGGCCGTTAGCCCATTTGACGGGGGCAACCGGGCCTCGAGCCCGTTTGGTGGGGTCAGTCGGGCCGTTAGCCCGTTGGGCGGGGCAGCCGGACCACCCACCGACCGTCTTGTCGGAGTTGCCGCCGCAGCAGCAAGTGCAGGACTATCCCCCCCTAGCAGAGTCGCAGCCCGCCAGTGGGGACCCGGAAGCGGCCCGTTCCCCTCAGCTGCCCTCCACGCACGCCTACAATCGAGTGCGACATCAAGAAGCTCGGCCATTTTGCCACGCCTCCCTTCACCTCACCACTTATGTTCCTCTGCCGAACACAAGCTTCCCGCTCAACACAGCCCTGCATTGAGCGATCGCGGCCTTTTCCCTCGCCCTCATATCGCGGATACGTCCCAGTCGCGGCGATCCCCCCGCCCGACAGACACACCCGCACGCGGCACGTCACCGCCCCCGACCCCGTTGGTCGTCGGGCAGACAGTATCCCCCAAAGATCCGGCTTCCACAGGCGAGGCAGAAGCCGCCCCATCCGTGGTCACCACCGGGGGCGGGGAGCATCTCACAGGAGGCGACCTTAGCACCAGGCCGCTCCTCCTGAAGATCGCATCGCCCCCCCCACTCTCGGTGGTCCCGGAAACCACACCGCGCCGGGAAGTGGAGGAGTCCTGGGCACCGCACACATCGCGGCCGCAGCAACGACGTCCGCAAAAGAGTTGGGTCGCCCAACTAGTGGCGTCCCAACCGAAACTGTTGGCCCCCTTTGAGGGTCGGACTTTGGAGTGGAGCCAATAAGCCCCCCTTGTGGGTCGAACTTTTGGTCTCCGTCTTTCTTCTTATCATCGTCGTTTTTTTTTCTAATTAAGTCCATGTAATTCCCACGAGTGTGGGGGAAAGTAGGTCGGCCGGGCCATAGCCCCCGATAACCCAGCAAGGCCAAAACATTATTCACCGAAGTGGCCAGGTATCGGTGAAGCTCCGTTTGCGACTAGACTATTTTCTGAAGGGGGCCTCTACCAAGCTGATCCCAGGCACGGGTCGCATCACACCATGATCCGGCCCCCAAATCGTTGCTTACTTTAGCCATGAGCGAGTATTGGTCTCCAGAAAGGAAAAAACGCTTCCCACCACACAAGGACAATCCACAGTGTAGGGTGAGCGAGGTTTCCTAGAAAGACCCAGACCCGAGCATGTTAACGGTGGCCGCCGCGTGAAGGCAGTAAGTCTTCTTGTGTGTTTCTCCATAAGGATCGTACTCTGACTTTACCCTATGGGCTCACACCTGACCTCCGGTAAGTATCAATTAAGGCCAGGTGAAGATAACGCTTCATTGTTGGTCTTTTGACCAGTATTTGCAAGGTCATTGTACGAATCAGAAAAAGTTTCAGGCTGATTATGGGTGATTAATTGTTCATTATTGACTTTATTTTTATTTCTGGCGGATTTACGTCGTTTAGGAGAAGACTCAAAAGACTGCAAATTATTAATTTGTTTTAAATTACCAAATAAGTTTCCATATTCAACAATTTCATTAGACACAATTCAACAATTTCAACAGACATTTTATTTTGAATGTTGCTAAAAGTATTCTTAGTACTTTGGTAAAAACGAAAAAATTCAGCATCAATTTTCTGACAGTCATTGCAGCACCATCTTAGACCTTTAGTGCTTCAAAGAGCTTCAACAACAAGTGTTTTCAATCCACTACACTTAAAATGACAAAGACCATTACATAGCCAACAATTAATCATTCTTTCGTCATCACCATTGAAGTTACAGTTTGTATTTAAACATTTAAATGTTGAATTTCTCATGGAATTATTTTATAATAAATAGTAGATTATCAACAGTAAAAGTATGAATTATTATTTAAAAAGTCACTGGCAACACAGAATAATATTAGCAGTAAATTAAAAGAGATGCTTTTGTTATTGTTTGTGGGTGATTGATTTGAGAAAATTGTGCTATTGTTATTTATATAAATGATGCGATTTAATAAGAGTGTTGTTGTTATTTAAATTGAAAACTTGTTTGTATAACAATTTGTTATTGTTTGTATGACAGTTTTTATTTATTTTTGTTACAAACGAAAGAACGAAAGCAATAAAAAGCACAGTTTCAAATGTTGTATTAAAACTTTTGATAATGTACATAAACATTGAAAGAGAAAAGACTTCCGGAAGTGGAATTGGTGGCCATTCTTCGTGGGAATTTGAGGAATACTTTAGCAGCATTGATATTTGCATCCTATATTACTTCCCTGGAAGACATGAGGCGGGAATGTAGGATAGCGGAAGAATTATTAAAAGCGAGTAGGCAAAGGGGCAAGACAGTAAATGAGTTAACTCTATGGAAATCTGAAAAGGATATTGAAGATGTAGGAAAGGATCTGGCTGTCGTAGAAGCAATAGGGGTTAGAAATAGTAGGCCGAGCTTGGGTAATACCAACTGTTTTAGAGCAGATCAGAATTAAACAACCAGTAACATTGATGAAAAGGTCCTGCAAAGTAGGTGAGAATAATGATGCAAATATACCCTATACTATCAAATCATTACACCAATGTTTAATTGATTATGAGTTTGCTAGAGCACGTATATTTGAAAATGGAATGCAGGAAAAATCTCGTAAGTTTAAGAAAATTTCAAGACTCAGAAGTACATGCGGAAAATCATAATAGATTTTTTGTGAAGGCGATGGTAGGCGGTAGGGAAGTATTGGCGTTATTGGATTCTGGGGCAGGAGCGTGCTGTATTGGCAAAAACGCTCTAGAATTTTTACGCGGGATGGAGAATAATATTTTGCGACTGAAGGACCAATCCGTAGGGGTGGCAAATGGCGGTCGTGCGAACGTATATGGTGTTATAAATCTCCCAGTTCGATGGGAAAACAACACGGCGAATTATGAATTTTTGATAGTACCGGATCTTGGCCAAGATTGAGGGAATATTGAGGGAATTCTAAGTCGCCTGCAGGGCACTAAGTTTATTTCCGCTATTGATCTCAAGGACGCGTTCTGGCAGATCCAGCTAGAAGAGAAGTCCAGGGAGAGGACGGCTTTTACTGTTCCTGGGCGGCCACTGTATCAATACACGGTGATGCCCTTCGGACTGTGTAATGCCGCCCAGCGGATGTGTAGGTTGATGGATAGGGTTATTCCGGTTGCTATTAGGTCCAATGTTTTCGTATACCTTGATGATATGCTAGTGTGTTCTGCCCACTTTGACGAGCATATGATTTTGCTGGAGGATGTGGCGAAATTTATGGCGAGGGCGAATTTGACGATCATTGTTGAGAAGAGTATGTTTTGCTATATGGAAGCTCGATATTTAGGTTTTGTAGTAGCGGATGGATCGATCCGAATGGACAGTGAGAAACTGAGCGCTGTGGCAGAATTCCCAGAGCCGAGGACCGCACGACAACTACGTCGATTCTTGGGAATGACTGGTTGGTATCGTAGGTTTGTGAGGGACTACGCCACCATTGCAGCGCCCCTTCATGACTGCCTCACTAAGGAACGTATGAGGAAATTTTCTATTTCGGAGGAGGCACGCGAACCGTTTGGAAGATTAAAGCAATGTTTGATATCAGCACCGGTACTCGTAAACCCGGATTTTGGACGAAGGTTTTTCATTCAGTGCGATGCCTCGATGTAAGGTGTTGGGGGTGTCCTTTTTCAGATTGATGATGAGGGTAATGGACATCCTATTGCTCACATGTCACCTAAATTGAACAAATCACAACGGAATTATAGTGTGACCGAGTTGGAATGCTATGCGGCAATACTTAGCGTAAAAAAATTTAGGGCCTACGTAGAGGGTCTCCCGTTTAGCAGCTTGCGCTGGTTGATGAACCAAAAGGAGCTATCAGGGCGGCTGGCACGATGGAGCTTGAAGCTTCAGTCATTTGACTTTGACATATAGCATCGCAAAGGATCCCAAAATGTTGTACCTGATGCACTTTCCCGAGCATATATGGAGGAAATTAGAAAAGAGAATAGGAATCTGGAAGTAAATCTAGAGTCAGAAGCTTTTAACTCACCTGATTACAAAGCCTTAAGGGATAACGTGATGAACGAAAAAACCCAATTGCTAGATTTATGAGTGTCAGATGGATTTGTATATAATAGAAAAAATTTTTATAACGGAGATGTTCTACAAGAAGATCGAACCTGGAAGTTGTGGGTGCCTATGGAACTTAGGAATGAATTGGTATGGAAGGCACATCACTCATCGTCTACTGGGGATGGAGGTGTGTGTAAAACGCTGACACGACTACAGTCAAAGTATTATTGGCCAAAAATGGCTAAACATGTTCAGGACCTAGTTCGTAATTGTGAAATATGCCATACAAGTAAAACATCTAATAACTTCTGCAAACCTCCAATGGGGCAAAATTTATAACTGAAAGTGCATTTCAAAGGATCTATATAGATTTCATGGGACCTTACCCGAGATCCAAAAATGGTAATGTATTTTTGTTTGTCTGCCTAGATCATTTTACTAAATTTGTATTTCTCGTACCAATGCGTAGCGCAAATTCTGCCAATGTTATAAAATTTTTAGGGAAAAGAGTATTTCGGATATTTGGTCTTCCCGAGTTTTTACACTCTGAAAATAGACGGCAGTTTATAGCTGAAGTTTTTCAGGAATTTTTACGCCAGTATGGAGTGACGCGTACTCGGACAGCATTTTATTCACCGCAGGCTAACGCATCGGAAAGGGTAAATAGGTCCGTGCTTCAAATTTTAAGATCTTATATAGGAGAGCAACAGAATAAATGGAATGAGCATATTAGCGACATTGAATTTGCGTTAAGAAGTGGATACCACAATGCTATTAACATGGAACCGTACTATGCACTATTTGGTTGTCACATGATTCAACACGCCGTGGCTTACAAATTGATGCGAAAGCTTGATAAGGTAAAGGACATAGACTTATCACTCCAATTTTAATCCGATAAACAACAACTAGTACGGGAAAAAATTTACAAAAGCACATGAACGAGGTTTGAAAATATACAATACGAGGACTAAGGATATAAAGTTTAACAAGGGCCAAATAGTATATAGACGTAATTTTCGCCAGAGCAATCAGGCTAATCAATACAATGCAAAATTAGGACCTCGACACATCAAATGTTGTGTCGACGATTGCGTATTGTTGCAATTCCAGCCCCTAACCACGTTGTTATAAAGGCTGGGTATACATTATATTAAGATATTTTTTTTGTCGGGAGTACAACTCTGTGGGATATTAGGAAGTGTTAGGAAGACAGTGTGGAGAATTACCATGAAGAGAGAGATGACGTGGTTTTTTTGAGGAGAAAAAGAGAAATAGAGAAAAAAAATAGGAAGACAATTCTTTTTGAAAAGAACCTCAGAATTACCGACTTTACGTGGTTGTTGAGATAAAATATAAGAAAAGAAAAAGTAAAATATTAATTAGTAAATAAAATTGGAACGAAAGAGAAAATAAATCTCAGAAAACTAAATTGATAAATCTACTGTGGCGCGAATAAAGTTGCCGAAAGAGTAAGGAGATGGCGCATATGCGCCCATATGTGTACAATTCTACATACATCAGAAGGAGAACGGGAGTAGAAGTTGCAAACTTGAGCTGCTGTTTCCAGAACATATTACTGGACTGTGAGTTCCATCCGTCCTGTGTGCAGCTTCTCAGATTATCAAACCATATACATATGTTCATATATATCCACTTTCATATATATACACTTTATGAAAGGGTATACGCAGGTCTGCATATATATGGAAATATGACTTTAAAAATGTGTACATAGACTCTCATATGTGTATATATAAGTACACATGAAGTCGATATAATTGTAACAACAAAGCTTGTAATTAAACACGTATATTTATATTTTTTTTTTCTATTTAGGACCAGCACTCTGGGGATGACCCCTACACATGCGATGCATTCTGCTGGAACTAGGAAATCAGGTTATGGGAAGGAGGATAGAGGGAGTAGTGTGAATGGACATTTGACTTGAATTTTCCCACGTCATAAGCGACAGGAAAGACCTCGGCAGGGAGTTTGTTCCACATACGCGATGTTCGGCCGAAAAATGAGTTCTCCCTGTAATGCGTAGTGCGGTTCGCTGCCAAGTTGACTACAAATGGATGTGCTCTTAATGATGAACGCGTCGTGCGCGTAAATGATCGGGTTTCGGGAACAAGTTCCCTGATTTCATCAGAACACATCCCATTATAGTAACGATAGAACAACGAAACGCACCCCACGTTGCGACGATGCTCAAGAGAGTTAATAGAGTTGGCTACCCTACTGTCTCCTATGAGTTTCTTCGCTCTCTCCTGGACCCGATCGAGTAACTTCAAAATAGTCTTTGAAGCACCGGCCCACACATGAGAGTTGTATTCCATTTTCGGTCGGATGTAGGCGGTATAAATAGTGAGGAGATCAGATGGGGTGAAGTATGTCTTGCACCGTCTTAAAAAAACCGAGGCACTTGAATGCTTCTTTTGAGACCTGCAAAATGTGCTCAGTCCATCGAACATCGCACAGAATTTTCATGCCAAGAACATCAAGAGCTTCTGATTCCTCGATGTTTATACCGCCCATAATTACAGATGACGCAGCGTCATCGGGCATGCGTCGATGTGTAAGCATGCTGCATTGGTTCTTTTGAGCATTGAAAACGACCCTGTTTGCCTGACGCCATTGCGATATATTCATGAGGTCACAATTCAATGAGCCACTCATATTCTGCCTCAGCGAAGTGATCATAGTCGATGTTGGTCTACGACTAAATGAATATGAGTGAGAAAGCCTGCTGTCATCTGCGAAAGAGTGGATAGGGTTGGAAGTTTGACATAGGAGGTCATTTAGAAAGACTAGAAATAGGGTAGGAGAAAGAGTGGAGCCTTGCGGTACCCCTGAATTTATCTTATACTCATTAGATGAGATCCCGTCTATAACAACTCTTATAGCGCGATCCCTGAGAAAACTCGATATAAATCGAGAGAAGATATCACCGACACCAAAAGCAATAAGTTTGGACAGAAGTGCCCATGCCACACTCTATCAAATGCTTTAGAAATATCCAGAGCCACAACTTTACTTTCGCCGAACTGGTGAATAGAATCACACCATTTTTCCGAGAGGAAGGCTAGTAAGTCGCCCGAAGAGTCCCCTCGACGGAAGCCGTACTGACGGTCGTTCAGTAAATTGTTGGACTCTAAATATTTCATTAGGTGAAAGTTCACCATACTTTCCATCACTTTGGAAATCGCGGAACAGATTGCAATTGGGCGGTAATTTTCAGGTTTGCTTGCCTCACCCTTTTTTGGCATCGGCGTTTCATTTGCAACCTTCCAGCACGATGGGAATTGACCTGTATAGTACAGAGTGCTGAAAAGGATTGCCAAAGGACGTGATAACGTCGAAGAACACTGCTTCAGGACCAGTGCAGGAATTCCATCCGGCCCAGGAGACTTGTTTATGTTGAGGTTCGTTAGAACCCTTTTAACTGCACGAGCTCGAAAGTATATCTTTGGCATAGTTACGG
This sequence comes from Dexiosoma caninum, assembly GCA_963924685.1. Lineage (NCBI taxonomy): Eukaryota > Metazoa > Arthropoda > Insecta > Diptera > Tachinidae > Dexiosoma > Dexiosoma caninum. The sequence goes on along the minus strand of OZ004730.1, from coordinate 13,593,108 downwards.
ATATACGCTCGGGTGCGGGCAGTGGTTGATTGCTTTCCGGCAGGTGAGAATTACCTGCAAACATTTCAGCTAGGAGGTTAGCTTTTTCAACCGGGTCAGTGAATATTTGGTCATCCTTCAAAAGAGCCGGAATAGAAGAACTAGCATTTTCCTTCACTCTTTTTACGAAAGACCAAAAGCTTTTACTGCGCCGTTGGGCAGTAAGAACTTTAGCGCGAAGACTCTGCTCGTACAAAGCTTTTGCACGTCTTAGCACTTTGGCACACGAAGTTCTCGCCCTTTTGCGCATCATATCAGTATCTGCGTTTTTATTATTCCGCCAGACACAAAACGCTTCCTCTCTGGATCTGACTGCAAGTCTGCACGTCTGATTAAACCAAGACTTTGGTCTAGGCCTAATCGAAATTTGCTTCGATGGTATGAACGTTTTCATACCAAGCAATATTATGTTTTGGACCATTTTAGCCATGGCATTGACATCCTTGTCGAGGAAGCAGAGCCTCCAATTGAAATGCCGAAAGAAATCGTTGAGCTCAGCCCAACGTGCCTTTTCGTAAATATATTTCAAACGTTTCATAGCTGGCGGTGAAACGCCTCGAAGTTCCGCAAACGAAAAGGAGGCAGAAATGGTGCAATGATCCGAATTACCGAGAGGTGCGCTAATGTTCATTTCATACTTTTCAGGGTGTGAAGTGAGAAAAAGGTCGAGGGTGTTGTGTTGGTGCCCGTCAACACATGAAATATGTGTTGGTTCATTCACTAATTGCGCAAGGTGATTGTGCGCTGCGAATAGCTCAGCATATTGGCCTTCTGGAGTTGTATGGCTCGAATGGCGGAGCCACGATAAGTTATGAACATTGAAAACACCAGCAATAACGATTTCACTGTTCGGGTAATTTTCGAGGATCTCCGATATAGTGTCGGAAAGGGCATCGAAGGTGTATATAGCTTTATCCCTTTCCATATTTGGGCTTCTGTAAAGAAACCCGAAGCGCAAAAGATGTGCCCTGATTTTAAATTTAACCCATAGACAGCTAAATTCAGGATCATTCGTGCCTAAAGATTGCTGGCACTGGTACACAACTTCATTGCGTATATATATTGCAAGGCCCCTATGAAGAATAAAGAGGGATAGGTGGTGATACCCAGGTATGTGAAAATCCTGTGGATCAGCATCCTCAGACACCTGGGTTTCACTTAAAGCGAAAACATCGGGCCGATGGAGACAAACGTGGGTATATACAGAGAAAAAATTTGCCCTTAAACCACGTATGTTGCAGAAGTCAATTCTGAAACGGCCTGTCATAGTTTACGCAAAAAAAAATAATCAAATCAATTGTCCACTTTCTATTTTTTTATACTGTCGACACCAATGAGCTAGTTGCCGCCTGAGAGATTGCTCGGTGGTCAGTGCTACGCCTTCATCACCAAACAGTCCAACAGCAACTATCCCACCGGTATCCACAATATAAAAAATTTTATATTTTGCTTTCGATAGGAGTTTTTAGCACAATGACGCGAAAAAGAGCCATAAAAGCCCTGATACGGTCACTTTCACCCGAAGTGCCAACACTAGTTGGTGGTGCCAGCACTGGTAAATATTTTCGTTCGCCCGTCACTGGTATAGCGGATTTTATTTTCTGTTCTATTGTTTTGGTTGGAATTTTATTTTTGTTTTTGTTTATTAAATTTATGATTTATATATTCCCCGCTTGCATTTAATCCAAAGTACCGTTTATTTTATTTTATTTAAAGCATTTAAAGTTTGTAAGTTTATTTAGTTTGTTTTGTTTCACTATTGTTGTCACTATTTTCCTCTGTTTTTTTTTTTATTTTTTCTTTTATTTTCCACTCCGCTATTTTAGTTTTTAGTCAATTCTGTGGTAATTTATCCGTCTCACAGAAGACGCGTGTATACCGGACGGACGACACGACACTACTCAATACAATACACTACATATATGTTCAACAATTTATAATCTACAATTTACTTTGTATTCATACCTATAATTATATTTGCTTTACACGCGCTCTTGTATAGTATATATACATATATATAAAACAAGAGCAAAAGGGAGAAAAAAAAGAAGCGTTTCAATATATATTAGTATTTAGTACTTTAAGTTAAAATAATTGATAAGAAGGCATATTTAAAGAAATAAAAAGAACAAAAAAAAAAAAAAAACGTAAAAGGTAAAAGGGGAAAGGGGAAAAAATGAGGGAAGTTTTCCCTTGATCTACTCTCAATGGGTCATTTTTAAAATGACAGCAAATTTAATCAACGATCGATGCTGGCGCCAACAATAAATCGCAATAAATTTTTACCAAGGTGAGTTTATTAGAATTTAAGAGAACACATTCACTTACATCATTCCATATGTAAATATTTTTTTCCTTTTTCTCTTTTTATCAAAAATAATGTAATTGGTGGTTCTTTTTTTTATTCAAAATCTACTTAATTGCTTTATAAGATTAGTAACGTAACTTGATTGATAGACCTACGTATGTAAAGATGCCTTAGTACAAACGTATCTGAAGTTATCACAATATTTGTCGTTTTCTTTTTATTTTTTTTTATTATTAATATTTAATATTTTTTTCCTTTAATTATTTTTTTCCTTTATTTTACTACACTATACCACTATATCCGAAAATTAAACTTTAATATTTTATTTGTTAGGTGATGTTAAGTTTACACAGCCAAAAATTACTAGAAATGTATCGCAACCCCCTTTATAATTCCTGAATCCCAAAAACAAAAAAAAACTTGACAATACCACTCAAGCCAATTGTACTGCCACATACAGCGAGAGGATATAAATGTCAAAATCCTATAGAACCCTAACTGAAATCTTCCTAAGAAACAAATAAATTCGTAAAACCTGCTAACTATATTGAAACGTTCATGAATATTCCAGTGATAACCATAATTCTAACAATGAAAGTCGTGAGGCTTACATATATCCAGATGAACCCTCCAGAAAACGGTACCTACACAAAAAAAGCATTGAGTTCATGACAGCTACACGACATTGGCGTGAACTGTATGAAATTACTTTCGATTTCCATTGTCTAGTAACTGGCAGAGCGTTGCAATGGTACTGGCAGGTCTTAGAAGACCATGCTGAGGACGTGGATTTTGGATACTTTTCATTGAAACTGGCATTGCTGAATCATTTTAAGACCGCCGATTCAGATTATGAAGTCATTAGGAAAATTATAGACCGTAAACAACAATTTGGCGAAAGCTTTGAGGATTTTTATACTGACGTTCATAACCTAACCTTTCGTCTTTTATTATTTATTTATTTAAATTTAGTCAATGGATATAATCCTTACAGACTAATAACAAAGTACTAATGACTATATTGAATTTATGAATTCAGAAAAACAATGATTTTATGCTTTATAACATTATTATTTAAAGAAAAATCAACAAATTCAAACAAATTATTAAATTGTCGGCATAACCTCGTAAAAGGATCAGCCATAGCATAATTAGAACTACAAAAGTTAATAACAAGAGGATTATAAAGACGAATACTACGACAAGGTACACTAAATTTAACAGAATATAACAGAAATTCGGTGCAAATATTACCATTGATAATGTTTATCATAAAAGACACATTTAACATTGTACGACGACTTTTGAGAGTAGGTAATGCTAATCTACTCGTATAGGAAGGTAAATTTGTTGAGGAGCTCCATCGAAGGCCACGTGAACAGAATAACAAGAATTGTTTTTGCACAGATTCAATACGAATATTATGAAAGTTGTAGTGAGGATCCCATATGATTGATCCGTATTCTAAAATAAGTCTAACTAGCGACACATACAGCTGTTTCGTAATGTAAGGGTCAGAAAACTCTTTAGCCCAGCGCTTTATAAAGGCAAGCACAACTCTAGCTTCATTTACAGCCAAGGTAGTATGAGAAGAAAAATTTAGCTTAGGATCCAGTAAACGTGGTCGATAAAATTATTAAAAGAATAAAAAATTTTAACATCGTCAGCGTACATTAGTATATTGGCTAAGTTGATAACATTAGGAAGATCGTTAATAAACAGCGAAAATAGAATCGGCCCAAGATGGCTGCCACGGGGAACACCAGATTAGACATATATATACTTAGAAGAACTGTTGTTAAAACGAATGGTTTGTTTTCTATCAATTAAATACGATAACCAGTTTAAACTGTTATTAGTTACGCCGAATAGATCCAGTTTAGCAAGAATAAGTTGATGGTTGACTTTATCAAATTCTTTACTGAAGTCCGTATAAATGGCATCAGTTTGTTTTTTCTGGGTAAATGCATAATTGACTAAAGTAGTTAAATGAAGAACATTAGTTGTAGTTGAGCACTCTTTTCTAAAACCATGTTGATAAGGTGACATTAACGATGCAGTGTGATGACATAAAAAATCGGCAAGTAGTTTTTCAAACAGTTTCGGAATGGCACTTAATTTAGCAATACCTCTATACTTCGTAATATCAGACTTATTACCAGATTTATATAGAGGTATTATATACGAATCTTTCCACAATACAGGAAAATAGCCATATTTTATCGAAGCATTAAACAATAAAGTTAATGGTGTGGCAAATGATTCAGCACATCGCTTTAAAATGCAACTTGGAACTCCATCAGGACCATAATTAAAGGGCATTTTAAGTTTTTTCAAGTTAGACAAAATATCAGTGCACTTTAGTGCAGGAAAATATATTACTAGATTCGATGCAAGCGCATAGAGATATTCATTTCCATTATCGTAAACAGCATCAGAATAAGTACTGGCGAAAAACTCAGCAAACAAATCACAAATAACATCAACGTTGCTAGATTCTTGATTATGAAGTTTCATAACATATGGATATCCACTGGATTTTATATTCAAAATCTACTTAATTTCTTTATAAGATTAGTAACGTAACTTGATGTAGGTCATATGTAAAGATGCCTTAGTACAAACGTATCTGAAGTTATCACAATAGTTGTCGTTCTCTTTTTATTTCCTTTATTATTAATATTTAATTTCACTATTTTTTTTATAATACTTTACTTGTTATATATATTGATAGATTTGTTATATGGTTATATATATATGTATATATGCATATGTACTAGTATATACATACATAATATTAGAGATATATAAATCTGAATTGTACGGAAATTTTAAAAGTTTGGGTTTGTCTAATACGTATTGTATTATGAGGTGGTAAATTGGTTAGTTTTTGTGGGTGATGTTGAGTTGAAGATACAGCAATGGAAATGTTAGCGCAGAAAATGTGGATTTCGGACTAACGAATTTATCTACTTTCTTTGGCGTTTGGGAACGTGTCTCGTTTTATTGGTCTTTGAGATGGTTCATGGAAGTGTTGAGTTTTGTTGGGAGGGTTAATGCCACACCATAGACATACAGAAGGACTGACAGAGAACTTAGGTGGGGGAATGAATATTATAGTTTTTGTGTTATTTTATTTTCTAAGGACATGAGGAATTATGTTGTGGTTTCAGAAATGAGTTACTGGCAATCTTTTCCAGCCCCAAGGCCCGACGAGCAGTACCGGGATTATGCCACCGTGTCCACCGCCAACTTTACACTCACGCGATGAAGTTTGAAACACAACACTTGGTTAAATTGGTTATCCCACGAATTTTCCGCAGTCAAAAGCGTCGAACCATTTTAATACAGGGTGTCTGGTAGCAGATTTATATTTTCAAACTTAAATTAAAAACGTAATAATTGACACAAAGTTTTATTAAGAGCATTGAACGATAGAATGGAAATGCGGATTTTATTTTTTAAAGAGTATGTCATCCAGATGCTTCACATCCTTTTTTAAAATTTCATGAATAATTCGCGGATTTTCACGTAAACTTCTTTCAACTAGTTCAATGTATAATTTAGTAGGTTAAGTTTTATCTACAACTACTAACCACGGCAGAATTTTAGTATAGAAGGAAGAATGGCAGCATGTGTTTTAATCTATATACATATATAAAGCTGAATGTTTGTTTGTCTGTTTGTTTGTGTAGACGACCGATCTTCCTGAAATTTTCACACCATTAATAGGGACTCTTGAATAAATTATAGGCTACTTTTTGATCACGCCCACCTTTACGCCTACTTTTTTTATTTCAACAGATTTTATAATATAAACGAGCCTAACTTCGCCATTTGTGAACCAATCGCGATGAAATGTGGTGCACTTAGTCTGTGCAACTCCGGGAAGGTTATACGGTATTACCTTTTTTAAAACTTAGACCAGGAGGGCGATAGGGGTGAAATTTCTGCCCTTCCGATATCTTCAAACTGATTTTAATGAAATTTAGAACATAGATAGATCTGCACGTAAAAATACTCATTGGCAATTGTGCAACTCCGGGAAGGTTATAAGGTATTACTTTTTTTAATACTAGGACCACGAGGGAAGGCAGAAGCAATTTCCACGCCAACGAGACCATCTAACCGATTTTAATGAAATTTAATTGTATTTCTTTTTGCGTCTAGAATGACACATATGAAAAATATATATATTTTTAAATAGAACCAGGAGGCGACGTAGGGTTAAGATATACCTTTCGGAAACTGTATTACCGATGAAGATAATAACGGGAGGGAAACCACAGGTAAAAGATAGTTAGATCATAAAGAATAAATATTTTAAAAGAATCAATGTCGCGTTGTGTTTTTCTTCTCTCAATGTCCCAAGAATTGAAAAAAATAATTGTGGACGAACTCTGGGTTTTTTTTTTGGCGTGTGAGATAGGGTTGAAAATGCCTTCGCACTTACAGAGACTGTCATCATCTGCGTCGAGTGATGTTACCACTAAAAAATTCCCTCCTCTTCCTATGGGTAGATTCCTTCCCGGGACCGCTTTCCGCATTACTTCGGGAAGGCCCAGAGCGACGTCCTAATCAGGACCGCCCTTACTCACCCACGTCTGGGTCCGCCAAGTTTGCAGACGGCACCACAGCCCCGGCCCGTTTCACCTGGTCCCCGTCAGAGCGGTCCCCGCTATGCAGCAACGCATTGACGTCCCTCTTCTTTCTACGTAGAACGTACCCTACGTATTGCGCCACAGCGTCTCAATTGTCCTCGCAATCGAGCATCCTCCCTATCGCGCCGGCAGAAGTGAACCCGCCAAAACTCTGGGCTTCGGCGAGATATACCGCAACGAAGTAAAATAATTACTAAAATTTGCTACTAAAACGAAACTTAAAAAATTTAATACGTCTCCTTGACATCAGAGACTCTACAAAACTGCTATAAAAACAAATAACATGAAAAAAGTAGTGTTAAAAGATAGTGAAGCTTCGCTCCTATCATTTCTCTTACAATTCCTTTCCGCTACTACCAGCACAATGCATCGCATGTGTAGGGGTCATCTCCTGAGTGCTGGTCCAAGATAAAAAAGATTTACAAATTAAGTTAAAAGGGAAACTATTTTCAGTTAAAATTTATATATTTAACTTTTACATATATCCGAGGTCTGTTGAAAGGAAAAGGTAAATTTTTGATTTTTTTTTAAGTATTTATTTATTCATCAAAATCCATTTTCTCCCCTTCAAAGTAATCCAGATATTATGCACTTATGGCAGCGTTTCTTCCAATCCTCGAAGTACTTCTGAAATGCGCTTTTCGGTATGACCATCAGCTCGTTCTTCGATCTTGACTTTATCTCATCAATTGTGGCAAAACGCTTTCTTTTCATTAGTCTCTTCAGTTTTGGGAATAGAAAAAAGTCGCAGGGAACCAAATCTGGTGAAAAAATCATGAACAAGCATTGATGTATGAGCTGTGCATTATCGTGATACAGAATCCATGATTTTTTTCCACACTTCCGATAGTCTCATGTGCACCATGCAATGACCGGCGTGGCAAGGCCATCGCTGCGGCTAATAGTTAAATTTTTTGTCATTTGGGATTCGTTTACGGAGAATGAGAGTGAGGGAGAAAATAGTATGACATACGGTTTGAAATATAGAAAAAGGTTGGTTGAGTTAGGAATCGTATTCTGGTTTGATTTTTATTCTGTTTTGTGAAGTTGAAGATTAAATACAAATTTAGTGCCGGTCGGTTGAATTGAAATATATAAGAAAAATATTAAAATAGAAGAAGTGGTGAGCAGGAACGGAGGAGAACAAATTAAAGGAAAAGATGAGGTGTATTATTAACGGTTTTCGGCCAGTATAAAAACCCAGAAAAGAATTTGGTGTAATAAAAGACTTATGGTATTAAATTTATAATTACAACCTTTACAAATCAGGAGGAAGAAAGCGAAGAGGATTCATCGTTATGCATTTAATAAGAGGCAAGGTTGCTTTTACGCCACGCCATATTTTTTTCTTGGTAACAGCAATTCGTTGCAACGCTGTGTACCGCCATCTCATGGCAAAGCTTCGTAACGGCAAATCGCTGCAACGCTATAGTGAAAAAAAGTAGAAATTATCGGTACAGCCAACACCACGTCACGCATTATAACAGTGGGTTGTTAACACGCCATAGTAGAAGTGGAAAACCCGAAAGCTACAGACAATGGCTTTCTATACGAATCGTAACGGAGTTTGTGGATGTACACATTAAATCAGTGGGTTGTTAACACGCCATAGTAGAAGTGGAAAACCCGAAAGCTACAGACAATGGCTTTCTATAAGAATCGTAACGGAGTTTGTGGATGTACACATTAAATGAAACAACAAAAACGAAAGAGAGAAGAGCATATTTACTTACCGCAGCATCATAACAACGAGTACCCTGTAAGGAAGCAAAAAAGGGAAAAACCAAAATATAAAAGTAATACTTACCATAAAAGCGATACTTACCCAGAATACATATTTACTATAATTGATACTTACCGATGGTCAGGTGTGGGCCCATAGGGTAAAGTCAGAGTACGATCCTTATGGAGAAACACACAAGAAGACTTACTGCCTCCACGCGGCGGCCACCGTTAACATGTTCGGGTCTTTCTAGGAAACCTCGCTCACCCTACACTGTGGATTGTCCTTGTGTGGTGGGAAGCGTTTTTTCCTTCCTGGAGACCAATACTCGGTCATGGCTAAAGTAAGCAACGATATGGGGGGCCGGATCATGGTGTGATGCGACCCGTGCCTGGGATCAGCTTGGCTAGATGCCCCCTTCAGAAAATAGTGTAGTCGCAAACGGAGCTTCACCGATACCTGGCCACCTCGGTGAATAATGTTTTGGCCTTGCTGGGTTATCGGGGCTATGGCCCGGCCGACCTACTTTCCTCCACACTCGTGGGAATTATATGTATACGAATAAAAAAAACAACGACGGTGATGAGAAGAAAGCCGGAGACCAAAAGCTCGACCCACAAGGGGGGCTTATTGGCTCCACTCCAAAGGCCGACCCTCAAAGGGGGCCTACAGCTTCAGTTGGGACGCCACTAGTAGGCCGACCCGACTCTTTAGCGGGCGCGAAAGGAAAAAAGCTCGACCCACAAGGGGGATTATTGGCTCCACTCCAAGGGCCGACCCTCAAAGGGGGCGCCACTGGTTGGGCGACCCGACTCTTTTGCGGACGTCGCTGCTGCGGGATAGGGGTCCGTCAGGAGGACGGAGGCCGGTGACATCCTGTTGGAGCTTGGGAGGGGGGACAGGATTGACCCGGAGTTTGTACGGCGTTTGAGGGACGCTGTCCGCGAGACAGCGTCGGTCGCGGAATTGAGACCGAGCGCGACCGTGGAGATGCGGGTCTTGACTCCTTGACGGTCGTGGAGAAGGTGGAGATGACGGTCCGTGGTCTGTTCGCCGGGCGCGAAGAGCAGCTACGTGTGAGGGTGACGGCACCGGACGTGCGCGAAGAGGTTCGGGCGTACGTGACTTTGTCGGTGGAGGGCGCCGCAAAACTCTTCAATATTGGCTACATACGTGTCGGATGGATTAGGGTTGCGATACGGATGTCCGAGAGTGTCGGTAGGTGTTATCGATGCTTTGGGGCGGGACACACCCAGGCAAATTGTACTGGGACGTACAGGAGGCAACTGTGTATCAGGTGCGGAGAAACAGGACATAAGATGAGGGACTGCAGAGCGGTCCACAAGTGCGTTCTGTGCTCGGGGGCGGGGCGCGGTAGGACTGACCACCTGCCGGGCTCGAAGGGCTGCCCACTATCCCGCAGATGAGGGTGCTCCAGGCGAATATGCACAGGAGCAGGACGGCGGATGCTCTGCTATGGCAGATGGTTGCCGAGAGGGGCGCGGACGTGGTTGTTATCAGCGAACAATACGGTCCGATGCACCGGGGGTTCTGGCTCGGGGACGAAACGGGTACGGCGGCGCTCTGGCTACCTGGCGGCGGTGAACTCGCGGTTGCGCGTTACGGGATCGGCTGCGGCTATGCGTGGGCTCGGATCGGCGGTTTTGTGCTGGTGAGCTGTTACCTTACTCCTAGCGATAACGTGGCGCGATTTAGGGCGAAGATGGCCGCTATCGAGGACGCTCTGGCTGGTATGGCCGGACCCTTTGTGGCCGGTGATTTCAATGCCTGGGCTGTGGAGTGGGGTGATCCTGTGACGAGCACGAGGGGGAGGTGCGTCCTGGACTTGGCGGCCAGGTTGGGCCTGGTGGTCATGAACGCTGGTGGTGCGACCACCTTCAGGCGGCCGGGGTGCGAGTTCACCACTCCTGACATCACTTTGGTATCCGAGAAACTGTCTGGGATGATCGAAGGATGGAGGGTGCTCGAGGAATATACTGGGAGTGATCACCAGTATGTTGAGTTTGGGATAGTATCGGAGGCGGGCTTCGCGCGGGCGCACGGGGGGAGAGGCGCGCTTGGTTGGAACGCGGGGCGTTCTTGGCCGGTTTCGACGGTACTACGGTTTTGGACGGTGGGGGTGATGCTGACTCCCTGGCGGGTGCTATGATGCGGCGCATTGTCCGTGGATGCGACGCCCAAATACGGCATGTGGCGACTAGGGCGGCGAAGATGACTGGCATGTTGAGCAGACTCATGGCGAATGTCGGAGGCCCGACACAGAACACGAGGAGGCTGATTATGGCGGTCACGAAGTCGATCTTGCTGCATGGGAGCGAGATTTGGGGAAATGTACTGGGTGAGAGAACCAAACGCAGGGTGCTCGAAGCGGTACAGCGGACGGCGGCCCTTAGGGTTGCTTCGGCTTACCGCACGGTCTCGGGCGCTGCGGTCCTGGCGATATGTGGGGAAATAGACCCATAGACCTCTTGGCGCGCGAGCGGTGGGAGGCTTGGAACTCGAGGGGGAGGGCCCTGGTGTTGGTGCTATTGGTCTGAGACCCCAAACTGTCCGGCGATGGCAGAACAGGTGGACCGCGGACAGGGTCGGCAGGTGGACGGCGAGGCTCATTCCCTGCGTGGAAGTATGGATTCGGAGGAAATTTGGGGAAGTTAACTACTTCCTGACACAATTCCTCTCGGGCCACGGATACTTCCGAAAGTACCTGTACCGGATGGGCAGGGCAGATGGTCCCGACTGCATTTACTGTGGTATTACGGATGATGATGCAGAACACACTTTCTTCGACTGCACCAGGTGGCATACTGAGAGAGGTGCAATGGCGCAGCAGGTTGGCGGGTTCGCTCCTGCCACTGTGATGGCGAGGATGCCCAATTGCGAGGATAACTGGGACGCTGTGGCACAGTACGTGGGATACGTTCTGCGGAGGAAGAAGAGGGACCTCGATGCGCTGCTGCATAGCGGGGTCCCCTCTGACGGGGACCAGACGATACGGGCCGGGGCCATGGCGCCGGCTGCGGACTTGGCGGACCCAGACGTGGGTGAGTGAGAGTGGTCCTGATTGGGACGTGGCTCTGGGCCTTCCCGAAGTAATGCGGAAAACGGTCCCGGGAAGTAATCTACCCAGAGGAGGAGGAGGGAATTTTTTAGTGACAACACCACTCGAAGCAGATGACGACGGTCCCTGTAAGTGCGAAGGCATTTTCAACCCTACCTCACACGCCAAAACAAAAAAATATTTGATACTTACCAAAAGTTACTACTTACCTGATACGACATTATGACTCGTTACCATTGACCGACAGTAATCACCAAACATCAACGCAAAACAACAGCATCACGAAACAAGAGCATAAACACATCAACACCAAACAACAGCATAAAAACATCAACACCAAACATCAGCATCAAAACATCAACACCAAACAGCAGCATTAAGCATCATCAAACAATAGCATCCAGAAACATCAGCAGAATCAAACAATAGCACCCAGAAGAGGACCTCAAGGATTGTAAATTGGTTGAAAAGGAGAAAGGGAACTGGAAAAGAAGGTTTTTGCTATCTAACCTTAGACTGATTTAAAGACGACATACGGACGCAATTGGATTAATTTTATTATTTTATTAATTTTATTATTGGTACATACACGTATAATTGATTTTTTTATTTCAAAACCTAAAATTTAATAAGGAAAACAATTGTACGAAGGGTGCGCGTGTTAGGTTGAGCTCTTATATTTTCGTTTCGCGTTTGTGTTTTTGCCTCTGACCTTGTGTTTTCCTTACCTCAGAAGAAAAAGTTTATGTTGGTGAGGGAAAAGTGTAATATATATGGAAACATTTCGATCTACCGTCGTACTCATACATTTCACGAACGAAATATATAGGGTGGTTAAATTTCAAGGGCCGATGTTGATTTTGAATAAAACACAAACTATTTAGGAAATTATTGTAATTTTATTTTATTATGATATATTGGTATTACTCAATTATGTATGGAAAAAATATCGGCCTAATGGGCGCCGCGACCACGGCAACAGTGGATGATCAATTTTCGAAGAAAATCATCTTCAGTGATGAGGCACATTTTCACCTCAGTGGATTCGTCAATAAACAGAATTGCCGCATTTGGGCGAATGAGAATCCAAGAGTGATTGTCGAAAAACCAATGCACCCACAAAGAGTGACTGTTTGGTGCGGTTTATGGGCTGGCGGCATCATCTGGCCGTATTTTTTCCAAAATGAGGCCGGTCAGGCAGTTACTGTGAATGGTGTTCGCTATCGTGAGATGATAACGAACTTTTTATGGCCCGAATTGGAAGATATGGATGTGGACGATATGTGGTTTCAGCAGGACGGTGCCACTTGCCACACAGCTAACGAAACAATGCCTCTTTTGCGCAACAAATTCAATGGCCGTGTTATCTCACGTAATGGCGATGTCAATTGGCCGCCAAGATCATGTGATTTGACACCGTTGGACTTTTTTCTTTGGGGTTATTTGAAAGAAAAGGTGTACGTCGATAAGCCAGCAACAATTCAAGAGCTAAAGGATGAGATAATTCGGCACATTAACGGCATAGAACCTCCATTATGCCTCAGGGTCATCGAAAATTTGGACCAACGGATGGAGGTGTGCCGCCGTGGTCGCGGCGCCCATTTGGCCGATATTTTGTTCCATTCTATTCTTATATTCTTATGGTTTTGCTTTTGCATTTACTTAAAAAAAGGGATTTCCCCGAATTTGTCTAGCACAAAAATAGTTTCTGAGCTACGTTGCTTTCGTCGGTGCGTTTTTGTTTTTTGTGTGTCAGTTCAATTTAAGTTTTTGTGTTGGAATGAGTTTTACTATTGAAAGTTTTAATAACATGAATTGTGCAAAAGAAAATTCTGATTCAGATGATGTTCCGAAGAGGAAAAATACTGCTAACAAATCCAAATGGAAACAAAATGTAAATAAAAAAAAAAGAATGGAAGGTCAGCAATATTTGGGTATATCAAAAAAAGAACTTTGTCAAAAACCTTCTAGGCAATTAGGAGAGCTATGTTCATCACGATTTTGTATAAAAAGTGCGGTGAGAAAGTGTTCGACTTTTAATGAGTCCACGCGAAAAGAAATTTTTAGTTTGTTTTGGGAGATGTCCTGGGAGCAAAAGAAGCAGTATGTTGCAGGTCTTACAAGCTTTTCTGAGACAAAAAGGAATACCTCTGAAAATTCGAGACGAAATCAGTCCATATCATATTTCTTGAGTCATAATTCAAACCGATTACAAGTGTGCCGCGAAATGTTTTTTTCAACACTAGGAGTAAAGGAAAATATGGTTCGAAATTGGATTAGCAGTGGCGGTAAACACGGTACTCAATGCAGTCCCTATAAAGCTTTAAATTTGCGCAAAAATGCTAAACGATCATCAGTAACAGGTAAGCACAACAAAAAACGACGTGACTTTCTAAAAAAATGGCTAGAGGAGTTGCCAAAAATGGAGTCCCATTATTGTAGAAAAGATAGCAAAAAGCTTTACTTCGAATCGGATTTTTCCTCATATCAGGAGATTTACAAGCTTTATGTCGACGAGTGTGAATCCGAAAAAGAAAATGGGGACCTAAAATTGTCGTACCCAATATTTGCGCAATTAATAAAGAAATTAAATTATTCGATTTTTAAGCCTAGAAAAGATCAGTGCAATTTATGCGTATCACATAAAGCTAATAATGTTTCGGATGAGCAATACGAAAAACATAGAGAAGAAATCGAAAAAATGCGTTTAGAAAAGCAAAACGATATAAAAAATGCTGAATCCGGTCTATGTGCAGTATTATGTATGGATGCGCAGGCAGTTAAATTAGTACCTCAACTAAACGCGAGCGCTGCATATTATAAAATGAAGCTTCAACTACATAACTTTACTGTCTATAATATTGTAACGCATGAATCAGATAATTATGTATGGGACGAAACGGATGGAAATCTAGTCTCTTCTGTTTTTGCTACATGTATTATTATGCACTTAAGGAATTTTCATGCCCGATCGCCTGAAACCCATCACATTATTATTTACTCGGATGGCTGCTTTCACCAAAATCGTAATACTGTTTTGTCTAACGCCTTGTTGACTTTTTCAAAAGAAACCGAAATAACAATTGAACAGAAGTATTTAATAAGTGGCCATACGCAAATGGAATGTGATGCAACCCATTCCCTTATAGAGAGAAAAATAAATAAAAAACAAATAAACTTGCCGTCTCAATTTGTTCAACTAATTAAGGAAGCTAGAAAAATTCCAGCACCTCTACAAGCGCCCCATTTGCGTTATGATTATTTTTTAAATTTCGAAAATATTTCAAAGGTTTACACATCAATACGACCAGGTAAAATATTGCACACTGAAAAAACTCTTTAGATATGTATAATCAAACTTTTCTAAAATTTCAGGCAGAAGCATTGGAGATCATACAGTAAACATGCTTCGAGCCTTGGCATATGACTCATCATATTTTAAAACAAATATAACAGATGAATATCAGTTACTCCCACAGAGATCGAAGTCTACGATTGAAAATGTGTCCCCCGATTGTCTTTATAAAGAGAAAATAGCCATATCTAAAAAAAAGTGGGACGACTTGCAAGATCTAAAAAAATTCATACCAGCAGATTGCCACCATTTTTATGATAATTTACCTTATAAAACCTAATTTTAGTATACTAACATCTGCCTGAATTACGTATTTTAGTTTTAATTGTTTATTTTTTTACTTCAAACATGAATTATTATATTAGTTTCTCCTAATTTTAAGTTACCACAAAAAGCCCTAACTTACATTTATTTTCAAAAAAATTAATATCAAAAAGCCCTATCTAAAATAACTTCTAAGAAATTAGAAATAATAAAAAAATTTAACCAGAATTGAATTTGTTGCTTGTTTTGAATAAAAATTGCAATATAAATGTTTTTTGTAACTTAAGTTTTTAAGGTTTTATTCCGTTTTTTCCTTCTCCTGAAAAGTAACGAAAAGTGTAGATACGCCTTTTCTATATTAAACCATCGATATTAAAACACGGAATGTCGTAGAACGACTTTTTGGTTGTTGGAAAAGCAGATTTCGTATTCTTCTGGAAAAAATACGAGTTAAAAGAAAAAACGGGAAAGTCCTTATTGTAGCCTTAGCAGTTCTTCATAATTTGTGGTGGCGATGCCACGATGGATGGTAGTCTGCACGTTGACTACGAATCCAAAAACAGACCTGGGTTCAACCCCAGTTTCAGACAAAAATTTTAAAATAAAAATAAACATCTCGCATTTTTCTGATGTGGATTAGTGTATCTTTGTGTGTCAGTTGTTGTCGGAAGGTTTCAGTGGCGAAGGCATAGTCACTGGCCACTGAACAATACCGGCTTCAGCTGATAGCAATCCACAATCACATCAGAACGCCCTCCTTCGTCGGTATTGTGTAGCACCGGCGAAGTAAAACAATAATAAAAATGGCTACTGAACCGAAGCTTCAGCACTGCTAAAAGTATAAACAAAGAACGTGCGAAAGCAGAGCTGCAAAAATAAGTAAGGTTCACCTCCTGTCGTTTCTCCTGTATGTGTGTAGGAGTCATGTCCTGAGTGCTGGTCCCAGATAAAAAAAAAAAAAAATAATTTGGCGATTATGTACAAGGAAGATCATTTTGGTAAGTTATATCTTTAATAGAAAAAGAAGTAACACTTTTGTTCACTAAAATAGAAATCAATAATTCGAGCTTAACAAGCTTTTACATTAATTTAAGGTTTACACAATAATATTTTTAATTAAATTTATAATTTCTGTAATTTTTTAGCAGATGAAGATAACGGTGCTCATGATTCAGGCAATGGAATTTTACAAGACAGTACAGAAATTGAAAACATATCGAGAAATATGTATATTCAGCGAAACTTTTAAGCGACTGTTGCCACTGGATTTTGTAACAAAAACACTTCAAAATAAATAAACAAAAATATTTTATTTATGGTCTTCTTCAATAAATAATAAAATACATTTCATTCAACAAAATACTTAAAAACAAAATAATAAGAAACTCATTTAACAAAACACTTAAACAAAGAAAATAATAAAACAAATCAAAATAAATTACCAAATCAAAAAATAAAAAGGTACATATTATTAATAAAATAAACACAGTATTCAGGGCAGTATGCAGCGCAGTCTTGCAATCTAATTAATTGCACTATCAGGTTTAAAACAAAAAAATATAGTTGCGCAATTTACTCGGTACCTCTTTACTCAGTTCAATCGCTTAAATTTGCCATATAGTTTGTTTTTCTAAAAGGGAATTTTTTTAATTTTACAAAAACAAAATACATAGACAATTTTACTTTTTGAACGAGTAAACAGGTACCGACCGACTTAAGAATTGCACTAATATGAAAAGTGTTTAAGTAAAACTATCATTTTTCCTTAATATTTCTATTTCCAATTTTAATTTTTCTACTTTTAAAAGATGTTCCATTTGAGTTTCTATAAACTCATTTTTTCTCATTTGTGCAATATTATCTCCACCCATAATATCAATTTCCAACTGCTTTTGCTTTATACTTAAATCTAACACTCATTTTTTTTGAACTTTCATTTTCACTTTCCGAAATTATTTTCCGCTTGGGTTTTATAAGTTTTGAGGTATTGATTTCAACAATTTCATCATCACTATTTACAACTGCTTGATCATTTGAAAATTCATTTGATTGGCTTTTTTCAACTTTGCTAACAGTCTCAATAATTGATGAATTGCTGTCGTATATATTTGTATCGATTTCGAAATGTTTGGGTAATCGGCAAACCAATTCTTCCTCGAACTTATTTAGTTTTTCCGGTGGTGGACCACCACCTGTCTGATTTAGTTGTCTAACATAGGCAGAGTTTTTTGTTTTGGCAGAAGACTTCATTTTACGCCACTGGTTTTGCATTTGTTCTAACCTTCTAGTGTTGTTAGACACCTTAGTAAAAAGTGTGTGGACAGCAATCCATGCTTCTTTTTTCTGCTTATTGGTGTTCGTATCAATTTTGGCATTTTCTATTACATTCAATTGTTCTAAAACTAAGTTTGATAGCAGCTCCTGCAAATATATACATACATATGAGCACAAACACGTTATCAAATGTACATACGTTTTATTATATTTATATTATTACGAGTATTAAATTGTACTTATCTACCTTCTCTTCCTGCTCCCAATTTGCTGATCTCTTAGGTTTGTTTTCCATCTAGTCTATTAATTTATTTAATCACAATTTAAAATATTTTCACAATACAAATACAAAAATGATCTGGTGGGTAAAATAAGCAGATTGAAATGTCAAAAATAGAGATGAATTTAGACAGCATAGTTGCTATTTCTTCGTAATAAAATGCAGCACCGTCAAATTTCAGAGTTGATAATAAGAGGTTAGCAGACTGACGAAAATTCATTATGCATAAAATCTATACCAATGGGCTGCTAAAGCAAATCCGCGTGCTAGTTAGCATCTCCATGTACGTAGTGACCAACTAGCTGCTAAATTTTCATTATGCATACGGCTGTTAGTATATAAAATCGAAACATTTTCTATACATTCTGTTGTTTAAAAGTCAAATTTCTAAATTTTTCCCAATTTTACAAAACTATACAAATGGCCAATTCAGTGTGAACTGCATTATTAAACATTTTTTAGAATCGAAATAGTTTCTTGCCTTAAAATTTAATGAAAACGTTTCGGCTTTATTTGCGTCCTATTGTAAAATTTTTTCCATCAATAGTGCTGCAAAATATTTTTGATCATTTCTGTCTTAAAATCCTTGAATGTTGTTTTTTTACTAAGGCAATAAAGAACTTTGAAATTGACTGACAGTGTTGCCAGTAAATAACGATGAGAGAAAGCCGGTATATAGATGATTATCCTCTTATTTATACCCTTGATTTAAAAAAGTGTAACGGGTATAGATAATGTTATCATTCCGTTTAATTTCTGTAATATTCCTTCCTGAAGAGACATGTCCGTCTAGCCGTGCGTCCATTCAAATCAACTTTTCGGACAAACTAAACACAGATTTCGTTTAGGTATCAGTCAAGACTCATCAAACAAGGTGAGGTTGATTAATCAGGCGGCAATTTTATTCTGTACCCACGTTTGTATAACCCACGTCAAAAGTTGTTTATGTATTT
The DNA here is from genome assembly GCA_963924685.1 of Dexiosoma caninum. Lineage (NCBI taxonomy): Eukaryota > Metazoa > Arthropoda > Insecta > Diptera > Tachinidae > Dexiosoma > Dexiosoma caninum. The sequence goes on along the minus strand of OZ004730.1, from coordinate 13,574,172 downwards.
AAAAACGCCGTTAACTTTTATGTCTACAACCACCTACCTGGGCAAGTTTTTCATATTCCGTTCAATATATTATCACTATCTGATAAGGTATCGACTTGAACTTTTTAAAATATGCCTAAAATATGGTTTTTCAACATCTAAAGAAATAATTCAAAAAAAAGTTTTTTTTTTGGAAAAAGTCTAGAAGAAGTTTTTGAGATTTACCCCGGTAAGCAAAGAACAATTCAAAAACTTTTTTGATTCAAACTCCAAAAAAATTTACATAATTATTTTAATGTTTAATTTAAACCAATTTCAAGCTTTATTTTACCGTTTTAATATTAATAAAAATTACACACGTAAATAAATATATTTTAGAATCACAAGTTTGTGTGTATATACATTGTACACATATTTGTACGTATAAATAATTATATTGTTTTTTGTATCTTTTTTTTTTGTTTGCACATATGTAGATGACAAAAAGTTACATCCTCCGAATGCTGAACACAAACTGGTTTTTTACGTTCCTTGCAGGATTTTCTTGTTGATCTCCTCTTTTCACACATGTAGCAATTTCCTTTGTGCTTTTTGCTGCCAGAAGCGTTGCGTTCTTCTTGAACACGTTCAAGTTCAGTAACTTTATAAGACTTTACTGTTTGACCCAACAGCGGCTCTGAATTGCATTCATAGCTAACTGTGTACTTAAATTTTGAAGAAAATCGGCTCGTTGAGGATTTAAGGCTGGGATTATTCTCCTTATACATAACAAAAGCTGCAAATGCAGCCAAGTCAATAATATTATAAAAAAACGCTAAGGACATCTACTTGTTCTCCTCTTTGTCGTATATTCGCCCAGACATTTATCCATGTTGTCAACTCCACCTTTGCTTTTATTATAATCATTACTGGCTTCTTTTTTTCACCTTCAACCTCGGTATTATAATGAGATGTACAAGTAGCACAAACGATTTGTTTTTTTTTTCGGGATATATGAGCACTAACTAATGTTGTTGCTAAATCCAAAGACTGAAGATTCTACTTCTCTTTTTCGGGGATTAGAAAATTCAACCGGAACAAATGTTCGCCGTTTGTTCACGGTTCCCAAGATAGACAAGTTACAGTCGAACATCAAAGAGACCAAATTGTAACTAGTAAAAAAGTTGTCACAGACGATGTTTCGCCCACTTCCACGAAGAAGGTTGCAACACAAATCTTTGACTACTCGTTCACCCTGATTTTTTTTGTAAGATAGTGAAGCTTCACCTCCTATCATTTCTTCTACAATGCCTTTCCTCTAGTTGCAGCACAATGCATCGCATGTGTAGGGGTCATCTTCTGAGTGCTGGTCCAAGATAAAAAAAAGAATATATAGTGTAAATCGAGAAAACTGTGTTAATTCAATTGTTTTAATTGAATTATGGGCAAATAATAAAAAGATTTAATACATTATAATATACCTGTGCAATTACACAGTGTTACAAAATTGAATGAAGTAGAAAAACCTGGGACCGGATATTATTTTTCTTGTAGGTGTTGTCGAGTTAAAGAAGAATCCAATAGTGAAATATGCCGGACACCTCCAAAATCCGGATTTACGGTTAAAAAACCGGTTTTTTTACATTTGCGCACTTATAAGCCTGTAATTTTGTTGATAATAATCCGATTTTCAATTTCTTACTAGATTTGGAAAGAAGTAACTGAGATCTTTCGAAAGATATATAATTTATCTAAGAAAACTTAAGAAATTTGGGTGTTATTGTCGAGCAAACACAAATTTTGTAAATTTTTAAAAAATTTGTCAACTTTGGTGACGTTTCTATACATTATAATGTAACGCATATTTGGGGTTAAAAATAGATAAATAATTGACTGAGTTATTAAACTTTTCATGAAAACAAAATTTTTAACAAAATGCCTGCACAATGTTTTTGGTGTTGTTTTTATGCACTTTCTCTAAAATTACAAATCACTGTTAGCCTAAACACAACTTAGAATTACAACAAATATTTGTAATGAGAGCTTTACTCATGTTTGTTTTTCAATATTGCTGTAATACATTAAAAAAAAAGAAAATTCAACCTTCGTTTGTTTTGCCCTTTTCTACGCCTATGATTTGGCATCATCAGCCATATCATAAACCATATGATTGCTACTTTTGTCAAACCGATGTTTTAGGTCACTGTTTTAAAACGCGCAAAAACATTAAGTACGCAAATGTTGTAACTGTTACAAAACCAATACCTCTAAGTAATGATCTACCGACAACGAGCAAATCTGACGATGTAACAGAAAAAGATTTTGAAGAAGAAGAGTTCCTTCCATCCAGATCTACAACAACGGAGCTGCATTTTTTGTCAAAAGCTGATTTCGACGATCTTGTTCGCGATTTACACTTGTCAAAGCGGCAATCTGAAGTCCTCGGGTCGCGATTAAAGCAGTGGTATTTGGTGGAAAAAGATTTTGTTATAACATCTGGTAGAAAGAGTGACCGGACTTGGTTACTTGAAGAAAGTTTTAAGACTAGTTCCAATGACAGTGATCTCGTGTATTGCGTTGATGTACCAAAATTTATAAATGTTACCAAATATTTTCGGCATTAAATCACAATTATAATGCAGAAGAATGGCGACTTTTCATTGATGGTTCATGTAAAAGTAAGTAACCGTGCTATCTTTGTGAATGGGATAGTCGTGCACCGAATCGTTATGATAGCAAAGTATGGCCATCTCGCGAGTCACATAGAATAGGCTGGAAAAACATTTTAAATGACCAATTAGTTACAGCTGAGGACGTTATTCTGCCACCACTGCATCTTAAACTGGGATACATGAAACAATTTGTAAAAAAATTAGATGTAAACGGCGACGCTTTTTGTCATCTCAAAGCGGTGTTCCCAAAACTTAAGTGAAGCCAAAATAAAAGGTGGTATTAATTATTTTGTTTACATATCTAGTACGTTGTTATCTGTTTTGATAACTTTTAGGTATTTTTATTGGACCTCAAATTCGAAAAATTATGAGAGATGCAGATTTCATTAACAAGCTAAGTTCCGTTGAAAGACGTGCATGGAAGAGTTTTGTTGCGCTATGCGATAATTTCCTTGGAAATCACTGAAGCGACGACTATGTCACAGTTGTCAATGAGTTTTTAAGTGCGTATGGTGAAATGGGCTGCAACATGTCCATAAAAATTCATTTTCTGCATTCGCATTTGGAGTTTTTCCCAGATAACCTGTGCCAGTTCAGTGATGAACAAGGCGAACATTTTCACCAGGAAATGGCAACTATTGAAAAACGCTTTGAAGGAAAAAATATAATAAAAATGATTTCAGAATATTGCTGGTCACTTAAACGAGAAACTGATGATCCTGATTTAAAAATAAAACGGTCAAGCAAACACTTTTGAGTTAAATGACCAAAAATAAAATTTGTATAAAATGTTTAAAAGTTTATTTTCATGAAAAGTTTAATAACTCAGTCAATTATTTATCTATTTTTAACCCCAAATATGCGTTGTAATCGTTAATAAACGTACTTTTTAAATAAATTAAATAGTATTATAGTTTATTACATTATAATGTATAAAAACGTCACCAAATTTGAAAAATTTTTGAAAAATCTACAAAATTTGTGTTTGCTCGACAATAACACCCAAATTTCTCAAGTTTTCTTAAATAAATTGTATATCATTCGAAAGATCTCAGTTACTTCTTTCCAAATCTAGTAAGAAATTGAAAATCGGATAAGTGCGCAAAGGTACAAAAACCGGTTTGTTAACCGTAAATCCGGATTTTGGAAGTGTCCGGCATATTTCACTATTGGATTCTTCTTTAACTCGACAAGACCTACAAGAAAAATAATATCCGGTCCCAGGTTTTTTGGATTGTCGCACCGTGTTATCAGCGTTCATTGATTTTAAGCCTAAAACTAAATTGATCAGCATACCGTAAGTTTGCTGTTATTGCGAAGCCAGTGCATTTTATAGTTCCAATCAATGTTTTCATAACGGTGTAATATTTTTGATACAATTTGTCGACATTTCTTGATATTGTAGAGTTATGAGGAATTAAATGATTAATATTGATATTTTTGCTATATTTTGCTCCAACAGATATAAAAAATTGAGAGACTTTTTTGAAACCTTCATCATTAAAGATTCTAAAGGGCTTGCAATTTTGAACAACCCACTCTGTACAAACTTTTACAGATTCTTTTTTTGTATTTCCGCTCACTGAATTTTTCTCAGATTCTATAAAACACTTGTGTTTATTTAGATTGGAGGTACATCTTGCATTAGAGTTAAAAACTTTATTTCTTTAATATCAGAAGTACTTATCTTGCATTTAAAAAAAAAATATATATATATACTTAAATTAATTGTAAAAAATAAAATAATAAACAAAATTTTGTTTGCAGTATTAAAGACTTTAAAGTTTTAACTGTTTCCTAGGACTAGGAGGTCGATAAGGGGATTTTCGGTCCCTCGGCAACACTAAAATCGATTTTAATGAATTTTAGAATATGGATAGATCTGCATCTAAAACTTCAAATAGGCGGTATGCATTTTCTAACCTAGGACCAGGAGGGCGATAGGGGGAAATTAACTGAATTTATTTTGGGAATATCTCTTTATATATGATTCTAATTTTAAAATTTTGCTTTTTCGCGAAGAAATATTTGATATATTATATGATATTTGATTTTAAACTTTTCTCATATACAACAAATCTTTCTACATAAATAGCTTCAACTAGATAGCACATATAAATCTTGATTTGGTATTGAAATTCGAATTTCATCGTTATTGTTATAAGATTTTAGATGTGTAATGTGGATTTAGATTTTTTTATGTGGATTATATTTAAATCAGATAGTTGTATGGCTTTGGAATTGTTCATATATATATTAACAGCAATACTGCTTTCTACTCGCAAAGGTTTCTCCTTGAAAATATTAACTGGAGGATCAGAGCAATTATCTTCGTTCGGATCTAAGATTTTGTTATTGAATATTAAAAGTTTTCCAACTGTATTTTCTTTATTAAAATAAATTGATTCCTTAGAATGTTATTTATTTCTTATTATTTTAAAAATATATTAAAATACATAATGTTTATAATATTTCATTCGAGGCATTTAACAAATGCTTTGTCTTTCTTAGTTTTAATAACCTTTTCAACTAGATATGTATTTGAATATGTTGTTTCTGAGAGTTCTTCAGGATAGAATCCAACTTTTATGAGACTTCTAAGATATTCTTCTAATATGAATGTTGCTGGATATGTATTTTAAACTGATTTAATTATGAAAATTTCTGATGTCCAATTAGGAGTATAACCCTTTTCAAAAATATGTTTGTATTTGCTTCTTGATCTCCAACATTATTTTATATATTTTTTTAAATGACTGTATGCGATATTTAACAGTTTTTTCTCATTTGTTGAATTGACATTAACCGGAGCGTACGATAAAGTTTTCTATTGGTTAAATGTTTGTAAATATTAATCGAATTATATAAACCATTAAAACTAAATTATTTCCACATCATACCCTTTCAGGTTATATTAAATCGTTATACTATTGATGCTTTCATTGTGATGTAAGTGATTAACTTTGTATTTATGCTTCAATTCCGCAAAATGTTTATTGACAAATTCTTTTCCATCATCAGTTTGCAAGTTTTTCGGTACTCGTCCCAATTGAAAAATATATGTCATTTGTGTTGTTTCAGGTGCAGTTTTTATTTTGATAGGTACAGTCCATGCAACTTTTGAAAAAGTATCAATTACGGTTAGTAAATATCTATAATTCTTGTTCTATTTAGATTAATTTCCCATTTCAACTAAATCAGCTTGCCAACTCTTTGACGTGGAAATATTTTTCGTGCTTGTTAATGTACATAGTTCATTTATTAATTTTTTGTTATGAAGTCATTTTACTTCTTTTGTTTTAAGATTTGTTTTAACTGTTGTGTTATAGTCGGTTTGGTGGGCTTTCAACTATTGAATATATATTGTAATTTTCAATTCTATAATGAAAAATTAATTAGTTTTATTAATGTTTTCTCGAATTTTATTATTTTTTCTATTTGCAAGATCATTTCTTGTTCAATTTTCCAATTTGTAACAGTAGATCATCATGTATTTTATTGTTACCTACCTTAAGTATTTTAATAATTTTTTTTCCGCTTTCTTGATTGTGATGAAAGTAGTAGTCGAAGGACGTTCTACCAATTCATTGGGATCATCACATAATATATAAAATTATGTTTATATTTATATGCTCTTAAATCAGTGTAATTCTCTTCAATTATAGAATTCTGTGAATAAATCATTATCACTTTCATTATCTTAATCAACATCATTGGAATAGAACTAGCTATGGCCTTTATTAACGCAAGAATGTTTGTTGAGTTTGAATGGGAAGTTACTGTTTAGACTATTGAAGATTATTTATTGGATATTGAAAAGCCAAAGTGAACTTACCTCTAGATAGTAATATGACTTAGGTGCCTTGCCCAAAAAATCAACACCATTTACTAGTCATAAATAAAAATTAGCCCTCGATTAATATATGAATTATTGCAATGGGAGTCTTGTAAACTATATATTAGGGTGGGGCGATTTGAAAATCTTAATGAGCGCTTCGCGTTATTGATTCTTGGGATTGTACTAAGCAAAAAAGTCCACTAGACCATACGTCTACGGTAAAAATCGAGCTGGCGCATTTTGACTTGATCAGACTTTTGTCACGTTTTTTTTGGATATTTTGGCCAATAACAGCCAAACCATTGAGATTTTCGATCCAATACTAAGACAAAAATTGTAGCCAAGACAATAGTTAAGAACTCTCTAGTACATCGCAAAAGCATTGGAACGCTCCTTCAGGCAGTTTTGGCCTTGTGAAAGTGCAAATTTTTCGTGAAAATATTGATAAATTACCATTTTCAGTTGTTCATAGCGCAAAATCATAAAAATGTTCTATTTCTTATTTTTTATTCTATTTTTTTCTTTATTCTATTTATTTTATTTCTTATCTTTTATTCTTCTATTGTTTTCAGTTCATTAGATGCATTTTTGTTAGTTTATTGTAAAAAAACATTATATTTTTGGATAAAAAAAGTGGAAAAAGTAAGAAATAGAACATTTTTATGATTTTCAGTTGTTCATAGCGCACTATTGTCTTGGCTACAATTTTTGTCTTAGTATTGGATCGAAAATCTCAATGGTTTGGCTGTTATAGGCCAAAATATCCAAAAAAACGTGACAAAAGTCTGATCAAGTCAAAATGCGCCAGCTCGATTTTCACCGTAGACGTATGGTCTAGTGGACTTTTTTGCTTAGTACAATCCCAAGAATCCGAAACGCGAAGCGCCCATTAAGATTTTTTTCCTTCCATACTAATCGCCCCACTCTACTATATATTCTATTATCTATTAAGGAGGAACGGTATAATTATGATATGTGGTAAGCAAGGGTATATGACGCATGATTTTAGGTTTTCTCAGGTGAATAAAACTAGAATTATTCGCCGACAAATGGTTGAAAAGCGAAGCAAAACATCATGCCTGTTAAACGATTGACAATTAATGAAGCTATTGTAGGATCTGATAGAATTCCGTATTATGATCCATTACATTTGGACACATCAGCTGGATGGCCATTGTGCGCCATCTAACTGGTGTGTTCTTATCACCTAATATATTGGAACAGGTAAGATGTTCTGAGGAGATGAGAAATAGAAGTGTTGTGCCGCTTAACACAAACACCGTGGCCAACTCGACAGATCAAAAATCCTAGATTTCAAACAAAAAAGGCTAGAAATGGCTTTTCAAGATTATTAAAAACTTTGAGATAAACTCACCAAGTCACATTTTTTGAAAAATACATTTCCTTTATACCGTTGGAGTCAAATGTGTTTCCTCTATCAGTAAATAAATTGCAATAAGTGCTATCTAAAGTAGTTTTCGAGATATTGCAAATGGGATTGAACAGTACCAATACCACAATGGGAGGTAAAGAAAACGGTCATATTATGTGACGTAATTTTATTAAGGATATCATAGAAATAAATAAAAAAATATTAGAGATATAAAAGTACGGCAAATTTCCATTACAGAGATCTTTCAATATGTTTTTGAGATCTCGTATTTACAAAATCTTACTTGATTTAGTTTACCTCCTATATACATATATATTTAATGATTATTTCATTTAAAATTAGTTTTTTATTTACATATTTGTATGCACATTTGTATACATATATCAAATAAAGCTGTTTAATAAGATCAATTCCGAGTTAGTCAGGCATGATCTAGGAAAGTAGTGAAATTAAAATTCAAAAAGTACTCGTATATTTTTAATTTTTGATAATCTGGAAATTTTTTTTTTTTTTGGAGCAGCACTCAGGCGATGACTTCTACACATGCGATGCATTGTGCTGGAACTATAGAAAAGGGATAGTCGGAGAAATGATAGGAGGTGAAGCTTCACTATCTTACAACACTGCATTTTTGCCCGTTATTTGTTTTTACAGCAGTGTTGTAGTCTCTGATGTCAAGGAGACGTATTAAATTTAGAAGCTACGTTTTTAGTAGCAATTTTTAGTAATTATTTTACTTCGCCGGTGCTACACAATACCGACGAAGGAGGGCGTTCTGATGTGCCTGTGGATTGGATACAGCTGAAGCCGTCACTGTTCAGTGACCTGAAATTTTATATTGAATATTGAAATTCAAATCTAAAAAGTAGAATGTAGAACAAAATTTTAACCCAAGTGATAGAAAATGAATTCTATTTTTAAGTATTATTTAATGTTTACTTATTTACATCAAATTTAGACAACTTTATCACAGGTCGACTGAGGAAGTCGCTTTCGGATTTCACCACAGCACTGCGGACGAAGTTATCTTTCCCGCGATGCACATCAATTACTAAACCCCTTGGCCACGTGATTCGCTTAGCATTCTCATCCACGATAACGACTACACCATTTACTGAAATCGCGTTTGTTGAACTCCCGTACCATTTCATGCGTCTAGGCCAAACAGGGCAACACTTCCCGAACCCATCGTTTCCAGAATATATCCGCAATCGCGCCTGATATTCTGTAATTTTTATTCAACGCTAAGCCACTGCCATCTGGAACTGCCCGTTCTCGTATGCCACTAACAGAGCCGATTAAAAAATTATTCGGGGTAAGTGCTTCACTTTCGGGTGAGTCCAAAGGGGCATATGTTAACAGTCGTGAATGCAGAATATTTTCGCCAATGTTTCTCCGTGCGTCTTCCGAAGACGATATCAACTGGGCCGAAATAGTCAACTCCTGTAAATTGAAAGGGGACTGTGAAAGGAAAAAGTTGATCAATAGGCAATGTCCCCATTTCTGGAGCAACAGGAACCGCCTTTCTTATTTTTCAGTGTTGACAGAATCTCGCGATATTCCGAATTGCAGCTCTTGAACCATTTTTTCATTGTTCATTTCGTTCACTATTATCTCATTATGGTGGTGGTGATACTTGCGTTAATAAAATTCAATAAGTAGGAACGTTATTCGGTGTTTTTGGGGAACTATAATGGGCCTTTTAACATTCGTGGGAACATTCAGAATTACATCGATGCGGCATTTCATACGCAAAACACCTATTCATCGAGGTATGGTGAACATTTATAAATAGTGCTTTTTTCGAAACACGTTCATTAAAGGCGGTGATTTCTTCGCAATACATTTCCTCTTTGCAAGATTTAAATAAGAATAATTCTATCATGTTCATACTCGTTTCGTAAATAAATGGCTTATAAATTTTATCTATATTACGATGATCTAAGATGATACAAATAAATTTTAAAACCGAGCGCTGGCTTAAACGGAATATTTCCCACATGCTAAAATTATTCGGGTTTGACATTATCGTTGACAAAGAAAAATTCGGTTTCTTAACATCAATGAAACCTAGTCGCTCGGAATGTGTAGCGTGAGGGTGAGTAAACTTAGAGAGAAGCCACTGTTCCTCGTCAAACCTTAAAAAGGTAGGACCGGCAAACCAGCGCGTGTCAAATGATGCCGGTATACCTTTCCATTTTGTTCCTTCGTCTGGAGAATCTCACCTATGCGTAGGGACGCGAACTGATGAAATTTCCTTGTGTCAGACTTTATCCAGTAAAGGACGTCTTTAGAGTCGACCAGAAAAATTTTTATTTTTATAGACATTTCATTTACGATGAAGTTCGATAATCGTAGACCTATTACTGTGTACAGAAGTACAGAAATTGGCTTTACGGGAGCGACTCTGGTTTTGGAAGCAACAATACTGCAGCTCAAGTTGCCCTCGTGTTCAACTCGTAAGTAGACCACGGCGGCGTACGCATTGGCGTTTGCATCTACGAAGGTATGAAGTTGGACGTTCGGGGAATCACTAAGACATCGAATTGGACAACCAATTACGCATCTCAAAACCTCCTTCGCTGTGGATTGTACGCACCACTTTAGCCATTGAAATCATTTCGTCCTCTGAGTCCATGCTTTGTAGCCAATTATCTACATAGATATTATGTAAAATTGCATAAACTACTTCCGGAAATTCGGTAGAAAACCTTTCGGCATTATTATTTTCTATAAAATTAGCAAGAGCGTGTGCGGGCGCCAAAGGTCAATACCGTTATAGCGTATACATCAATTTTCTAAAGACGTCACCTTGACGCCACAAAAACTGCTGGGCATAAATATCTTCGTTAATAACACGGATCTGGTGGAAGATTTCACGAATGTCACCAGAAAGTGCGATCGGCCTATCCCGAAAGCGTTTAAGAACGCCCACCAATGATTTTAAAAAACCCGGACCCTTTAAAGGAACAAAGTTAGCTGAAATGCTCCCTACTGCAGACGCAGCATCCCAAACGATGCGTGCTTTATTTTTGTTTCTATTTTTCACGGTAAATATGGGGAGGAACCATGGCTTGCCGCCTCTTGAGATTTCATTTTTCTGCAACTTCCTTATATAACCCTTTTGTTCATAGTCATGCATTTTTTCTCTGTTAATAGTAACATTATCTCCGAGCTTTCGGCCATAAACACCGCACCCAATGAGGCACCTTATTGCGATTAAAACATCTTTTACAATTTCTTTCATCTCCAGGGGTACACAGTTTTGCGTTGTCAATTCCTATTAGTACCCTAGGTTTGACTGATGTATATGGCAAAATAGAAAATAGAGGTGGAGCTTCACTATCTTACAACACTGCTTTTTGCACGTTATTTGTTTTTACAGCAGTGTTGTAGCGTTGATGTGAAGGACGCGTATTAAATTTTAAAGCTTCGTTTTTAGTAGCTATTTTTTATTAATTATTTTACTTCGCCAGAGCTACACAATACCGACGAAGGAAGGCGTTCTGACGTACCTGTGGATTGGATACAGCTGAAGCCGTCACTGTCCAGTGACCAGTGATTATGCCTTCGCCACTGAAACCTTCCGACAACAACTGGAACAAAGACACAGAAATGCACATCAGAAAAAACTGCGAGAGTCTGAGTCTGAAACTAGGGTTGAACCCAGCAAAAATTTTTCGTTTTGTAGTCAACGTGCAGACTACTTCGACTATCTTTCTACTACGCTGCAAAAATCGTTTCCTAACTTCCACAATTGATTTTTTTTACTTATCGCTACGTCTTACAATAGATGTGTCATTGCAAATCGGTGGTGGTGGGTTCTCTGCAGCAATTTTTTTTATATTGGACCAGCACTCAGGAGATGACCGCTACACATGCGAAGCATTGTGTTAGAACTAGAGAAAAGGGATAGTGGGGGAAATGATAGGACGTGAGGGGAAGCTTAACTATCTTACAACTCTTCTTTTTGCACGTATTTCTTTATATCAGTGTTGTAGCGTCTCAGCTGTCAAGGAGACGTATTAAGTTTTGAAGCTTCGTTTTAGTAGTCATTTTTAGTAATTATTTTACTTCGCCGGTGCTACGCTGCCTCGACGAAGGAGGGCGTTCTGGTGTGTTGATTGTTGATCTCGCTGTGTTTTTGAAGTATTTGTTAATAAATGAATTGTTAAGTTGCAGGGAATAAAAAAGATTGAAAAAGTTTGAAACATCAGTATAGTTTTTAAAAAAATGAAAAAACATTATATTTGAACACTAACCACTTTATAATTAAATTTTTAAAAGTTTCTAATTGCCAAAAATTACTTTCAATTGTAAAAGAAACCGCAAGCCGTTAGTAAATGTTTGAATTGAAACAGAGTGAGTATAGTTTTCTGTTCGCAAAGGATATCCCAAGTTTTCTGCGATATTGTTATTGAACACTGGTCTTTCCTCTTGCTGTGGCAATATAAGAATAGCTTTGGGCAACAACATATAATTACTTTCTAGTGTTACAATGTCATTCTTACAGAAGTGGTCAAAACATATCCGCGTACTCCTTACATATTTTAGCTCATTGCGCTCTTTTGTTTGGGTTCCGTGGATCTTTAAAAAATTTACCATTACCAGGTAGAGATCGCTTATGGGAGAAAATACCATAAAGCATTTTCACTTTTTTAATTGTTGCCTTTACAAGGTAACACAATGCACAATACTTTTCACTTGTGTAATTTATTTATTTTACTTTAAGTTTCAAACACACAAAATTATTTATTAATTAAGACGCGTGGTCTTTATGTACTCATACATTTTTTATAACGGTATGTACTCGTATATACAGTGCTGTGGTGTATAATTAAGCTTGACATACATAACAATCAGGTTTAATATAATATTGTAATGTATTTCAGATCTCTGAATGTCATTTGTTCAACGAATGACATTTGTTCATGTCATGCTCTCTTTTTCATTTTCTTTCGCAAAATCTTTTAACATAAAACCACGCTTAAGTATAGAGCAAATTTCTTTAAATTCTTAAGTCACTGGATTAAACGAGTCCCGAGTTTGAGCATAAGTGTATATTATGTTAAGAGAACTGAAACATCAATCAATAGAATTTACAGATTTTAGCTGTTCATAATAAACTGAAAAATACGCTTTGCTTGTTTTATTACGACTTAACATTCTAAAATACTTTGCGATCGCATTTTTCGGGCCTCGCACCATGCGAAAATCACGTATCCTAACCTCTAGGAAAAAAGAATCGTTGACTTAATGCCTACATCGAAGACTTAAACACCCAAATGCCAAAAAAAAACTTCCGAAAGACGATCCCGCATCCACTATCCCATCCGTCGTCACTGGCCCCAGCTCTTCAACAGCCTCTATAACTGAGGCAAACGCTGCAAAGTAGCCTTACAAGCACGATCATGCAAACAGTATATTTTCCGACGACTCTGACGACGCGGGAGAAACCGCACAAACCCTAGCCAAGAAAAGGTCACAGGTAAGAAAATCCTCTTCAACTCCCTATCGCTCTTGTTCGGGTTTAGTACGTCAACCAGCCAAGCATGCCCGGACCGCTGCCTAAAAGAAATCTGTTGATAAAGATCAAAGCGTCACTCGTATAGCCACATCCACGTTAGATGTTGTTACCCACCCGCCCAGCATGCCGAGCTACCAATTACCAGCTACAATCGCGAAAAAAAAACTGAGCATATTGTAGCCCATTGTCCAGGTTATCACCCCAAAAATCTTCAACAGTGAACCCTGCGCAAAACTCATTCACATCAAAGCCGACCACGTTTACATTAACTGTGCCTATTTATTCGGGATCATTTTCACAGCTACAGCATTCAACAAACAGCTATTCAAACAATTCTCACACGAACGCATGCAACAATAATAGCTTGCAAAGCAATCAATATATGATCCACGCTCCCCATACGCGTAGCTATAACCATCATTCGTTTACAAATCGAAGTTTTGGTATCTGTCAGAAAAATTATCGCTCGCAAGAGAATGTTTTAAATAACGAGCAGCACGCAGGCCCTCTTAATATAAACTCACAGCCATTTACCTTACTTCCTTACAATTACAACGTATACAACTCATTACCACAATCCCTTTCTGCACTATTTCATAACATTTCCCATGCTTCTAACCCACATTTGCCCCATGTCAACAATCCCTCCGTTCTTCAGCGAAATAGTACTATGCAAGTCTCTACGTTCATGTCCAACGATAACGAACCGAACATTTATCAACCAAGTTTAAACAATTTAAGACCTGATGTGATGTCTGCCACTCAGATTGCTGCTTGCAATGCTGTAAGCAAGGATTTGCCAAATGTCAGTGGAAATCCAGAAGAATGGCCAGATTTTATAACGAACTATGTGCAGTCAATAGAGAGGTGCGGTTTCACTGAGCAGGAGAACATTATTCGTTTGCAGAAATGTCTAAGAGGCCAAGCGCTAGAGCCGTAAGGGAAAAACTAATGATACCATCGACAGTTAAATTTGCTGTTGACACTCTTCGTATGTTATACGGCAGACAGGAAATAATTCACCTCATTTTGCAAAAAAAATTAAGGGAGCAGCCAACAGTACGTAAGGAAAACTTAGATACACCCATACACTTCGCTTTTGCCGTACAGAATTACAGAACCACAATGCAAGCAATGGATCTAGCAGATATGATGTAATTGTTTTCGACAGCTGGCTATATAACTTAGCAACCTGCGCCACTTATGTCACGCTATTTCTACCTACAACGCAACACGATTTTAAAAGAACATCAAGAGAGCGACTCAATCAGCATGACGTAAAAACCAAAAAAGATGCGATGTATACGTAGGAGCGACAATTGCTTGCCTCAAGTGTTCACAGGATCATCGTAGAAAAAAAAAACACACACACAGGCGTGTAGCACTGGGTGTGCATCAAACTTATACATAAACTGAACTGAAACGCAATACGATTGCTAGACCAACAACAAATTCAACAATGATGTGGGAAAGCTGAAATTGTGAATCAAAAAATATTTCATATAAAATTATAAACATTGTTCATTGCTTCACAGAACGCAATGACAATACTGCCGCTAAGGTTGAACTAGGACGTGTTGAATTAGCTGAAGCTGGCGGTAAACGAGAATAACATGAATGAAATGTTTAATTAATTAATCTTCTTCAGGAAAATTGGTTTTTGTTTATCTTTTATCTTTTGTTTATCAAAAACCAATTTTCCTGAAGAAGCTACACAAAGGAGTAGCGAAATATCGAATCGGAATAAATATTAAATATATTAAAAAGACCTTAAGCGTAAATAATTAGTGTTATTAAAAAAAATTCAAAAATACATGAATTTTTGGAAAAGAAAATTTTTTATACAGGGTGTCTGGTGGCAAATTTATATTTTTAAATACGATTTCAAACAGTAATAAACGGTGCGGAGGGAGGATGACGCCGTTGGAATTATCGATTTGTCTGTCACGATGTCGCAGTGGTCGAGTGAGCATCGAGCGTTCGCTGTGGAGACATTTTTTAAGAGTAATGACTCTTACGTAATTGCTCGTCGACAATTTTGTTCGCAGTTCGGTATTCGGCGAATATGTGATGGTCCGAATGTAAGTTTAATTCGTTCGTGGGTGCAGATATTCCGCGCAACTGCTTCGGCTACGTTTGCCCAACGCCAGGGACCAGTCGATCTTCAAGAACTCCGTAAAACATTGAACTGGTTGAAAGCAATTTACGTGAAAATCCGCATCTTTCAATACGGAAAAGAGCAGCCTCACTGGGACTCCCAAGAGCGATTATTTATGAAATTTTAAAATAGGATCTGAAGTCCCTTCCTTTTAAAATTCAAATCGTTCAAGAACTTTTTTGTGAAATGATGTTGGAGGGTTTCGCACTGTAAATCCCATTTTTTGGAGCGACGATGCTCATTTTCACTTAAACGAGCACGTCAACAAGCAAAACTGCCGTTACTGGTGTCCAAGAACCCGTAACCCTCGATTGAAACATCAAAAACCATTGCATTGCACCTTATCCACGCATGAGATAATTTGACCATTTTTTTTCGAAAGTTCTCGAGGCCAGGCGACGAATGTCAACAGTGAAAACCTGCGAGCTCATCGTAGTATTATTCACAGCCAGAGCTTCGAAAAATTTTCCTCGGGAAAATTTCCCCCAAAAACTAATCAGTCGCTTTGGGGACATTCCATGGCCACCGAGGTCGACCGATCTAACTCAGATGGATTTTTTATGGGGCTACCTAAAAGACATCTTCATGACATACTCTTTAAAAAATAAAATCCGCATTTCCATTCTATCGTTCAATGCTTTTAATAAAACTTTGTGTCAATTATTACGTTTTTTATTTAAGTTTGAAAATATTAATCTGCTACCAGACACGCTGTATTACCAGCAATAGACGCACATCTTTTGATTCCTTTGATTCGTTTCTTTTAAATGATGGTAAATCCATTACAGAAGGCATTATTCTCCACAAACTGCTGGCAGGTTTTCTTTCGGTTTCTTCCAAAGGTTTGCAACAACTGCATTTGCTTTGTGGTATTAATAATCTCCACGCTGCTACATGATTTGAATACTGTAGCTCGTTTCTGTATTTCTCTCATCGTAAAATTACTCTGAAACAAAAAATTTCATCTTTTCTCTATTTGTGAGAAAAAAGTGTTTCTGTATTTCAATGCGAAAACAGACAACACTGATTCTCTTGTTACTGGAAGTATCCAATGCAAGTCAAACGTCCATAAAAGAAATAAATAAAAGAAAAACAAGAAAACAGTGAAAAGTTAAAAAAATTTTAATTAAATATAAAGAAACAATATAGTAAAAATGTATAGTGCAGCAATAATAACAACTGAATAGCTTGATCGGTGAAATATGCTGCAGCTTTATCGCCAGCAACTGCATTCAGCATTCCGGAACAACGATTCAGGGATATATATCGTTTCAGCAGAGACGCAGCTCTTGCTTTGTTCAACGAGATAAGACCCTACATGTCGGAGAGTGTAAAAAAAACTTTTATACCACAAATGTTCTCCGCATTACATTTTTTTCCGAGTGGTTCCTACTACAGAGATATTGGCCAAGAATTTAAGGCTTCTGCAAGCAAATGTGTTGTCTGCCGCTGTGTGCGTGAAGTAGCAGATATATTGGAACAAAAATTAATGGGCAAGTGGATTAAGTTTCCAGAAACTTTTGAGTATAAACCTATAAAACAAAAGTAAGTATTTATATGTAAATGATATGGAACATTTAGATTTTGGTAACGATTTCCATATTCTATGAAGACTGGTTCGCATTAAAAAACCAAAACAAGAGGTTGAGGGCTGCTATTTAAATATAAAAGGCTACCACTCAAAAAATGTGCAGCTAGTAAGAATTTAACTCATTATGATTTTCCTTACAACTATACCAATAAAGCAACGAACACACATTCTTAGATATGTGACCATAATTTGAAAATAATTGGAGGTTCTGCAAGGTTTGGCGGAGCAGCGCAGGACTCATATATTTGGGAAGCTTCGCGCATTAACGTTTTGTTGCAAGACCGGTACAAAAGAGACAGAAATATTCATTCTTGGTTGTTAGGTATTTGAATATACTTTAAATTGAAACTACAATTTAACTTTTCTTTTAAATTTTTACTATCTAAAATATTATATTTAATTTTGTTCCGATTTATTCAGGTGACTCTGGCTACCACTTGCGGCCAAGGCTAATAACACCATAACGTTCAACAACACGACAAATGGCAGGACAAATTATAAATGCATGTAAGGTTTTCACAATTTTAGAAAAGATCATGGCTTAACGCGCGAAGATAACCAAATAGTTCTACAAGACAAAGAAACTATTTCAATGAATGATGAGGAAATAGAACAACCACTACGAGAAACTTATCGTCTGCGTGGAAGGCTGAAAACAAGAATTTGTAGAAGATAATTTTAAGTAAACTAATTGTTTATTGAAAAAGTAAAGAAATAATAAATTCATTTTATTTGTAATAAAATAAAAAAATTAAGTTCAGTTCAAATAAATAAATAAATAAGAAATTCATTCATTCATAATATAATAAAAAAATTAGTTCTTTATACAGATTTTATGAAGCAGAGTCCGCAGCTAAAATTCTGTCCAGTTTTTCTAAAATTTCAGAATTTTGTTTTTCGATTCGATTTAATTTATCCTTGAGAACGTTTTGCAGAAAACTTGCTTCACTTAAAGCGTCAGCATTTAAAAATAACAGAATTTATTTTAATATCAGTAGCACCTGTTATAAAAATGTTTAAAAAATTGTAGTTTTTATGGAATAACGCATTGCTGATGGTACGACTGGTAAAGTTTAATGCAGCATTGGGCACGGCTTAAAAAATATTTCCAATTGTGTACTTTTTTTATGTGTTGTATTGCGAGAAAATACGAAAATATTCAAAAAACTAAAAAAAAATATCCATTTTTTAGACACAGTCCAGCTCATGAACGGTCATCTCTAGACCCCTCAAATGTTTTGAGAATTCTCATGAAAAATATAAATTTTTAATTTGCGGAGGGTAACTAAAACTCGTTTTTCATCTTCATCCAAAGTGAGTCGCTCTAACGTATATACCGACCTCTAATGATTCTTCTACTACTCGTATAATACCGAATTCAGGGGTGCAGGAGTCGTCATCAACTGCATCAACTGTTAAGTTGATTTAAATATTTGTTCCTCTAGAGGATTCAAACGACGGGGTACGTCTGCCCAGCTACCACTACATGTTCTATCCATAAATTTTCTTCTTGTATTCCTAGTCTTTTTAACGCCGGATTTCAGGTCTATCCAACAATAAACCAAGTTAAATCAGTTACTATTATATGCATACCGTAAGATTTTTACCTTTTTCCACTGTTCTACACTTTTTTCACTCCCACCCAAAGAGTTTAAATACACTTTCAGTGCCTCCCATTGCTTCTTGAAATTACAGTTTGCGTTTAATTTATCAAACTGACCTCTAGCAAATTCTAAATTGGATGACATGTAGTCCACTAGCTTTTGTTTTTGTTGTTTAGATATTCTTTCTATTTTCTAAATTAAAGAAATAATTTACAAACAGATTATTATATACATACATAATAAATTTAATTCAAACAATTTATTACTCACCTTTACAGCTGATTTGGACTCCATATTATTTTATTTATTTAATTACTTAATAAAGTACGCACGAAATATTTCTATAAATTTCTAAACTTTGCTGTTCTCGCACCAATTTGAAATGTGACTTGTTTTAATAGTTCTCATGAGAAACTTTTCACAAAACGTTGGTACAGAAACACTTTTTCTCACATCCTTCCAATAATTGATGGAAAATTATTTAAATGACAGTTAATTCTCGCAATGTAGAGATACAGAAACACTTGTGTGAGAAAAACCATGTTTTGTTTCCAGTGTTTAGTCGTTCGTCTGGTAGACACGCGTCTTCTTTTGGTCCAAATAAATAAAATTTATTCACATTAAAAATAAAACAGACAAGTGCCAAAAAATTAATAAACAAGATAGTGACAAATAGAAAAACACAATAAACATAAACAACTGAAAAAATTCACTTACACGAAAAATTATCAAAAACAATAAACTGAAAATAAAATAAAAAAAAACTATAACAATTAACAGTGAAAAAATCTGGAAACAAAACAAAAATAAAATATTCCAAACATATACACGAATAAACAACAACAACTTACACAAAAAACAAATATAAGAAAAGGAAAAGCCCCGTTACCAGTGACGGAACGACATTTAAAATACATCAGTGCTGACACTACCAACCAGTGCTTTCATGGCCTTTTTTCGCGTCATTGTGCTAATTCCCTTTACAATACCCGACTAAATCTTTTGCATTGTTGGTGCCATTGTGTTGGTTACTGCTAGACTGTTTGGTGATGAAGGAGTAACACTGATCACCGGCAGTCGTTCAAGCAGCGATTAGCTCAGTGGCAACTTCAATTCAAAAGATAGACATTTCATTTAGGTTTTCTCGCGTTAATCATGACAGGCCGATTTAGAATTGACTTCTGCAACATACGTGGTCTAAGGGCAAATTTCTTCTCTGTCTATGTTCACGTTTGTCTCCATCGGCCGGATGTTTTCGCCTTAAGTGAAACCCAGGTGTCTGAGGATGCTGACCCACAGGATTTTCACATACCTGGGTATCGCCTCCTATCTCTTTTCTATCTTCACAGGGGCCTTGCAATTTATATACGCAATGAAGTTGTGTACCAGTGCCAGCAATCTTTAGACACGCATGATCCCGAATTTAGCTGTCTTTGGGTTAAATTCAAAATCAGGGCACATCTTCTGCATTTCGGGTTTCTTTACAGAAGCCCACACACGGAAAGGGAGAAGACTATACTGAACTTCGATGCCCTTTCCGACAATATATCGGGGATCCTCGAAAATTACCCGAACAGTGAAATCGTTATTGCTGGTGATTTCAATGTCCATAATTTATCGTGGCTACGCCATTCGAGCAATACAACTCCAGAAGGCCAATATGCTGAGCTATTCGCAGCGCACAATCACCTTGCGCAATTAGTGAATGAACCAACACATATTTCATGTGTTGACGGGCACCAACACAACACCCTCGACCTTTTTCTCACTTCACACCCTGAAAAGTATGAAATGAATATTAGCGCACCTCTCGGTAATTCGGATCATTGCACCATTTCTGCCTCCTTTTCGTTTGCGGAACTTCGAGGCGTTTCACCGCCAGCTATGAAACGTTTGAAATATATTTACGAAAAGACACGTTGGGCCGAGCTCAACGATTTCTTTCGGCATTTCAATTGGAGGCTCTGCTTCCTCGACAATGATGTCAATGCCATGGCTAAAATGGTTCAAAATATAATAATGCTTGGTATGAAAACGTTCATACCATCAAAGCAAATTTCGATTAGGCCTAGACCAAAGTCTTGGTTTAATCAGACGTGCAGACTTGCAGTCAGATCCAGAGAGGAAGCATTTAGTGTCTGGCGGAATGATAAAAACGCAGATACTGATATGATGCGCAAAAGGGCGAGAACTTCGTGTGCCAAAGTGCTAAGACGTGCAAAAGCTTTGTACGAGCAGAGTCTTCGCGCTAAAGTTCTTACTGCCCCACGGGGAAGTAAAAGCTTCTGGTCATTCGTTAAAAGAATTAAGGGAAATGCTAGTTCTTCTATCCCGTCTCTTTTAAAGGCTGATCAAATATTCACAGACCCGGTTGATAAAGCTAACCTCCTAGCTGAAATGTTTGCAGGTAATTCTCACCTGCCGGAAAGCAATCAACCACTGCCCGCATCCGAGCGTGTATCCGTAACTATGCCAAAGATATACTTTCGGGCTCGTGCAGTTAAAAGGGTTTTATCAGACCTCAACATAAATAAGTCTCCTGGCCCGGATGGAATTCCGGCACTGGTCTTGAAGCAGTGCTCTTCGACGTTATCGCGTCCTCTGGCAATCCTTTTCAGCACCCTCTATCATGCAGGTGAATTTCCGTCGTGCTGGAAAGTTGCAAATGTTACGCCGATCCCCAAGAAGGGAGAGGCAAGCAACCCTGAAAATTATCGCCCAATCGCAATATGCTCTACCATTTCTAAAGTAATGGAGAGTATGCTAAATTTCCATCTTATGAAATATCTGGAGTCCAATAGCTTACTCAGCGACCGACAATATGGCTTCCGTGGAGGACGTTCCACGGGTGATTTATTAGCCTTCCTGTCGGAAAAATGGTGTCGATCCATCCACCATTTTGGCGAAAGTAAGGTAGTGGCTCTAGATATTTCAAAAGCATTCGACAGAGTGTGGCATGGAGCACTCTTGTCCAAACTTATTGCTTTTGGTGTCGGTGATATCTTCTCTCGATTTATATCGAGCTTTCTCAGGGATCGCGCTATAAGAGTTGTTATAGACGGGATCTCATCAAACGAGTTCAAAATCAATTCAGGGGTACCCCAAGGCTCCATTCTTTCTCCTACCCTATTTCTTATTTTTCTTAATGACCTCCTATGTCATACTTCAAACCCTATCCACTCTTTCGCAGATGACAGCAGCATCTGCCATTCATATTCATTCGATCGTAGGCCGACATCAACTACGATCGCGGCGACGCGGCAGAATATGAATGATTCGCTAACAGGTGACCTCAC
The DNA here is from genome assembly GCA_963924685.1 of Dexiosoma caninum. Classification (NCBI taxonomy): domain Eukaryota; kingdom Metazoa; phylum Arthropoda; class Insecta; order Diptera; family Tachinidae; genus Dexiosoma; species Dexiosoma caninum. The sequence goes on along the minus strand of OZ004730.1, from coordinate 13,552,135 downwards.
GAGAATATTGGAATGGGGTCACGCGAACAGGGTCGATTTCAATTCCCAAAAGACCCAATGCTGCATGCTAACACACCGCCGTATGCACGATCACGCTGCCTCATCTGTAAAAATGGGTGGCATAAACATTGAGGAATCAGAAGCTCTTGATGTTCTTGGCATGAAAATTCAGTGTGATGTCCGATGGACTGAGCACATTTTTCAGGTCTCAAAGGAAGCATTCAAGTGCCTAGGCTTTTTAAGGCGGTGTAAGACATACTTCACCCCATCTGATCTCCTCACTATTTATACCGCCTACATCCGACCGAAAATGGAATACAACTCTCATGTATGGGCCGGTGCTCCAAAGACTATTTTGAAGTTACTCGACCGTGTACAAGAAAGGGCGAAGAAACTCATAGGAGACAGTAGGGTAGCCAACTCTATTGACTCTCTTGAGCATCGTCGCAACGTGGGGTGCGTTTCGTTGTTCTATCGTTACTATAATGGGATGTGTTCTAATGAAATCAGGGAACTTGTTCCCGAAACCCGGTTATTCGCGCGCACGACGCGATCATCATTAAGAGCGCATCCATTTGTGGTCGATTTGAGGGCGACTCGCACTACGCATTACAGGGAAAATTCGTTTTTTGGCCGAACGGCACGTATGTGGAATAGACTACCCGCAGAGGTGTTTCCTGTCACTTTTAGCATTAGAAGATTTAAATCAAATGTCAATAAACACTACTCCCTCTATCCTCCTTCCCATAACCTAATTTCCTAGTTCCAGCACAATGCATCGCATGTGTAGGGGTCATCCCCTGAGTGCCGGTCCAAGACAAAAAAAAAAAAAAAAAAAAAAAATTTACACTCTTTTTGTTACAATTCCCTCGTTCCACGCACAAAATTTTACGATGCGAGAAATATTCTATGACGAATGGCTAATAATAATTATTTTCACTAAGAATTATTATTCATCATTTATCATTGCAATTATATATGACATAAAATATGACTTTTGTTTACAAAAATTTTGATATATCATTTGCCTGTACAAAAACAGAAATTCCTTTTTGTGTTGTAATGTTGTATTTGTTGCCATATTAATGCCACCTACTTTATTGCATTATGGGTATACATATCTAGAGATTTTTTGTTCATCTAGCCATTTCTTATTTCCAGTTTTGTAAAATGTTTATAACTATATTATTTTGATGTGCATTTACCTATACATTGGGAACATTTGAAGATTAATGATGATGATGATAAGGATGACATTTGAAGAGGAAATCATTCAACAGATTGACAAATTAATTGAAGATGATTTGATGGAATCTTCCGTTTCACTTTATAATTGACCAGTTTTATTATTGCCAAAAAAATTGGAGGGTAGTCAAGCCAAAAGATGGCGCCTGGTAATTCATTACGATCAGGTAAACAAGAAATTGTTATCAGATAAGTTCCCACTTTCACGCATTGATGAAGTGTTGGATGAATGATGTTATTATCATTGGCTGTTTCAAAAAACATATGATAAAAAATGTGAGCGAAGTTTTTCTAACTTGTAGGAGATACAACTTTTACATGCTGACAAGTGTAAGTTCTTTCGGCACGAGGATACATTTTTTGGTTCATAAATGGTCGAAAGAATCAATTTTTCCAGACAGTTCTATGTATAACGCTATTAAAGACTATCCTATACCTAAAAATAGCGACGAAACAAAACACTGTAGTTTTCTATAATAACTATAGGAAATAAATTAAAAATTGTATAAGTTATAGTAGCCCTCGAACAAATTAAAGTGATGTCAGAGACCAAGAATGATCGAAATACAGATTACGCCATCCCGTACAGAAAAATTTAATTTTCTGCGCATGCTGGTCAAGTGACGTCACGAAACAGTCTGACATTTAAAAGTTGTGTTAACATTACAGTGGGAGAATTTCTTATATTTTTCCTTAATTTCATGAAAAAATTTTTTTATTTGTCAAATATGCAAATAATATATAAAATTAAATATTTTAAATACGTATTGTGTCACCTTACATTCCAGCAATACGTAGCTGCAGCCCTAAGGTCGCCTCCTCACATTACATTGCAGTGTCAAAGTTTGTTACAAATTGCTTGTATATCTCTAGCAAAACACATATCGCTTTCTTCTTTTTACATACAACTACTTTGGATAATTTACTCTCATTTTTATATACACATGTGTTATTTCTTCATAAAAAGCAGCGTTACCATGTATTTAAAAAGAAAAATTTTATTAAAAAAAACTCAATTTTTCAACAAAAATTTTTTCCCACTAAAGTGTCCAAATAATGAAAAAATTACAAAAATATATATTTTGAATTCATTTTTAGTGAAAACAGGATAAGCAAAACACACAAAAAAATTTAAACAACAAGAGCAAACTTATTCTTATTCTTCTCACAATTTAGAATACTATATTTTTTTAGCTTTCGTTGAAGCCTCCGATGTGTTTGTAGCATATTCTACGCTATTTCCTCCGCTTGCATTGCCGCTGAAAACTAATAATACAAACACAATTATTTAAAACATAAAATATTCGATTATCTGTACCATTTCTCTATAAATATTTATCCTTGAAATAGAACAGTTTTACAAAAAAGTCACAGTTGTTTTTAAAAAGGGAATACATTTCTACCAACAAAATGCGCGTGCCTTTTGGTGTTGTACAACTGTGATTACTTTGTTGATTGTATCATGGCACATTGTAATATATTATGGCCACTAAGCACAAATGTGTGTATATTAAATTTTTTGTTTCTTTTATTCATAATTAACTTGAGACATGTCTGCTTACAAATGATTCACACACATCAAGTTTGACTCGTCAAGTATTGAGTATTTGGAAGAACGGTGTAGAGAGAATGGAAAGGGGTACAGACTTGACGGTACTCGTCAAGTTTGTTTCTTTCTCTCTTTTTTATTATTGCTTTCTCTCTTCTTTTCTTAACCGTAGTGATGTAAAACAAGCCAAACTTGACGGCAAAATGTTTTCGTGTATGAACGTAAATGCAGGTTCAAAAGAAAATTTAACAAAAACTGATCAGGTAAACTTGATGTGTGTGATGTACGGGGAAATAATGTAGGGATTACCGCGTATGTAGTTGGCGATGTAGTGAGATTGACATGGAATGTTTTTGTGTGAGTAATGCTACTTTCAGAACCTAAGGGGAATACAATGACATACTACTCTGCGTGTTCTTTGATGAATATGCCTTACTTGTTTTACGCTTCTTTCACTCCTTCGCGGCAGAGTAGTTAGCGTATTGGCTCTGCAACCTGGCGATCTTCGATTCAAATCTTGGTCAGGCGAAACATTTTTTGAATCGTGTTTTGTTTTGTATTCCAAATTAATCTACTCGGAATTATAATTGAATTGTTGTTATAAGTATCTATTTGCAACAACAATGTTTTGATTTCCTGTAAAATAACCAAGGTTCCCTAATATGTCTGTTCTAAGAGCACGCTCTTTCGGCAGCATTTGAGCATTAAACGTTACCGAAGTAAGATAGTTCTTTTATCTTAAAAATTAATGACTCAATATAACATCAAAGACGCAGCAACTCTGCTGTACAAATTCCTTTAAAAAATTGAGCTGTAAATAATGGGGTAAAAATCAAACAATTTAAATTTAATACAGAAAAAAATCGTGTCTTCAAGTGTTAAAATGTGCTTTTAGACATTCAAGCGGCAGTAAATTTGTGTGAAAATTAAGTAATTGAAAATATAAAATAAATCAAAATAGAGTATCCAAAAATTTTAAAAAAATGTTTATACTTGGAACTGTGACTACCAGCAGTTTAAGTTAATGTTGGTTTCCATTTTATTTATTATTTATGTATCTTTGCACTATAATAACTAATCTTGATATAAAAAAAATTAATTTATCATAACATCCAAAGAGGAATTTACTAGTGAATAAATAAAGGGAAGAAATTTGAGGTAAACATATGGTTAACGATAAGGGCAATTTTGTTTAGCATTCACGAGAAATGGTTCATGATAGTAATTTTGGGAAAAGGGAATACATTTCGACGGAAAAAGTATTCACGATGGGACTGATTATGTATTTTCAAATCTTACCAGAATCGCTAAATATAATAAAACTACAACTTTACTGATTGCACAGATTTCATTTACTACTTGCATAATTCAGCCATTTAATAATACTATAATAAATTGATTTTGCTTAAAATTAAAACGAATTTACGCAAAATTTAAAGATTAGATAATGTCGGGACAAAATAAGATCAAGTTCCATTCACAACTTTTATTTAATTCGACAAATTTTTGGAAGACCAACTTAGTATAAATCTTTAAAGCTTCTAGACTTAAAAAACTTAAAATATAAACACGTTTTAATCCAAATACATAAATAACATATTATGAATATTATAATCTCATTAAGAACTAATCAAAAGCTAGTGATATCACAATGTTTTTAAACTCTTGGCCTGTTTTAATTTGTTACCATCTTGAAGATTTTTTTATGAAAACCTTGCAATTTATTTTGCAGAAGCATTAATTCATATGCAACAAAAACTCGCTTTCGGCTTCTGTTTAAAATTTTTATTACCGTAATACTTACTTTTGCACCTATGTACATGCATATGTATTAGGTGTTGGAAATATGTACATAAGTCGTAGCGCAGAAATAGCGTTGGTGGTGGAAAATTAAAACGCAAGGTATCGGACATCGGATTGCTACTGCTGAGGGAATGTGAATACTAAGCTATTACATTCAGCAGGTTATTTTTTTATGCACAAAACTAATACTGGCTATCGTTACCAATAACTTTGTACATAAAAAACATATGTACAAGTGCAATACCAACTATTTTGATCAATGGCTCTAGTTTAAAAAAATAAAATTCAACATTGCATAAGTTGGATCCATTAAGGATTGCAAGGCACTCGCAAGATGACAAAAGAACTGAATTAAATTCTACCCAAAACACAGTGGTTTTGAGCTAAGTGCTAAGTGGCGTTGATAATACCAGCCGTACCAGTTTCGAAAATAAAAATATGTTAATATATTTCTATTTATTCTTTAAATCGTAAATAAAAATTTTTTTTATCGATTTGATAGGAACAAAATGTAATGGTAATGATCCACACTAATGACGTAATGTCCAAATTTTTGAAAACGTTTGTGGTTGGCTAGGTTCTGGTAAGTAAATTTTTCTAAATTACATTAAACCATTGCACTCCTATATTCGCAATCGAATCATGTGTATCAAACATTGCTAAAAAAAAATTAACAAAAATTAGATTAAATTGGGTTGCTTTGCTACCCCACAACCACTTAGACCATGCCCATTTTACAGAAACTCTTCATATCTGATCCAATCTCTCCTGTTTTTTACTTGTAGCTAAAGCAAAAATATGTGTTTTTTTTAATTGGTTTAGTAATAATTTTATAGTCAAATTACAGCTACAGTCAGTTCAGTAACCGATTTAAAAAAAATTAAGGTTTATTATGCATTTCTTTAGTTTTAAATAAACTTTAAAAAGAGATATACAATAATTGCAAACTAGTTCGGTTTAGAAGATATTTATACGTCCTTATCAACGTATGGTAAAACACTACTAGGTACTTCACTGTTATTCTAAATGTTATTCTAGTCACAAAAAATGCAGTATTAACACACGATTGTCAGATTTTACAATATTGTAGGATATGGCAATATGGTGGCATTGCACACACAATGAAAAATTGTCTGTTCAGACTATTGTAAGAAAACTGTACAATTTCATTGTCACAAAATAAATTTATCTGTCAACAAAAATTGTCTGTTCACACAGTTGTTAGATTATTGTATGGCAAAAGTTGCCAGATCCGATTTTCAACATTGTATCTAAATATTCATGATAACGTTCCCAACATAAATATTTATCTGCCAATAGTGTTATTGTACGGTGGACTCTGAAAATGAAGGATATTCTCACGATTGTCAGAATTGTGATTTTACTGTCATACAATGCACGGACAATACATTTTGTGACAATGTTATCACACAAAAATTGTTAGTTCACACGGTTGGTGAACATTTTATTACAATTTTTTTTGTCAATATTATACTAAATGACAATCGTGTACGTACCTTTAGTTACAAAAAAACTTCAATCAATCTAGTAGAAAACTTTATTTACAAAATTAATCCAAAAAATATAATATTCCCACACTAATTTAACTAACTTTTATTACGATAATCATATCGTTAAAATAAGTAAAACGAAATTTTATCGAATTAGTAAAGCAGTAAACTTTTTAACGATATTCGCCTAGGATTCAAGTCAGCTTTTATCGTTTGCGACAATATTTTATGTGCTGTTTATTTTGTCGACAATGCCATTAAATCATAAGCCGTTTTATTTGCTACACATTGCCAAAATATTTAGATTTTGAGTATATCTATATGTAAGTGTTGAAAATAATTAATTTAAATTACATTTTTCAAACATTACGAAGAATTAAAATAAAAAAAAATTTTGCTTTCGTTTTAAATACTAAGCATTTGTTTTTTTTTTCATATATTTGCACAGAGATGTTTATGTACTATCGCTAGCATTAAGTCACAGAATCGCACCATCGTTAGTGCCAGCAACCTGAAACGTCGACAAATTTAACAATTGTCGAATCGTTAGAAGTTCCTGAATCGCACTACTGGCCTCAGTACAACTATCTCAAAAATATATCAGTGAAGATGGGAAAATGTCTTAGTACTTTAATCGTAAGCTTGATCTTAATAGAGATTTTAGTAGAAAGTAAAATTACAGAGACGTTAGCTTTTTTTTGTTTTTTTATCTGGGACCAGCACTCAGGAGATGACTCCTACACATGCAAAGCATTGTGCTGGAACTATAGGAAAGGGATAGTAGGAGAAACGACAGGAGGTGAAGCTTAATTAATTATTTTACAGCTCTGCTTTCGCACGTTCTCTGTTTTTACACTCGTAGCAATGCTGAAGCTTCGGTTTAGTAGCCATTTTTCTTATTATTTTACTTTGCCGGTGCTACGCACTACCGACGAAGGAGGGCGTTCTGATGTGATTGTGGAGTGCTATCAGCTGATGCCGGTATTGTTCAGTGACCAGTGAATATGCCTTCGCCACTGAAACTTTCCGACAACAACTGACACACTAATGCACATCAGAAAAATGCGAGATGTTTTTTTTTCATAATTTTAGTCTGAAACTGGAGTTGAACCCAGGTCTGTTTTTGGTTTTGTAGTCAACGTGCAGACTACCATCCATCGTGCCATCGCCACCCTCATTTACCATTTACTGGTTTAATGAGTAGACACTCGTATTAATTCTAAAATGGAAAGTAACCGAAAATCAAATATGAATTAAAACTCCACTGGAGCGCGCAATAATATTCGTCCAAGACACCGTAGATATATTAGACCTGTAGATGACAGTGAGGTGGAAGTAGCGCAGGAACCCGTTGGAAAAGGAACTGCACCTGCAAATAGCAATAATAATCGTCAACGAAAACCACAGCAGCAGAGCAGACGTCCAACTGTTAGTTGATCCATCCTTCTGCCCAAATAATGTTGTAGTTCGAGAATACATTTCCACAGAAATCCATAAAAAATTCAATAGTCTGACACATCTTCCAACAGTAATTAATAACAATATAAAAAACTAAATATTACATCTGATACAAATGATATATAATGAACGATTTTACATCAAAATAAAAAGGAATAAATTGTAATGCCAGGCCAGGTCAGGTCAGGTTCGCAGGCAGCGAATTCCAATCAGTTCACTTGGGTCCTTCTTCACCCCATTGTGTAACCTGAGCGCGATCATTCCTCAACGCGTCCAATCGGTCTCAAACCATCCCGAGTGCCGGATAAATAATCATATTCCGCTCACGTCGCATTCCAAGGTTCCGCCCAATGGCGAGAGCACGACAGCTCCTACAGAAGTCATTATACGGAAGACACAATGTCCTGTAATAAATATCCGTCAGCATCGCCGCCTTCATCCTGAGTCTACCCCTCGGAAGTTTTCCAAGTCCGGTGGTTCGCCCGGAGTCGTACCGAGGCGAAGTCATCCCGGAAATCGTGCCGGTGGTGTCAATCGACCACACACTACCAAGAGCAACCGCTTCAACTGCATCCTGAAGTACTCCATAGGAATCCCATTATTTCCATCTGGCAGACCCAGATCAGCTCAAGGTTCGAATGTCTCAGCATCTTCTCCAGAGACACCCGGCATCCACGAACCAAAGTCGATGTCCTGTATACAGATAATGATCGAGATTTATGTGAATACCTGCGTGAAGGTCTTATCTCATAGTGTTCTCAACACTGAGTAAAGATAATTTGCTAAGGCCTTTATGGACAAAAACCAGCTATGTACAGTTAATGGTCACAAGTATTTAATTCGATCATATGCGTATAGCATGATCTCACCCTTGGTGAAGGTTCGAGCCGAACATTAGCTCGGTGTATAGTTGCATGCTACCGAGGACCAAAAGGCAAGAGTTTATCATCAGGATCGACTCCTCACCAAGCATTAAGAAATAAGTACTTGTACCTTTGCAAACTCAATTTGGTCAATTGTATTTTTAACCAACCAGTTAATATTTTTTCTCTTTTGGAAATATTGAAATTTTTTTACTAACTAATTTAGCAAACGAACGATTGTTTTTATTGTAAGAAAGCAAAATAAAATTATTGGCGGTATAGAAAAATTAAAACAAAAAAATCAAATAGCTCTTTCGATTCATTTACAATACCACTGAAAAAGTTGCTCACACTTTTCAGTTAAAAATCCTAGTACACTTAAAATGACCTTCTCCCTTTCAGATGGTAAATAGAAATAGTATAGATAAAAACTGAAAATTTTAATATTAGCTAATCAAAACTATATTAAGAATCTGAAGTCAAATTACTGGTAAGTTGCATTACCTTGAGTCCAGATGTTGTGCAATATATTGGGCAAAATTACTAAGGGCAAAACTTGTTTATATTTAAATGTTAAGACTATAATGTAATTAAATCAAACTTTTTCATGCAGTAAAGATTGCTTTGAAGTATTCCTGTTGTGTAAATCAAGTATAATTTCAAATAATTAAAAATAGGGGAAATACAAGGTGGGCCAAAAGAAATAACCTTATTGGAAGATGCTCTTATTTTTGCAAATGGCGGCCAATGTCAAATCTGTTTTGACATTTGTAAACTAGACAGTTGTAAAATACAAGTAACAAGTGCGTAACCTATGCCCAAGTCATCCTCAATCTCGAGGACGAAGTGGACGATTTTTCGACCAAAATCATAATGAGCGATGAGGCTCATTTCCCCCTTAGCGAGTACGTGAACAAGCAAAACTATCGCTTCTGGGGCACCGAAAATCCAAGAGTGATGCACGAAGAGCCATTACACCCGCTCAAAGAGACTGCATGGTGCTCTGTTCATGCTGGAGGAGTCATCGGGCCATTTTTGTTCGAGGACGCCGCTGGTCAAACGACAACAGTGGACGGTGCGCGCTTTAGGGCCATGTTAACCGAGTTTTTTCTGCCGCAATTGAACGAATTAGGGCTGGAGAATATTTGGTTCCAACAGGACGGAGCAACGGCACACACTGCGCGAGCCACAACCGATGTTCTGAAGGTGGCGTTCCCGTGTCGCCTCATCTCTCGTTTTGGCGGTTTGCACTGGCCCGCAAGATCGCCTGATTTAACCGTTCCAGACTTTTTTGTGGGGTTTTTTTGAAGTCCCGTGTTTACGTGAACAAGCCCGAGACCCTGGAAGCCTTCTAGGACAATATTCGACACGAATGCGAGAATCTGTCGCCCGAAGTTCTCGCCGAAGTGATGAAAAATGCTATAAAACGAGCCCGTATAGCAATCAATTGTGACGGCGCCCATTTGGCCGATATCATCTTCTCGACTTGACCAATAAAATTCTAAAGGTTCAGATAAACATAATCAAAAAACGGAATCGAAGTTTTTCATTTAAGAAAAAAATGAGAGCCAAACAACACCGGATGACTTCTTTTGGCCCACATTGCAGTTATCTAAATATAATTTGTCAACCTAAGATTGTATTGGAATGCGTTTCGCCGATTATAGTACAATTGTTGGTTCACTTCCTTCTGAACGTTGGTAGACGATGAACTCATAGGGCATTCCAATTGTACTGCATAAAAAATTGGAACATGGTTTGCTTTTAATGTACTACATTGGTAGGCAATTGTAGAAGCCGCTGACTCAGGTGTTCAAATGTGGGCTTTACTTTGTATATTCGATCATAACGTTCTTTTTGCAGAGCTGAAATATATTTAAATGTTTCGTAATTCGCTGTTATAGTTTTGGATCGATGACTTGTCTTGCTGAATGACATATAACTTCGAATAATATGCTGCTTTCTCACCAAACTCATCGCCGAAATATTATTGAAAATATGGAAGTGGCATTTCGAAAAACATTACTATCATTTGGCGAAACAAATGCAACCGGTTCTTGATTTCGCACATGCCTATTCTTCCTTAAACTTTTTTTACAAATGATTGAATGAAAATTTTGTCACGTTTAAGTTCATAGTTAATTCATCACAATCACAATAAGTACATTTGATTTTGGTTCTAAACGTATATTCGCCTGAGAATGGGCGGTACAATGCCCAGAGTCGTACACACTTTTCCTGAAATATTGGGTAATTCAATATCTTCTGAAATTTCTTCTATCAATGATTCGTGGCCACTAACTTGTTCAGGAAGCTGATTAACCTCAGTGTTTTTCTACATCGCTTACATCTGAAGTTTCTTTAAGTATCATATTTCTTCTTTAGTTAAAAGTCCTCTTGAAGCCATTTATGTAATAAAATACACCCACAAAGTTAACTTTTCCAATATAGAATAAGATTTTAAATACGCCTAAATAATATATTACAAAACTTATAGGAATTAAAATATATAACGCTATAAATTATCACTTTAAACTAGCACTGAATATTAGTTTATTTTACAATGTTAAAGTACCAATGAAAATATGTTGAAAAATTTAAAAAATTTTACTTTTAAATCACATGTGTATGCATGCATACGTAGAAGACTTCCCCTGAAAAAATTTAGTAAACACTCTTCTGATAACGGTATTAACTGCAAAAATCTGTTTAATTGATTCAACGCTAGATGACTAAAGAAGCGAAAAACAAGTGTCCAGATTGTTGGACAAAATGTCTGGGTTCAAATTTACTCCGAACCATGAAAACCGCTAATTATAATTAAATATACATACATAAGTAGGTATAAATGTAAATTGGAATTTAATTTGATTTATTATTAAAAAAAATCTTTACACAGTTATACAAAAAGTTTTTATCTTCTGGCAGTCCATAATAACTAATCTTTTTTTACTTTTCTTAAATACATTATTAAAAACTACACCATTCTTAGTCATTTGCCAAAAATTTCTTTGTGTCGTTCTTCAATGTACAAAAAAAATTAATGGCCTTTATTATGAACGCTGTTCGATATTCGGGTTGAATTTCAATTCGATGGAGACGCACTATTGTGAAACTTGATAAATTTTTTTATTCACAATACGATTGATTTTGTAAATTCATAAAATTTTTTACTTATTTGCAAATTTATTTAAAAAACATATAAAACAAAAGGTTACTACGAAAAAGTTATGCTTTGAGGATGAAAGCTTACTGGAGTTGGGGAGAATTAGAAAACAGTTGAAGGATGCTTCCAACCCTTTAACTCTGAATGGTTACTCTTCATTTTAACACACTAAGGTTACACTTCTTCGTCGAATCGACGAAATCTGAAAAACAATCTAGCGGAACGATTTTTAAAGTAAAAAATAAACAATCAATTTTTTTAGTCAAACAATTTATTAAAAAATAATATATAAAAATTATTTTTCGATACGAATTTGAACTTTTTTGTTTTATTTTTAATTTTTAAAACAACAAAAACTTAAAGCTTCATGATCTAACGATGACAAAAAAGCGTAATATGACCACCCATCAAAAATTTATATAATAAAGAGTAAATCGCTTCGTCGATTCGACAAACAGTAACCACACAGGGTTAAAAATGAATTCCACCCACGATAATGTACTCTTGCAGAGAAAATGTTTCTATTTATAAAAAAAAATATGAATTGAGTAAAGGCCAAGGCACATAGAATTTGTCGTAGTTTATACGTCTCCTTTTTCAACTGACAACTAATGGATCGATTATCGATAGCAACTGAACTTTAGTTGCGTTGCCAGTTGCCAAAAAGGTATTACAGATGGCCACTGGCAATTTAATCTGGCAACTGGAGTTGCTTTTTATAAGTTATTTTGGCAACCGAGAATTTTTGGTTGCTGTAAGGTTTTTTATGCAAATTAGGCGATAAAATAAAAAAGTGAGTTAATAAATTGAGCTTTAAAATTAAAAATAAAATAAATTATTAATTATTTTTCGCATTCAGATTTTAAAATGGTAAAAATAACAACTAAGCAACAATTTAGCTTCCTTATTCAAGAAATGGAAGCTAACCCTCATGTTGCTCGTGGAGTTCGAGCTTTTGGAGAGTCCAAATGCACTGCAGACCAGGTTTGGACCAATATTTCAGAAAAATTAAACAGTATCAGTCCACCAGTTCGTACATCCGAAAATGGCCCAAAATAATAAAAAATTAAGGGCGACTGGAGGAGGTCCATCTCAAGAAATATCATAATGTAAGATACCGGGCAACTAAAAACAAAATTGTATTTACTGACAGTGCACACGGCAATTCCAAAGGATTAGAGTTATCCCTCAACCGCCTTCTAATTGACGCTACATTTTGCAGATTTTCTTCGTCACTTTCAAAAAATAGTTCCGTTGATGACAGCATTCTAATTCTGCGTTTTTACTTTTAAATTATTTAAATCTTTTTTTTCGCTTTATTGTTTTCATAAATTTTTTTACTTTTGATTACCACAAAATGAGTTTTTTTTTAAATTACGGTTGCTGATCTGTCAAAATGACATTTTCGATAACTTTTCAGCAACTGACAAAAGATGCCATATGTAATACATATGGCAAAGCAACTAAAGTTCATTTGCTATCCATAATCGAGCCATAAGTTTAAATATTTGTTTTCTTATTAGTTTTGTTCTGGTCAGTACGCCATTGCTAATGGAAAGTAGACAGTACTTTTTTTTGTCAACTTTTAAGGTACAGTGAGGATTTGGATATCTATGAGTTGGTTTTTTTTTTTTTTTATCTTGGACCAGTGCTCAGGGGCATCCCCTATATATGCAATGCATTGCACTGGAACTAGAGAGAAGGATAGGGATGAAACAGACAGGTGGTGAAAGTGGTAGAAAGATAGGGCTTAATTCTTGCACAACTCTGCAGTTGCGTGTAAATTATAAAGCAAAGTTGCGGCGTCTCGGATGTTTTTTGACGCATTATTTTTAAGCTAATGGAGCCATTTTATTTATTATTTTACTTCGCCGACGTTTTATTGCTCAAATACCGACGAAGGAGGGTGCCGTAGCACAGAAAACTCAGAAAAAACTAATGGTAAATAAATCAAAACCAGCTGATTTAATATGCGTTATAGTGCATTTACATTGACTAGAAATCTTGAGATTTCGATCCAAATCTAATTGACTAAATATCCCATACAAAACGAAATCTACTTTCTCAGTAGATTTGGACGAAATCTACTCAAGTCTAGTAGTACTTAGAAATGCAACTGTGTTTTTTTTTACAATATATACCAAAAAATACAATCATTTAGGGTAATAATGTATGTATATGAATTTGAGAGCGTAGCTAATACATGCGGTTTGTTCGAACCAAATGTCAAATACTATACTAAAAAATTTGTATCTTAATATAAAATCTAGCTAAATGTCAAAAAAGTGTGATGTAAATGGTGTAAATGTCGAGATAAATTTAAAATCAAATCTATTATATTTCAGCCCGGTGTAAATATATTATTAAGCCAGTTCAAAAAGTCGTAGGACGTGCCTCGGCCTTAAAAGGGGCAAAAATGCAAACCTTTAACAAATTGAGGGTTTTGCCTATTACAGTACTTTAGCTACTAGCCAAATTCTTTAAAGTAGAGATGTTTTGACAACAATTATTAATGAATGAAAAATGTACACTGTAGTCAATACAACTTAAATGTTGAAGTAGTTGTAATATTGGAATTTGAATGTACGGAAAACAGGTTCTAAAGCACTCGTTGAGAGATATTTATTTATGATTACCATCATGGAATTTTTTAAGAAACAAACTGGTTTCCGAACGGAAATTAATTCTATGACCTGCCTGATTAGGTTTGATATGTATATAAAAAATATAACCTAAGTAAAGGTAAGTATGTATGTAAATATGTATAATCATGGAAATGAGTTCTAAATAATAATAATAATAAAATACATTAATATTTATATCTAAATATACATATGTATATCATACACTATATCGACAAATGCAAGGATATTGATTTAAATTATTTTTCAATGAAAATCGATACTTATACAGATATAAACTAAGACCATTACTAGTTGTCGTTAAATTGTTGCTTTTTTCGGAAGTAAAATTTAATTGGGGTTATGTTACACTTATGGCACCACTTTCATTCGTTGAAGTTGTTTCATTTCCCGGTCGATGACTAACATCAAGGTTGATAGACATGGCACTAGTCGAAGCAGTGTTGTTATTACTGCCATTACTGCTTTTAGCAATAGTGAGCGAAGGTTGTGTGTTAGTAGTTGATGTAGATGCAATAACAGCAGCAGTCGCGACCGCTGTAGCTAAATGATGGCCAAATTGTTGCTGAAAATGTTGAGTAAATTTATTGTTAAACATAGCATTATGATCTGGAAGTGGTGGTAATGCTGTTTGCGTTGTATGATGGCTGCCTTGAAGATGATTAAATAAGACATTAGTTGAGGATATATTATGGCAGGCGTCTACTCCGGAGGTGGAACTTTTTGTGTTAATACCAGCACTACATTCGTCTCGTGGCCTTTTTGTCAGTTGATTAATACTGAGTGGATTGTTGATGTCTCGTGGGTTTGCTCCGATTGGATTTCTTTGTAAAGGTATTGATGAGTGACTACTATTAATGTTGTTGTTGGTACTTAGAGAATCATTACCGACTGTGGTGGGTGCGGGGGATGAGGCTGCTGACGATGCCACTGACGATATTGAAGGAGATTTTAAAGCGTTGTTTGGTTGATTTCTGGTTGTGTCTGAGTTCTCAGAGCGTAAATTATTTAGACTAGTTGAAGCTCGACTGCTAGCTGTTGTTACAAAATTAGAGTCATCACTTCTCGTTGTTGTCATCTGTACAGAATTAAAAGTATGCTCATTATTAATACTGCTGTTGCTGCTGATTATCCCATTTTTTGACATTGCCAAGCCCATTGCTAAGTGACCAATGCGGTTACTCAGCAACACGGCCGGGCCACCAGTAAGTAGTGAGCGTACCATGCGATCTGATAATGGAGCCGGTGATGAAGTGGACGAAGTGTTTGTGGAACTTTGTGAAGTTGCCGAACCGTAGCCCGACACCGAGCCCGAAGACGATGATGATGAGGTAGAGAGCGTAGATAAAAAATTGGATACTACTCCAGTAACAGCACTAACGACGCCACTGTCGTAAGCTGGCACAGAAGTGGAATTTGAGTTAGACGATGTTACACATAATGATTGCTGTGGCAAATGTTGTAGTTGTTGTTGTTGTTGCTGCTGATGGTGAAGCTTTGTTTGTTGCAGTAATTGGTGATTTAAATGTTGTTGCTGAGCCTGTAATACTTGTAAATGCTGGTGATGGTGTTGCAATTGATCGTTTACGGGGGTGCTAAGTAAACTGTTCCCATGCTGTGGTATTACTGAACTGGTCAACAGCCCTAAAGGGCTGGCGAGACTGGTTGAAGGACTCTGTAGACTGGATAAACCACTAAGTCCACCCGGACTTGACAGGCTATGATTAAGTGACTCGCTGTCTTCATCGCGACCCTTTTGATTGTCTTCGCCGCTTCCGCAACTGCCCAAATTATCATGCTCGTTGTCTTCATCATCATCGTCATAACTACGTTGACCATCTACTTCATCTAAATCATTACAATAATCATCTTTTGTACTGCCACCAGCAGTTGCACCAATCGACTCCATATAACGTATGCACTTTTTCTTGCGCCTATTATAGAAATGAAACAAATATTAGAAAAACTCATTGTAAAGAATTTATTGTTTAGAAAATAAAAATTATTATAAATTGAGTTTGCCTTTTTATTTGTATTATAAATGTAACGAAAAATATTAAAATTATTATTAAAATCATGCAATTTACACGGATCATGCAAAATAATATTATCAAAAAAGAATTATAAAATATTTATGCATTGCTATTGTTTTTAATATCACTTGCAAAAGAAAATTATTTATAGCAGTCTTCCACTTACAGTCTCGCGCACTTCAATACGATTTTAAATTGTTTTTTGTTTTACA
This sequence comes from Dexiosoma caninum, assembly GCA_963924685.1. Lineage (NCBI taxonomy): Eukaryota > Metazoa > Arthropoda > Insecta > Diptera > Tachinidae > Dexiosoma > Dexiosoma caninum. The sequence goes on along the minus strand of OZ004730.1, from coordinate 13,535,653 downwards.
TATGAAAGAAATTGGTATGGTTCTGTTGAGTTTATAGGGAATGCAAACTGTCTTTAAGAATGAGGTTTAAAAATGCATATAACAGAAGAACATGCTGGGGCTAATTCTGGCGGACGTGCTCGAAATCTTTTTCAAATCGAAAACAATTTTGGTATTCGTTACTAAACTAATGGGCATAATTCTGCTTAGTGCTTACACAAAGTCAAAAAAACTCAAGCAAAAAAAATTTATATTGGGAAATGTCTTGCAATATACTCTTGGCCAAATCAGTATGTTCAACCATGAAATTATCACGAATTTCTTTTTTAGTGTAATTTTCTTCTGATATTTTTTACTTAAAGTAAGAAAATTCATTATTTGTTTTTAATTTTAAAAATATTACAATACATTTCCTCTTCTATGCACTTTTTAACATAAAATTGTTACTTGTAATGACTATATGGTATCGAGAGAATCCCAGAAGTAAAAAATTTTGCACGTTCGAGTAAGAATTCACTCACATACGAAAGACAGAATTAGTCCCCTGATCATCACTTAAAACAAAAAATTTCAAAAAAGCATATGGCAAGAATGTAACGATTTTCTGTCGATTTTTTTTACAGAGATGTGTTAATTAATTTCCCATTATTATCAAGTGTGTATAAATTTAATTCTTTCGATAAACAACCAAACAACAATTTATTTAAAGGTAATTATGGTTGACAAATAGAACACAAAACAGAAATAAATTGCTACTTAAACTTAAAATATATAAAATCGTTGTTTAAATAATATCGTCTTTAATACGAATGACAAACAAACGAAAACATACAAGTATTTAAAATTAAAAATGAAACCTACATACATTAATTGAGTCTAAACTATGGATAAATTATTGTTTTCCATTTAATGTAAGCGCATGTCGTAGTTACGACGCCCATATTGTATTTAGTCTTTTTGGAAAAAGAAGGCAGTTAAAAACTTGTCAGCTGATATGTATAAAACATTTACTATATTTCATTGTCAAATCTACATAGAAGATTTTACACAATTTAAAACTTTAATGGCAATATTCATAACAATAAAGAAATGGTTTAATGAAAAAATTCATATATATAATCATACTTAAACAAACCAAGAACATTAATTTTAAATATCAGTGCTATGATAAACAAAATCCATTTTAATATAATTACATACCTAATTGCGATCATTTATCTATTATTAGATAGCACCAAATGAAATGTACATATAGACCAGCTAAACCATATAACAAACTTAGATAAATAATCGTAATTAAGTTTGAGTCGCGTTGAATAAATTAATAAATAATTACATAACATTAACCACTATATGTATGTGCATATTATCAAATTAAAAGTTGTTTAAATAAACTATTTTAATCTCAAATATGGTGAGGCGGTTCTGAATACTCCATTAGTCTTACGTAAATTTTGCGAATTCTTATGGTAGATTTCAAATACGTAACTCTGACCGTTGTAGCTTATTCATTAAAAATGTTTTAGTGTGCATTTAGTATGAAAAGCACTAAAGTGTTTTAAGAATTTCCATACTAGTTTTTTTAGCCAAGTACTAATTGTACTATAGAAACTACACCATGATTTCTTGAACTTTAGAATTTTCATTTAAAACCTAAAACCTGCAAGAAAATTATTTGCTAGCTAAATTTCATACATATCTATGCTTGTATTCATATCCTGAGAAAGGTCCTAACTTTTGTTTTAAAACATTTCCATATGTGGATAGGTAATTCTTTAAAACAAAATTGATAAAGAAAATGGTGTGCTACACCTAAAAACTGCTTATAGAATTCAATAAAAATCTTTTCCGATAACGATATACAAGGTGGGCGAAAGTCATCACCCGATGTTCTTTTGTCGTAATTTTTTATTTTCATGAAAAATTTTGGTTCAGCTTCTGATATCGGCAAAGTGGCTGCCGCTACATTTGAAGGCCTTCCAAGCAGAACCAAAGTTTGTCATTAAAAAAAATTACAGCGAAAGAACATCGGGTGTATTGAATCGGGGATATTGAATACAGTGATAATACACCTTATTGGACAAAGTTATAATTGGATATCTTTTAAATGACACTTGTGATTACTAACAACATTTTGCTTTTAGAAAGCTTTTACAAATGAGTTCCGATTGCTCGTTCTTTTAGAACGAAATATTTCTTTGCACGAATGAATGAAGTTTTGAAATAGATGATACAAATAATAAATTAAAAGATTTACCATTATTCTTATCGGGAGATATTATCCCTTAAACGCCCAGAACAAAATCAATATGAATATATATATACATTAATAAATAAATTATAAAAAAAGAAAAGACGTGTAGTCGCATTTTTGGCTAAAAAGAAAAAATTTAAATTTGTCGCAAAGTGTTACTGGTAATGTCTTAAAAATTGTTGGATATATGGGAGTTTGTTATTTTAGTTTAGAGTTAATGTATAATTTGTAATTCATACTGAGACCAACTGTTACTTAAATTCTCCCCTTTGAAAATTTGAATGTAGAATTAATATTGATCTTCAAATAAACAAAATGCAAAATTGCTCAGAATGCCCTAATAAATTATTGTTATTAGTAGAAAAAACTTAATGAGTGCAAACCAGAAGGCCATAACGTGAACATTTAGGCAGTACTTGTTGATTCAGAAATTCCTCTAAAGCGAAGTAGCGCTCCGCAATTTTTGCCAAACTAAATCATATAGAAAGATCTTTTAAAAATCTTTCAAGTGGTAACAATATTGGCCCTATAAGTTCAAAGAAACGTTTTTTTATATGAAAATAAGTTGAAAAACGAAACTTTTTTTTATTTTCTTTATTTTCAATTTTATATCACCCTATATAATCACCCTTATTCCAGTTGTCGACATCGACACCAAATCTTAGCCCCTGTTACTTCGAAATGCTGTGGCTTTTGTACCAAATTTAAATTGGAATTTAAAAAAATTCTACTTTTTCAGTAAATGTCACTTAAGGTTTTAACCGAAAGATACTGCATATCGCTTTGAGAGAGGCTAAGTTTTGATATCGCCGTCGAAGTTGTCAACTGGAATAAGCCTGAATTATATGATGATACACACGTATTGGAAGTATGAAATTATGGTTCCAAAAAACAATGACGCAAACATTTATAAATAGGGGCTTCATTAGAAATTATACCAATAACATTAGGCTTGTTAAGTTTATATTTTACTTTAAAATTAATTTTCGTTTCAATGTGTCTAATTTGTTACAATATAATCCAAAATACAAACTTTATGGATTTTCCTTTCTAGACACACGTGAAAGTATAATTTTTCACAATATTCTGCAAATGGTGTGGCATCTTTGTATTTGCAAAGTTGCGTAGTAAATTTGTACTCCACGCTAACAAAACCGACAATGAAAATAATAGTTTATATTTACTATACGTTTACGTTACTTTTTTGCAAAGTGACAGCAAACAATAACAAGAGAAAAAATAAATGAAATATGGAAAATAAAAATATAAAACGTATAAAAAGAGAAAACCCGAAAAAATGGACCGAAGAGAATATAACGAAAATGTTAAACTCTCCTAGAAGCTCCGGAAGAAGAGATAAGACAAATCATAAGAAGTTTCTTAACAAAACCCAATGTTTTACACAAGGGTTGGAAAATTAAACAGAAAAAACTGCTCACAATTGTTGGAAAATTGTTACAAATTTTCCGATATAAAGAGTAGTGTGTTCATGACCGTTCTAAGGGCCATGTCAGAGAAAACTTTTGGTTCGCGTTGCGTTACAGATTCGCTTTGACATCTAAGATAAAATTTACATAGTTATACGAAGCATGCCAAATAAAGCACTTTTAACACAGCTTGAAGCGAAAAGTGCGTCAACTCGCAACTTTTTGGGTGCTTTGACAAGCAGCTAGAATAATTTTCTTTACTCGTGTGTTCCTTTCTATTTTTTTTTTCATTTAAAACAGAAGGAATTTGTAAAATATATCGTCTAATAACATTATTTACTTTTGTTTTTATAATAAAAAAAAATAAATATCAAAATTAATAACCACTTTTTTTTGTAAACAAACAGTGCGCGAGATTTTTATTGTGTCATACACCTTTTGCTTTACACTTTTCTATAAAAGTTCAAAACTTCACGCAAAGCGATAAAGTTGTGTTTGGCACAGCCTTAAATCGCAATGTGTATTAATAAATTAGCTGTATGAATTGTATGGGCCTGAATTGATTCCGCGATATTCAGCTCTGATTGGAGAAAAAAAAACAATATGTGGTTTATGTCTTTGATAAAGGTTGGCAATTTTACATGATGGTTTGGCAATGCTATTTATATATTCCCATACATGGTATTGTATTTGCCTGTAAGTTTGCCATACCATCAGGCTTATGTGGGCTCGATAGTGTTCAATTGTGTGTCGGTTGTACGAAAAAAAAGTTGTACAATACCGTTCTAGCATTTGTGGGGCTGTCACACAATCATTCATGTAGTACATATGTTTATTCTTGTTATGACCTTCTAGAACTAAAAATTAAATACATTTATGCCGTTTTCTTTTCTGACAAAAATGTTACATATATGCTACATTTCGTTACTGTTTCTGTTCCATTCTAAAAAATATGTAACATTAAAAAAAGCTATTTCGTTCCTTTCTAAATATGTTGCATAAATAACTGGCAAAATATGCAACATATTTGACCCTCTAATCTCAAGTCGGGGTGATATACTAACCTTTTTTACATCTTTGTGAAGTACTTTTTTATACAAATAAGAATTATGAGAATCAATATACTCTTCACTTTGACTAGAGTCCGTCAGACTTTTGTTAGAAGATTCTGTTTAATTTATTATTTATTTCAATGTAAACTTTTTTGATAAATGTTTGGTTTAAAGTTTTTGCAGTTTGTTCTAGGTAATAGCAGATGATTAGACAACATTGTTGCTGACGATTTTTATTGATAAAATGGTGCTAAAAACCGTAGAAACAGTGAAACGCTAAGTATACATTAATATTAAATCTCAAATATTTTGTACCATTGTGGCTGTAAAAAATGTATCACTTTTTAAAAGTGTGGGCAAACTGTAGAAAATGTTATCCATCGAAAGGGCAACATATTTCTCCAGAAAAGAAATCACCATTAATGTTATATGCGGACCAGACAAAAGAGAAGTCAACTGAAGTGCGTAATTTTATTGAATTCTTTTCGCAACTTTGGAATTGAAAGTAATAAACAATAAAAATAATGACATTACTTACGGAAGTTATTAGTTAAATACAAAAAAAGTTAAAAGTGATGGTTGTTCTTGCTGAAATACGAAAAAGTGATTTAGAGCCGGCATAAACACACTACTATCAAATGCATATGATTGTGAGTTGGGCTATTGTATAAACGGACAACAGGTTTGTGCTTTAACAATATGTTAATTGGAATATTTTTGAATTAAATTAATCAATAATTAATTTTTACACAGTTAAAATTCGATTTCATATCAAAATATTTGTTGTTAAAACAGATTTACTGTTTTTATTATTAAATTTTATACTCTTTTTCAAAATCTGCAAAGGTTTTATTAATTTGTTTTTTTTTCAATTTCGGTGATATACCCTACGAAATTTATCCTTTGATGTGAGTTTCTATCTAAAATTTCAGCGAATTTACTTCAGACTTTTTCAGAATTTTAATTTTTTTTACAGCTATTAGAAACTTTCCTAGATTATATAAAAGCATATGTTATCTGAAAAAATGTATACGAGCACAATTACACTGTACTTTTATAATACATACTCGTTTGTTCCGAAATTTTTAAAAACTTAAATGCAATACACAAAATGATAAAAATGTTCTCATTTTAGTATATTTTGGCATTATTAAATCCAAAATAGTGTAAAGTTCATAACGTCTTTAGTCAGAAAGAATTAGATATTCCAAGGGAACAAAGGAAAAATCAAAGTCAATCAATACCAACCTACACAGGCTAGACTTATTTCTTATTTTAAATTGTATTTCTGTTATTGGAAACGAAAAAAAAAATTTTTTTCAAGAAACTTTATTGTCGTCAACTTTTGCCGATACTAAATACATCAGATTTGCAATGTTAATGGTAGGTAATGAAATGTTTATTATAAAATTTTACTGCTACTATTACGGAAACAACCATTATTTTTACAAATTCACTTTGAAAAACGTATTTGTAAAACGAGATATTATATTTTTGCATGAGTCATCTTCTCTCTAAAATTTGATTTTAGTAACCATACGGATTTCTTCCCTGTGGAATTAATGATATATAGATATAAGAGTAAGTATATTGAGTGACTGACTGACTGATTCATCATCGTCCAACCCTAAAGAGTGAAACTAGAGACTTGCAATTTTGTAGGACGATTTCTATTTCGATTTTTTAAAAATTCGACTTTTAAGGATGAAGTTGTTAGTAATCTAATATCTCCGGAACTAATGTAGATAAAATTGAAATTCGAAATTCGTTTTACTTAATGACTTTTAGGAAATAAGGATGTAAAAACTGAATATTTTTAACTTTTTTTGTAGCCCATCTTCCTTCTAAAGTAATAAAGACATATATTTTCTCTTCTTGGTACACTGCTAATAAATATTCTTATGAACATTGGTATTCTACATGAATATATAATTATGAGCCCCCTCTACAGAAAATGATTTTAGTAAAGTTTTTGTTTCTGCAATGGCAACAAGCAAAGTAGCAACTGCAAATACACATTTTTAAAACTATGCAAATTTTTAAAAAATTTAAAACCCATGTTGATTAAGTAATATAAAATTACAATGATGTAGTGTAATTATTCCATGTCACTTCCCCCGACCATTAAATTGTACAAGGTGGTCCAAAAGAAATCACCCTATTGGAAGATGCCCTTATTTTTGCAAATGGCGGCCAATGTCAAATCTGTTTTGACATTTGTGAACTAGACAGATGTAGAATACAAGTGAACAACCCATGGAGCGATACACTCTCCAAGAACGCGGAATAATCGTGTCTATTTTTTGCGTAACAATTCGTCTGTGGTGTAGTCGATGATTCCCTGCTCGTCCGACAACACCTGCTCAAACACTGCGCCGTTTGGCCACCAACCTTGAAGAGTATGGGACCACACGAGACGCTGCCGGAGCGCCCGTTTTCGAGGATGCCGCTTATCTAACGACAACAGTGGACGGTGCGCGCTATAGGGCCATGTTAACCGAGTTTTTTCTGCCGCAATTGAACGAATTAGGACTGGAAGACATGTGGTTCCAACAGGACGGAGCAAGGGCACACACTGCGCGAGCCACAACCGATATTCTGCAGGCGGCGTTCCCGGGTCGCCTCATCTCTTGTTTTGGCAATTTGCACTTTCCCGCAAGATCGCCCGATTTAACCGTTCCAAGCTTTTTTTTTTTGGGTTTTTTGAAGTCCCGTGTTTACGTGAACAAACCCGAAAACCTGGAAGCCCTCAACGACAACATTCGACACGAGTGCGAGAATCTGTCGCCCGAAGTTCTCGCCGAAATGATGAAAAATGCCAGAAAACGAGCCCGTATAGAAATCAATTGTGACGGCGCCCATTTGGCCGATATCATCTTCTCGACTTGACCAATAAAATTCTAAAGGTTCAGATAAACATAATCAAAAAACAGAATTAAAGTTTTTCATTTAGAAAAAAAAATGACAGCCAAACAACATCGGATGACTTCTTTTGGCCCACCTTGTAGTAAGCGACAGTTTTGATAACTGCTTCAGATGCAATCCCCGGTTTATTACGAAGACTAGTTTATTAGTAAGACTATAGTCGATAAATATTATGAAGCAGAACGACATCATAACAAATCATTTATAGCTGATGTAAATAGGAACTTTTCTAATTAATTTCTTAATAGAAAATAACATATTAATAGTATACTAGGCTAAACTGATGCTCTTCGCCGTCCAACAATCTCACCGACTATTTTACAGATATTCTGTATAGAGATAAGAGAGAAAAAGAGAAAAAAACTCTTCTATTTGTAATTTTTGCGTTTTACTAATACAAAAGCAAAAGGAAACGCGAACTTGATTTTGTTTTTTACTTGGTCCTTACTGACCAAAAATGTTGCACTTTGGATGGATAACACTTTCTACAGTTTGCCAATACCTTTAATTGTGATGATTTAAGTGATAAATTTTTTATTAACGTAATGGTTCAAAATATTTGAGACTTATCATTAATGTATACATAGCGTTTAGGGTTTGGGACTTCCCAGATTGTTTCACTTCCCGGGAAACGGGATATAAAAAATAAAATTCCCGGGAATTACCGGGAAATTAATAATTCACAAAGAAAAAAATATTCTGGTGCAAAACATACATAAATTCTTCGTTTTATTCCAACATAAAACAATAAACAAACATGTATGAAGAATTCAGTTCAATAAACTTATATATTTCATTAATACTAATAAGAGATCACAAATATCCCTTTGTGAACGAGTGAAGCGAGTCGTTTAAAGCTATTAATACTTCTACTTTTAGACATTAGTTTTTAGGACGCAATTTGTTCCGAGCTGTTTCTTCTTCTTTTAATATATATGCCTAAATTTTAGACATACTACTACTATTGAAGGATACAAATTTTAGTAAATTATCAAAATTGGGATTGATAATTATGTTGCGGCAAACATTTTAATACAATTTTTTGCATATTTTGTAACGAGTATCGTGCTGAGTGCTCAAATATCAGTTTTTGTATTTTACCTTCTCAAAACACATGAAATTCTATCTACATATGTGTGTATGTAAGTATACGTACTTCTATCTTAATTAAGCTTTAGAAAGTGAATTTTTTGTTTATGTTTTTTCGTATTCTCTCAGGAGCACAAATTTAATAGTGTACATTATCCCCAACTACGTAGTATAAGTACAAATATAATAATGAATGAAAATCAGAGATCAGAAAATATCTTAATATCTTAATCCAAAAGAAAACTTCACAAAACGCCTTTTTTACATTAATGAGCGCCTTTCTATGAATTTTGGTGTATGGACATATTACACAAAAAGTAATCAACGTATCTGGAATTGTTGTTCATTAAATTTGTAAGCTTGATTTTAATAGAGATTTTAGTAGGAAGTAAAATTACAGAAATTTTTTAGAAGGCAAACAATAATGTAAAAAAAAGTCGAAACAAAAACGAGTAATAACTTATGTTTTATTTTCAAATTTCAGAATTATTTCATTTGTTATAAATAGAATACAGTATAATTTCGGACACCTGCAAATCCGGACAACGCGGTAATCCGGACATTTGATTTTCTCTCTTTATATACTCTATAATCCGGACACGATCCTTTATTTCTTACCTCTAAAATCCGAACACTGTTGTTTTCAACAGATTGAAAGAGATTTTCAATGTCTTTGTACATTAATTCGTTCGCTTTTTTGCTTCTGATAAAATTTTGTAAGAATTGGTACCGTTATGTTTAAAATTTAGTTTGCGATTTTGAGAGTACAATGAGTGTAATACAATCAAAATTTCTTCAGTTGTCAAATAGACGCAGAAGCTTGTGATAACTTTAGTGTAAATTGAATTTAAAAGTTTTGTTTTTGTATGTTACATATAGATATATGTACGTTAATGCCCGAAAATGCCACCAATAAATAAAAAGAAACATAATTTTTTAACGATTGACCAGAAGAAATTAATTCTTACGAAATTAACACAAGGAAAGTCTGTCCATCAGCTTGCAGCAGAATACAATGTTGGCAAATCTACAATTTCAGACATAAAATCAAATGAAGTTAAAATCGATAGATAAGATTATCAAGTCAATTGTGTGTCTCAATATACGGGCATGTGTGTTTTTGCAGCTATATTTTACAAACTGAGTGTGGTCTTGGAAAAAGTAAAACTATGCGAAGTGCTGAATATGAGAAGATGGAAGAACGTTTGTATAGTTGGTTTATTAATAAGAGACACCATAATGCGCCACTGTCATCTGAGATCATACAAGAAAAAGCGAAGCTGCTGTGTGCGGAAATTTATGGGACAAATGCTGAATTTAAGGCGAGTAATGGCTGGCTAAATAATTTTCGATCTCGATATGGAATAAAATTTCTAAAAATATCTGGAGAGAAGCTTTCCAATAATCCTTCACCTGTCCAGCCTTTTATTGAAACGCTTCACGCAAAGATGGCTGAGATGGAGATAACATTTTCTCAAGTATACAATGCGGATGAGACTGCATTATTTTGGGGAAAACTACCTGACACAACACTTGCGTTACACACAGAAAAATCAGCACCAGGACGTAAGATTGCTAAAGAAAGTCACACTTCTGGTTTGCGGCAATGCAACTGGCGAACACACGCTTAAGCTAATGATGATTGGAAAAACCAAAAATCCGAGAGCGTTTAAAAAAACTAATCTACCATTAGAATATGTTAGCAGCAAGAATGATGATGACTGAAATAATATTCAAAAACTGGTTCGAAAAATTGTTTTTTAAACAAGTGAAACGTTACCTAAGAGAAAATAATTTGTCGGACAAGGCACTTTTGCTGATAGATAACGCGTCATGTCATCCAAAATCATTACCAGACATGGAAAAATACATTTGTGTTATGTTCTTCCCGCCGAACTGCACGGCACTTATTCAGCCAATGGACCAAAATACCATCCGAATTTTAAAAATTAATTATCGTAAGAGCCTCCTATCACTTATTTTATCATGTTCAGAAAATCTAATTGATGCATTAAAAAATTTTTCATTGAAAGACGTCGCCTTTCTGGTCTCAAACGCTTGGGATAATGTGGATGGCGGTGTTGTTGAGAAGTGCTTTAACAAAATTCTTTATGATAAAGAATGGGACTCAGATGATAACTACCACTAGCAATGCTAAGGTGCAGCGATTCCTCGGATATAATAGATTTACTCGTCGATATATCACCGGATATATACAATTATATTGAAGTTAATGAATAGCTGAATGACGAAATTGAAATTACCGATGATGAAACTGAATAAACATAATAATAATATTCCAAAAATTTGCACTCCGAAGCTATATCTGCTTTTAACACCTGTATTAAATATGCTGAAGAGCAAGAATTTTCTTCTGGAGATATTTTAAAACTTATAAGTTTAAGAGACGCTGCATATAGGATGAAAAATGAAACGAAACTTCGCCAAATGAAAATTACCAATTACACTAACAATGAGTAGATAACCTACTTTCAATAAGAATTGATGTAAAACCGAATTCCCAAATAAATAAAAGCTTTTGTTTTCATTAATATGTAATTCTATTAGAGTTTTCCCACTTTCTCGAAAATCCGGACATTTCGGTATTTCGGACAATGGCATGTTTTTAATTGTCCGAATTATCGAGATTATACTGTATGACAAATTGTAATATCAAATGCAATAAATAATAATAATGTGAAGTTTTCCGGAATATTTTGCGGAAATTTCAGGGGAAATTTTCATAAAAAGGTATTTATCAAAGGTCAGTACCTGATCCCAACTTTAGAGTAGACGGTCAAATGGGTTGCATATTATGCCGCTTATTGGTGCAACATATTTAGAAACGAACGTGATCGCTTTTTAGAATGGTACACCAATAATAATGTAATAACACTTTTGGCAGCAATGAAAACTCCATAAGGCAAAAACATTAATGGTTTCAATATATAACAAAATAAGATTGTACACATCTGTGCAGAGAAAGCTTTAGAACCATATACCGGGTGGCCCAACTACGACTGACTGATTTCAAATGCTTATAACTTTTCGATTTTTATAGTTTTTTATTTTATTTTTTACAGGTAATAAACAATTTAACAAAATTTTATAATGTCATCAACTCAACACAAGAACGTGTAAAACTTGTTCAATTTTATTATGTTACCGAACGATCAAAGAAAATACAGTCAACGTTTTAACAGCTCCAAGTGTAAACATGATAAGATATTCAAAGTCTTAGAGCACTGCATCAGCGAAATTATAACGGATAGAGTTATTGGTCCATATTTTTCGAATAATGCTATGGAACCACAAACCGTTTCCGGTGCGGTATAACCGACCTTGTTGGAACATTTTTTACGTCCGATAATTCTCAATAATCCTGCCATATGATTACAGCAAGATGGAGCTACAGTTTATTCCTCGAGAGACGTAAAAACGATTCTGTAAGAAAGTTTTGATGAGCGAATAATTTAAAAAACTTCTGATTTTGCGTGGCCAACTCGTTCTCCACATTTGACGGCCCCTTATTTTTTTATGGCGTTTCTTGAAAGAACGGGTTTACGTTAACAAACCACAAAACATTCAGCAACTTAAGCAGAATATTCGTACAGAAATTGCCTTTGAAAAGAGCAATTGACTGCCAACAAGAAAATGGAAGCCATTTAATGAACGAAATTTCTCATACTTCTGTAAAAACTATTTTTATAAATAATATTTTCATTTAAAAAAATAAAATAAAAAACTGATAAGTATTTCAAATTAGTCAAACGAAGTTGGCCCACCCTGTAGATCTTTCCAAAATCGATGCGTAAAAGCGATTACAGAAAACGTTTTTGCCGACTAATTATATGTTATGTTATATGAATTCATATTACTTTTAAAAATAAGTGTCGAAAAATTTTTGCTAAATATTTTATAATTAATTATTTATGTGAACAAGTTAAATTTTGCTCTGCTAGAAAAATGCAAAATACTAGACGCGATTTTATATGTGTTGATTATTATTTATATGTAAAAACGTAATGTTTTTTGAATATTGGCAACACAATTGAACATACTTTGAAGATATGAAAAATTTAATTTAAATTACAAAATTTAAGCACTTCGTCAATAAAATATTTTTTTTACGTTATAAGATAAATTTTTAACGTTCGCAATTTTGCAAGACCAAATTGTTGACGTGAATAACCTAAATATTTACCAATGGCAATACCTGTTTCATATGGTTTGTAAAAGACAATAAGATAAGTGAAATGTGCACAATAACTACACCAATAATTGCACCACAAGCTGTTCCGGTGCGGCGCTGTTTTAATTATTTGTGCAGATTCAAGGTTGATTTACTTACCACTTCTTGATGATTGATTTTTAATGCACTTATGTGAGAATACAAAATGTGAATTTCCATATGACCTCTGATCATATTATTGGAAGACTGTGCAACATAGACGCCAAAACTTTCATACCACCTCCCTCATACCATCACCCTTCTGCGCTCCATTGATAGATATAGTTATTAGCCAAATTTTTATGTCAACGTTGTTTGAACAACAATATAATACGAACAACTCACCCCTACAAGGGATACATTAATGCGCGCACTTTAGTTTTTTTGTATTGTTTCGGGGAGGATTTTACCTTTCTTTTATTGTATCTTGACAACGCCTATTTAAACAGGTAGCAGCGTCAATACATAAGACAATTTTTGTCGCTTACGTTTAGCTACAACTGAAAAGTTTATCAAATTACAGGGGCACGTCATGCACTAGGCATAGTGTAAATTAATTTTAACTAAAATTTCCTAAATTGTAAAATCGTTGTTTAACTATTTTTTTAAGTGGTGTGGTAATTGTAGAATAAAACTTAACCAAACGTAAAATCATGAATTTATAAAAGAAATCGTAAAACGCTTTTCAACATTCTTTGCTTTTTCTCTTGTTTGTCTTGTCTATACGAAAGCCCTTTCTAGTACTTTCACACTTAAAGTTGAAACATGATTTCATTTAATTTTAATTAAATTTGGTTTAACATACATTTTCTCCAATAAATTTGTTTGAAAACAAAATATAAAGGGTGGTTAAATTTCAAGGGCCGATGTTGATTTTGAATAAAACACAAACTATTTAGGAAATTATTGTAATTTTATTTTATTATGATATATTGGTATTACTCAATTATGTATGGAACAAAATATCGGTCAAATGGGCGCCGCGACCACGGCAACAGTGGATGATCAATTTTCGAAGAAAATCATCTTCAGTGATGAGGCACATTTTCACCTCAGTGGATTCGTCAATAAACAGAATTGCCGCATTTGGGCGAATGAGAATCCAAGAGTGATTGTCGAAAAACCAATGCACCCACAAAGAGTGACTGATTGGTGCGGTTTATGGGCTGGCGGCATCATCGGGCCGTATTTTTTCCAAAATGAGGCCGGTCAGGCAGTTACTGTGAATGGTGTTCGCTATCGTGAGATGATAACGAACTTTTTATGGCCCGAATTGGAAGATATGGATGTGGACGATATGTGGTTTCAGCAGGACGGTGCCACTTGCCACACAGCTAACGAAACAATGGCTCTTTTGCGCAACAAATTCAATGGCCGTGTTATCTCACGTAATGGCGATGTCAATTGGCCGCCAAGATCATGTGATTTGACACCGTTGGACTTTTTTTTTTGGGGTTATTTGAAAGAAAAGGTGTACGTCGATAAGCCAGCAACAATTCAAGAGCTAAAGGATGAGATAATTCGGCACATTAACGGCATAGAACCTCCATTATGCCTCAGGGTCATCGAAAATTTGGACCATCGGATGGAGGTGTGCCGCCGTGGTCGCGGTGCCCATTTGGCCGATATTTTGTTCCATACATAATTGAGTAATACCAATATATCATAATAAAATAAAATTACAATAATTTCCTAAATAGTTTGTGTTTTATTCAAAATCAACATCGGCCCTTGAAATTTAACCACCCTTTATATGTATTTAATTTGTATTTATCTACTAGATATAAGTACACCTTCACGTTCATCAGATTTAACATCTCCTGACAGTTTTCTTTGGGGATATTTGAAAGAAAGAGTGTACGTTAACAAACCAAGAAACATACTCCAACTAAAAACCAACATTCGAAATGAAATTATGGCCATTACACCCGAAATTTTGCGATTACACCCGAAATATTGCGACAAGTTATGGAAAAGATGCTAAAAAGAGCACGTATCTGCGAAGCAGAATATGGACATCACTTATAGGATATCATTTTTCAAAACTAATTGCAAAAAATTCCCCAATAATACACTGTATTTAAAAAAAAATTATAATAATCGCATAAATAAAAAAGTTATAAACCATATAGCTCATTCTGCGCCACCCTGTATATTCATCGTAATTGTTTCTACTTTCATCCTCTGAGGAACCAGAAACTATAGATATATAAATCTATAATCCTTGCTAGAAATTTTTTTTATTATTTCTTTGACAATATTATTTCTTTTTTGTTGTTTTCATTAGCATATCATACATAACGTGACCATTTTTTTTATTTCACTGGGACGTTGGTTTTAGTGGGTTCACTATGCCCATATTAACATAATTTATTCAGTTCAATGATATTTATCAAAATCTTATTTTTAAGAATAAAAGAAGTTATTAAACATTCATGTATGTACATTAGAGGGCTGCGCAAGCACAATAAAAATGTCTTGCAAAATATCGCAATAATTTCAAGCACTATCCATCTCCTTCCTTCACATTTCAAAATAAACACTTCAATGCCGAAATGTTTTATACAACAAATACTGTATTATAATATTACAGAACCACAAAACAAAATAAAAGTAGAAACTGAAATAGAATGAAATTGAAGTAGAACATCGCTGAAGTATAACCAATTTTGTTTACAAAGTTTGTTGTTTTAATTTATTTATTTTTTTTTGGTATTGAGTATCAGTGCTGCATACGCAGTATAATATTTTGGCGTTTTATGTTAAAAAAGTACACAGAGGACATATTACGTTATTTTATATCAATCAAAATTTACTGTTTGTTTTCAGAAAAAGATAGAAAAAATTCGTTCGTATATTTACATTGAAAACGAAACCAACTTTTTTTAATTTTATTGCTGTTATCAATATAAATACACGAACGAATTGTTTATTTGGTTTTCTAAAAACCAGCACTTAATACCCAAATGTAATGAATGTGAAATATTGTCTGGATATTTATGTAAGATTTTACGTCCACGTGAGACCTCCAGTTTTGTTTTAAAGTGTCATTCTTTAAAATTTTTTTGTTTTTTCTGTAACACTATCACATGTCATATGAAAACAAAGTTTTAATAAGAACTTAAATAATATGAATACAAGTGAATTAATAATTGAAGAAGTAAAAAATGTTAATGCCTATACAATCAGCCATCGAAAAATTACAAAAATATTAGAAATATCGCCGAAATATGTTTTTTTTTTTTTTTTATCTTGGACCAATGCTCAGGGGCTATCCCCTACATATGCAATGCATTGCACTGGAACTAGAGAGTAGGATAGGGAAGAAATAGACAGGTGGTGAAGGTGGTAGGAAGATAGAGCTTAATTCTTGCACAACTCTGCAGTTGCGTGTAAATTATAAAGCAAAGTTGCGGCGTCTCTGATGTTTTTTGACGCATTATTTTTAAGCTAATGGAGCCATTTTATTTATTATTTTACTTCGCCGACGTTTTATTGCTCAAATACCGACGAAGGAGGGTGCTGTAGCACAGAAAACTCAGAAAAAACTATTTTCTGATTTGACCCGGATGGGAATCGAACCTGGGTCTTTCTGGTTGCAGAGCCAACACGCTGAGTACTCGCCATCAGCACCCCCTGACAGCACTAATGTTTTTGGCGTACTTGTGCATCACACTGAAAATTTACGCAATGAACTGTTAGCGATGAATTCGTTGTGCAAAATGTAATTCGTCGATCGTCCCAACCCCACAGAAAATAGTATGGGTGTGACAAATCTGCAGAACGCACTGGCCAATTAATTTTGGAATATCTGTTCTTCTACTGTTGAAATTTAACTTCAAAATTGAGACGTTGCCGATGAGCTGCGGAATCTACCCAGAGGAGGAGGAGGGAATTTTTGAGTGGCAACACCACTCGACGCAGATAACGACGGTCTCTGTAAGTGCGAAGGCTTTTTCAACCCTACCTCACACACCAAAAAAAAAAAAAAATGGTAGATGTTTCTCATCTTTCATTAATACTTTGCTCTAAACGTTCAATATTTCCCGAAATGCGAATTAATATGGCTACCGGTTCGAGGCAAATTACCGAGGTGTTGACGATAAACTAAGCAACAAATCATTGCTCAGAGTGCGAAATTCTGACGTTAAAATGTCGACAATATTCTTTTTGCATATTTAGAATAGAATTGTTTTATTTCAAAAACTTTGGTTCCATAATTTTCAACATCTAAATTGTCATAAATTTTGTGTTTAAAATCTTAAAAATCTATTTCTACAATCGGGAGTATTTTTTTCAAATGCAACAATGAAACAAAACAGAATTGTAACCAATCCATAATCAAAATTAATTCCTTTTTTTAATTTGTCTAACCACTTTTATAGAAAAATTTTAAAAATTGGAATAGATTTTATGCCAAAAGCAAAACGATAAAAAAATACTAAAAAAAACACTAATCCATGCAAAGCTGCCTTTATTTTTACATTCCATGCCAGATCAAAATCATTCCTTGTATTCTAAACAGAAGAAAAAAAGCTCGTGTGTGATGGCTCATTGAAGGTCCTTTTACACTATAATACTTTGTATTAAGTCATGTCAAAAGTTAAAGTATTACGCGCAAGTGGGATAGTGTGAATGCAATGTGTTATGACAATAACAATTCTCATTTTTAAAATTTTTTCAAAACGATAAGATTTTTAATTTTCTTAAACTTGTAGTAGTACAAAAGCAAATAAAGAAAATATCGAAACAACTAACGTTATCAGTTGTTTCCATTCCTTTTAACTTGGTAGCACTATGTTTAGTACCGACAAAACGATGTTTTACTTTATAAAATCTACTTAAAACCAATTGAAACAAGATTTTAAGATAGTTTTAACAAATTTATTAAGTCTGGTAAATCAGGTTTTAATTATAAAATTTTGCATTAAAAATAGGTACACTCGACTCTTGATAATTGTATGACATCGCCGACGCGCTATAATTTAAATTTTTCAATTTCTACGCTCTATAATTTTAATTATTTTAATGTGCTGTATTTTATGCAAAATATAAAAGAATGTATTTGTGTTTTTGAAACAAACAAAAAATTTAATTGTTAGCTTTAGTTCGCAATGCTTTTACCATGCGCTTTGCTTTCAATTAAACTCTTATTAATTTGAAATCTCCATGACTTAACTTTTTCTTTGGTCTTATGGAGTTTCAAATTATCCATAGTCGACTGTATTAACTTTAAGTGTGAAACACTTAATACAAAAAATAATTCCTATGGTTTTGCTGTATTGTTGTCACTTGGTAATTGCACCACGTATCATAGTTAAGGTATGGTTTTCGAATCATAACTTTAAAGCAGTTCAAAAATTAGTAATGTAAGGTACTATTGCCCACTTGAGCATGTTAAATTATAATAGTGAAACATTTAGCATAAAATATTTGACAACATCCAAAACA
Organism: Dexiosoma caninum; assembly: GCA_963924685.1. Classification (NCBI taxonomy): domain Eukaryota; kingdom Metazoa; phylum Arthropoda; class Insecta; order Diptera; family Tachinidae; genus Dexiosoma; species Dexiosoma caninum. The sequence goes on along the minus strand of OZ004730.1, from coordinate 13,517,245 downwards.
ACAATTACAAAACTGTATTAGGCAAACATAAACGAACATAAATATAAAAATTAATAAAAATAATTGTGAACAGGGAGAAAAATTAATAAATTACAAAAAAAAACAATAACGATATAATTTAAATCTGTTTCTTGAATTTTTGTGTTAAAAAGCATCAGAGCACGACCGTGGTGCTTCTAAGATGCTTATATTGTTTAATAAACAATTTGTTTACGTACAAACAATTTTGAAGGAGGAGAAATAAGTAGGATGACAAATTTATTGTTACTAATGGGAGTAATGCGTTCCACGAATGCTTCCAATTTATGGGGAGTTTTGTGGCATTTGGTAAACGGTAACTGCAAAGTTTTGATCAGATTACAAGTTCACGTATGTAGGTGGAGCTTGGGGAGAAGCTTGTTGGGGCCGAATTGCAATATTTGTTGCACAATTATTTCCACTCAAACTCGTTGTACTGTTTACACTGATACATCCATTGTTATTGGAGTGCAATGCTGTTTGTTTTAAATTCTCATTGTTATTATTATTTGTTCCATTGGCACCACATGGTGAATTTGCTGGTCCTGCGGCACCAGCTCCAACAGCTGCGTTAAGCAAATGCATGTGATTGGACGATGATGTCGATGACGATGATGAGGACGATGAATTTGGTAGCATCACAGTGCTTCCAATACCTGTCACAACCGTATTCATAATTGAACTTGAGCTCATATTCACACTGACGTCACTAACTCCGCTGCTTATGCTTCCAGAATTAGTCAATGCGTTCAAACTTGGGCTGGTCCCATTGGTGATATAAAAGTTTTTAATTTTCAAAATATTTCATATTTATATTTTGTTAATCCATTACGATTTTGGTAAGCATATCAAAGGAAAGGTTTAAAAGACAGCATTATTAGTTATAGTGTAAGCAATTGACTAAACTTGTCTAAACAATATTTTAAATGTCTTTATATACTTATATACATATATTCTTCGTTTTTAAAATTTTACAAAAATTCTAGCATTTGTGCTTCTATTTCGTTTTATAACTCTATTCGATTTACCATAAATCATGAATAAATAAATGAAAATAATATGAATTTACAACCTATTACTGCTTGTTTGTGGTATTATCGATTACAACCCTCTGTTGCTGCAGTTGACATAAAGATGAAAAAATATCGAAAATTAAAATATTAACGTTATTCGGTAAAAATAAAACGAGACTCTCTCATTTTTTGTTTTTTTTTCAACGTAAATTATTCTTCGATCACGTTGAATTTTTTTTAATTGTCCACATAATAAATAGACCGATATGCATGCCTCCGTTCCTTCTGAAAATTTTGGAAAAGCTGACCGATCTTCATCTGAGAAGGTCGATCTGACGAGACCATATTCCGGGGTCTCAGCATGCTTACACGAATGGTAGATCGGTTGAAACCACACTGCACTCTCTGGTGGACTTTTTAGAAATATATGGTGTATTTAGAGTAGACGCTACTGGTTTTTCTAGGCAAAGAGGGTGCGTTTAACAACGTGGACCCGTGTGCGATTACGCGGTCTTAGAGATGTCTGGGTATACATCAGCCGTTGATTGGCCTGGTGGAGGGACTGCTGACCAACAGGTTCTTCATGTCCAGATTGGGGCGGACTACGGTGGTGAGGTTTCCGAATAAGGGGGACGCCACGGGGGAGTATCGGATGGACACTGTGGCGTCTTTGGGCATCATCAACAGATGGTGTGAGAGAAGCGAACTCTGTGTGAACCCGCTGAACAAGAATCTCGTACTTTTCACGAGTAGGTACAAAATACCGTATCTTCGCTTCTTAAGTTGAATGAGACGGTACATGCGCTGTCTGACAGCGCGGAGTATCTGAGCATTCATCTTGCTTTTAAACTCTCCCGACACATGAATGCCCGAGCTTTTTCGTGTAGGAGGGCTATAGGCCCAAGGAGTGCTATCTAGCTTCTCGACACGGTGATTCGGCCTATAGTGATGTATGGCGCACTAATTTGATCGCCCGCGTTGACGAGGGGCACCAACCGAGCGGCGGGGGGAACCGCCACGGGCCCTGCGGCAGTGCTACGGGGGTTGGGACGCGAGGAATGATGTAAAATCGACTAGGTGTGCTGGATATATTCACGGACGGATCGAAATCAGAGAGGGGAGTGGGAGGCGGGGCATCCATTCCCCTCTGTGGACGCAGGATAAGTTTTAGGCTGAACGATCTTCGCAGCTTGATGCTGCACATAGATTTTTGTTCCTGAATACCGGGTGTCTCTGGATGACGAGACATTCGAACCTTACGCTGGTCTGGGTACCGGGGCACGATGGTGAAAGAAGTGGCTGACGAGCTGGGCACGAGGGGTTCGTCGGCAAACGGGCACATCGATGGAAATGTCGGTATTCCTATGGGATACTGCAAAACGCGACTGGAGCGGGAGCTCTACGGGACTGCGCAAACTAGGTCGTCGAATGAGACCACCTGCTCGATGTTCAGGTTGAATCGGCCTCGGTTAGACTCCGGATGACGGTACTGATGGGCAATAAATTTACTTTTCATTCAGAATTCTACTGTTGCGTGTATATAATTAATTTATAAAGCAGAGTTGCTTTGCCTCTGATGTGGATTTAATTAAATTCTTAATCGTTAATACGAAGTATATATCTATTAAATTATAATATTTAAATGACAGTAACCTTAAAATATCATAATTTACATTAAAATTTCCAGGCATAAAGTATATAAAAATTTTACATTTTGTGTGAAACGAGTTTTTTCGATACCATTTAATATTTCGTCAAAATTGTCTATGTGTGTGACAATGTTAATACCATAGGCTAATATAGACTCGACATAAAAACAGGGTCGTGAAAATTTAACATCTCCGTTCGCTATAAAGATCGAAAAGGGATAGCAAATGTGTGTTTTTGCAACTTTCCTTTTTCAATGTTTTTATCGGAATTTTTACTTTAATTGTCAAAAAATTCCTTACAATGTGCAAATTTTTTAATATTTTGGCGAAAAATGATATAAATGCGCCAAAATATTAATATTAAAAAAAAAGAAAAAGTGTTCGGTACTAAGTCCTATAAGAAAAAAGTGTTTGCGTTATGTGCGGTTGTTTATTTCTAAACAGACATCTGTGTGATTAAAAGTGAAAAAATATACCAAGGAAATGTAAGAAATTTTCCTATAAATTAAATAAAGTGTTATTTAAAATGAATAAAATTTTAGGAGTGGAAGCTGCATAATGGGATGTGGACCAGGGAAGACCTTACATCATTTCCCGAAGAACAATATCAGGTAAGGCTCTTTTTTTGAAGTGGTAGAATTTTCTGCAGAAATATACTGCAGTGAAGCTGCTCCATTAAAACAATTAGAATAGAATTAATTTTCTATTGACTAAAAATTTGGAGCAACTTCCCTAAAGTATATTTCTTCTTTCTGTGGTTTAAAATTCGAGGGCTTATTGCAATAGCATCATAAGGCAAACGAATTAAAACCATATTGAAACCAAGTGCTTTTGAACTTTTGTGAAGAGTAGAAAAAAGGGCTTAAATCTAGTTTATGGAAGCCACTCCGAATTTAAAAAAGTTACCTCATCTGATAGAAAATTTAATTTTAAGAAAAAAAAGTTTAGTGCAAAAATCTTCGGCAACGCATATTTTCCGAGTTATGGGCCTCGGAAGTTTTACAATAAATATGTCATTGTGTTTAATATTTCTTAGCTTATTGGGTTATTGGAAAGCTTGTGAAAATGCCGATCACATGATGGTAAAATTTCACATTTTGGGATAATAAAATGTGTAGAGGTGAAAATTCTTAGGCGCCGTCAAAGGCCGGTTATGCAGAAAACCTCAGGAAACATTACATTTAATTTGTAAAACTAAAAAATAGAAATTTATTAACTCTATACAAAATATGGCAAAATATTACTGCTTTTCTTAAACAGTGTTTTGACATTGCATACGGATGTTTAGGAAGGCAGCCAGACCCATATTGTTGCAATGAATCAAAGGCATAATGAAAATGGCAAAATATATCGACGACTTTGTAGGTCCGTAACTCCCAAACTATGCGTTGCCAAAGATTTTTGTACTAAACTTTTTTTTCTTAGAATTTAATTTTCAATCACCTAAGATAATTTTTTTTAAATTTGGAGTGGTTTCCATAAACTAGATTTGTTCCGAAAAAACTTCTACTTAATTTTAAAATATTGGTGATAAACCCAATATATGAAAAATAAACGATAATATAAGAAATAATAATATAATAATTATGTCAATAGGGCTTTTCTATAACTTGTTTTGGCAAAAAACTAATTAATTAATTTTTAATTTTTATTTTGTATTTTCATACACTGCCATTGCCGAGGAACTTGCTAAGGAAGGAAAACTACCACTCAACATATATATTCTACAATAATATATTCTTTCATTATAAAGTTAAAAATAATCAAATTGTTTTATTTAAATTTTGTTGTATTTTGATTTGATGTTTTCTTAAAAAAATTGTAATTTGTAATAAATAATAAGGATTTAATAATCATATTTTTCATTTTAATCTTTCATAAAATATATAGTTAATACTGTTTAACAAGTTAACTATGAGCACTACGTGCAATTAATTTGATTAAATTTAATTATTTGAATAAAGAGGAGAATTCGCTCTCTTATTAAAAATTAAAAATTTGTGAATACATTATTTGATTCTGTTGTAAATCATGTGGTAAGTGAAACTTTCGGATTTCCCCCTATCGCCCTCCTGATCGTAGTTTTAAAAAAGGTAATACCGTATAACCTTCCCGGGGTTGCACAGACTACGTGCACCCATTTCATCGCGATTGGTCCACAAATGGCGTAGTTAAGCTCGTTTATATTATAAAATCTGTTAAAAACCATGTGGAAGGATTAGCATAATTAAAAAATGAATGGGCGTAATTAAAAAAAAATTTGCCTATAATTCATTCAAGAATCCCAACTATATGGTGTGAAAATTTCAGGAAGATCAGTCCAGTGGTTTGGGCTCCTATAAGGTACAAACAAACAAACACACATTCAGCTTTATATATATACATAGATAAACAATTTCTTAGCTTTTATTGAAGAATTTTGTTAAAGGCAAAATATGAACAGTTCAAAGTATTAAATAAATTTAAATTTATTAGTAAAAACTTTAGTAAACATTTAAGAACATTAAGTTGTCGATGATAGCTGCTTATTTCAAACTTATCCTAGGTCCTACGTGTCGCTGAAGTATTCACTACCGGAAGACAACATATCCGATAGCATTTCCTGTGCTAATGCCGTAGCGTCTAAGAATCTATTATGTCTAACGTATAAATACAAATTTCAGATCAGTTGGCCAATTTGTTATTGCTGTTTGTAAACTTAGTAGTTAATTAACGACGAATTTTTGTATTAGTGTTGAGGATTCCTCTTCATTTATTTACGCAATAGTGACCAGTCCATGTCAGGATATATTTCGATTGTGGTACAAATGTTTGTAAACTTAGTAGTTAATTAACGACGAATTTTTGTATTAGTGTTGAGGATTCCTCTTCATTTATTTACGCAATAGTGACCAGTCCATGTCAGGATATATTTCGATGTGGTAAATCTGCTAAATCGTTTTCTTGTCACCAATCCCAAGCATATGTGGGGCTTTCATCAGCAGTACGTACACATGCAGCAGTTAAACTATCAACTATTGGCAAACAACTTATAGAAAATCATTTGCCTAACTTTAGAGCAGAGATAAACAGGCCACAACTGGCTAAAATCATTGCCAACTCTTGTGGTCTCGCATTTAGGAATGAGTATATATCATTTCCGTGTTGTGATAACTAAGTGCTCCGGTATGTAAAATTTCTTTTTTAATATCTTTGATTTCAACACCAATTCCTTGAGGATTTCTGACAAGTGCATGATCATCATTTGCCATATCGTCATATAAGGCTCATACAGCACCACTATTCTTGGAACTATTGTTCCTAAAACAGGTTTTGCAATCCAACGATAACGTTCATCAAATAAATGCAAGCAATTCAAACAGACTAGCAGTGAATAAAAATGTTTATTGAGCTATTCCAAAGAGTCATCTTCAAGTTGGAAATGCATTGATTACTCGGACATAATAGCAGAAGCTTAAAATAATCTTTGAAAATTATGTAATTAATTTGACGACATTTTCTTATTTTACATAAAATTACCCTTTCTAATGTTTCTATTATTTGCGTGAAAGGCGTACAGATATTGCGCTATTGATATAATGTGATCCAAGTCATTGTGTTATTCAAAGAGTTCATTAACTGGATGACGGTAAGACAAACGATACAGACTACAAACCGTACTAACCAACAACACAGAATATTTCTCCTGCTCTACTATCACGGGCGAATCAGTAAATGTATACCTTACATTATTTTGGTACAAATTAAAATCCAAGCTTATTTCTGATAATTCTAATACATCCTAATACGTGCGCCAATAAATAAAGCGATTGCTTTTATTGTTTGCATTAACACCTCCAGCTTTTTCAGCTACTTTAATATCCTGCCAAGTACTGCGAGTTCTTTCTGAAAAAAAGGAAATTGTAAAATATGTACATACATATATTCCGCAACATAAGCTTTGTTGTCTACCTGTATTTAAAGTAATTTCATGCCATTCTTCTTGACACGAATTTGTTGTAACTACTTCACTTTGATTTTTGTATAAGGAAAAGAATTGAAGGAAATTTTACAAAACCTTCAACTTAATAATCTGCAACTTCAATATGTAAAAATTAACACAAGCGGCCGGCTAATATTCCGTATTCACGGCACATTTACTCAATGCTGCACTTACTGCTGTAGAGGACCATCAAATTGAACAACTTAAGCAAATTTAACACCATAAAACTAGTTTCCAATTGCTCCGATGAAGGGTGCCAGACAAGAAAATATATGATATTATGATAAATACCTTGTCGGAAGTCAAATAATATATTCCATTTAAATTTGTTGAATTATACATTTAATTCAACACAATGAATAAAATTTCATATTTTTGCGTGCTTTTGTCAAAAATTTTGTGGACGAAAAATACTAATAATTTTTAAACATATGTTGTGCAAAGCAATGTATAATTATTGCTTCTAACCCATTGCTTTCCCAATGATTTTCTTTCTCTTTTCGATCTACATTGCACAGCTGAGAAAACCCTTTTTATTTTTGTTTATGTCGAGTCTATATTAGCCTATGGTTAATACGATGGCATATAGCTGTATAAAAAATACACATGTTATTAAATTTTTAAAAAATGCAATCATGAGGGGTCGTAGGGGAGATGCCTCTCCAAATCTAATCACTTTTAAAAAATGGAAAATTTAATGGTGGAGATATTTTGATTCCACGCATGCCAAACCCAGAAAGCTTGCATGCCTAGATATTGTGTCTGCTTTATAATGACTTCTGTAGGAGTTGTCAGGAATAGGAAGAGACGGTGGATCACCTCCTCTGTCATTTCGTGGCTTTATCCGAGAAGAGGTGTCGGAGTATAACCGTGGATAGATTTGTTTATCCAGGCTATGGGGTGGTTTGGCACAAGTCATGGTGGCAACTGGATGCCATGCGTTGGCTGTCGGGAATCACAATGCGCACCACGGTTTTATCCAAGTGAGTTGGACGTAAACGTCTGGCGGGCTGTTGGTGCAACCAACCAACTAATTAAGGCGCAATGAAAGCCAAGAAGAAAAATTTTAATCCATAAACTATTTCTGATTGTCGAGAGTTTTATGAGGAAACGTGATAATAATATATTGGTAGAACTTGGAAGCTTTGTAAAATTTTCATGAATCTGGACAATTCATATTAAAAATAAAAAAAAGAATATAAAAAAGTATACTGCTGAAAATTAATTTGTTAATTATTGTTTTTTTTGTATTTATTTTTTGATATGTAACAATGTTACATGTTAGATAAACTCTTCACTCTTCGAGAAATTTCTATTAGAATATATTTGTAAAGTTCTCTTAAAAAGACGAAAAACATGTGTCTAAGGGCATAGTAAACATATTCAAGTTGCTGAATTTCTTATATTTTTGACAAACACAAAACAGAAAGTTTTGAAATATACAATACACATATTAAATAAGATAATATCATTAACAGATATACCTCATATTCATGCTCCTAAGTGTAATATCACAAAGGCAATTTTTTTCTCGATTTTGTTTGAGCGAAAAGTTTTTCAGCATTATTCGCATTCTTTTTAGTTTTAATTTTTCTAAATTATTAAATTTTGTTAAAGGAAATTGATAACACTAAAATGCTATTTTTGTTTTTTAACATCTAATATTTAAAAAAATTTTTAAATTTTTATCACAGATATTCTATGTTTTTTATATAGAGTTAAATGTATATGTACCAAAAAGCGAAACAGCTAATGGAAGAAAATGCCAAATACTAATATACGCAAGAAAAAGGGAATGACAGAACAAAATGAAATAACGCAGTACCGACAATTATACTCCCTTATTATTCCCTTCACCGTATAAACTCAAGAATTGCACAACTATAAACAACTATAATTGCCCTGTCTGCTCTAGCACTAATTAAAAAATCAACTAAAAAAACGTATGTTGCTTCTCTATTTTGACAGAACTACTTCATTTTCATAATTGATATTCTCTGATATGCTCTGATATGGTATCAGCTGAATCCGGTACGGTTCAGTTACCAGTGTCTATGCCTTTGCCACATACGAAATCTAGTACATACGAGATATCGTGCAAATTGATTTTGAGTAGATTTCCCATACAAAACGAAATCTACTTTTCACTAGATTTGGACGAAATCTTAGATAAATATGGTTTTCACAATTTATACCAAAAAATACAACTATTTAGGTTAAATAAGTATGTATATTAATATGATAGCATATCTGATTGCTGTTTTTTTTTTATCTTGGACCAGCACTCAGGAGATGACTCCTACACATGCGAAGCATTGTGCTGGAACTATAGGAAAGGGATAGTAAGAGAAACTAAATGTCAAATAAATATAAACGAGTGTAACTACGGCATTTATGGACCAATTTTCAAAATTAATTTTGCATATGGAAAAGGTTCTCTACACTTTTTTTAAATTTGGGGGAAAAATGCAAAGTACCCGGCCACCCATCATCATCGGTTGAAATTTGTTATGTATCTCTTTCCATGTTTAGATTCACTAATAAGGAATTTTTGGATATTTTAATGTTAAGGGGGTAATAACTGGTAAAATCGATAACATAATATCTCACAAACGAAAACAGATAGAATAAAAATTATAAAAACATATAAAAGCTGCTGAAAAATGAGCGCTACTCTTTCCATACACGATTATGTATGTACTCGTGGGTAAAACTCAAAAAATTGTGGTATCTCTCTTTGCAACCATATATCTCCCAAAGTATTGCACACAGAACAAAGTTTTTTTCCGTAATCTTCTAGAAAAATTTAGATATGTGATCTTACTTTTTCGAAATTCCAAAATATATGGAGTACAATTGTACATTTGTACTTTTATCTTATTTAAAAATTGCTTATGATGTACATTTTTCATTATTTTCATACACCCCCCCATGATATGGGTATCAAATAAAAGAATTTTTGAAAGGAGCAAAAATTATAACGATATCTCTACCATAACATGGATATCAAATAAAAAAAAAATTTTCAGAAAAAAAAACAAATGTGAAATGGGTACTTTTCTGTAAAACTCTGTTTTAAAAAGGGTACTTTTTTTTTTTTTTTTATCTGGGACCAGCACTCAGGAGATGACTCCTACACATGCGAAGCATTGTGCTGGAACTTTTAGGAAAGGGATAGTAGGAGAAACGACAGGAGGTGAAGCTTACTTATTTTTGCAGCTCTGCTTTCGCACGTTCTTTGTTTATACTTTTAGCAGTGCTGAAGCTTCGGTTTAGTAGCCATTTTTTCATTATTATTTTACTTCGCCGGTGCTACAGAATACCGACGAAGGAGGGCGTTCTGATGCGATTGTGGAATGCTATCAGCTGAAGCCGGTATTGTTCAGTGACCAGTGACTATGCCTTCGCCACTGAAACCTTCCGACAACAACTTATTGAAATGTAGTTGTGGTGATGCAAACCCTTTCTAGTAATTCCACAAAGTTCTTATATAAAAAGCAATGTACAAAACACAATGTACATGTATGACTTTTATTGATGACAAATTCTTTTAAACTATATATAAAATTTTTCTACAAAGTGACACAACATAAAAAATATTTCAAAGCCAACTATGTGAATATACATGTTGAATAAGCAAAGTGTTAATGCTCAAATTATATTTCCAACACTCCTCCTCAACATATATATTTTACAAACTGATTTTATGTTTTTAAATTTAACAAAGTAACAAATTTATTATGTTTTAATTTAGACAAATTTTTAGTAAATATATCCGCAATCATATCTTCCGTAGGACAGTATTCCAAATAGATTTCCTTATTATTTACTACTTCTCTAATGTGATGATACTTTATATCTATATGTTTGCTGCGATTATGAAATACTGGATTTGTTGCTAATTTTAAAGCTCCTTGATTATCGACGTTCAATTTAATACTTTCTTCATTTATGAAACCAAGTTCTTGTAGTAATCTTCTTAAGTATACTGCTTCCTTTGCTGCATTTGATATAGACATATATTCAGCTTCTGTACTGCTTAATGCTGTTGTGGATTGTTTTTTCGACTCCCAAGATATTGCACAATTTCCAAGATAAAATATGTATCCATTATGTGACTTTCTGTCAGTTTTACATCCACCCCAGTCTGCATCAGCATAACCGATTAACTCTTGATTACTTTTGCAAAATTTTAATTTAAGATTTTGAGTTCCTTTCAAATATCTAAGAACTTGTTTTGCCGCTTTAAAATGTTCTACATGTGGATTAGTATTTCTTTGTGCTAATTTATTTACAGAATATAATATATCTGGCCTTGTCGTTAAAGATAAATATAATAAAGAGCCAATAAGTGATTGATATAATGTGCTATCAACCTCTTCACATTTTTCATTGCATTTTGTTTGAAAATTTGGTTCTAGTGGAACTGATGATGTTTTACAATTTTCCATATTGTATTGTTGTAACAAATCTTTAATATAATTTTCCTGACAGATATTTATATCTCCAGTTTCACCGTTACGTTCAACTTTCATCCCCAAAAAATGTTCCAATAAACCTTTATCTGATACTTCAAATTTCTTACTAATTTGAGACTTGAATTTTAATATTTCTGCTTTATTTTTACATCCAACTATTATATCGTCGACGTAAACTGCGACTACAATCAATTCTTTGTCTTGTATTTTTTTATATAAACACGGTTCATTTTTGCAACTTTCAAATCCCATCTTACATAAAACTTCATTTAATTTAAAATTCCATGCTCTCCCGGATTGCTTAAGACCATAAAGAGATTTGTGCAGACGTAACACTTTATTTGGATACCTTTTGTTTTCAAAACCTTGAGGCTGTTGCATGTAAATTTCATCATATAAATCTCCATTCAGGTATGCTGAAGTTACATCTATTTGGTGCAAATGCATTTTGTGCTCAACTGCTAATGCCAAAATCATTCTTATCGTTTCGTATCTTATAACAGGGGAAAAAATTTCTTCGTAATTTATGCCGTATTTTTGACTACAGCCTTTGGCGACCAACCTTGCCTTAAACCTTTCAATTTCACCTTCACTATTTTTCTTTAAAGTGTATACCTGTTGGAAATATAATTTGAGCATTAACACTTTGCTTATTCAACATGTATATTCACATAGTTGGCTTTGAAATATTTTTTATGTTGTGTCACTTTGTAGAAAAATTTTATATATAGTTTAAAAGAATTTGTCATCAATAAAAGTCATACATGTACATTTGTGTTTTGTACATTGCTTTTTATATAAGAACTTTGTGGAATTACTAGAAAGGGTTTGCATCACCACAACTACATTTCAATAATACCCACTTACTTTTAATAGTTTTATGACCTGCTGGTAAATCAACTAATGACCATGTCTCTTTTTGTTCCAACAAAGACATTTCTTTTTTCATAGCTTCTCTCCATTTTTCACTTTCACGACTGGATAATGCCTCTTCTAAAGTTTTTGGAACTTGCTCCTTCACTGCATTATTCAGTTGTTGATATATTTTTCTTGGACGACCTGGCCTACCATTACTAAAAATTTTAGGTCTACCTGGCCCACGTTTACCTTTTTCATTTGTTTCTACAACCTCATCAAGTGAAATATCGCTATTTACTGATCTTACAATGCTATACTCTAAATCTTCTTGATTTGAGGTATTATTTGTCTCAAATTGTTCATCGACATCTTTCTTATTTACAATCGCTTCGAAATCCATAAAATTCTGAATGTTATCATTAATTTCTTTACAGGGTAATTTATATTCATTAAATAAAACATTGCGTCTTTCAATAACTTCTCGTGTTTTCTTATCATATAAGCGATATGCTTTTGATACTCTAGAATAACCAACCATCATCATATTTGCACCTTTTGATTCAAATTTTCCTCTTCTTTTATTCAAAACTACTGCATTTGTACCAAAAATTTTAAAATGATTTACACATGGCTTACGACCCGTCCATATTTCATAAGGCGTTTTTCCATCGAGACTTTTTGATGGAGATCTATTACGTAAATAAACTGCTGTTGCTACAGCTTCAGCCCATAAATCTTGTTTTAAACCAGCATCGACTAACATACAACGAGCCATTTCTACTATTGTTCTATTAAACCTTTCCGCTACCCCATTCTGTTGCGGCGTATAAGGTACCGTTAACTGACGTTGAATTCCGCATTGCTCCAAATAATTATTAAAATCTTTATTAATATATTCTCCTCCATTATCACTACGAATACATTTTATTTTACGATTTGTATGACGTTCTACTAATTCTTTGAAATTTTTAAATTTTTCAAATACCTCGCTTTTGTATTTTAAAAAATAAACAAAAACTTTTCTTGACTTGTCATCTATGAATGTGAGGAAATACTTTGAACCTCCAACTGAATCTATTTTCATAGGACCACAAACATCCGAGTGTATTAAATCTAACAACTCACCAGATTTACTTTCAGATTTCTTCGGGAATTTTATAGCATGAATTTTGCTAACCATACATATTTCGCACGGATCTTGATGTTTCTGCGTCAAATTTATACCATTCACCATATTTTTCTTCGACAACTCAAACAGGCTTTCATAGTTCAAATGTCCATATCGACGATGCCAAGTTTCATTAATGGATTGTACAACACATAATTTCTCGTTCGGTATTTTTATTTTAAATTGGAACAAATTTTCTTCTTTACGGGCTTTTAAAACTATTTCACCGTAAGCATCAGTAAATATTGCACCCTTATTATTAAATTTGGTTTTGCCACCATACTGTACGACCTTATTGACAGATAAAAAATTTCCTTTCAGATCTGAGGAATATAAAACATCTTTTAGTACAATTTTATTATTATTTATAAACAGATTGACTGTTCCTATTCCTTCAGCAGCAATTGATTTTCTATTTGCCAACATTATATTATCACTGCATCTGTCTAATTTACAAAATAAATTTCGATTTGCACACATGTGACTTGTAGCACCGCTATCAATGTACCATGTCGATGTTTGTGTATCTCTTTTTTCAGAATTCGCCATTGCAATCAAAGAGTAAGTTTTTTCTTGATTACGTTTTTCGTTGCACCTATTTGCATAATGCCCTTTCTTACCACATATGAAGCAATTTCCCTTTTTAACATTCAAATTATTATTACCTTTCTTGTAACCTGTTTCTCTTTTGGCTGCACCAAAAGCTTGTTCAATCGTAGATGATTTGTTTTGTTGATTTCGACGTTCATACTCTTCAAGAAGTTTAACCTTTAGCATTCCTAACGCTGGTAGAGAATCCCTCGTTTCTATGGCAATAACGAAGTTTTCAAACTCTCTCGGAAGACTTGACAATAAAATGACTACCAATAATTCTTCTTGAATACTAATTCCAACATCGGCTAATTTCTCCGTAATTTCACAAAAACTGTTTAAATATTCGGCCATATCCTTGCTGTCTTTCATGTTCAAACTTAACATCTTTTTATATAAGCTAACCTTTTGCATCGGACCACTCGGCTTGTAAACTTCCTTAAGTTTAATCCAGGCATCTTTAGATTTGTTAATGTTTTTAATATGGTTCAACTGGTTAGACTTAACACTTAATAAAATTGTTGCGAGCGTTTTTTCATCATTACTCTTCCACTCCAAAATTTCATCACGACTCCAGGTTGAATCTGCTTCTTCTTCGCCACTTGCATACTTCCAAAAACCAGAATGAATAAGGATACTTCTCATATGAATACTCCATGTTTCGTAATTCCTTTCATCTAGCTTTTCTATCTGATATAATGACGACGATGCCATTTTTTCTTTTTTAAATCTTGCAATAAAAATTCAACAACTTCCAAATCGTATGTCTGGGCCCATAACCTATTGAAATGTAGTTGTGGTGATGCAAACCCTTTCTAGTAATTCCACAAAGTTCTTATATAAAAAGCAATGTACAAAACACAATGTACATGTATGACTTTTATTGATGACAAATTCTTTTAAACTATATATAAAATTTTTCTACAAAGTGACACAACATAAAAAATATTTCAAAGCCAACTATGTGAATATACATGTTGAATAAGCAAAGTGTTAATGCTCAAATTATATTTCCAACACAACTGACACACAAAGACACACTAATGCACATCAGAAAAATGCGAGATGTTTATTTTCATTTTAAAATTTTTGTCTGAAACTGGAGATGAACCCAGGTCTGTTTTTGGATTCGTAGTCAACGTGCAGACTACCATCCATCGTGCCATCGCCACCCTCAATTTTTTTCATTTTTTGAAAAAGACTGTTGATATAACAATGAAAGAAAGTATCCAAATTTTATGGAGATGGGTTACTGTAACAATATCTATACAAAAATTTAGATAAGGTGATGTAGGGTAGAGAAGCGCACCTAGTTAATAAATTACTATGTGTATAATATGAACTACTAATTTCAAGTTCTGACTGATTTTTAAGTTTTTTTTTTTTTAATTTTGTTTGGTTATTGTGAATAAAATTTTATTTAAAAAAAATTTTTTTAGTTGTAGTAGTATTTAAAAAATATTGTCCTCTTTTTGGGGGTAAATGTTCTCCTTTTTTTTGTGTGGCCGTTTTGTTTGAAAATATGATTAATCGCCCATAATTTTGGGACATTTTTCACTCTACACTTTAGGATATTGTTCATATTTTTGGACGATTTGCTAGTCTAATTTGTTGTAGTGTGTTTCGAAACTGTGGTGATTCACCCAACAATTTGGAGTGATTCTTCATTTCTGCTTTTTGAGCAATTGTTCCTCCATCCACAAATATTTTAAAATTTCATACAACAAGAGTGAATTAAGTTTTCCGGAAAATCATTCTGAATATTCCTAATTCTTTCTGTTTTTTATATGAAATTCCATATTACTAATTGTCAAAATTGTCTCTACTAAATTCTTGGTTTTATTAATTATAATTCTCCTATTATGTTCATAATAATAATTTATCAACTGTGGTTTTTTGATATCAATCTATAATTACATATTTTCCTCTTCTTATCACTAAGGTATCTAAATAAGGTGATAATTACATTCTTTCTCCTTCGTAAACCTAATGTCATTATTAGGCTTATTCTATGTACCCAACATATCATCAATAGCATCATCAGATATCATGGAAAATAAATCTACGTATTTTGTAATAATATCTGGTTTAACACATGTGTTTAATTCATAACTATATTTGCTAAAATTGGAGAAGCAGGAGAACTTATAGGTAAACCTTTCTGTTGAGAACAGAATTTTCCATCATATTTAAAATATCTACTATCTTCTATGCAAAATTTTAAAATACGTATGAGCAAATTCTTAATCATAATAGTAATTTCTAATAATTACTTCCACTTTTCTTTTATTATATTTATTGCTATATGTATCGGCATAATTTTTTTATCTTGGACCAGCACTTACTGGACAGGCATTCTGTCGTCGGTATTGTGTAGCACCGGCGAAGTAAAATAATTACTAAAAATGGCTAATAAAAACATCAAAAAAATTTAATACGTCTCCTTTAAATCAGCGGCGCTTCAACACTGCTATGAAACAAAGAACATGCAAAAGCAGAGTTGTCAGATAGTAAAGCTTCTCCTCCTGTCATTTCTCTAAGTATCGCTTTCCTCTAAACAGAATTTCAAATCTTTTTTAAGTAATATTCGGTAAAATTGTATTTATGAAATAATTTTGGCTTAAAACCTTAAATCTTGTCTAAATAAAAAAATTTCAAATTTCTCTGTACCCATATTTAAACCTATTTTAAAACGACATTGTTGATACTTTGCATCGTGTTTATTTATGTACGTACATATGTAGCCATATACATATTTATATGTACATATGTACCCCCGTCAAACGGGCTAACGGCCCGAGTGCCCCCGTCAAACGGGCTAACGGCCCGAGTGCCCCCGCCGGACGGCCTAGGGGCCCGGGTGCCGCCGATGAGCGGACTGCTGGCTGTCCGGCTGCCCCTGCCCCTGCGAAACGGGCTGCACCTGCCAAGCGGGCGGCTGCCAGCCCGGCTGCCACTGGCGGATCTAAGAGGGCCAGGGCGGACGGGCCGGATGGGACCCTCGGGGCAACTCCTGCGACCGGGGATGGTGATTGGAGGACAGTCACCTCGGGGAGAAGGAGGAAGAGACGGGGTTTGGGGACCCCGGCGGTGGACGATGGGAGAGCACCGCCCTCGGGCCGTCGGTTGCGACCTAGGCGCGCGAAGCCTGAGGCGGTGCTCATTAAGCCCGCGGAGGGGCACACCTATGCGGGTGTGCTGAAGGATCTGCGTGGCAGCGTGACGGGCGACGCGAAGGGGGTACGGTCCGTCAGGAGGACGGGGGCCGGTGACATCCTGTTGGAATTCGGGAGGGGGGACAGGATTGACCCGGAATTTGTACGGCGTCTGAGGGACGCTGTCCGCGAGACAGCGTCGGTTGCGGAATTAAGACCGAGCGCGACCGTGGAGATGCGGGGTCTTGACTCCTTGACGGTCGTGGAGGAGGTGGAGATGGCGGTTCGTGGTCTGCTCGCCGGGCGCGAAGAGCAGCTACGCGTGAGGGTGACGGCACCGGACGTGCGCGAACAGGTTCGAGCGTACGTTACTTTGTCGGTGGAGGGCGCCGCGAAACTGATCGATATTGGCTACGTACGTGTCGGTTGGATCAGGGCTGCGATGCGGATGTCCGAGAGTGTCGGTAGGTGTTATCGATGCTTTGGGGCGGGACACACCCAGGCAAAGTGTACTGGGACAGACAGGAGGCAACTGTGCATAAGGTGCGGAGGAGCAGGACATAAGATGAGGGACTGCACAGCGGTCCCCAAGTGCGTTCTGTGCTCGGGGGCGGGGCGCGGTAGGACTGACCACCTGCCGGGCTCGAAGGGCTGCCCACTATCCCGCAGATGAGGGTGCTCCGGGCGAATATGCACAGGAGCAGGACGGCGGATGCTCTGCTATGGCAGATGGTTGCCGAGAGGGGCGCGGACGTGGTTGTTATCAGCGAACAATACGGTCCGATGCACCGGAGGTTCTGGCTCGGGGACGAAACGGGTACGGCGGCGCTCTGGCTACCTGGCGGCGGTGAACTCGCGGTTGCGCGTTACGGGATCGGCTGCGGCTATGCGTGGCTCGGATCGGCGGTTTTGTGCTGGTGAGCTGTTACCTTACTCCTAGCGATAACGTGGCGCGATTTAGGGCGAAGATGGCCGCTATCGAGGACGCTCTGGCTGGTATGGCCGGACCCTTTGTGGTGGCCGGTGATTTCAATGCCAGGGCTGTGGAGTGGGGTGATCCGGTGACGAGCACGAGGGGGAGGTGCGTCCTGGATATGGTGGCCAGGTTGGGCCTGGTGGAGGAAAGCTCCTGGCCCGGATGGGGTACCGTCGGAGGTGCTCAAGATCCTGGCTGAGAGTAGGCCGGAAGCATTGCTTCCGGTATATGATGTTTGTTTGGTCCAGGGCGTCTTCCCGAGACGCTGGAAAACACAGCGGCTCGTGCTTGTTAGCAAGGGCAGGGGCGATCCGACCCAGCCATCGGCTTATCGGCCACTTTGTATGTTGGATGGTGCCGGCAAGCTGCTGGAGAAGCTACTGCAAAGAAGGCTGGCGGAGGCCGTGAGGATGGCTGGGGGGCTGTCGGATAGACAGCATGGCTTCAGACCTGGCAGGTCAACGCTCGGGGCGATTGCTGATGTGGTTGAGTGCTTCGAGCGCGCTCAGAGCGAGAGGCGCTATTATCCGAAGCGCATAGTTGTCCTGGCAACACTCGACGTTCGGAATGCCTTCAACAGCCTACGATGGACTGATGTTCTAGAGGCGCTACGGGGGAGGTTTCGTATTCCCGGATACTTGTATAGAATTCTCCGTAGTTATCTGGACGATCGGGTACTGTTGTACGATACGCCGACGGGGCGGAGGAGCAGGACGATCACGTCCGGCGTGGCCCAGGGATCTGTGCTGGGCCCGGACCTATGGAATCTGACCTACGATGGGATCTTTGGGGTGGAAATGCCCGAGGATGCTCAGCTCGTGGGATACGCGGATGATATAGCGGCGGTGATCTTGGCGCGGGATATGGATGAAGCCAGGGGGAAGCTGAACCGGGTCATGATTAGGACCCGGATATGGCTTGAGGACCACGGCTTGGAATTGGCCGGGGAGAAGACCGAGGTGATGTTGATGACGCGGGCACACATACCACTCGATGTTGGCATGCAGATGGGGGATGTGTCTCTGGTTACCCAGAGTGCCATAAGGTATTTGGGCGTCAGACTCGACTGTAGGCTGACTTACTGGGCCCAAATACGGCATGTGGCGACTAAGGCAGCGAAGATGACTGGCATGTTGAGCAGACTCATGGCGAATGTCGGAGGCCCGACACAGAGCACGAGGAGGCTGATTATGGCGGTCACGAGTCGATCTTGCTGCATGGGAGCGAGATTTGGGGAAATGTACTGGGTGAGAAAACCAAACGCAGGGTACTCGAGGCGGTACAGCGGACGGCGGCCCTTAGGGTTGCTTCGGCTTACCGCACGGTCTCGGGCGCTGCGGTCCTGGTGATATGTGGGGAAATACCCATAGACCTCCTGGCGCGCGAGCGGTGGGAGGCTTGGAACTCGAGGGGGGAGGACCCTGGTGTTGGTACTATTGGTCTGAGACCCCAAACTGTCCGGCGATGGCAGGACAGGTGGACCGCGGACACGGTCGGCAGGTGGACGGCGAGGCTCATTCCCTGCGTGGAAGTATGGATTCGGAGGAAATTTGGGGAAGTTAACTACTTCCTGACACAATTCCACGGATACTTCCGAAAGTACCTGTACCGGATGGGCAGGGCAGATGGTCCCGACTGCATTTACTGTGGTATTACGGATGATGATGCAGAACACACTTTCTTCGACTGCACCAGGTGGCATGCTGAGAGAGGTGCAATGGCGCAGCGGGTTGGCGGGTTCGCTCCTGCCACCGTGATAGGGAGGATGCTCGATTGTGAGGACAATTGGGACGCTGTGGCACAGTACGTGGGATACGTACTGCGGAGGAAGAAGAGGGACCTCGATGCGCTGCTGCATAGGGGGGCCCCTCTGACGGGGACCAGGCGATACGGGCCGGGGCCATGGCCCAGACGTGGGAGAGTGAGAGTGGTTCTGATTGGGACGTGGCTCTGGGCCTTCCCGAAGTAATGCGGAAAGCGGTTCCGGGGAGGAATCTACCCAGAGGAGGAGGAGGGAATTTTTTAGTGGCAACACCACTCGACGCAGAAGACGACGGTCTCTGTAAGTGCGAAGGCATTTTCAACCCTACCTCACACGCCAAAAAAAAAAAAAAAAAAAAAAAAAAAAATATGTACATATGTATGTACATAACTATCCCGGTGGCATTTGTGATGTCAAAAGTCAACGAGTTCGTTTTTGCCCCAACAACATATTTACAAATCCTATCGCTGTACACAAATCAGCATGTATTGATTTTTTTTTAATAGTAAATTGCCTTGCATAATTTTCTCTTTGCATTTTTTTCTTATTACACAGCAACAAATTAGAAAAAAAATTATTTTTTTGATAACTACAATTTTTTTTCAATCCGCTGTGGTCACCTAACTACAAAAATCATCATTGTTTCAAATTCTATGGTAAGATTTTTGTAAAACACTTTTTTTTCTAAAATTGGTCGTAACTTTGAAAAAATTTATTAAATCTAGTTATGCAAACGTCAAAAAATTTTAAACTACGCCAGCTTTAAGTTTTGTTACTATCATTTTGGTATTTAGCCATCAGTTATTGATGAAAAGGCAAACAAAAAATAATTTTTTTGTTTTTTTTTTAGTTTTTGGGTGTTCTTGTATAAACTTATGTAATTTCATTGATTAAAGGTCTACTGACGAGTTTGATATTAGTACCAAACGAAATGTACACAACCACCACTAAACCATATAAAAATTATAGTTATTTAATTTTTTTTTTCTTGGTTAAGGATCGAAAAAAAACCGGAAATAAAAATTCGTACCGGTTAAAGTTACGGTTTATTGTATTTAAAATATTTAGGTTCGGTTTGGTTATAAATTCGGGTTTTCGTTTCGGTTCCGCTTCGAAGCTCTGATTGAAACTTAGCAGCATTGGCGTATTATATTCAGAAATCATAACCTAAATCATAAAATTCATACAAATTCTAAGTTTTTTTTTTTTGATAATTTATATATAAATCAATTAAATTAAGGGCCTGTTATGAAATGTTAGGAATGAAAATTATTCAATAGAGATTTATTGACCAAAAATACATCTCTCATTGCACACAACAAAGGGAACAATTACCGATATAGTGAAAGTGCTTTACCGAAGCGACAGGAAAGACCTCTGCGGGTAGTCCATTCCACATACGTGCTCTTCGACCATGTGTTATTAGTCGTATTCGTTGTGAAGTAGTTTTACTGAATACTCCTCGGTTTGGTTGTAGTAGTTTTACCGATTGTAAGAGCTTCATAACACTCGTTCGAGACTCGGGACTCCCAAATACTCCTCGTTTTCGCTGTGAAGTAGTTTTATCGATTGTAAGAGCATCCGGCATTTCGGCAACATTTTTCTAAGCATTTGTTCTTAAATATGCAATGTATCGCTTTAAGAGCTTATAAATTGCGATAATTTTCTGCTGGGTACCGAATTGGTATTTGAAATCTTCACAATAAATTTGGTAATCACTTGCTTTTCACTGAAATAATGTCATAATAAAAGTGTGTATATAGCAAATCACCTTCAACTTTATTGATGTTAATGATGAAAAAGTTAATTCTCCAATAGGTACCCAAAAAGAATATTCTCAAAAAAAACCATACTCAAAAATAACTTTTCTCAAGAGAACCTTTTCTGAATATTTTACAAAAAGGATGTTTTCTAAAAGATGCCATTTTTAAAAGTAACTAAATATTACACTTCATAAAAAAAATCTTCCAAAATACTGCCACTTAAAAAATTGGCTTTTTCAAAATGCATCTTCTTTATAAATAAAAATTTTCCTTCTCTTTATACTCTTTCTATCACCTAAAGGATAAAGGCTGTGTGATTTAATTTTTGGGGAACATTGACACATAGTTTTATATTAATTACCAGTGTGTCACAGAAAATTTTCGGATGTGAAAGTTTACACATTTTCCAAATCGTCGCGTTTTTGTTTTGATTCCTCAGCTTTCATTTGTTTTCATAAATACGAAAAATTAAAACATTGTTTTTTATTACTAACTATGACATCTCTATTAAGCAGCTGCTTTGTAAAGAACTGAAATGACAATAAAAGCTAACAAAAAGGGGAAAAATATAGAAATTAATGAGGTTCTTTTGAAAATAAATCCAAAAACTTACTTGAAATTCTATTTTATTCTTGAAAAATTGGCAATAGTTACAGTTCTGATAGAAAATAGAAAAAACCAGTGCTTTTTTTTATTTTTACATTTTTTGTAGCTGATTTTGAAAACTTTAAAAAATATATAAAACTCGCTATTAAAACTGGTTTTCCATGCTTTTAAAGACTGAACTTAAGAAACAAGAGTTTTACTAACCATTTGAAATATTTGAATAACGTTTCTCTTATGTAAGTGCTCTCAAACTAACAATTCCACCTTTAATTCTTAAGAGTATCAAAATTATATGCTCTTTCATGACGAGAAGAAGGCATTTGTAAATTCAATACTTTCTAAATGAAAATTGAGTTTCTTCCGGTTTATTTTTTCGAAAAAAGAAAAATATTAGAAGTTATAAAACAGTCTGAGTTGTCGGTCCATATTAATTAATTCCAGAGATATAAAATTAAAATTTTTTATTTTAAAGAAACCACTACTTCGAGGATATATATGGAAGGGAATCTGCATTTAGAATTTTAAGTCTCACCCGTTTAACCGTTTGGAATGGGCAAAGGTATGTCAGTCAGTAATGTTACCATTTCAAACATATAACATATTACAAATATGTAGTTGTACCTTTAGTGAAGTAACTTTTAACGGTCCGTCACCAACGTCCGGACCAGCACTCAGGAGATGACTCCTACACATGCAAAGCATTGTGCTGGAACTATAGGAAAGGGATAGTAGGAGAAACGACAGGAGGTGAATCTTAATTAATTATTTTACAGCTCTGCTTTCGCACGTTCCTTGTTTTGTTTATACTCGTAGCAGTGCTGAAGCTTCGGTTTAGTAGCAATTTTTATTAATATTTTACTTCGCCGGTGCTACACAATACCGACGAAGGAGGGCGTTCTGATTGCTATCAGCTGAATCCGATATTGTTCAGTGACCAGTGACTATGCCTTCGCCACTGAAACCTTCCGACAACAACTGACACACAAAGACACACTAATGAACATCAGAAAAATGCGAGATATTTATTTTTATTTTAAAATTTTAGTCTGAAATTGGGGTTGAACCCAGGTCTGTTTTTGGATTTGTAATCAACGTGCAGACTACCATCCATCGTGTCATCGCCATCCTCTGTTCATTCATAGACTTTTGGATTTCGACTGTCAAGTTAAATAAATATAGAGCAACAAAATTAAACGCCAAAATTTAAAATTATATTATTTTCTCTTAGTATTGTTTATTACATCTCCAATAATCACTTAAATAATAATAAGTATTGATATCTGAAAACCAAGAATATATGTTTGTATGACTTTAGGACCAACCAACGGCAAGTATAAATAAATTCTATACTGTATTTGGTGTTTGAAGTGTTCATATCATTTGCGTCAAGTACTGCAGTATCCCTTCCTCTCAAACGAAAGTGGCCACGTTAATGGAATTTGGGTCTTATGGAAGTTCGTTTTAAATAATTTTCCGCATATTTTACGAGTAATTACACAGTTAGAAACTTCTAACAATATTTGTTTTCTTCGAAGACTTCTTAATACTTGCACTAACCTAAGCTACAGCGCATTGCTTCCTCAACTCTTTCAACTTAGCTTAAAAAATTAATCCGTAGTTATACAATGTCTTTTTTATAAAGTACAATTTTCAAAGAATATATTTCAAAAAAATTACAACGGAAAAAGTAAGATTTCAAAAAAAACGCCTTTTCAGAAACATATTTTATTATTTTCCGAGGTAATATTCTAAAGCACTCAAAAATCTGTGTAACTTAGAGGACCTCTGATTAGTTTTATTTTTTTCATTTGCGCACAAAAGTTTTCTAATATGTAATATCTTGCCATTGCAAATACGTGTAGTTTTTCTTCTGTAGTCTGAAAAAAAAAATTCAAAGTAAAATTTCCTTGCTTTAGAAAGTGTCAATCTAAGTGCCGATCTTTTATTTAGTGTAGATCAAGAACAATTAATAACAGTTATTAACTCAAAAATTATAACTCAAAAACTCTCTGTGTTAGAGTCATTTAAGTGTTGTTTTTTGAATCTATGGTTAAGATTCAATTGTAATTACATATTTTGGAAAGCTAATTTAGTGTCACTTTTCAGAACAACAAATATAAGTATATCATTTGGTATCTCTTAGGGTGAGCATGAGGAAAAATTCTTTTTTTTGAAAATGTGTTTTTTTACACTTCAACCACTATAACGTATCCATTTATTAACCGATTTACAAAAAGTAAATAAAGGTAATATTAGGTATTTCATATAGGAGAAAAAATGATAGAAATCGGTTGGGAAACAAAGAAGTTATGACTCTATCAATTTTAAACTCTAGAAAACACGTTTTTCACATTTACCGTTATAGAATAACTTTTCGAAGTGACCTAAAAAAACTAAAGTATTTTCGTTCTCTACTTTTGTATCATAGTGTAATAAGTAAGAAATAAGTATATACTATTTACAATAAAGATTCATACGTTTCATTTAACTATCCGGTTAAATGATATTTTTGTCAATTTTTTCCAAACGTCGCGACGTTTTGGTGACAGCATAATTTTTCTCTTCTTCTAACAACTTTGTTAAACGTCTGAAGGAAGTTTTTAGATTATACGACGGGTACTATTTATAATTCGGCAGCTGGCAACACTAATATCAATAGTTAAAATCTGGCAGCACCATAATAAATTTTAACATTTTTTAAACGTACTCACAACGTTTTGATGTGTAAATGATATTTGTTTTGTTTACAGTGAGTTAAGAAAATCAATTGAACCAAAAAATGGAAATTGCAAGAGACGGTTTTCGTTGGATTATTTTCCACAACTTTCGACGTGGATTATCTCAAGAAGAATGTGTTGATGAGTTCAGTTCTTTGTATGGCGATAAAGCACCAACTAAAACCACAGTATATCGCTGGTATAGTGAATTCAAACGGGACCGTAGTTCGGTCGCCGACGAATTGCATGAATATCGATGCAATTCCTGACAATGCAAGACCGTCATGTGACATATTGTGAGATATATGCATCCTCGCATATTCCCGTGGTATTTCAAATGGCCAAATGGGCGCCGCGACCACGGCGGCACACCTCCATCCGATGGTCCAAATTTTCGATGACCCTGAGGCATAATGGAGGTTCTATGCCGTTAATGTGCCGAATTATCTCATCCTTTAGCTCTTGAATTGTTGCTGGCTTATCGACGTACACCTTTTCTTTCAAATAACCCCAAAGAAAAAAGTCCAACGGTGTCAAATCACATGATCTTGGCGGCCAATTGACATCGCCATTACGTGAGATAACACGGCCATTGAATTTGTTGCGCAAAAGAGCCATTGTTTCGTTAGCTGTGTGGCAAGTGGCACCGTCCTGCTGAAACCACATATCGTCCACATCCATATCTTCCAATTCGGGCCATAAAAAGTTCGTTATCATCTCACGATAGCGAACACCATTCACAGTAACTGCCTGACCGGCCTCATTTTGGAAAAAATACGGCCCGATGATGCCGCCAGCCCATAAACCGCACCAAACAGTCACTCTTTGTGGGTGCATTGGTTTTTCGACAATCACTCTTGGATTCTCATTCGCCCAAATGCGGCAATTCTGTTTATTGACGAATCCACTGAGGTGAAAATGTGCCTCATCACTGAAGATGATTTTCTTCGAAAATTGATCATCCACTGTTGCCGTGGTCGCGGCGCCCATTTGGCCGATATTTTGTTCCATACATAATTGAGTAATACCAATATATCATAATAAAATAAAATTACAATAATTTCCTAAATAGTTTGTGTTTTATTCAAATGTTACGCCGATCCCCAAGAAGGGAGAGGCAAGCAACCCTGAAAATTACCGCCCAATCGCAATATGCTCTACCATTTCTAAAGTAATGGAGAGTATGCTAAATTTCCATCTTATGAAATATCTGGAGTCCAATGGCTTACTTAGCGACCGACAATATGGCTTCCGTGGAGGACGTTCCACGGGTGATTTATTAGCCTTCCTGTCGGAAAAATGGTGTCGATCCATCCACCATTTTGGCGAAAGTAGGGTAGTGGCTCTAGATATTTCAAAAGCATTCGACAGAGTGTGGCATGGAGCACTCTTGTCCAAACTTATTGCTTTTGGTGTCGGTGATATCTTCTCTCGATTTATATCGAGCTTTCTCAGGGATCGCGCTATAAGAGTTGTTATAGACGGGATCTCATCAAACGAGTTCAATATCAATTCAGGGGTACCACAAGGCTCTATTCTTTCTCCTACCCTATTTCTTATTTTTCTTAATGACCTCCTATGTCATACTTCAAACCCTATCCACTCTTTCGCAGATGACAGCAGTATCTGCCATTCATATTCATTCGATCGTAGGCCGACATCAACTATGATCGCGGCGACGCGGCAGAATATGAATGATTCGCTAACAGGTGACCTCACGAGAATATTGGAATGGGGTCACGCGAACAGGGTCGAATTCAATTCCCAAAAGACCCAATGCTGCATGCTAACACACCGCCGTATGCATGATCACGCTGCCTCATCTGTAAAAATGGGTGGCATAAACATTGAGGAATCAGAAGCTCTTGATGTTCTTGGCATGAAAATCCAGTGTGATGTCCGATGGACTGAGCACATTTTTCAGGTCTCAAAGGAAGCATTCAAGTGCCTAGGCTTTTTAAGGCGGTGTAAGACATACTTCACCCCATCTGATCTCCTCACTATTTATACCGCCTACATCCGACCGAAAATGGAATACAACTCTCATGTGTGGGCCGGTGCTTCAAAGACTATTTTGAAGTTACTCGACCGTGTACAGGAAAGGGCGAAGAAACTCATAGGAGACGGTAGGGTAGCCAACTCTATTGACTCTCTTGAGCATCGTCGCAACGTGGGGTGCGTTTCGTTGTTCTATCGTTACTATAATGGGATGTGTTCTAATGAAATCAGGGAACTTGTTCCCGAAACCCGGTTATTCGCGCGCACGACGCGATCATCATTAAGAGCGCATCCATTTGTGGTCGATTTGACGGCGACTCGCACTACGCATTACAGGGAAAATTCGTTTTTTGGCCGAACGGCACGTATGTGGAATAGACTACCCGCAGAGGTGTTTCCTGTCACTTTTAGCATGGGAAAATTTAAATCAAATGTCAATAAACACTACTCCCTCTATCCTCCTCCCCATAACCTATTTTCCTAGTTCCAGCACAATGCATCGCATGTGTAGGGGTCATCCCCTGAGTGCCGGTCCAAGTTAAAAAAAAAAAAAAAAAAAAAAAATCAACATCGGCCCTTGAAATTTAACCACCCTTTATATAAAAGGGAATGTGTTATTGTATGTTTGTACGTTATAGGTGACCAGAACTCTGGACGGATATTCTTAAAATTTTTACTAGATTCAACTGGGATTCTTGAATGAATTATAGGCTACTTTTTTTTAACCACTCTCACTTTATTAAATTATGTTACCCTCTCCACATAGTTTTTAACAGATTTTATAATACAAACGAGGATAACTTCGCCATTTGTGGACCAATTTAAAAAAATTTTGGCTGCATATGGAAAACATCCAATAAAAATTTTTGTGCCGCAAATTGCTCGCCGTAATAATTGATCATCAAATAACTTTGTCATTTGTTGACCAATTCTCAACATGGATTTTTGATATGACAGAGGTCCTCTAAAAATTTTTGTAAAATGTGGGAAAGGGGGTCCAATTCCAAAATTCTTTTTTCATATGAAAAAATTCCGCTATATTTTTTTTGAAATTGGGGGGAAAAGCAAAGTAGCCACCCGCACATCATCATCGGTTGAAATTCGGTATGTATACTTTCAATGCTTCGATTCAATAATAAGGTTTTTTGATATTCTAATGTTAAGTAGGTAAAATCGATAACCTAATATCTCACAAACTAAGACAGATAGAATAAAAATTACAATAGTTTATAAAAGCTGCTGAAAAATAAGCGGTATTATATCCATATGTAATTTTAGTGGGTAAAACTCCCAAAATTTTGGTATCTCTTTGCAACCATATATCTTCAAGAGTATTGAACGAATCTTTCTTTCGTAACTTTTTGTTCTAGAAAAAATCTCGAGTTTGTTTTCTTACTTCTTCGAAATTCGAAAATATATGGAGTAAATTTTTACCTTTGTACTTTTATTCCATTTAAGTAGTAGTAATGGTGTACATTTTTTAATATTATTAAACACCGCTATGATCTGGATATAAAATTAAAGCGATTTTTGAAGGGAGCATCATATCGCTGCAAACGTAATATGGCAGACGACTATTTTTCCCCCATTTCCATGATATGGGTTTCAAATGAAAAATATGTTAACGTATGGTCGGCAAAACTGCGTTTTGAAAAGGGTACCTTTTTTATTTTTTGGAAAAGGGGTTTGCCGTACAAAAGTGGGCGACATTAGATATGTTTCCGAAGAAAACAAAAAATAAAGTCTGTAGCCATCACAACGGCACCGTTGTGATCCGTACTTCCAGGGCCGAGATATGTAACTTTGCCCAACTTAAAATATAGGCTATTTGATTTAAAAAAATACCATTGGGAGATAGCACGCCAATACAAAATAAATATTTATTACCTTTGTATATCTCAAAAACTATAACAGTAAGATTCTCTAAATTTGGTCCTGATTACTTAAAGCCAATGTAAACCATCGGTCAAAAAGAATGTAGAATCGAATAAGTGGGCAAGCTACAACCCCCACCCCCTCAAAGTAAATATAGATTTTTGTATGTTTTGAGAACGGTTGAAGCTAAAGTTTTTGAATTTCGTCTGAATGACTTGGTAGTCGATACAAGTCATCAGTCATCATTGAGGGTGGCGATGGTCGAAGTAGTCTGCACGTTGACTACAAAAATTAAAAATTTTTCCTGGCTTCAACCCAAGTTTCAGCCTCATAAAAACATCTCGAATTTTTTGTGATGTGCATTTGTGTGGCTTTGTGTCAGTTGTTGTCGCAAGCTTTGAGTGGCGAAGGCATAGTCACTGGTCAGTGAACAGTAACGGCTTCAGCTGTATCCAATCCACAGGCACATCAGAACGCTCTCCTTCGTCAGGAATGTGTAGCACCGGCGAAGTGAAATAATTACTAAAATGGCTATTAAAAACGAGTCTTCAAAATTGAATAGGTCTCCTTGACATCAGAGACGCTACAATACTGCTATAAAAACAACTAACGTTCAAAAAGCAGTGTTGTAAGATAGTGAAGCTTCACCTCCTATCATTTCTCCTACTAGTTCCAGTACAATGCCACGCATGTGTAGGAGTCATCTCCTGAGTGCTGGTACACGATAAAAAAAAAACAGCTACAGCAACACGTGCCAACGAGTATATCTATAATATTTTGGTAATCGGAAAAATTCGCACATAAAAATATATTAAAATATTAAAAGCTATCAATTCACGCAACCATGGGGATGTATTATCGCAAAATTGTGTTCACCAACCAATAATGTTACTTTTTGGCTTAACACATTTGTTAATAAACAAAATTACCACATATGGAGTGAGGCGAATGCTTTAACGTGACTGAAATTGGACGTTCAGAATGCGCTTCGTCAAGAACAGCCATGCTTTTATTAACTTAAATGTCTTTTTGTTAAAACTTCACACTCTCTAGTTTTTTTCAATGGTATGAAGCAAATTACATTGATGTCAGGCTGATAATAGTTTTTTCGATTAAGAAATTTCTAACATTACGAGGGTGGATCAATAAGTCCGTGACTTTTCGAACTTCCCCCGTAGTTATATGAAATGCAACACTGTTCCCATCATGCACCACCTGTTAATAGACTACTGTAAAATTTTAAGCAAGTGTCGTTATTTACTTTGCGCTTAACAGCTGTTCAAAACATACAATCTCGTGTATTTTTCTACAAATGGAAAAAAGTGAATAATCGAGTGCTCATTAAACATAATTTTTTGCGAAAAAAAAACCGCCAATCAAACCAAGGAAAAGCTCGATAAATACTATGGGGACTCTGCACCATAGATTTCAATGGTAAAAAAGTGGTCGTTGTGGTCGCATAAGTATAAATGAAGCTGGACGTTCTAGATGGCCTATTGACGTCAGTAAACCCGAAAATGTCGAAAAAAAATCCACAATATGGTGTTGGCCGATCGAAGAATAAAAGTGCGTGAGATTGTTGATGCCATACGCATTTCATATGGCAGTGTGGTTTCGATTTTATATGATCAGCTGGGTTTCAGAAAGTTGTCTACAAGATGGGTGTCGTGTTTGCTCTCAATTGACCATAAACGTAAACGTGTGACAACTTTAAAGTATTGTTTGGAGTTGTTTAACCGCAATCTTAATGTGTTTTTGCTGCGTTTTGTAACTGTGGATCCATTACTATACTCCGGAGACCAAGCTGCAGTCTAAACAATGGGTTTCTACGGGTGAACCTACTCCGAAGAAGGCCAAGGTAAGTCTGTCGCCCAATAAAGTGATGGCAACAGTTTTTTTTGGATGCACGCGGGATAATCCATATCGATTACCTTCAAAAGGGAAAAACAATAAACGGCGAATATTATGCCAACTTATTATACCGATTTAATTAGGATTTAAAAAGAAAATAACCCCATATGGCAAAGAAAAAGTTTTTTTCATCAAGATAATGCACGGGTGCACACGTGTGCAGTCTCAATGGCAAAACTCTGTGAATTGGGCTACGAATTGGTGCCTCATCCGACATATTCCCCGGATTCAGCCCCTAGTGACTACTTCCTATTTCCAAACCTAAAGAAATGGCTCGGTGGAAAGAGATTTAGGTCCAACGATGAAAACAAATGCCTATTTTAAGGACCTCGAAAAATCCTATTTTTTGGAGGGATACAAAAACTGGAGAAAGTGTATGCAATTAAAAGGAGATTATGTTGAAATATAAATTTCTGTTTTGCAAAAAAAACTGTGTCAAAAACCTGTCACGGACTTATTGATCCGCCCTCGTATTTACTCAAAGGGGGTAGCTTTTAAATCTTAGAATGGAAAACACAGAGTTTAATTACTGCTCAATAATTTGAAATAAGATGAAATTGGAATTAAATTTACTAACCCAAACTGACCCAAACTGTCGCATAATTTAAGAATTTCTTGCTGGTAATACAGAAACTTACCAAAAATCCTGTGAAAGACGAGCAATAAATATTTTAAAATTAAAAACCAATAATAACAATGAGTTTTAATAATATTACGGAAAAGAATGTCTATTGTATTTCCACTTCAAACAAATATATTTCAATCAGTTGATTGATTTCCTTCATAAAAAAAATATAAATTTCATTTCATTTAAATTAAATTGGCAAAATTTTTCCTGGATAATATTAGTTAGTTATATTAGTTTTTTCTTACTAAAAAATTTGCTCTACAAGTATTTCTCACAGAATTATCTTTTGTTCAGAATTATTTTATTTCAATTGAGTACTAAAAAAAAATTGTAGTTTTAATATAGTTCGGTGAAAAGGGACGTCAAAAAGTGCTCGATATCATAGTACATTCAGACTGCATTCGACATCGATGAACACTTAAATAAACAAAAACGAATAATTCGATCAATAACGAATGCAGTCATTTTAAACAAAAGCCTGGAATTTTTGAGAAAAAGATACAAGGGAAGCAAAGTTGCATAGGTAATACTAAATCGATAGTTTTATATATGTATACTTTTATATTTGCTATTTGAAATGATGTATATAAAGTACATTAAAAATAAAATTTTACATACCTGCAAGGTTTACACCATTGGTTCTGCTGATCCAAACCGAAACGGGCTCGGCACTTCTTCATATTATTACCTAAATCAGTTTTTTTAAATAAGAATTAGAAAAAATATATAAAAATAACACAATGTTGTATTTAAAAAAATTAAAAGATATATTGGCATATATACATATAAATTTATATATATATACATATTTTTTTAAAGAGGAAAGAACAATAATAACTACAAAAAAAATAAATGGATGAAGAAGTAAACACTACAAAGACGGATATATTATAAAGATATACATATGAACGTAATAAAACGTTTCTAGCATAAATGTTGGTTAATCTAAATGTTATACAAGCATGCAGTCGTTATCTTATTTGTAAGTGAACAATCAAAATTGAATAATAAATATTATATATATTCCTAATACATACATATGGAGTTAAATATTAAGTCCCGATTAATAAACCGATTGTTAAAATTAATGTCTGCTTGAATTAGAAATTTTGTGTGGGAAGCCCGGTTTTAACTTTAACAATCGTTTTTTGCATAAGAGACTAAGAACTTACTATTGTTATTAGTAGATATCATTATAGTTATAATAACATATACATATGTAAATGTGGAAAATAAACTGTAACAATCCCATGAATTTGCAAACATACTGGAACAATACTAATTTAAATTAATTAAGTCAAACCTTAGACGTTGAACTGAAACTGTCCCTTACAAATTTATTTATCTGATATATTCAATATTTCCAAGTTATGGGCTTGTGTCAATTGATATTGAATGTAAATTAAAACCTAACATCGTCTCGGCTATAATAATATGCTCGTAATCTGAGATTTTAGTAATTATTTACTTTCATCGTAAATATTTTATGGAAATACGTATGTATATAATCAGTAACATCACTTAGTTACAATCGTGAAGAATTTGACTAGACAAATTTCCACGTTACAAAATTATATGTTAGACAGCGAAAGACATATACGAGTATGTATGTATCTATTTTTTAAGCCCCTTTCTTCCATAATTATTATTGTTTTGAGACAATATCAGATAATATAGTATGCCACCATTGAATTTAAATTATAGCAAGAAGCTATTTATTTAGCATTTTTATTAATATAATATTAAATTATTATAATTATTAAATTAGTCACAACCACTTTTCATAACTTTTTCACAAAAGTAAGCAAAATTTGTCTACAAACTGTTGAATCAGCTGACGGGCGAAATAGCTAGTGAATTTACCTGGTAATGAATTTGCCTTGGATATCAGTTTCATAGCACATTTATGCAAAACAAAATCACACGTATTCTTATGCTCTTTCCTTTAGTCGTCGATGAGACACCCCCGAAAGCACGAGCAACAGATGGTAGTAATTCTTTTCAGAAATTTTAATACAACAAACACTCAAGTTTCATTTAAAATTGAAAAACGAAGCAAAGCCCTAAATTGTTTCGCTTACAAAGTAAACAACACCACGCAAATTCTTCACTTCATTTAATTGTCTCTAAGCCAACCAGCACCAGAAAACAAACTCTCTTGTGAAAAATACTTTACGATAAGCAATACTTTTGAAAATATTCAATGCAGTTTTTTGTAAAAACACTTAAGGAAAAAATTAATCTAAAAAAAAAATATAATTTATTTCACTACCTGTCAAACCTAAATCATTGCTTCAAGCGTTGTGTATGTGTCATGCTCATACAAAATGTATGACAGAAACTCAAATACCGCTGACTTACGCTTGGCAGTTTGCAAAATCCGATTCTCACAAAGCAACCGAAACAAAAGCGTTGCGTTTTATGACGCTTAGCGTTAACGCCGAAACTAAACAGGTTTTCAGGGCCATCAGTAGATACTGATTTATCTCTTTTCTATTTCTGTTTAGTGGGTTTTATTAAACATGATAAGTTAACAATAATATTCTTTGCAGCGCGTTGACGCTTGATTTATGTTTAAATCCAAGAAATTAACAAATTTAATGCTAAAGTGATGGAAGAGCTTTGTAATAAAAAATAATTTTTCTTAGAATATTAAAAGGATGCCTGCATGTTCACTTATTTTGCATTAAGAAGTTCTTTCACTTACCTCACATTGAATATAAAAAATATATAGAACTCAATTTGTAATATTTGTGAACCTTTTATTTGGAAATTATTAATTTTATATATCATCGCATATTTATTAATATACAATCACAGCAGATGAATAATGATATTATTGTATTAATTAATTTGTTAATTATTAATTACAGTTATTAATATGTTTGCTGTTTGGCTAAGGTAGAATATGTGGTGCATTTCGTTGGTGCTAATGTGAACTCATCAATATATATGTAAACAAGTGAAATTTCTTTAAAAAACATACCAGAACGTTTGCGGTAGTAGTTTTCTAGGTATATGTTGAGCAGAAAAAAAACAAGTATACAGTCGAACTTTCCTATAACAAACTTAAGGAATTTTTCTCCCTAAAGAAATATTTTTGAGAACACTGTATTTTGTTAAGGGTTTCCACATATTTTTAGTCCCTGTAACAATTTTTTATCTATAAAGAAGTTTTTCATGAGGCAAAACTTTTTTTTGATATGCTAAGTTTTCTCCATATGTGACAGCGCATAGAGAAAGGGACCTAAGGGTAAAAAAAAAGCAATTTTCACTTTTTCTTTTTTTTGATGTGGACAACATCTGAGCATCGAATGAGACCGATCCCATGCCCCAAAAGTGTTCCCTCCCAGAGAGTTTTATGTGAAGTACACCAAAGATACACGTATTTAAATCTTTAAAATGGCTCTCCTCAACAAAACCGGTTTTTACCCTTAGGTCCCTTTCTATTTTGCGCGTCACATATACGAATTCCTCAATAGCTGTGTATATAAATTTCTTACGACGGAACCTTTAATTGAAATAAAAAGCTAATGTTTACATGCAATACAATGTACATATTTTAAGGTGGTAGCTCTCTACTACAAATTTTCTTTACAACGTCGGTCTCCAGCTACTACGTTATAGAGAAGTTCGAAAGTATATGAAAAAATTCATTTATTATGTTATATATTATATTTATTATAAAAACTTTCTTTTTCGAGAGTGGAACAATCACTTTGCATTCCCTAGCATTAGTCAGCTATGCTATGCTGCGTTGTTGAATGAGGAATGAGAGTTGGATGTACCACATTTATTGTGTAAAGGTAGGCACTTAAGAGACGCTGCAAATACCTATTTCGAAAATATCGGAAAAAATAGTAGCTCTTTCGATATTACTTCACTTTTGTATGTGATCTCATCAAGTATTTTTCTTTGAACTTAGAAGCAAATCGAACTAATAAAAAACCATTAACGATATCTCGCCGCCATATGGTACCGGCACACATGGGCCGAATATGTTGTTGTCTTTTATTTTGTTCTAATTTTTATTTCCAAATATTTGCATCAGTTTCGTTTATCATCTTGACGTAAGAAGTATCAAATTGTAAAATTATAACAACGAAACATTTGCACTCTGCAGTGTTATTTAGTTACTGATAGGAGTGCAATATAAAAATTATTCTACTTTTGTTCCAAAAAAATAAGTTATATATGTACAGGGTGTCTGGTAGCAGATTTATATTTTCAAACTTAAATAGAAAACGTAATAATTGACACAAAGTTTTATTAAGAGCATTGAACGATAGAATGGAAATGTGGATTTTATTTTTTAAAGACTATGTCATCCAGATGTTTTCCGTCGAGTTGAACACACTGTTCAAAACGTAGCCTTGTGTTCTGCGCCACACGTTGCAGTAAAATGGTTCAATTGAGCTGATTTCTCGACGAATATTTTCCTTTAAAGCTACAAGAGATTGGGGATTGTCATTATAAACCATCTCTTTGAGGTAGCCCCATAAAAAAATCCATGGGAGTTACATCGGGCGACCTCGGTGGCCATGGAATGTCCCCAAAGCGACTGATCAGTTTTTAGGGGAAATTTTCCAAAAGCAAATTCATCGAAGCTCTGCCTGTGTGTGCAGTCGCCTCATCCTGTTGAAACCACGTGTGTGAAGAGTACGATGGATGAGCTCCAGGCTTGGCAAAAAAAATTTTTTAATCATGCGTCGATAATTTTCACCGTTGACATTCGCCGCCTCGCCTACAGAATTTTCGAAAAAAAAAATGGTCCAATTATCTCATGCGTGGATAGGGTACACCAAACGTTGCCCTGGGGCAATGCAATGGTTTTTGATATTTCAATCGAGGGTTGCTGGTTCTTGAGACCAGTGACGGCAGTTTTTCTTGTTGACGTGGCCGTTTAAGTGAAAATGAGCCTCGTCGCTCAAAAAAATGGGATTTACAGTGCGAAAACGCTCTAACATTGTTTCACAAAAATTTTTGCGTAAATCAGAGTCACTTTCATTCAGTTCTTGAACGTTTTGAATTTAAAAGGATGGAACTTCAGATCCTTTTTTAAAATTTCATGAATAATCGCTCTTGGTAGTCCCAGTGAGGCTGCTCTTTTCCGTATTGAAAGTCGCGGATTTTCAAGTAAACTGCTTTCAACCAATTCAATGTTTTCGGGAGTCCTTGAAGATCGACTGGGCCCTGGGCGTGGTGCATTCATAGCCGAAGCAGTTACGCGGAATCTCTGCACCCACGAACGAATTAAATTTACACTCGGTCCATCACTTATTTGCCGAATACCGAACTTTGAACAAAATTGTCGACGAGCAATTACGTAAGAATCATTACTCTTAAAAAGTGTCTCTCTAGCGAACGCGCGATGCTCACTCGAACACGGCGACATCATGACTGACAAATACGCAGAATCGATAATTCCAACGGCGCCACCCTCCCTCCGCACCGTTTATTACTTTTTGAAATAATCGTATTTAAAAACATAAATTTGCCAAAATACACCCTGTACATATGGCTGTGTTAATATAGAAGAGTAACTTCAGTCAACTTAAGCTCTAAAGTTATGAAAATCTTATTAATTAATTAATTTAATAAGTTAAATTCTCACAAATCATTTAGAATGCCTTATATTTCTATTAGCAGGGATTCTAAGGAAAGTAAAAGTCTTCATAATAACAGAGTTAATTTACAGAAATTAAAGTTTTTAAGTTTAAAAGTAGGCATGTAACAATCGATTGAATTACACTTAAGCTACTCTTCTATATTGGCAGAGATATAGAAACTTTTAAAAGTATATAAAAAGAAACTTTATATTTGTTAAGCAACAAATCGCAGCAGTGCGGAATATGTCAACCGGTAGCGTAGCTCTGGGAAATTCGGTTTGACAGTACGGTAAGGCGATTGTAGCGAGTAAAAGATTCTACATCATCAGGTTTGCAGCAAGCAAACCTCTCGAAAACAGATAAAAAAATTTAAGAGACCGACGTAACTTTGGAAAAAGCAAAGTCAGAAAAGGAGCGAAAAAGGCGAGAAAAAGAGTAGAAAACGATATTGTTAATTAGATAAGAATATGGCGATCAATTGGTAGAAGAATTATCTGTAAAGAACTTCCCTGGCTATACCGAAAGAACATGGTTCCAGCAGAACTGAGTAATGTAACACACATCCAATACGTTTTTAAGACCACTTTGTGAAATTTTCACTGAGAAAATTATCTACTGAAGAGGTTACAAAAATTACACATTGTCATATGTGACCGTTCCTTTAAAGAGCATAATCAGATATTTTTATTTTCGGACTGCAATGGGATCAATAGGAAAAAAATTATTTTTTGAGTGACAAAGGAATAAAAAGTAAAACAGTCCGATATAAATATCCCTCTCATTTTTCCCACTCTTTGTCAAGACCCTTGAACTATAAGGGCTACCCTAATATTTTTCAAAAAGTTTTATTTGGTAACAGTAGTCTCGTTGTGTACATCAAGAGCTGTACAACAAATCTAAATTGGCGTCTGCAATAGAAACGAAGATATTGAATTTAGAAGTTGAAAAGTGTAATGATTTGGGAATTTTAAGGCAAATGTCAATTTCTTAGCGAGTAGTACAAGTGTACCAAATTTAACTGACATCGGAGGCAGACTTAAAAATTTAGGATTGATTTGGCTTGGAATTACCCAAATGTGAAATATGATGTCTCTTGGCGGGAGCTAGGTTTTGATTTTAAACCCATACTTTCTTTTGGCAGTTTTCTTAGATTTTTGTGCGGATTTCGATTTTGCTTTGTTTTTTTTTTCGGTCCGTGACTCACAGAAAACAATAAATAGTAATTAATAAAGAAACAATTAAACAAGACAGATTTATGAAACATATGTATAATGTTTATAAAAATGTATATGAAAGCTAAATAAACGCATTATAATAAGAAACAAAATAAAATTAACAAATTCGAAAAACCTGTATGTGAAACATAAAAAAAATAAAAACAACAAAAACAGATAAATATATGAGAGAGCAAAAAAACAAAATTGGTATTCTAATCCGAACGGCGAACACGTAAAAAATGCAACGAAGAAATGTTATATAAATGCATATCAATACAAAGAATAAAACTGCTATCGTATCTATTTGCGTCGTTTCATTTTGCATCGGCTTTTAAATTTCGTTCAATCAGCTCTGCGTGGTTTTGATACGCTTGTATTTTTTAACTAGTCATAATTACAAGTGCCACAAACCACTTCTTGAAATCAATCGCTAAGCAATAAAAACAATTAAATTAATTAATTAGCGAACAAAACAGTTTTATTTATTCAATTTATAATAATTACAAAACCGATTTTAAACACGATCGAATAAGTCTGCTGCGACTTGAATCATTAATAACACAGCGCAACAAAATCAAAAAAATTTTGGTTGCTTTTAAAACCACTATTTTTTTTTAAACCTAACTACGACGGTTTTCGTAAAAAAATTTTTTTTTTAAAATTTGGGTTTGTTGAAGAGGCTGCTCCCTACATCTGGTCGTAACTTTGAAAAGACTTATACAAGGTGGGCCAAAAGAAATCACCCTATTGGAAGATGCTTTTATATTTGCAAATGGCGGTCAATATCAAATCTGTTTTGACATTTGTGAACTAGCAGACGTAGAATACTAGTGAACAAGCCATGGAGCGATATACTCCCCAAGAACGCGGAATAATCGTGTGTATTTTTTTGCGTAACAATTCGCCTGTGGTGTTGGCGCAGCGCGGATTCCGTTGCCGATTCCCCGATCGTCCGACACCGACTGCGCAAACACTGCGCCGTTTGGCCAACAACCTTGAAGAGTATGGGACCACACGAGACGCTGCCAAGAGGGGCCGGCCCAGGAGCGCCCGTTTTCGAGAACGCCGCTGGTCAAACGACAACAGTGGACGGTGCGCGCCATAGGGCCATGTTAACCGAGTTTTTCTGCCGCAATTGAACGAATTAGGACTGGAGGACATGTGGTTCCAACAGGACGGAGCAACGGCACACACTGCGCGAGCAAAAACCGATATTCTGAATGTGGCGTTCCCGCGTCGCCTCATCTCTCGTTTTGGCAATTTGCACTGGCCCGCAAGATCGCCCGATTTAACCGTTCCAGACTTTTTTTGTGCGGTTTTTTAAAGCCCGTGTTCACGTGAAGAAGCCCGAGACCCTGGAAGACCTCAAGGACAACATTCGACACGAGTGCGAGAAGTGATGAAAAAAACCATAAAACGACCCCGTATAGCAATCAATTGTGACGGCGGCCAATTTGCCGATATCATCTTCTCGCCTTGACCAATAAAATTATAAAGGTTCAGATAAACATAATCAAAAAACAGAATCGAAGTTTTTCGGTTAGAAAAAAAATGAGAGCCAAACAACATCGGATGACTTCTTTTGGCCCACCTTGTACAATCGTCCTATGCAATACCTCAAAAAATTGGATATCTAGGATCGTTCATCGTTATTATCATCATCTGCCAAATCTAACTCTTGTGGACTTCGGCACCATGGTTTCCTTTTTTCGAGGAGAATACGGAACAAAACTTTCTGGAGGTAATCGGAAATTCGGGTACATCCTCAATGAGATATTTACCCGTATCAAGAACGCGTGTGATGATGTAAGGCCTTTTGTATTTAGGTTCCACTTTTCTAGACTCACTGGTTGCCGCACCTTTATTATAAATAACTACCAGATCACCTTAATGTAGGACCTAAGTGTTCTAGTCAAAACGAGTTTTCTACTTTTGTTTCTCATTCGTCATATTAAGGTAAGCCAACACATGTGTATTTCTACGCTTCCTGCTCATAAAGGGACCCAGATTGTCAACGTATATCTTGCAAAACGGTATAGGTTCAATTTCACTAATATATACATAGCTGTCCTTCAGCTTTACCATGATTTGCTCGATTGTAGCAGCCTTCCACACCCGGTGATATATAGTTTTTCCCAAATTTACGCATTTTCAGAAACCAAAAATTTTGCCTTATATGCATAATAGTTTTCTCGAAGCCTTCGTTATGACATAATTTGACTATTCTCCAGCGGACATTTCTGCCGAGTAATACGACTTCGTGAGATTCATCAACTGTTAACATTTTTATTTTTAATTTACATGCACATTCATATTCTCAATGAGCAAAACCAGCTAGAACAACTGACCATAGTTCTGGTATGCCCAAAATATTTGGAAAAGTTTTTACATATCCTTCCAGGAATGACAAAAGCATTGTGTGGCAGCTGATATTGCTGAGAACAAAGAAAGATAAACCTGACGACGTGCCACGCAATTGACCGTCACAGGAATGCGAACAGTTATCATTAGAAATACTGCAGAAAGTTATGAACATTGCGATGAAACGGACTCAAATTTCAATCAACACAGGCGGCAGCCACTTGGTTGATTTTCCAATTAACAGAAAAAATTGTACAGGTCCAAATAAAGATTTCCACCACTCAAAATTTTTTTTTTTATTTAGTAAAAAAGTAATTCAAAATCAAAATTGGATGATTAATTTTGCGCCAAAATCTGTCAAATTTTGTTGATAAATATTACCGCGAGCAATAAATCGCGGGATTCCGTCATGTATTTCTTTTTTATTTATACCACAACAACAACAAATACAATTGGTTGGTTCTGTACGTGATTATGTTTTAACAATTTTGTACATCCATGTTTTCATGTGCACTGTTACATTGACTGTTAAAGGCTACAACGGCTTGCCGATAAGCATTATTGTTTTCAACTTGGTGACGAAAACTAATACTGTCACCCCGACAATACTAACAAAAACGATTTTAAACACGTCCGAACAAGTCTGCTGCCACATGTGTAGACTTACAATTGTGTATTTAAGGGGTGGTTAGCTGACACAAGTATAGAATTTGTCCATTTGCATGCAAAAATGGGACTATTTATTATGTGAGTTATTCTAAACGTAGGTGCATGTTAGGAAGTAAGAATTTAGTTCTCAATAAGAACTGTTGCGGTTGAGTCGATGAACCACTAAAAAAACACCAGTGCAAATAAAAGAAAATGATAAAATTTTTTTTATTTCATATTAATTTGACACAAAAAGTACTAATGACATGCGTAGTGGCATAGAAAATGTGCATTATACTAAACTAGTGTTGGAGATTAACTGTTTTTTCCTTTATTCAAATTAGGAATGTAATTTCTTCACAATATTGTGATAAATTAACTCTGAACTTGAACATGACTAAATTTCTTTAGTGTTTTTTTATTTCTTTATATCTTTTCAAATAAATATTTATATTAAGTTATTTCTTTATAGAATCGTAGTCACATCGGGTTTTTTTGTTATAAAAAATATTATTGACATTTTCGACCTAATCAATAAAAAATCAGTGCATTTCTGTATGAAAAAAGTAAGACGATTTCGGATTGCGTCGCATTTCACCGGTCGCCATTAACGACGAAAATTTGGGCTCTAGCGTAGTATTAAAGATATTCCAACTCAAGTCTAAGTAGAAATTAAATTTGATATCATCCGTAGTAAACGAAATAGTTGTGTGACCAAAGTTGACAAATTAGAAGAAGATCTTCATGACAAACTTAAGCGATTAGAAATTTAAATTAAAAAAGGGGCAATTTCAATAAAGTTTAACAACGTTCCTAAAAGAGTGTATATCAAGGCAAATTCACACCAGGTAGTACCGACAGATCAAGTGAGTGTTTTGCCGCTACCCTTTAATTTTGTCCAACTTTGTGTATATTTTCTTCTAGTCTATTTTTTCATTAGAAATACAGTGAAGTCGTGAAAATGTGAACTGCGGGTGTACACGTTTTCAAATTTGTTTATGTTTTTGTATTTATTAACTTATACTAATAAATCAAAAAAAGATATTGAAAGCTTTAAATATTTTTGTCATCTTCACTTACATACACACATATGTATGTATATTTATTCACTGTATTAAAAAAAACAAAAGCAATTCAAACAAATCAAATGTTTAAAATTATACACGTATATATTAAATGTGTACATTTTCTGTAATTCCTACCAACTGAATGAAAATTTTAATAATAAATAAAATGAATTAATTCAGCAAAGTACATGTAGTACATATACTCAAATTAAAAATACAGCTCAATTCACTTCAATGGATATATTTTTACACCAAATATTTTTAGCGCTGTTATGCCCAATTTTTGATTTGGTACTTAAACACGTACTTTTTTTTTTTTTATCTAGGACCAGCACTCAGGAGATGACTCCTACACATGCGAAGCATTGTGCTGAAACTATAGGAAAGGGATAGTAGGAGAAACGACAGGAGGTGAAGCTTAATTAATTATTTTTGCAGCTCTGCTTTCGCACGTTCTTTGTTTATACTCGTAGCAGTGCTGAAGCTTCTTTAGTAGCCATTTTTATTATTATTTTACTTCGCCGGTGGTACACAATACCGACGAAGGAGGGCGTTCTGATGTGATTGTGGATTGCTATCAGCTGAAGCCGGTATTGTTTAGTGACCAGTGACTATGCCTTCGCCACTGAAATCTTCCGACAACAACTGACACACAAAGACACACTAATGCAACATCAGAAAAATGCGAGATGTTTATTTTTATTTTAAAATTTTTGGTCTGAAACTGGGGTTGAACCCAGGTCTGTTTTTGGATTCGTAGTCAACGTGCAGACTACCATCCATCGTGCCATCGCCACCCTCACTTACTTAATTTTCATTTAAATTTAAGTTCAGTTTTTCAGTGTTATTTAAATGCGATAAAAGTATGGTAGCACTATGAAATTGTAGGTCGTTTGTCAACACGACACTGTTTATCAATGGCATCAAGTGGTGCAGACACATTTTAAAAGGAATAAAAAAGCAATTTTGAAAGTGACAAATACACAACAAACTTTTCATTTTATTGTAACTTAAATACGCGACATTGGCTGTTTAAGTACTTTTTAAATATCAGAAAAAGCAGCAGTGAAAAAGAGAATTTCGTATTTAAATAGCAATTAGGTATAAATACGATTTAATTACGAAGTCAAAAATCGGTCCTTGGACTTTCTGCACCATTTAGAGTAATGTAAAAATAACTGATGATAACGACCGACTGATTTTAACAAAGTAAGTAGACATTTCTTAGAGCGAATTGAGGCGAGTCTGCATTGTATTGTAAATATATCTTGGTGTATATGAAAAAATTAAATTCG
This sequence comes from Dexiosoma caninum, assembly GCA_963924685.1. Lineage (NCBI taxonomy): Eukaryota > Metazoa > Arthropoda > Insecta > Diptera > Tachinidae > Dexiosoma > Dexiosoma caninum. Next base: position 13,473,900 of record OZ004730.1, on the reverse strand, counting down.
CCATACGCGCCGAATTTGCTTTTCTTTCTTACTAATTAGTACAGAGTGCCCATTTGCAATAAACATTTTTTTTATATATTAAATGAATTTACTTTTGGAATATCTGTATATGATTCTTATTTCAATATTGTGCTTTTTTTGTGTGGATGTGAAAAAAGTAAACTCATCGATTGTTTTTTTTTTTTTTTTTTTTTTTATCTTGGACCAGTGTTCAGGGGCTATCCCCTACATATGCAATGCATTGCACTGGAACTAGAGAGAAGGATAGGGAAGAAATAGACAGGTGGTGAAAGTGGTAGATATCGCTTAATTCTTGCACAACTCTGCAGTTGCGTGTAAATTATAAAGCAAAGTTGCGGCGTCTCTGATGTTTTTTGACGCATTATATTTAAGCTACTGGAGCCATTTTATTTATTATTTTACTTCGCCGATGTTTTATTGCTCAAATACCGACGAAGGAGGGTGCTGTAGCACAGAAAACTCCGAAAATTTTTTTTTCTGATTTGACACGGTTGGGAATCGAACCTGGGTCTTTCTGGTTGCAGAGCCAACACGCTGACTACTCGCCATCAGCACCCCCAGCTTTGTTTAAAATTTTTGGTTTTGTGTTCGGTATTCAACTATTAATTCTGGATTTCTTTGTCGAATTTTGAACACAAGAATCTTAACTTTATAGTCAGAAATTAGAAAAAATCTAATGAGCTTAACTAAGCATTAGCGAAATAATATGAAATAAATATGAATATGAAATAAAACTGTAGTACTATATGGATATGCTTTCCTCCTCAATAATCAATTTTATTAAGTTAATTTTTTTAAAAATACTTTATTAGACTATCACAAAATAATAATACATTTCATATATACATATATATATATTTTTTTGGGAAAAAGCTCAATTTTTAAATAAGAATCATATACATTTCTTCATTCTTTTGTTTATTAAAGTTTATGCCTTTTTTTAACGGAGTTTTGTTGTTAAAATATGAACACATTAAAGGTGAAAGTACATAACACGCGTTAACCCGGTGTGCGTTGTATATTTCTGTACTGATCACGCTTTAAAAAAAGCAAGTTACACACCACGCTTTTCAACGCTTCTACTCAGCTGTCAAAATGTAATCAACACGTCGAAAAGTTACTCCAATTTTACGCTTTGAAGTGTTGGAAACGTTGCCTGAACTTGCTTTATGGAAAGACAGTGTTTCATCTTTTTGACAGAAGTATGTTATGCATTTTCAGGTGCTATATGTAAATACCATCTTCTTTATATATAAATTAATGCATTATATAGGAAAATGCTAACTTTAGAAGAACTGAGGGTTATTATATACAAATCAAATCGAACTTTCATCCTGTATTTTCATAAGTGTCTTATTCATAAAAATATTTCTGGCTTTGAAGGCTTTATAAAAGTTTTTTATATGGACATTCTTTTATAACCCTTTAATAAATCAACATTTATTCTTAGGAATAAGACCAATAGTAAGTCATTATAACATTTCTTAAGGCAAATATGCAGATGTACGTTTTAAAAAAGAAAAAGTTATATAAATAACTAACCAGCAAAATTATATTGAGTGTTACAGATTTGAAATGATATAGGGACTACGATGATAAAAGACATGTATGCATGTAATAATGATTCCAAATTATAATTTTAAGTTTATTGCAATGCTAACTAAAAAATATTTTTTAATTTTATTACAGTCGCGCGAATATGTAAATTATCTAAATATGAATTTAGTGAAACATAATATGGACCCAGTAGTCAGTGATAATCAGATATTGAGATCCAATCTTAATATACTTAGGTAATTTTAATGCAGGCTCTGTCTATCGCTTGAAAGTGTCAGCTAAAATCAATGAAGATTGCCAGTTGTTGTAAAGCTAATGTAGCGATTAAAATTGAAGGATATAAAGTGTATCGTAATGATAGATTGCATATGAGGGCGCTTATGTACTCGTATAGATGTGAAGCAACTGCGACCTATATTTGCACTTAATACTTTCAAAACATAAGAAAACTCTAATTCACATTGAGGGAAAGAAAGTATAGTTCGATTGTTTATGATGGTGATATTGTTATTTTTATTTTCTAATTATATTCTATTTGGTGAATTGTTCGAACACATAAATAAATAATTACAATGGCCTTAAAGTTAACGTCTAAGGTTAGTTAAAAAAATTATTTATGATTAAAATAAAAAATTCATGAGATTTTATTTAGTATTATAAACAAAATTGCAAAAATAAAAAGGCCCAATTTAAAAATTATTTTTTTTTAATTCTGAACAAATGTCAATATAAATAAATTATATTTATATAAGACAATATTGAATATCCACCACCATTTATATGTACATATGTATATATAGAATAAGGCAGAGAAAAACCCACAAAAATTAAGATCTTCATTTATATTATCATTTGATGAAGGGCGTAATGTCGTCAGAGGTTTAAAGAAATAATACTTTAAATCTTTGAAACCGTAAGCAATTTTAAAAGTAAGAAATTTATTAAAACTTAACAAAACATTTTTGCAAGTTAAAGTGATATATAATAGTATGTATGTACTATATAACGCTATAGCATAAATGTGATTTTCTTGGAACCCTCATTTCTATAACACGGATGCGACCTAAAAGAATTTTTCGTTATCGTATGTATACTATGGTATTCAATTAATTGGTTCTTAAATCCGTCAATCGTTCGATTAATTAATAACCTCTTCGTTTTATAGGTTGTCATTCGGTTAATTTTAAATTAAGCAGGTAACGTATACATATATATTGTTATCTTAATATAGTAAACACTCATTTTTATTTATTTATTTATTAACTATCAATACATTTTTGTTTCTTAATTGGGTTATTTGCGTATTTGGATGCATAATTTCCTAAAACATAATTAATAAAAGAAATTAGTTGTCTTCCAAGTGAGAACTGCTTACAGATTTTTATAAAAATACTGCTTTAAAAAAATAATCGCGACAATAAAACTACAATTTTTTTTCAGTTCTTCTTTTGAAAGTAAATCGTTAGTTTTATATTAAGGTAACGTTATTAGCCATGTGTATCACAATTTAAACAAATTTACAAATTAAATATTTTGTTATTTTGCACAAAATATTAAAACAATTTTTTTAATAAATTCTCTTATGTTTAGAGCGTAGACTTATCATCACTCCTGTATATGCATAATTGGCGTATACAAATAGTAGCCATAAAGTCATATGTTTTAAAATAATAACATAACAATATATGACCGCTGTGAACTACCCGTCATAGTTACATAAATATTTGCTCACTTGAATTTTTTTAGATGTCATGATTGTTTTTTTCTTACTTATTTTTAAGTTATAAAACTGTGAAAAATTTTAAAAACTGGTAATTCCTATATCATTTATAAGTAGCGCCGTCTTGTAAATAATATCGTCAGCTTAACTGAAGAGTTTAAGAGTACGATTCAGATGCCGACTGTTATTTTATTATTTTATAACTTTTTTGTTTGGAGCACAACAACAATTTTTTACAACTATTGTGAAATATTAACAATGCGAAATATGACTATATGACTTAATAGCACAACGTGTGAATCTCCCAAATAATACAAAATATTATTCACAAAATATATCACAAAATTCAGTGCATATTTTCCGGAGTAAGGTTGTAAGAACTGTTCGACAGCACAGTTGATTAGGACTTAAGCCCTACTCTATCATTTCACCAATTGTTTTTTCTCAATACTATCCCAAAAAGTAGGTAACACCGCTTAAGATATCACATAAACCCCTTTGTGTAATAGTAGGATTTGTGATCCCCTCTTCAAAGACCCAACTATAGGTTCATTATTCAGTCATCTCTCACGATTTATAACTGAAAATTAAACAAATCGTCTTAAAATAGGCGCTCAATTACGAGAAGTCTACTCACGTTCGTGGATAATCAAATGAGAAATTCTTTATAATCACGAGAGGGTAACGTATTTCTGATACTTATGTGTGGAAGGGAAATATTTAGTTTAGTAGCATATTACTGGTGGGGAAGAGAACATCATTTTTCTGTTCGGTACTCAGCGATACGCTTTGTTCACTTTTTCTTTGCTTACAAAAATTAGTAAATAATAACAAATATAATGGAATGTCGCCGGCAACATTTTCGGATGTGGGTACGTGAATGAAAAAGCAAAAGAGAATTCCAAATGCTTTTCTTCTCAATGTTCGTCTGTCTAAACGCGAACTATCGGACAACACCGTCAATTATACTATTTTGTTCTATTTAATTGAAATATTTTTTTGATTTTTATATATTATATTATATTTTACCTTTTTTTAATTTATTATGAAGCTCGAGGTTGTTATCCTTTTATAATTATTGTATTGTTGGTATTTATTTTCAAAAAATTAATAAATATAAACAATACAATTATAAAAGGAGCTTAATAATGAAATAGTAAAATAATTTTTTGATTTTTATTTATTCAAACAAAAATAAGTTATTTCCTGTGTTTTATTTTTTATCAAAAACTATTTTCTTTCTTGGCGCTACTTTGTGTTATGTACATATATTCATCCGAGCAAGCGTAAAAGTAATTTTTAGAAATAGTTTTCATATTAACATGAGTGACAGCCAATTTGTATGTGCGCCTAAGTGTTGAAATTAGATAAATATTGCATATTTTATAAAACCAGCAAATAGATTAATATAAAATTAGGCTATTAAATTAGTTCGCAATTGATCACTCGAACGATTAACCGATTGGATAAAAACTATATTTATTGAATAAATAGGATAATTGCACATTTGGATACAAATCTTGCTTTAATTTGTCACAGTTTTCAAAATTCCTAAAAAGTACTTCAACTGGTGGAAAATTTCTAGAATAATTTATTAAATTACATACATATGTAACTATTTACATATATATTTTATGACTAAAATAAAATAAGATAATTAACATTAATGGGTTAATTTAGGTAAATAATGTGTATTGGAAATATTTTTACTAATTATAGTAATTTGTTTCTTATTATAATGAATATATGTATGTATATATTTAAAAAAAAAAATAAAATTAATGCCTGAAAAAATTGAATCTAACCTCCGTCTGCATTGTTGTCTTGCTTTCGCTTGCGTTTCTTCCCTCGTGAGGCATTTGTCCGTGAGCTCCAATCGGGATACATTTGCATATGCAACTGCCGTTCTCGACGGGCCAATTCATAATATTTTGCTTGTTCTTCCCGACCCAAAGCATGCCACTTTTGCGTTTCAAAAATTTTTTACAGTTTTATTGAAGCACATACAACATTTTGTTATAAAAAGGTATTTAGAAAATGAAAAATAATCAGAAAATTTTGTTTTTAAATTTCCATTTTTTTTGTGTTTTATATATAATATATATTATATCTAGGTATATATAATTCAGATTAATAAGCACAAGCGAACACGGAACATTCGCTGTGATAACCATGCTAAAACAATATACACACATACATGTATTAACCCTTATTCAAATCAACATTTAACATGGGGCATTTAAGGCCCCATTAGACATGTTTTTTGCATCTGATTTTTCAACTTAATGACTCATGTCCAAGTCAGGCAAAATTGTTATTTTACAGAAGATAGTTAATATTTGCATGCAAACGTACATGTTTTATCACGTCAGGCATAATTAGTGTTCTTTTACAACAGCCAATTTGATTAAATTTGGTTTTCGATAATAGTTTGTTTGTGAAAAGATTCAAAACGAACACGATTGCAGTGTGCAGTCTGATGTCAGTTGGTATGTCAGATGAAAATAGAGCACTCTCTAATTGAAATTTTGCCGTCGGACTGTGCTTCTGTAAAAGTCAGGTATCACACGATTTGCGGTGGAAAATGTGACAAGTCAGATGTAAAAAACGTGTCGTCTATTGGAGGCTTTATACTCTTCAATTTATCTTTAATAAAAAATAAGTTGTGCATTTTCTAAAATTTTTACTGATTTGTTTTTGTTTTTATTTTAAGTGCAAACAATCACTGTATAGAATAGGGACTATTGTCTTTGATAGTGGAATTTGCTTGAATTTTATTATTAATCTGCTTTACGTCTTAGAAATCGACATACATGTATAAACTTAACGGTTTAAATAATTTACTAATTTCAAAAATTTATAATAAAGAGACAGGAATTCCCATTTGATGGCTGTGTTGCACAATATGATGATGCTGTATCAGGTGGAAAGTCGTAAATTATTCCATATGTTAAGATTGATATTTCACGATTTTTTTCTTTCGTTTGTACGTCTGAAACTTTTTTTTGTTCTTAGGTGGCACTTGTGTTCCGTTTTGAACTTGTAATACGAAAACATCCGTTTTTAAAGCCTTTCAGCTGGACCAGCACTCAGGAGATGACCCCTACACATGCGGTGCATTGTGCTGGAACTCGAGGAAAGGGATATTAGGAGAAATGACAGGAGGTGAAGATTCACTATCTTACAACTCTGCTTTTGCACGTTATTTGTTTATAGCAGTGCTGAAGCGCCTCTGATGTCAAATAGACGTTTTTAATTTTGAACCTTCGTTTTAGTAGCCATTTTTAGTAATTATTTTACTTCGCCGGTGCTGTGCCTATGGATTGGACACAGCTGAAGCCGTTACTGTTCAGTGACCAGTGACTATACCCTCGCCACTGAAACCTTCCGACAACAACTGACACAAAGACACACAAATGCACATCAGAAAAAATGCGAGATATTTTTATGAGTCTGAAACTGGGGTTGAACCCAGGTATTTTTCGTGTAATATACACCCGTGTTCATAGGCCTGAACTTGGGCTGGTGCACTACTGTGCCCTTATACAGTACCCAGTATCTGAATTCACATCAAATACAAAATTAAAAATAGTTTTAGTTTGATTTTCCTTATGCTGCGGATAAGGTAGAAGAGAAAGCATACACGAAGAGAGAGAGAAGAAATATTTGAATCTTAATTTTTTTTAATATAAGTACTTTTCTGCATAAATAAATAAAAGTTTTTTGATGTGTTAGGAAAAATTCTAACGACGAAACTTTTTCCGATTTTATTTTTAAAAGAAGCCAATAATAATATTTGGGGAAAACTACGAACTTCTCAAGACAAAACTATATACATACTAAATATATAACGCTTTCAGCAATTTATTGTCTAACTCTAAAGAAATTAATGACAGTCTTTATTGGTATTCATAGTTTGCATATATATACGTGCATGTACGAGTATTCCAATCTCTACTGTTTTTCTCAAATCTAACGATTTTCAATCTCATTTTGGGGTTCAAATGTGTTTAGCTATTGGTGGACAAATTTCACACTTTATTTTCAAAAAAAAACAGGTAGAGTTGACATTGGGTGTTTTTTGGTAAAGTGAAAATTTGAATTGAATAAAATTAAGAATAATGAATAATATTTGGGTGGCACGGTAGCGAGGTTAGCACGGATAAACGAAAAGCACGGTTAATAGAGGTTATATAAAAAACAGTATATTTTACAGAAAAGTATTTTTATGACTTCTTAAGCACTTCTTTATCTGAATTCATTTTTAATGCAATGTTAAATGTTAACAACATTATCACTTTTGGACTCATGGAGAATATATTCAACTCTGCTTATTAATTCATATGAACAACTGCGTAGTTGCAGTTATAATTTAAATAAATTTCTAAATGCTAAAACGTAACCAAATCATGGAAAATTCTTTGGTTCTAAATGACGAGTTGTTTTGTTAAATGTGAACACATGCTCGCCAATGACACCGCTATGTTAAAATCTTGCGTTCTTGACCAGTTCATTAACTATTTCCTTTGCATGTCCATTTTTGCTGGGAATTCAAGAAGAAAAAAAACAAATATTTTAGTGTTCACTACATTCCCTTCCTTTAGTGCATACTAAAAATCAATGATACAATAATAAATTTTACGAAGTGCAGTGAAGATAATTAACATGCGCTGAAAAAAGCATTTAAAAGGAAATGCTCCAAAGTGGGACATTGAGAACAAATATCTTGCCATACGTAAGCAGGTTTGTAAGTGAGTGCTACCTCAATATTCCCTTAGAAACTTTCTATTGTGGTGCAGTAATTTTTGCTGGGGTAATAGGGGAAAACACAGTTGATGGCTGTATAAAATTTAAACACAGTTAATAATGATAAAAGAAGAGATAATAGGGATTCTAAAAGAAAACTAGCAGCATGCCGGTTAATAGATCTAACCGGATAAGCAAGGTTCAACTGTAATTTGTATATTCAGAATACGACATGAGGAAGATGAAACAAAGTTCTTCTGTAATAATCTGTAAGGACAGTACTATTATTTTGAATAATAATTTTGGATTTTAAGATTTAAATTAGATTATTATTTAATAATAAACAGTCATCTTGTCACATTATTTATTTAAAAAAATATATGGAAATGGATTTCAAACATAACAGCTTGACATTTGACTGCTATATTGTAAATAAATTGCAACATTAACGTGTGAACAAAATATTTGTTTATTAAGCGCAGGAAATTGATGTGCAAATCCAAAAACAAGTAGGATTCTGAGAAATACATATGTAGTACGAAAGATGAACGGAAGAATTCAGCGTAATTGGCAATAGAACATAAAAAAATTGCAGCTCAAATTAAATACACTGCAAGAAATATGAAATATGTAAAAAAAATTTAAAGATTTAACAAAGACAGTTCGACTAGAAATACAAGGCGCCTAGTGGCAAATTTATGTAAATACGATTATTTCAAAAAGTAATAAACGGTGCGGAGGGGAGTTGGAATTATCGATTGTGCGGATTTGTCAGTTACGATGTCGAGTGAGCAACGCTCGTTCGCTGTGGAGACATTTTTTAAGAGTAATGATTCTTACGTAATTGCTCGTCGACAATTTTGTTCAAAGTTCGGTATTCGGCGAATAAGTGATGGACCGAGTGTAAAGTTAACTCATTCGTGGGTGCAGAGATTCCGCGCAACTGCTTTGGCTATGAATCCCCCACGGCCAGGGCCCAGTCGATCTTCAAGGACTCCCGATAACATTGAACTGGTTGAAAGCAGTTTACGTGAAAATCCGCGACTTTCAATACGGAAAAGAGCAGCCTCACTGGGATTTCCAACAGCGATTATTCATGAAATTTTAAAAAAGGATCTTAAGTTCTATCCTTTTAAAATTCAAATCGTTCAGGAACTGAAAGGAAGTGGCTTTGATTTACGCAAAAATTTTTGTGAAATGATGTTGGAGCGTTTCCCATTTTTTGGACCGATGGGCTCATTTTGTTTTTTTTTTATCTTGGACCAGCACTTTGGAGATATCCCCTACACATGTTATTTGTTTTAACAATAGTGTTGTAGCGTCTCTGATTTCAAGGAGACGTATAAAGCTTCGTTTTAGTAGCCATTTTTAGTAATTATTATACTTTGCCGGTGCTACACAATATCGACGAAGGAGGGAGTTCTGATGTGCCTGTGGATTGGATACAGCTGAAGCCGTTACAGTTCAGCGACCACTGACTATGCCTTCGCCACTGAAACCTTCCGACAACAACTGACACAAACCCACACAAATGCGCAACAAAAAAATTCGATATGTTTTTATGAATCTGAAACTGGGGTTGAACCCAGGAAAATTTTTCGTTTTTTTTATCTTCAACGTGCGTCAACTCCCATGGATTTTTTTATGGGGCTACCTCAAAGAGAGGGTTTATAATGACAATACCCAATCTCTTGTGGCTTTAAAGGAAAATATTCGTCGAAAAATCAGCTTAATTGAACCAATTTTATTGTAGCGTGTGGTGTAGTACACAAAACACACATCTGGATGACATGGTCTTTAAAAATAAAATCCGCATTTCCATTATATCGTTCAATGCACTTAATAAAACTTTGTGTCAATTATTACGTTTATTATTTAATTTTGAAAATATAAATCTGTTACCAGACATCCCGTACTAACGTTTTAAAACCTGCACATTAATTTACGTCAATGATGGTTTTTGACAGTGCATAGGGCGCTCAACCAATCATTTTCATTGAACAAGCGGTTAATATAAATCAACAATTCCATTGTAATAATTAGCTCTCAATAAGATTTTTATAGAAAAACCTGCCCAGCTTCATTGCTTAACAACATTGAAAGCTTCTACCCATACAGTTAATTCTGCAGGCCAAACTATCAAATAAAATATATACAAAAATAAATGTTTTAAAAATTTCTATACACTTGTCAAGCGCAACAGCGCCACTTTCATGCACTTTTTCGAGCATGATAGTTACACGCGTAATATATTTGAAATTTTTTATTATACGTTGAGTTTATAAATAATTTTTTTTAATTTAGGCTGTCGAATTATAAATTTAATTACGTGGAAGTCCCCAAAAAGGAAAATATTTTATATGCTTTCGGAAGTACATACCTACGCATTATGACATATTAAATAAAGGCCAGAAATCTAGTTTAACATTGCATGTTTGTAAGTAATTAAATTTTTCACAAGGCGAAATTGAGACTGGTAAATAATTCTTCCTTACACACTTAATACGCAGAAATTTTAATTAAAAAATGCTTCTGTATGGGTCATCTAACTCTTTGGTATAAAAATTCTATACATTTATCTATATTTTTACATGATTAAATTTTTTCTTTTTTATATTTTCAACCGGGTATAAAATATTTTTCATCAAATAACTTTTTTTATTTGTAAGATTTAGTTATTTTACTTCTGATTTTCGTTACTGTGGAGTACAGTTGTTTCCATTCTTTTCTTTTCTGTCGATCCCATAAATATAGCCCAGCAGCAATAAAATTTGCTGTGTTTCAATGACAATCATCACCATCGTTTCCACGGTTTCGGAAGCATGCAGTCATATGCCGAAATTTTAATTTTTATGTATTGATATTAAAAAAATATATGTATATATTGTATAAGTATGTATGTGTGTATATAAGTTAAGCGCTAAAACTTTGTATCTTAAATGAAATTTAAAAAGTACTTTGAATGTTCTTTAGCGTAATTAATCAAATGTATGATTACGTGAAAGCACCGTGGCATATCATGTACACATTCTTGATAAATGTCGTCTGACAGTATTTTTTAGTACTAATTACAGAGATAATATTTACTATTAATTAAAAAAAAATATATATATATACATATATATTATATGCAGTTAATAGCGGTAAATTCAGTGTTCAGTTTAAAAATGTTGGTGAAAGTAATTAGCACCTGAAGATTTGAAGGTTATGGTGATTTATTCAAACCATCCGCGAGTCCAAAGAATATTTATCAAGTAGATGCAACTCTACAATACTATAAAAAAAACAACTGGACAACTGGAATTTTTTCGTGTAAAATATATAGTGTTGTTTTTGTTATTGTTATATTGTTGTAGAGTTGCGTCTACTTATTAAATAAACTTCGCTTAAGACCGTATGACACTACATATATTTTTTTATTTCAACTAATTTTAATTTTAATTAATATAAAGTTGATATATTTATTTTTAAGTGATGCCTCCTTATTCTAATTTAAAAAAAACGTTAAAGAAAAGGATACGGTCAAAAACTAAGCTCAAAATCGCAGACATTATGCATAAATCACTAAATTGTCAACATATCGCACCCTAAATACAAAAGCGGCACAACTCAAAATTCTCAAATTTTCAGGAGAGGCAAAAAACTGTTTATGCAAAAATGATTGTAATATTTAAAATAAAATTGGTTCCATTATGAAAGAAGTCTATTTCGAAGAAGGTTTTGCTAAAATTTTTTTAATTTTATATTATATTTGTGGAAATAAAGTATAATTTTGAGTTATGACCCTTTAAGTGAAATTTTTTCGTTTGACTAGTGATATTATCTCAAGTTAAAGAAGCACAATGCAAAATAATACACTACAAAATTTATCACTTTTTACGGTAATAGCGGCAAAACTCAAAATAAGACACTATATGTGTAACAAAAGTAATCAGCACTTCTTGAGAACATTGACGCAACTAAAAATAGGTATTTTTAGTCGATCGTGCGTAAGCAATGCAATTAACATAAAAACAGACATAACGGTATTTTTCCAGTTAAAGAAAACAGTGATGAGAAAGAAATTTTTGAAGTAGTTAGAGATGTGTACTGTGAATTATTTTACGGAAAAAAGTACATTTTGGAAAATTTTGAGTTGTGTCACTTTTGTATTTAGGGTGCGATATAGAAGATTTTAAGTTCGAAACGTATATTTTAAGTTAAAACTTATTATACTTTTTTTGACAGTTACTCATTTTTTATAGATAACACTAGTGGACGATTTGACGTTCTGGTTAATTTTCCCATTACAATATATTTGCGCTCTTCTCCAAAATTTGAACAATGTACAAAAATATAGTGTCATAAGGGCTTTACGCAAGTAAAACACGTTATCTTTGAAATTTTGCGACCATGTTTTTACACCAACGTGTTGCCTCTGCATCCAGACGTACCCGGTTCTATCCCGCCCCGGTCGTGTCAAAAATTTGTTTGTGCTACAGTAGATTTCTACGTGGGTATTTGAGTAATAAATCGTCGGCGAAGAATAATAAATAAAATGGCTCCCCATAGCTTAAAAATAATGCGTCAAAAATAACAGTAGAGACTCCATCTCTGCTTTACAATGAACACGCCACTGCAGAGTTGTGTAAAAATCAAGCTCTATCTTCCTACAACTTTCACTCCTTCTCTTTTCACTACACTATTATTCTCTATATATAATGGAGAGATTTAGTGAGGAATTATTTTAAAATCTGATTAGGACTGAAGAAGCTAATTTTCTTTGAATGGCTTTATTAATAAGCACAACTGTAAGTTCTGCAGTGCGATTCAGTAAGTTTTAAAGATATCTGTAATGATATGCGATTATTGGAAAGTGTGGGCATAGAAAAAACACTTGTACGTGCAAGAAGACTGTGTTATTGGCCAGGAATGAATAGACCGCTTAAGGAGCTAATACTTTCTTGTCGGATTTGTGATAAGTTCACGAAAAGTACCCAGAGGGATCCATTGTCCCCGGAAGAAATTTCTTATTAGCCATACAATGTAGCAATGGGCTTATGCGAATATGCGGGTCTGACTACATTGCGACAATCGACCTGATATCCATGGAAATACGAAACAAAACATCGGTGCATACGAGTATTGTCGGCATACTCCGGCGGATATATAGTATGGTAGGCTACCTAACTATTATCAAATGCGTAGTTCTTCATTTGAATGGGCTGAGATTTTACGGTTCTCAGAGGTATCATAATATTCAATTCATGTTCCCGAGTCCGCGGTACCTGCAGAGTAAAGCAATAGCGAAATATATTATTAAACGGTGTTTTGAGATGAATGATGTTAAATAATTTATATATCATTTGCTAGAATACAACACAACACCATTGACAGATTGCCCCGGTGGAACTATGGGAAAATAGTGGCAGTTTTCAATAATAGGTCATATATACAAAGTGGGCCAAAAGAAATCACCCTATTGGAAGATGCTCTTATTTTTGCAAATGGCGGCCAATGTCAAATCTGTTTTGATATTTGTGAACTAGACAGATGTAGAATACAAGTGAACAAGCCATGGAGCGATACACTCCCCAAGAACGCGGAATAATCGTGTCTATTTTTTTGCGTAACAATTCGTCTGTGGTGTTGGCGCAGCGCGAATTCCGTCGCCGATTCCGCGGTCGTCCGACACCGGCTGCGCAATCACTGCGACGTTTGGCCACCAACCTTGAAGAGTATGGGACCACACGAGACGCTGCCAAGAGTAGCCAGCCCCGGAAGGCCCGTTTTCGAAGACGCCGCTGGTCAAACAACAACAGTGGATGGTGCGCGCTATAGGGCCATGTTAACTGAGTTTTTTCTGCCGCAACTGAACGAATTAGGACTGGAGGACATGTGGTTCCAACAGGACGGAGCAACGGAACACACTGCGCGAGCCACAACTGATATTCTGAAGGCGGCGTTTCCGGGTCGCTTCATCTCTCGTTTTGGCGATTTGCACTGGCCCGCAAGATCGCCCGATTTAACCGTTCCAGACTCAATTGTGACGGCGACCATTTGTCCGATATCATCTTCTCGACTTGACGAATGAAATTCTAAAGGTTCAAATAAACATAATCAAAAAACAGAATCGAAGTTTTTCATTTAGAAAAAAAAATTTGAGCCAAACAACATCGGATGACTTCTTTTGCCCCCCCTGGAAGTAAACCACAGTTTTGATAACTACTTCAGATGCCATCCCCGGTTTATTAAGAAGACTAGGAATGAGGATTTTCAAGGCAGTGATCTGTTATATGAGGAGGTCGGAAGATAACGTAAGGGCAAAGATGAATACGTAAAAATAAACGATTGCTTCGTATTTAACACGAAAACAAATAGATAATAAACAGACATATGCTTCAATGGGACTCTTATGTATGCATGTGTGTATGTTTTAGATTTTTGTTACAATAAACAACTCAAATATTGCCGTCGATAAGTTAGTTAAGTTAAGAAATAGTTGTTAAAGAAACCCTTGCACGATAACGACAATGGTTAAAAATAAGTTAGTGAATAGCAAAATCGTTTATTTTAGGGTTAAGTATTTTTAACCAAACAATTGTCGTTACAATTGCATAGAGAATCGCACTACTGTGCTTCTGAATAGTATTTTATCAACGCCAATTTCACCTCATTAGGTGTACAGTATGGTGTGGCATTACATCTGAAAATATCGTTGAATACGTTCGGTAGATTGTCAGCATCAGACTATATTTTTCTTTTTATTTCTTCTTGGTTATTTGAAGGATGGAGTACATGTGGACACGCCCGAAACAATCCTTTTACTCAAGGCCAACATTATTGTAGAAATTCGAGCGCTACAGCCAGAAATTTGAAAAGCTGAAAACGGAGGTCATTTAAGTAACATTATTTTCCACTTTTATGGTGTTTTCTTTTCAACCACAAAATGCGTCATTGTTTTAAAAACGTTCAGTTTCTTTCTTAAAAATATTTTGCTCTCGGAAAGATTAGTTTGTCTTATTCAAGAAAATCACCCATAGTAATCAAATCAAATGAAATCAAACACATTTTATACCCAATATACATCTCGAGTGTTAAGAATGTCATGTAAAAAAGGTATTTTTTTGTGTAATCATAGCGCTACCACACAAAGTTCATAGGGCTACCAGATAGAGTTTAAAAAATTGCTTAGCACAGGTAGAGTAAAAAAGTTTAGTTATATAATACGAAATATTTCATATTAATTTTTATAATTTTTATGTAATAAACGTAAGAAAATACTAAATTGTTAATGCCGGTTTGTGAGTGATATAAAATGTAAGTGGATTCGGTGTTAGAAAATTGTTCTGAAGAAAAGAGTTCTTTAAACCAATTGTTTAAATAATGATTCGATAAATCAGCAATCTGGCACTTTGGTTTTTTGTTTACATGTTTATGAAAAAAGCAAATAAAGAAATTTGATAAAAATTTCTAAACAACAATATGGATTATTTATTTCTATTTTTATTTGATTTATTCAAACAGAATTATATTTCAGATGTTACGAATGTGATGTCCCACTTTTCCACAAGTTGTGTTTCATTATCATCCAATAACAATAATAACAAGTACATATATTTTAGCAAGTTGTCATGTTTTGTGGAAGAAAAGAAAAAACCATTAGTGTAAAAAAATTTCCATTTTAAAATCTAAAAAAAGGAAAGAAAATATATAAATGAAAAAGTTATTAAATTTTTAAACCCCATGGTGACTTTTTGCCCACCCTAACTTAGATTTCTATACTAATCATTTCCAATTATTTAGCAAAAAAGTATTTAGACGCGGAAGTTGCCCCTACCGTCGTGGTCTTATCTTTAAAAAAATATATAGTGTATATGTCCAGCTTTACGTAGTCCTAATCAGGTTTTTCCTCCGCTACCTACCTACCGAGTGCCTACCCGTATATCCAATTTCAGGTCTCTGGCTATATGAAGAGTGCGCAGCCGTATATCAAATGCGAGTGACGCATGCAAAAAAGGATCAGCCTAGTCCCCTGATAAAAATTGCAAATTTTCATATTTTTCCCAATATTTATTCTCCCGTATACCAAATTTTCAGCTATATTGAAAGTACGCGAAACAAAGAAAATGTACTATCAAGTCATTCAGACTAAAATGAGAAACTTTAGCTTTAACCGTTCTCAAGATATACAAAATTCTTTATTTACTTTGTATGTGAGGTACCACGCCCACTTGTTAAATTCCGACCACTTTTTTACTGATCATTTCTTCTGACCATGAAGTTACTCAGACCAACTACAGAAACTTTAACTCTAATTGTTCTCAAGATATAATCAAATCAATATTTAGTTTGTATGGGAGGTACGACGCCCACTTGTTCAATTCCGCTCAGATTATTATTTATTATGTTAGTTTGTTATTTTATTATGTTAGTTAGCCTTTCAATGAAAGGAGAAAATCACTATCAAGTAGTTTTTCATCACCATGCGATGGAGTGGTAATAACCCCCAAAAAAAATGTGAATAAGGAAACACAGTTAAAAAGTTGTAAAAGGATAATTTCATTATCCGGCTTCAGCTGTATCCAATCCACAGGCACATTCGAACGCCCTCCTTCGTCAGTATTGTGTAGCACCGGCGAAGTAAAATAATTACTAAAAATGGCTACTAAAACGAAGCTTCAAAATTCAATACATCTCCTTGACATCACAGACGCTACAACACTGCTGTAAAAACAACTAACGTGCAAAAAGCAGTGTTGTAAGATAGTTAAGCTTCACATCCTATCATATCTACTACTATCCCTTTCCTATAATTCCAGCACAATGCATCGCATGTGTAGGGATCATCTCCTGAGTACTGGTCCAAGATAAAAAAAATCAAGCTTCAACTCCTATCATTTCTCCTACTCTCCGTTTCCTCGAGTTGCATCACTATGCACCGCCTGTGTAGGGGTCATCTCCTGAGTGATGGTCAAAGATAAATAAAAAAAAACTCTTCGTACTTAAATCGAAAACAAACAGTTTTTAAAACATTTTGTTTTATTTATTTCTTCATTATATTTGCAAAATATAAGTGATAATATTTATGATTACTCATATTTACTAGATTAACCCGATGCACTTTGCTACCCCAGAGCAACCTATCCATTTTCGCCCACTTTTGTAGAGATATTGTTATGGTAAGCCATCTGCATCAAGTTTGGATAACTTTATTGTTATATCAACAGCCCCTTTTCTAAAAAATAAAAAAGGTAACCTTTTCAAAACGCAGTTTTGCCGAAAATATGCTAACATTTTTTTCATCTGATACCCATATCATGCAAGTGGGTAAAAATTGTCGTCCGCCATATTGTCTTTGCAGAGATATCATTATATTTTGTAGTCCTTTCAAAAATCCCTTTAATTTGATTTTCGGCCACCGCCTCCCCACACCAATTAAAAAAAAAATTTTAATGGCAAAAGATAATTAATTTTTGGGGCGCACACTTTGCCTATCCCCCCTCTGCAAATTACTAATAAATTTTTTTTTGTGGACCTTTTCTTTATGCAAAAATAATTTTTAAAATTGGTCCACAAATGGCGAAGTTATGCTCCTTTTAAAATCTGTTAAAAACTATGTGGAAGAAGTCACATAATTTAAAATAGTGGGAATAAAGGCAGGCGTGGTTAAAAAAAGTAGGCTATAATTCATTCAAATGTTGTGAAAATTTGAGGAAGATCGGTTCAGAGATCTGGTATCTTATAAGGTACAAACAAAAAAAGAAACAAACACACATTCCGCATCTCACAAAATTCCTCGCCATTTACAGAAATACTAAAATTTTCAGTAGTACGATATAAATGTGGTTCAAATCTTCTAACTTTAGTTTTTAAAGTATTAACGACAAGCATATTTATTTTTGCATACCTCTCCATATACGATTTTAATGCAATCGCATGTTTATACTGGTAAAATATAGATATATCATCTGCGTACATATCTAAATATATATTTTCCCGATTAGTCGAAGATTTTTAACTTCATTATAAAAATGGCCTGTACTCAACATATTGCTCCCGGTTTTTCAAATAGCTTTAGAGTATATTCTCAATTGTAATCCATAGTATTGAAGTTTTTCGAATATGATCTCATGATCCACAATGTCAAAAGCTTTATAAAGATCATAGAAATAACAGCAGTACCATTAAATTCTTCATCTAAACTACGACATATAACATTTACAACGATAGTTATAGAAGTTTTGGTACCAATGCCTTTTCTAAAACCATATTGAGAGTCCTAAAGTAACTTGTTATTTTCCAGATAAGTTTTTTAAAAACCTTGTCGAGTACGGGCAACAATGCTATAGGTCTAAACATGTCTTCTAAAACTTTTTAAAAAAGCCACAGTCTTATTACAAACTCAAAATTTTTACATTAGTGTGAAAATGCTAACCTTTATAGAGTATACTTGTATTTTTTATACAAATACAAAAATACCAGGCTACAAAAGCAATATTTTTTATATACTTTTCTTATGGTACTGTTACTTTTCTGTTGTCTATATTATAGACACAGTTTTGCTATTGTTTCCCTATTTTAAGAGTCTTAGGGTCTCTTTCACCAAACATATTTAAACACAATTTAATTTAATTAATGATTTTTATTTAAAGTATGTTTAAAAACATTTTATTTTCACCAACTGAAATAATGAAACTCAAGAAAGTATGGTAACGCTCTGATATTTAATATGATAGCGTCAACTTACAGCTTTTTAAAAAGCTGTTTAAAAGCTGTTTTAAAGCTGTTTTAAAGCTGTTTCATGCTGTTACAAAATCAATATTTAAATGCAGAGTGCTGGCTACTTAAACAGTATTTAAATATTCAATGAGTATATCTAGATGAAAATGAAAATCGACATTTAAATATGAATTGATATTTAAATAGAATTGGTGAAATAGGCTCTTAGTTAGTGCTTTTTGTCTTCTCATCAAGCATTTATGTGCGAATGAGAAATAATAAAATGACATAATAAATAATTATCCAATGGGGTGACGTCCATTGATTAATTTATTACTCAATCATTACAATAATTACAGCAACGTAGGCTGCTTGGGACGAAAGTTACACAAATAATTACGAATATATTTAATTTTGCATAAATTTTGCAACTTAATGGTACAAAAAGCACTAAATATTTTTTGTTTCCGCATAAATATTTAATAAATCTTGCTTATTTGAATAAGAAATAAATTCCTTTTAGAGGCTCCTTAAAATAAAGTTTCTGAATAAAGCTTTGCACGAATTAGTTCACCTCTCCCGATTCCACTGAAAAATTAAAAATTTTTTTTGTTTAGCTTAAACTTTTTATTTTATTGAAAGTATTTTTGTTTGTAAGAACTGAAATTTTAATTTGTTCAGTAATATCGTACTATTTATATAAACTTTAAAAGCAGAATAACATTAGTATTGTTTGCATTCATGTACAATACGACTTTTAAATAAAATCAGAATTAAATATGAAATGAAAAATATTATAAAAATTGGGCCAATGGAAAAAAAGAAAACTATTTTGAAACTAAACACATAACTTAAATTTTAACCAATTTCTTAACAAGTAACAAAAAATATTTTTAATAAAATCTAATGCAATACTTTTATTTTCAGGTAACAAATGTATGTTCTGGTACTCTAAATCCAAAAAAAAAAACAAAAATTTAATTTTTTAGTGTTGTTTTCAATATAGATATCTACAAAAAAATTTTTGTTGGTATTTAGTGGGAACGCGTACGTGATAAAATGAGAAAATGTGAGTGAATATATGTGCATCTGTATAAGTGTTACTTTTACTTAGGTTTCAAGTATTTCAATTGAACGTGTAAATATATTTCTGTTTAAGTTTGAGATGTTGTATTGAAAAAAATATTTTAAACTAAAAGTATTAGTGAACAATTTTAAGCAAAGAAATTAACAAAATACAAAACCAAATATTTATTATTTACAAAAATACTGTTTGTCTTATAATAAAAAACCATACGAAAAGCAGGTGGATGATTCTTATATATGTAAATGTTATTTAATGTACTACTTAAATGTAAATAAATCTACATTGTAATTTAAAAAAAGCTTATGTGGATTATCACAATGCGGCTTAAGACATTTAAGATCTTTCTTAAAATTACGGATGTTTGATAAGCTAACTTTTTCTATTTTTTTTTAACAACACTATACTATATCATATCTGCAGGGTCTAGGCAGGAATCGAACCCACACCTCCACCGTATCTTCTTTTAGAAAATGTTTTATTACAGTTGTGTTTGTACGAATTTCCTTTTCTATACAAAATTTCGCGCAATCGGTTATGGGCTTGACACAGTAAGAGTTTCTTGATCTTATGAAGACAACTGCTGAAATTAAGTCTCAAAAAGATGCAACTATCAATTTAATCGGTAACGGAATGCTTGTGAAATTCTCTACAATAAGTATAATTTGTAATGCCATATTACGCCATCAGAGATAGGTGTCAATGATAAGGACCCCGAAATAAAAATTATATAGTACTAGAATGATGCAAAACCGTATGCATACTACCAATTGTGTCAAAAATCTTCGAGAAATAGTTTATGAACAAATTGAATCAGCTGCGAAATACGCTTATATGTATGTACATACACACATATGTACTAAATTGCAAGTTTGTTACAAGCAAGAATTTAAATTTTCACGAATATTTAAAAACAGCAGCAAAGTAGACAGCGCAAAATTTCTACGTTATACATGTACACGCGAAAAAGGAAAAAGTATATTTTTGTTATTTAGTTCTATTCCATTAAAAAATTTAATTTTCTGTGATCTGTTTCGCATTGAAATATACAAATACTTTTTACTCACAAATCGAGAAACTGTAGAATTTTTCTTTACAATTAAAGCTGTATTCAC
The DNA here is from genome assembly GCA_963924685.1 of Dexiosoma caninum. Taxonomy (NCBI): domain Eukaryota; kingdom Metazoa; phylum Arthropoda; class Insecta; order Diptera; family Tachinidae; genus Dexiosoma; species Dexiosoma caninum. The sequence goes on along the minus strand of OZ004730.1, from coordinate 13,452,956 downwards.
ATTATATGTATTTATGATATAGAATATCATTTTTTGACATGGTAAATTTGTACATACTGTCTGAAAACCTTCAAATAATAGCATATGTTTTATCTCTCTGTGCAGTACGACACTTTTGATCTAGAGCGTGTTCTATTTGCAACTGGCAAATCATCTGACAACTGTTGTTTTTCAACTGAATTTACAACGGTCTTGTTCAGTGACCAGTGACTATGCCTTCGCCACTGAAATTTTCCGACAACAACTGACACACAAAGACACACTAATGAACATCAGAAAAATGCGAGATGTTTTTTTTTTTATAATTTTAGTCTGAAACTGTTCTTGACCCAGGTCTATTTTGGTTTTGTAGTCAACGTGCAGGCTACTTCACCCATCGCCACCAGATACACGTAATATACCGTTTTTGACGAACACACAAAATCACTTGTGTATAAAATAATGGCATCCTTTGTGACAAATACTTATAATGTGAATGCAGCTTATCTATACCTTGCTGGATGGTTATTATTTTAAGTTTCACATTTTCATGCTATTGATTCGTGCCACACTATGAACCGCGTACTCCAGTAATCTACATATTTAAAAGTGCAGCCGTTTATTTAACAAAAAAGCTTTTAAAGAAATATATTAAAGATAACGAAAATCGTTAAAAAGATGATAGTAAATAGCAAAATAAGGTTTAGTACTTTTACCCAAAAAATTGTCTTTAAAATTTCATAGTGAATCACACTACAGGACTTCAAATTTTTATTTTTATTTCTTAGAAGTGATAGCTGGTTATGCCTCAATTGATAGGACTTTATGAATTAGTGCAGAAATTGCCACTGCGAAAAGATCCACCAGGCAATAAGGCCCCATAGTGTGAAATGAAATAAAGCCCTCAGTTTGGCCCCTTCATCTTTTGTGAAATACAATGCAACTTCTCTTCTTCCACAAAAATTATATCCTGTTAAAATGTATATATATAAAATGTTTTACCAGCACTGTTCTAATGCTATTTATTATTCGACGAGAATGAAACACAATTTTTAAAAAAGTGGGACACCACAATCGTAACAATGATTGAATAAATCAAATAATAAATGAGATTAAATCATATAACGAAGTTAATCCAATAATTGATATATTGCAATTTTCGAAATGATGTGGTTGCGGAAATATACATGTTTTTCACAATTTTCACAAATTTCTATAGTGGCTTGTTTCATAAATATGTGAATAAAAAAATAAAGCGCCAGATGGGTAATTTATGGAATCCCAGTTTAAACGATTATTTTCCCAATGAACTCAATTTTTACACGGCATTCTCAACAGGCTAGATGTTATTTGGTACAAAGCGTGTTTGATTTCACCATTACTACGGGTGATTTTGTTGAATAAGAATACTACTCTTTCCGAGAAGAAAACATTTTTAACAAACCAACATCAAACTGCACGGTTTTAAAACAATGACGCATTTTTTGGTTGAAAATTAAACACCATAAGAAACAAACTAAGTCACACTGTCAAACGTTAGCGGAACGGAACAGCAAATTTTTAGCTTTATATATTTACTAGATTAAACCGGTGCGCTTCGCTTCCCCACACAAACTTACCTAATCACGCCCAATTTTGTATAGATATTATTACGATAAGACATCTGCACTTTTATTGGTATACTAACAGTATTTCTCCAAAAAATAAAAAAGGTGCCATATATTTTCGACTTTCGAAATAGTAAGAAAACACACTCGAAACTTTTTGTAGAAGAAAAGATTACGGAAAAAAGCTTTGATGTATGTGCAATAATTTTGGATATTGCAAAGAGAGATACGAAAATTAAATTTTTTTTTTGAGTTTTACACACTAAGGGGCATACTACACGATTAATGCTCAGCTTCAATATTTGTCATTGTGTGCGTTATTTTATAAAAAATAGTCTCACTTATACGTATATGTGTGACTATTTTTTGTAAAATAACGCACACATATACAAATATTGAAGCTGATGATTGATCGTGCAGCATGCGCTTAAGGGCTAATAAATCAGTTATAGTTTAGTTAAACTAAAATTACGCTTTTTTGTGGTTTAAACTCAACAGCAGTAAATCACTACTCTACTATTATATACAGTTTAAAAATTAATAGTATGGTAGCACTACGATAAATGTAAACAAAAAAAGCTTTTGCTGTGAGGAATCAAGTTTTTGCACCCCTCGACATCAGATGCGCTTCAACACTGCTGTGAAACGAAGAAAGTGCAAAAACAGAGTTGTAAGTTCAACGTGCATATTACTTCAGCCATCGCCATTTGCATATGGAAAAGGTCCATAAAATTTTTTTTTTAAATTGGGGCAAATTGCTCGCCCCAATTACTAATTATCCTATAATTTCATTTATGGACCAATTTGCAATTTCCTAATTTTTACTAAATTGTGTTTTTTTGGAAATTGGGAGGGTTGGAGAAAATTGTTGGCCCTAATAATTGAGTTTTAAATAACTTCATCATTTGTGGACTAATTTTTAAAACGCCTTTTTCTTATGAAACAGATCCACAAAAATCTTTTTTCCGTGCACGCCTTTAAAAAGTGAATATCAAACTCCAAGTAGTTTGTGGAATAATTTACAAAATTATTTTTTCATATGGATATTAAATTTGTGAGGAAAAGCAAAGTCCCCGCACACCCATCATCACGCAGCTCAAATCCGCTAAAGCTAGAAAGTTGAAATTCGGTATGTAGCCTGCTATTTCCATGTTTAGATCCACTAAATTTTTGGATATTCTAATGTTAAGGGTTACCCGTTAAGGGTAAAAATAGGTAAAATCGATTACATAATATCTCAGAAACTAAGCCAGATAGAATAAAAATTACAAAAGCATATACAGAAAAGCTGCTTACAAATAAGCAAAAAAAAATATTTTGGTATATCTTTTTGCAACCATATATTTCTTCTTCTAAAAAAATTTGGAGTGTGTTTTCTTACTTATTCGAAATTCGAAAATATATCGATTACCTTTGTACTTTTATTCCATTTAAATAGTGCTTATGACGTAAATTTTTTACTATTTTTATACACCCCCCCCCCTGATATGGGTATGAAATTAAAGAAATTTTTGTAGGGAGCATCATATCTCTTCAATGGCGGACGACTATTTTTTTACCCACTTCCATTATATGAGTATCAAATGAAAAAAATGTTTGAGAAGAAATGGGCATTTTTGGCAACACTGCGTTTTGAAAAGGCTATCTTTTTTATTTTATGGAAAAGCGAATGTTGATATAACAATAACATTATCCATATTTTTGCGGATGTCTTACGTAGAATTATCTATACAAAAGTGAGCGAGATTAGATAAGTTGGTGTGGGGTAGCGAAGCACACCGGGTTAATCTAGTAAATATATAAAGCTACTAATTTACACTTACTGATAACCACACACAGTGGGCACAACACGAACAACGCTGAAGATGAAGGTGTAGCAGCCTTCGAAAACCGCATGTTGTTCCAGTCTGCTAGTGTTTGTCAGTGTAATTTACAATTTTGTCTTTGAATTAGTTTGTGGCTTAGTAACAATCACATGTAATCTGTATTTAAAATTGAAAACTAATTGAGAATCGAATGAATGCAGCAAGTTGCTGCATTGCGGGCATATAAAACTTTAGCATACGCAACTGAACCATATTTTGGTCTGTTATCATTGATAACAAAATATATTCTGGATGTAATAAGTACGCGTTATTTTCGATGAACGGACGCAAGGACTGTTCAGCGACTTTAAGCAACAGTCGAATCCATGATACATATATATTGATAAACGTGGCGACGACCAGTGCCAGAGTCAGTATTTGGCAATTCATTTTAGATAGATTGTAACAAGAATAGAAATGGAGAAGTAAGAAACGTATACAAATAGTCACGATTGCGTTGCATCATATTTAGTTGTAGATCAGACTACAAATGTCGACTGTTCTGCAGGAATTATCGAATTACTTTCTTAGCAAAATTGTATTGGTTTTTTGCGAGCTTTAATTTTCCGACATTATGGTTGTACAATAGGGTGGTAGAGACAGAGATCAGCTGAATAAATAGTAGTACGGGATACTTGAAGTCAATGGCCATTAATGCAAAATATTGGGCTTCTAAAGACAAAAACATTGATATGTATATCATTCTTTAAGATCCGACTGCAAAATCCCAAAGATATAAAGAAAAGTTTAAAAAGGCAACAAAATTTTTTTTCCAAATTACCGTTCAAAGATTCTTTATATTAGGGGGTCTACGGTAATGTATTAATTACTCGAGTGTTACTCTCCTTATAGAAATTTTTTTAATGATACTAGTGAATTCTGTGAACTCCACATGACTCTAAATTATAGTTACACATTAAATTACATAATGCTGTTTCTGAAGCAAGACCATTCTGTTCGATTTTCACGAAGTCAAAGTGAATGTGAAGAAGTAAAATTCACTGTTCACGACTTCGGATTTTAATCGCTAAAATTTATCTTAATTTGTATTAAATAAATGTGAATTATAACTAGCATCTGCAATCATCAACGACTCTTGTCATCCGACTTTATTGCATTTAAAATGGTTTATACATATGTATATGGCATATGATTAAGGACAACAGAAGGCGTTGGTTGGCTATTAGTAGCATTGGACAGATGAACAAATAATTGAATAAATCTTACTCAAAATAATCAACTAAGAACTGTAGAAAAACCTCACAAAAAATCTTTAAAACCCAAATGTAACTACACTTGTCCAATATTCATAAATCACTTTTACAAGATTAGAGTATATAATAATGGGCAAGTCAAAATCTCGAGAAAGGAAATTCTTCTGAAATATCTACTGTTCAATGCAGCATAGCAATGTCTTTAAATCCACATGCTAAGATGACTGCATAGAAGATTTGAGAATAATGTGTCTAAAAGTTTTAATTTTTATGCACAGAGATTGCGTGCCTTCCCAAACTATAAAAAAAAATATTTATAATTATAATAAGAAATTTTGACAAAATGATGTTGATGATGAGTTTATTTTTCTAACTAAAAAGTGCTCTGCAATGAGTCATAATTTCACAACTTAGAGTGATTCATAAAATTATAAGTGAGTATGCGTCATTAAAATTTAACTGCTTTGACATACTCATACTTACAATATTATTTATTTACTTTAAAAAATTTTCCCTATTTACTGTAAAAAAATAAGGAATTAATTACATTCTAATTTTTGATTAATTTGCATTTGATAAGTGATTCTGGTATCACTCTGTTCGATAGAAAACTGTAACTTTCATTAAAGGCATGATTAATTTAGTTAGATAAAAATCATGGAATAACTTTGAAATAAACTCATACTGAAAATAATATCGTATGATAAGTAAATGCGCTAAACTTAGATAAATCAATGTACATATTTAATTTACGATCACCACCCAATTGTTATGAAAGAAATCATATTTTTATATACGAGTGCATAAGACATTGAATAAATATGAACTTTTCCAAATCCTAGAAATAGTAAAATTTTATTGTAACTAATTTGGATTCGTCGCATTTGACTGAATAAAAAAACCATTTTGATTTCCGTTTTGTATGCAGTCTAGTCCCATAATTAAACAGTTGAACTGAAAATATGTAGTGGAGTAACATTAGCTCTTTCACTACAGTCATATCATAATTGTCGTTGTATGTGACTCAAAATGAATGCAAGACTTTTATTTTTGCTAATTCTAAAGTACTCGTAATATATACGATGTACGTTTGTTGGCAAGACCAAGAAAAAAACAGATTATATACAGTGTTTAAATAGCAAGTTTGAGGGGAAAGTCAACCAGCAGCAATTACAGAATCGATGCTTAAAACATGAGTCACAATGCCACTGGTGTTAAATAGGGGTCTTACTTTTTTTAATTTGTGGACTTATTTAGTTAATTGTATTGCTTCGAAAATAATTCATTGATGAAGTACAAACAAAAGTGTGCGCTGTAATGCAAACTGGCGAAGAAAATAATGTATCCCAGGAAAATATTTCACGCAGAGAAAAGCGTTTTCCCATTGAAATAAATAAAGAAGGATTTCCTCAGTAATTGCAAATAAATTACCTTGGCGTAGGCACGATATTCTTCTTGCTTGCAAGTTCAAATAAGAACAAAATTGATCAGCAAACAAATATAGAAATTTAGAAGAACTAAACGCTGTCGGAAACAATTTGTTGGAAGATACTATTTACTCTTTCGGTTCAAATACAATTCAGTTGACATTCAATCCTTATTGGGTGTTAACACCAATAGGTTGTATAATTTTTTTTTCTAAACACACTGCAAGAAATTAATGACGATACATAAAAAAATTATATAATGCGAAATGCTTTATGTAAAGGCATTACCTTTTATGCTATAAAATTTTTAGAAGAGTAGAAATGTTATTAAAAGTCTTTATGATGCGTTACATAGTAATATCAATAAATTTAAATACGTAGTACGTTTATTCGATATGAAAACATTTTTTGTTGAAAAATTTAATGTCTTCTGCGCGGTATTAAAAAAGATGAAATTGAATTTACGTATTCAAAAATACTCGTATATTTATTCACATATTCAATAAAAAAATTTAAATGAAATCCTGTTTAATCGGTTTTACTTTTGTCCAATTTTTTCCCAAGTGCTGTAAAAACAGTTGCAAAATATTTTTCACTGATTTATATCATCTCTAGTCAAGGAATTTAGAATGTCTACGAAATATAGCCAAACTGAATCTGATTTTTGGAAGCAAAATATAACGAGTTGATTTGCTGAAGCCCCATTATCCATTGTGGTGGCGGCGTTAACAAACAACATCGACGTATTTGAGAAATGGGGATCTACACGAGATCCATGAAATGAAAATGAGAGACCAAAACTGATTTTTGGTCCGGAGTTTGATCCAAAACGGTACCACTGAGCTATTTTTCTTTACAAAGACTTTATATGAGAAAGGATAACAGTTACTGTTGGCTCTTCTTTTCTTTTCAAAAATGTGTGACAAATGTTCGATGACACATGGAAAATCAAATCAAAGAATACGCTTTTTGGAACAAAAATTTCACAGACGTTATAAAGCAAATGAATAAATATGCCGAAATTATTGCTGCAGCGTACGAAAAATTTACAGGAAATGTGCGTGGGATATAGACGTGGCTATTTGAGTGCTGTTATATTACAAAAGTAGTAAAACTAAATTGTAAAGTACAAAATGAAGCAACCATAAAACACATTTAATTTTTTCAGTTACACAATAAGCACGTATCGGCAGAAAATATGGCGCACCTGTTATTACATTTTTAACGAATACGAATTTTGTCATATATGTATATGCATATATATATATATATATATATCTATTTGGCTTTTAGATATCATTAACTGTTGGAAGTTTAATTAAGTTTTTAATTTTTCATCTTGCATTAATTTTGGGACAGTATTTTTGTAGTTATTTGAATAATTTTTTTATTGTTATTTGAATACTTTTTTACTTTTAATGTTAGCGATTTATATTTAAGTATATCATGGATTAGTATAACATTCTAATATTTTCTAATATTATGAAGTTTGTTCTTAAAATAAATGAGAAATTAAAAGGGGAAATAAAATTGTAAATATTATAAATCAAAATAATAAGAATTTATTGATACTGTAAATAATGTACGATGATGGTTAATGTTAAAGTGTTACACAAAAAATACAAATAAAAGAATATAATAGTAATAAAAAATAGGAAAATAAAAAAACAATTTTGTGCAATACCTCCCGAATCCGCGGGTGATCTGTCTTTTTTACGCTTTTTCTTTTTCGAAACATAACCATAGTTGTCCCGTGCACTCCAGCCCGGATACAGTTCCATATGCAACTGACGTTCTTGCCGTGCTTTTTCATAATATTTACTTTGCTCTTCGCGGGATAGTTCATGCCACTACAAAATAGTTGGGGTAGGTAGGGGATTGTATTTAAAAATACGTCTCAATGAAATTATATATTACATAAACGTAAAAAAATATTATCGATAACTAGTTTAATTATAAGATACCCTTAACAATAACCAAGGGCGATCATAGAGTATACTAACAGTAACATATGTATATTGAATAAGAACAATTTAAAATACAGTTTTTTGAAAATTCCAAAACAATTGATTTCGTTACTTTTTCCGCTTTATTTATTAGTTTTTTTTTCAGAAAATAAAAATGGGGTGAACCGAAAACATATAAATTGGGGAAATTTTAAAAGAATCAAAAATTACTTGAGACAAATACAAATTCGGCGTGTAATGATACCGTCGAAAGCTTAATTGCCATTTAGTAGAGAAAAAATTTATATCCGCATATGGCTGTCTGTTAATAAAGTTTGAACATGAGACAAAATAACGTCTGTAACCTATCATAACTATTTATTTGGTCAAATTGGGAAAATATTTGGCGTTATAAGTGTATTACTATATACTTTCAGTGCCAAAGTCTTAACACAAAAAAAGCAATATTTGATGTATTCAATAGACTTTATCTTTTATATCTCCTAAAAAGTTTGCTTATTTCAACAAATATACGTTGAGTTTCACGGTAACTTAACCAACGTTACTCCAACAACGTCATATAAAAAAGTTTTGTCAGGTTTTAGTCTTTTCAATTTAAATGCAACCGAATGTAGAAATATAATAACAGCCTTATTCCATTTGCCAACGTCGGGGTATTGCCTAAAACTTAGCTTCTGTTATCCCCTGATCAGACGAGAAATTTCTTGTGCCTTAATACAAGAATTTATTGTGTCAAATTGCTATTGTCCAACAATGCGTTTGCAGGTGGCGAACACGTACTTCTCTTTTAGTACAATTTTGTTAAAAAATATTTTGTTTTCGCGTCTTAAAAAATTATTTGATTTGAATTTGACAGCTTTTGTTAGAGATTAGTGCTCAGCAATATCTTCTAGCAATTATTGCAAAATGTGCAAAATGTTTGTGCTGTCCATACCTTAATATCTTGTGCTGGCAATCAAATGTGACAGTTGTCACAACAGATGTTGGCAAACTAATAGATAGTGTGGTCCCTTTACGATCATGTGGTCTTTCATTACGAACTTCAATTGGCCTTTAAAAACTGCGACATTTCTAGTAAATATCTATTAAGCTATAAAATGATAGATTTCCCATATCGATTTGAAATAGATGAAATTTTGGTGTCCATAACTAGAAAAAGGGTTAAATATTCTCTTCCAAGGTCGATTGTACAAGCTATTTCCATGAATTTTATGATAAAAAAAGCCTATACTGACATATTTTTCCTTGTTATTAACTTAACAATCGCATTTTTTTCTTTTAGTGAGCGATATATAAAAGTGAAAGGTATGACCTCCTAAACCATTAAACCGATCTATCAGAAATATCCACAGTATACTCGTATTATTAAATAACCAAAAGGAACAGATGTGTTAAAGGTTTGCGTGCACAGCTACGCATAGCGTCTTATTCTCAACACTGAGTGAAATTAAGACGATCAATACCGTCCCCATTGGCACTCGGAAATACAACATCCTGTACCACTACCAGTGCACACAGGTTGCAATCCTAAGTCATAGTTATCCCTGGTCTATAAATTACACCTTGCTAAGGTGTTTAGAGCTGTCCAAACTCTGTGTTACATCAGAATGTATTTGAGTCAAGAACGCTTAAGCCAGTAATACTATTTGTTCGAGACACATTCCGGTGACTACTATCGAATGGCAACAGTACCTAGTTAAGTAAAAGTCGTATCAGAATATATGTGCCTTCCTCACATATATCTCGAACAGACCATAAACTTATCTCCCAGCGTATTTTTTGATGGCCACCACAGCCGCTACGAATCCTTTCCAAACCAGCACACTAACTCCAACTTTTCGGGGTGGACACGAAGTACTCACTTAAGAGTACATAAGTTATTAAACCCTTACTGAGTATTAGAGCAGTAGGGCTTCGCTGGCCCCGTAGCACTAGATTAGAGTTGAACTGTATTTCTACAGTCACACGGAAATGCAAACATAACCTCCTCACTCTCTAGTAATATTTCGAAGAGTCGCCTCTTCTGTCAACTTCAAACTCCAAGGAAGTTTAAGGTGATGCTAGACCTTTAGCTAGGTACCGCGGGCTTGCTAACCACCCGTAGGTTTAGAAACAAAAATAAAAGACAAATTTATGTAAGTCAGTCTAGCAGACATATTGACCAGATACATACAGTGAAACCTCTCCTAACGGACACCTCCCATAACCGGACAAACTTTGTAGAACCGAGATTTTCATCAGTTTTTCAATACAAAATGTATTCTCATAACCGGAAGCGGACGCTCCATTAAAAAATTGTGCGCCAAAAGCCTCTCATAAGCGGACAGAAGCGTTAATTTTAATTAATTCGCCTTAATTGAAACTCACCAATGCTGGTAGTATTTCTTAATATTTCAACTCTGATTCGTATTTGTGTTAATGCCATTGAAAATTGTGATTACCGTGTTGGGAATTGCATAGAACTTGCTGTTTATTTGAAGAAATTGTTTGCTTAGCTAGTGTTGTCACCTTATGAGTCTCAAAATGGCACAGAAAAAAATATTTTATCAATTAAAGAAAAATTAAAAGTACATGTACTTGATTCCTTAAATACTTGACATTGCCGGTTTGAAGTATTTTACTTTTAAAAACTTTTAAAATCATTTTGAAGCTCAAAGGCCCAAATTGAACTGATATAAGTTATAGCAATATATTCTGAATAAAGTTTTTCAACCACAAATCACTAGTCTAGCATTATAACATAAAGAAAATATTTAAATAATAAATGTGCACCTCTTATAAGTGGACACCTCTCTTAACCAGAGAAAAACTCTGCGACAGTGAGTGTCCGGTTATGAGAGGTTTAACTGTATATAGTATGTCCATCCAACTCACCAGTGTTGCCGAATTTACTTTACGCAAAGCTTTAAAATTATACAAAGCTTTATAAAAACACATAAAAAAATAATAGAGCAGCGGTTAGTAGTTCAATTCGAAAAGAAAACTATTCGAATTGTATGTTATTTACATTGCGATTGGAAAGCATTTTCTTGGAGTTTTACATGCACCCCGAGATGACAATTTATTCCTTATGTCTGGTAAACGTAAAAAGTTTAAACTACGAATGTTGCTCTTAATGTAGACATCTTTTCAAACGGGAAAGTGTTTTTAAATGTTATGAAAAGAGAAAACTGATCTTTATATTTACTTTTAATACAAAAGATATTTTTTATAGCAGAACACATTGAAAAGATATAATGCTGGTATTGCATTATTCTGAAAAAAGTTACAAATGTATATGTATTGGTACTTTTAAAATGTCACCATCAAGCTGTGAAAATTAACTCTAATTTGGTACTTTTTATAATAAATAAAATTTTAAGCTTCTTCTAATCGTTGTAGTACTGCTCAAAGGTATCTTTTTCAAAAAGGTAATTTTTCAAACGGACTATTTACATATTATAAAAGTTGGGTTTCAATCCTTTTTTTTTAAGTAGTATTTGAAAGAACTTATCATTACTTTATAGCACTGGAACAAGCTTAGTAGACAACACAGCCTTATTGTTTGTATTTCATTTTATTATTATACTTTTCTTTGAACACGTTTCAACGAAAATAAATGCTTTGAAAAAATTCAGATGTAAAGCAAATTTAAAAGAAAATAGGGGAAAAAAATGCGGCGTTTATTGCAAGGTGCAAATACGGACTGTCAATTTTTGCTTTGCAACATCGCATATTTCGATGTCACGTCTAACGTTGAAAAAGTATATTTGTTATGAGTGCGTCTTTGTTATATTTATGCAACGCCAGTCAGAATGAATAAAGATTATTTATATACACTTGTTGTATGGTTTGGAAAAATTAGTATGTATAAATCGAATAAAAAAAATATCTTGTTGTATAAAATAATTTTTGTAAAGGGTACTTGGTTTTGTGAGTTTGTATTTTCGTAATTATCAAACATTTTTTGGGAATTATTGTATAAATATGAAATTTTTTTATCTTTTTAAAATATTTGGTTGAAGGTCTACTGATGAGTAGCAACGAAATGTACATATAGACCATAGATGCCCATTTCACAAAACAATTGTGCATAAAACACACCACATTCTGCTTTATGCTCTTTAATCATTCATGAAGTCAACACGTTTAGAAGCTGTGTTGATATTTCTTCAATACAGTGTGTAAGATAACTTTCTTAATATAAAGTAGAAGATCTTTTTTGGGTTTTCGTGTATACAATTCTTCCGTTAAATTTCAAACAGCGCAGTTAACACTTAGTAAAACGGAAAAGTTTTGTTACATTTTGTTCTTTATAAATTTTAAAAGGTAAAATTTAAAAATTTTTTACTTTACCAAGTAACCAAATAGAAAATTTATTCTGAACTGCATTATTATACATTTCTTACAACCAAAATATATCTTGTGATAATTTTTTTATCTTGGACCAGTGCTCAGGGGCTATCCCCTACATATACAATGCATTGCACTGGAACTAGAGAGAGGGATAGGGTAGAGAATAGACAGGTGGTGGAAGTGGTAGGAAGATAGAGCTCAATTCTTGCACAACTCTGCAGTTGCGAGTTAATTATAAAGCAAAGTTGCGACGTCTCTGATGGTTTTTTTGACGCATTGTTAATTTTTTTTAAGCTAATGAAGACATTTTCTTTATTATTTTACTTCGCCGACGTTTTATTGCTGAAATACCGATGAAGGAGGGTGCTGTAGCACAGAAAACTCAGAAAAAAATTTTTCTGATTTGACCTGGCTGGGAATCGAACCTGGGTCTTTCTGGTTGCAGAGCCAACACGTTGACTACTCGCCATAATTTTTCAGCTCATTTTTGCCTGTCACTGTATTTCAAAGTTCTACCACCAATACAGCTGCAGAAAATTTTTGGCCAGCTTTGATATAGGGTTAATCATACAGCAAGTATAACTAATATAATATAAATTATCGAAATATTATAATCTAATAATAGTTGTAAGAAATAAATGTAACACGCATACACATTTTAGTATTCTTGGCAGTTAATTTAAATCCAAATGGAAGCGCAACACTTTTCGCTAACACTAACATTGAAAAGCGAAGTTGGTAAGTAGTTGAGATGGAAATTTTACTATCGACCTTTTAGAAAAACATTTAACACGATAACAATGAGTACTAGATATTATTATATGACTTATTTAAATTATTTACAAAATTATTTATTTTATTTTCAGAAAGTTATTTGTCAAGTTATTTAATGGCGGTTAAAATATTTTTTTAATTCTGTATTCGTTAAAGCTCAACTACAGTACAATCATAAATATCTTATACTTTAAAAGATTTTTGTTATTTAGACAACAATAAAAACAAAAAATTAAATTGATTACTTATTTATTATAATTCTCCAAATTCGAAAACCACCAAAATCTTAAAAGCCAATTTCTTATTAGTGTCTGAATAATTAATACTGCCGAAGTTTGCAATAAACTATATCTTATTTGGTTAAAGAATTTAGTTAGAATTTTTAAACTATTTTTTCGAATTCCGCAGCACCAAAACCATATAGATTGACCACCAAAAAATTTTGTCCAGCTAGATTCGGGATTCGTTTCTCTGTGCGCTGTGGAACTATGCAGTTTTCAAGTTTGAGTTATTAAACGTTTTTCCTGTGTGCAATTAAAAGTACAATTTTGGTGTTTTAAGAATTCGTTGTCGGCGTTTTCTGAAGTGAAAATTAATTTTATAATAAAATGCAACCTTCAACTTATATGCACATACGTTGTGTTTTTATATAAAATTTGTATTATTTGTCCTAAATTGTTTTCACTCGTGACCCTCTATAATTTATTGAATTTCGGAAAAGAATTTACGATAAATAGTTGTGAGTTAAGCCAACATCTATATAATGTCGGATTATCAGGTAGCTCTTAAAGTCTACAATCAACCACGATCACCGCAAGATGGTATGCGAGTACATGGGCCTGGTCAAGACGTTAGGGGGCTTCTATACCGTTACAATTGGCTACGTTCTTAGGCATGGGGTTTATCAGGGTAATGAGATGGTGGACTATCTAACGAAGCGGGGGGAAACTTTGGCCACGAGTCATTCTGTGGACTTGCAAAAGGCCACATTTCAGTGTAATGTGTTAGAATTGTCGTCGACAAAATTAAGAAAAGTTTCATAAGAATCGGTTAAGTATAAGTAGTTGAAAAGAATTATTTATTTAAATGGTTGTTGTACTTCCTATTTTTTTATTGTAAATTTTTACTGTGATGGTATTAAAGGGCTGCACAACATGTTATGAAATACAAATTTCACTACTATGCAGTAGTTTCAAACACTGTATTTTACTTCAGTCTTTACAAAAAATCAAGTACTTCACTTCAACATTTCCAAACAAAACAAATACTACATAATTTGAAAATTTGTGTGAATATAAATTTAAATTTAAAACCCAAGACACAAACCATTTATTTTAGTGAAGCTCTTTTTCTACTTAACAGAGTACTGTTAAGCACTTAACAGCGGTACATTTCAAAAAATCGCTTTATTCAAGGCCTATTTTCTAAACTCCCAAAATTATTTGGGTAATATGACCTTTTCTGCTCGTTACAGGACCCACTGATGCACCATTTGTATATAGTGGGATATGTTTTTTTTTTTTTTTTTTATCTTGGACCAGTGCTCAGGGGCTATCCCCTACATATGCAATGCATTGCACTGGAACTAGAGAGAAGGATAGGGAAGAAACAGACAGGTGGTGAAAGTGGTAGAAAGATAGAGCTTAATTCTTGCGCAACTTTGCAGTTGCGTGTAAATTATAAAGCAAAGTTGCGGCGTCTCTGATGTTTTTTTTTTTGACGCATTATTTTTAAGCTAATTGAGCCATTTTATTTATTATTTTACTTCGCCGACGTTTTATTGCTAAAATACCAACGAAGGAAAGTGCTGTAGCACAGAAAACTCAGAAAAAATTTTTTCTGATTTGACCCGGCTGGGATTCGAACCTGGGTCTTTCTGGTTGCAGAGCCAACACGCTGACTACTCGCCATCAGCACCCCACAATGGCCACTAATCCCCTGAAGAAATGCAATTCAAAAAATCGCTTTATTCCAGCTCATTTTTCTAAATTCCCAAAATTATTTGGGTAATACAACCTTTTCTGCTCGTTACAAGACCCACTGACGCACCATTTGTATATAGTGGGATATGGGTAGTATTGTCCATTTTTCCACAATGGCCACTAATCTTCTGAAGAAATTCAGTTAAAAAAATCACTTTATTCAAGCTCATTTTTCTAAACTCCCAAAATTATTTGGGTAATACGACCTTCTCTGCTCCTTAGAGGTGTCTCTGAAGTACCATTAACATGTAGTGGGATACATCTGGATGTCACCACATTTCCGGAATAAACAATTATTATCACACTTTCATCAAATGTAGTAGCGCTGTTAAGTGCTTAACAGTGCTCCATAATATTTAATTTCTTATTAAAACTTGGTTTTCACATGACATGTAATACTGTTACCAAAAAATTAAAAAATTTTAAAGAACGAAACATTAAAACATTCATCACATTTAAGTATTAAGTGCTGTTTTGAGAAAACCAATCCTTCGTGTATTTATATTGATATTCCATACCAAAAACAAAATAAATTTTGTAAACAAAATTGAAGTAGAACCATTACTTCAATTGGTGTTACTTCAGCGATGTTCTACTTCAATTTCATTCTATTTTCGTTGGTTCTACTTTTACTTTTTTCTGTTGTTTTGTAATATTATACAGTATTTGTTTATATGTATAAAACATTCCGGCATTGAAGTGTTTGTTTTGAAATGTGAAAGATGGGTAGTGCTTTAAATTATGACGATGTTTTGTAAGACATTTTTATTGTGCTTGCGCAGCCCTCTAGATGGTATCTCAATGAGTGTATGAGAAAAAATAATATTTAAGTGGAAATGTTTTGAAATTTTGTTTAATATCGATTGCCTTAAATCGTGTCTATGGGCTACACTCGTTTCGCATTGCTGAGTAGAACCCCGTTTTTTTTTTAAAATTTTCACATATTTCATGTTTTTGAGATAGTCATAAATGAAAACAATCTGTAATAGAAAGATTTTTCGTGCGCGTTATTTGGCAACAAAAATTTTTAATTATTCACGATTCAAAATAATTATGATTCACAACCACTGTGCCCATTTTAGCATTTCTGCAGCTAAAGTTAGTATTTTTTTGTTGAATTTTCATTTATCTAATGTTTTTAATAATATAATGATCAAAATGTTTACCAATATAATTTATAAAATTTTCGGTATTTTAGTAATGTGTAAGATGTAACCATTGAAATAATGTGAACGTTAATCTGACAGCACTGTGCTTTTATGTTAGAAAATGAAATGTTAGAAATGTTAGAAAGTAAACTCCGCTATAATATACGATAGAGAATATTATAGCTTTCGCAAAAGGTAACATCATATGAATGGACGAGCCACAAGGCCCCAATAGTTCTGGACACATGTATTTTAATACAAAAAACGCGTTATATGAAAACTCTTTTTGTTAGTTACATTAATTCGTAATGAAATTTTTAGTTTAATAATGCGGATGTTTGATGGGTTTTAAGTGGAATGAACCTTACAAAAACAAAACAAAGAAATATGATGAATGCAATGGTTAAACGTATGTTGTAAAATGTGATAAAATCATATAACACATATCACATAATCATGTACTACAGATAATAGTAAGGACCCCTTAAAAATTCTTTAATTTTCCTAAAATTTCTGATATTTACAAAAGTAAATAAAGCAAAAATTTTTAAATGAACACAAACATTTTTTTTTATCTGGGACCAGCACTCAGGAGATAACTCCTACACATGCGAAGCATTGTGCTGGAACTATAGGAAAGGGAAAGTAGGAGAAACGATGGGAGGTGAAGCTTAATTAATTATTTTGCAGCTCTGCTTTTGCACGTTCTTTGTTTTTTATACTCGTAGCAGTGCTGAAGCTTCGGTTTGGTAGCCATTTTTATTTTTATTTTACTTCGCCGGAGCTACACAATACCGACGAAGGAGGGCGTTCTGATGCGATTGTGCTATCAGCTGAAGCCGGTATTGTTCAGTGACCAGTGACTATGCATTCGCCACTGAAACCTTCCGACAACAACTGACACACAAAAACACACTAAGGCACATCAGAAAAATTATAGATGTTTATTTTTATTTAATAATTTTAGTCTGAAACTGGGGTTGAACACCGTTTTTGGTTTTGTAGTCAACGTGCAGACTACCATCCATCGTGCCATCGCCACCTTCATTTTAAATTTAACATTAAAAACTTTAATTTAAATTTTAATTTTAATTTTTTCGTTTGTTGCGCTTATTAATGGTTTTTTCCTTGGTACGCGGATATGGAGTCCGCTATTTCGCAAACAATTAGCACATTAATATTGTGGTAAGTTTCCAAATTGTTTCGAATTTCTATGGCTGTTGTTTTAGGATTTTTACTAACAACACTTTTTAAATATCGCTCAACTCGTAGGGAAATTTTTGTGTGGACGTCCAGTTTTTGGTTTGCTTGCTAGGTATTGAGACTCAGAAAAATTATCTTATTTGAGTCTGCACTGTAGACTTGACGTGTCGAAGAATTTTAGTAGTCTTTAAGTATTTCTTAACAAATTAACCTTTTAAGACTTTCCGTATATTATTTTTTTTTCAAATCAGCTTAATTTTAAAAAGTACCGCGTACTATTTGGCAGATTAAGTGCTAAATTACAACAAGCAGTAAATTACCCGGACTTTTTGTAGTTTGTTTTTGAGAATGTGCCCATGCCTTGCAAATGCAAATATCGATCAGAAATCCAGGGTTATTCTTAAACTCCAATTATTAGAGGCAGTACGTACAATTATCTCTGTGACTGAAGATATTATACCGATAATATGAATCAATATTCAGAATCTGATGAATATTAATCTGATGATGTACTTAATACGTAATAATTAATAAATAATTTATTTACATATAAATTAAGGTATACGAGTATAAATAACTGAAATCCTTTTTATCGTTCACATTAATCGTGCAGTAATATATAAGGTACATAATTTTAAGTATATATGTAAAAATATACACAAACATGTGCTATTTAATTTAACGGTTTATTCTTGCAAACACATTGGCTTCAAAACATTTGATCTAGAACATAACACGATGTTGAGACATGCACCTTTATTGAGATTTTGCAATAAATATCATTATTGAGCTAGTATTCCATACATTACATTGAGCAACAAGTACGATGTTGTTATAAACATTGAGTAAAACTTGAAATGCAAAATTATCTCAATTAAAAATGCATGTCTGAACATAGTATAAAGTAAAATCTGAATTAATATTTTTATTTTGTGTTTCTTTGATGTTTGATAAGTTTGTCAGTCCGTGTATAATTTGATAAAGAAGCACGACCACCTCGTTTTTTTTACTTGAAATTTTAGTTCAAAAACTTCCATAACTTCGAAACGGTTGGATTGTTTTCGGTGAAATGTAGTTCGTGTATGTAACTAGGCAGACTGCGTACTTTAAATACCCTTTGGACCTGCTAGGTTGCGCTGTGTTCATTTTATAAGCTAAATCTGTTAGGGTTAACCGATTTCTATAAAATTTAGTACGTTTGTTCAATTTAACATATACATATAAATATTTCGAACTGCAAAAATTGCTCCGTATATCAGCCGAATTTTGGTCCACCTAAATGTTGAACTGATTCGATGACATTTGGTAAAAATGTTCAGATAGGCATGTGGACAAATCTTTGCGCCAATAAAAGTTGGTCTAGGATAGTAGACTCGAAAAATTTGTCAAAATCTGGTCCGCCTAAATGGTTGATCTGATTTCGGTGAAATTTTGTTTGAACGTTGAGTTGGTTATTTGAAGTTATACAGTAGTCTGAAAGAGCTGGTCCGAAGGTACTACCAAACGAGTTGGAGGAAATTCAGACGACTATGGTATATAAGGTGGGGCAGTGAAGGATATCTTAAATTCGGTACAGGCGTACTGTACTGTTTTTTAGCACTTCAATTTTTTTTATATCTTTAAGCTTTTTTTAAAGTCAGTTTAGCTGCAAACATTTTTAGCATCTGGTCACACTGTTCACAACTCAACTAAATAAATTTTTTGTATTATGATTCACAACCAATTTTACTTGTTATTGTCATGTAACACATAATACGAGTAAAGATTTACCACAAGTTACAGATGAGGAAAATTTACTTTTCAAAGGCTTGTGCTTACAAAAGCAGATAAATGCTGCTGAAAAACATATATGTACTTTTAGTGAGTAAAACTTCATAAAAATATACATTTTTGATACTCTCTTTGCAACCATATATCTCCAAAAGTATTGCACTAAGCTTTTTTCCGTAATATTTTCTTCCCACTTCCTTGATATGCGTATTAAATGAAAAAAATTTCTGTAGAAGAAAATCAAAAATAAAATGAAATGGGCACTTGTCGGCAAACCTGCATTTTGAAAAGGGTACTTTTTTATTTTTTGGAAAAGGGACTATTGATAACAATAAAAGTATCCAAATTTGATGCATATGACATACCGTAACAATATCTATACAAAAGTGGGCAAGATTAGATATGTTGCTGTGGGGTAGCGAAGCGCACCGGGTTAATCTTATATATCTTAACCAAACAATTAAAAACTGAGCTTATCTTTTAATTGTTTGGTTAAGGCTTTAAGTGTGTTACCCTCATTGTTCCTCAATATTTCGTTTTATTCGCTAATATTTTACGATTACAAAAGTATTTACATTAGATGCAGATATCTGCAGATGCGCTTGTAATACTTCACAATGTATTCTAAGCTCGTAGCTATAAAGGAGTTTTTTATTTCATTGCAGGACATAGAACGCTGTCATGCTCACAGAAGTCAGCCTTATTAAAATCAGCTATCGATTTACTTGGTTAAATATGAAAATGATGTATCTTTCGATCTATGGATTGGTTTTTTGTTTGTGAGCTTTTTCTACATTAAAGCCAAGAAAATAATTGAAGTCAGTTTTTTTTATCTAAAGACACCACGAGAAAAATTTTAGCTTATCATTATCATAATTTGCAATTTTTAATTTTAGGAAGGGGTGGAGATGTTCGTAGACTTGTCAAACCACGCCCACTTTATGTGTAACAGTTTTTATTCCTAACCTACCTCACAGTAAAAGTTTTATTACATATGTCGACTAGAACTATTTTTGGGCGCTCTTACCATATAAATGTCACCACTCATGGGAGGCTTTGTTCTTTGTTCGTCGTATCAAAATACAAAACAATTTATCATTTTATTTCTGAAGCTGTATTAAACTGCAAAATTGTACTATAAAGGAACACAAAATTTCTGAAAGTAAACTTTGTGTGGCTAGAATTGAAACAAAGGTTTAAAGAAAGTTTCTAAGACTTCGCAAAGTAAACGTTCATCGCCTAGAAGTGATGTAACGAAGATAACTAAGGGAACAGCAGATTGATAGTTGAGTTGTGTTGTAATTCATAATTATATAACTACAACACAACTACCAATTTAGTTGTGAATCATAAAAGAGTAGTAATATTATTCTGAAAATAAAAAATTAAATCTTATATTCCTCGTATTCGTTCCGATCTATTAATTAAAAAAAATGGTATTTGTCTGCCGATGAATGAATGTATTTTAAGAGATATATATATGAACATTTTGATTTAAAATACATTTCAAAAATACTAAAACCATTTTTTACGAATATCGCGGGATATGAATATAAGTACTCCGGAGATGTACTGCATTATGTCAACATACTGTTACGGTTTTTAACTCAGCTCATTGAGATTGAAGCGAGAGAACACTTTACCGTGTATTAATAAAGTCACAATTAAGGTAGCAGCATACTCCCTAGGTATTAATATTTAAGTTTTGGTTAAATAATTTTAAGTATGCAATATAGTCTCTTATATTTTTGACATTAAATAAAATTTGTTTAACGTAAGTTTGTAGTAAAAAATTTAAAAGAGAAATATGATTAAGCAATTTAAAAATGGTATGAATAACATGTTGTTAACTTATATACAGGATGTCTGGTAACAGATTTATATTTTCAAACTTAAATAAAAAAAGTAATAACTGACAAAAAGTTGTATTAAGAGCATTGAAAGATAGAATGGAAAAAGGGATTTTAATTTTTTAAAGAGTATGTCAACCAGATCATTCAGATCCTTTTTTATAATTTCATGAATAATTGTTCGCCGAATACCGAACTTTGAACAACATTTTCGACGAACAATTACGTAAGAATCATTACTCTTAAAAAATATCTCCACAGCGAACGCGCGATGCTCACTCGACCACTGTGACATCGGGACTGACAAATCCGCACAACAATTCCAACGGTGCCGCCCTCCTTCCGCACCGTTTATTACTTTTTGAAATAATCGTATTTAAAAATATAAATTTGCCACCAGACACCTTGTATAATAGTGAACTTATAACGAATAGTTTTTCTATATTTTCATTTTTAAAAATATATGTCATAAGAACGGTCATATAACTAACAGTGAAAAATATATGTTGTGTATATAAAATCTTCAAAATTTATAAATGAAGTGTTGTTTAGTTAAACAACATTTCTATATTAAGCACATTGATCTCGAAATCGCGAAAAATCAATCCCTATTAGCAGAAATACACATATGTATTGTAAAAAATTGTGTTTTTCATTGCAAGTTGGAAGTATTGCATGTTATGGCTTTGTGGTTTGAAATTTGTGTGATTCGATCAGATCAGAATATATACCCTTTATTGTCCATTTCTCTTTAGCGGAATATTTTTAACTTGGACCAAAGAAACTGGAACATTGTGAACAGTTAAGAATCAAAGAAAAGGCAAGACAAGTTATAATGAAGAATCGAGAAATATATAATAATACTCAAGAGAACTACCGGTATCTGTGTGTGATATGCTAAATCCTTCGATCTTTCGATATTGTATAAGGCCCTTTCACACTATAATACAAGTCGTACGACGTTCATAATACTTTGGGAGAGAGAAATCTAATGAGATTTGCTGCGACTGCCAAAAAACTAAAAGTAATATTAGCTTTTGCTTACACACTATCACAATTGAAATAAAATGAAAAGTATTATTACTAAGAATAAAACCGGTTTAGAAGCAAATGACTTTTTTTTTTTGTTTTGTTATATTCTTTGGTTGCTTACACAAAAACACATCCCTGATAAAATGAAAAGTATAAACTTTTTGAAAATTTTTAAAAAATGTTGAGAGCCATTCGACTGTCAAATTCACATCCGTATTTTGATCAGATTAACATATTGTTTTTACACTATTATACTTTCCCATTTGATTTAAGTTTTTGACATGTCGTATTACTCAGTATTACAATGTAAAAGGGCCTTTAAGAACACAACAATTGCCCACGATGAGATATATTTTTTTTTGAATTCTACAGAACTTTTTCGTGCACGTTGGCAATAATTTCGGGACAATGTCCAACTTCTGGTCGTCAGTATTCTAAGCGAAACGCTTTCAAGCAACCCAAAAATAATTCGCATATGACAAATTCAACCATGTAGAGGTACACAATTGAGCAGCGCGTTAAGATTGTTGAAGCGTTTTACAAAACTGGGCTTCGAAAATGAGGTCGGCCAAGCAGTTGCAGATTGCTCCCTATCGCGAGATGATTACGGACTTCTTGTGGCCAGAAACTGAGGACATGGACCTGGACGATATGTGTTTCCAACAGGATGGTGCCACTTGACACACAGCCAACGAAACAATGAGATAATACGGCAAATTACCGACATTCAACCTCAATTATATTCAGAGTCCGATAGAGGTATGCCACCGAAATCGTGGCGAGCATTTGACCGATATTTTGTTTCACACATAATAGTCATAGATCCTTCTATCATAATAAAAATAGTAATTCTATGAAAACTTTTTGTTTTATTTACAATTAACATCGTGCATTTTGGTTGGACCAACCTTTAGCTTTGCGTAACAAATAATTATCAGCATTAGTTGATTTACGTCAACATTGCAAACTAATCGTACATAAGGCGCCGCAGCCATGAACTTCCGAACTGTATCATAATTGGCCATCACATCATGGGACTGAGTTAAGGACAAAGTCGTGCGAATATGTAAAAACAAATTGCAACAAAATGTGCAATTGTGTGCCACACTGTCGTATATGAAAATTTTATAAATATAGCAAATTTTGTGTTCAGCTGCTGCAAAAAAAAAATCACATAGAAAATATTACTTTATGCAAATTAAAAAAAGAAATTAGCAAATCGGACAGGCGTGGTGACAAGTCTGACATACACATCCAATTTACATCCAGATCATCATACTTTGTCAAAACACTAAAATTTTTACACAGATGTAACGGATAAATGTGATGGTAAGTAAGGGCTTTGACGTACACGCCTTTCTATACTAGAAAAGTTGATATTACCAAGCTGAATCGGGAAATACTAATAAGGAAAATACAGGCTCAGTGGGAGAAAAGTTTCTGTTGGCGGAAGTAGTTCTCAATTGGACGCAGAAGTAGTTGCAATCTATTTGCCAAAAATTTTTTTGATGTGCTGATGTGTACATAACAACACCTTCGTCAATATTTGAATAATGAACGGCAAAGTATAACTAATACAACGACGATCTTATAAGTACGGGATGGAGCAAGCAGGCGGAGTACGGAGAGAGAAGTATGTAGTACGTTTGCCTTCTAGAAGGTCTCTGTACTCCTTCCTTTGAAGGCCTGCTGGCTCCATTTCATACTCGTATTTTTTTTCACTCGTTGTCATTGCGTGTCACTTTTTTCGACAAATGTTCTGATGTTTCCAATGTTTTATGTCATTGTGGTTGATTGTGTTTACAGCCCTTAACGTTTTATTTTTTTTTTGCAGAAATAAATGTAAAATCCACAAAGGTAAACTAACTACCTTTTCATTCATTCGGCTCAATGTATAACAAGTTGAATTTAATGAACACGTTCATTATTTAATAAACAACACTGAGATTCTTAGAAAATTTGCAGACAGTTGACGTTGTTTCTACACTATCGTTCATTAATTTTAAGTAATGTACGTTGATTTTAACTGATGATTCACGGAAATAGCACATTAATTTTTGTTTTCCTTGGGTCAATTTAACGTCCTCATTCCTGGTTTTTTAAAGCGATACAAAAAAATAGCAACAACAAGTAATCAAATCAAAGAGAGCATTCAGTAATTGTTATTCGTTTGATAAACAAGCGTGTGCCGATAATAAAAGTGAGTAAACAAGTCTTTAAACTTTAAACGGTGGATTATTATAATATGTATTCGCGTTTCTTATGTTACCAGTGATCCTTGTTAATTGATATTATATGTTTGAATAAATTCATTGCATGTGGCGCTGTCCACAAACTATAAGCTGAAGAAAGAAAAATTACATCGTTTTCTTACTGAAAAATATTATCGTACTACCAAATCAGGAAAAATTTATATTAAATATTGTAATTTTGAATGTAGCAGAAATACTGTGAAAAAAAATAGCAGATCCAAACGAATACTGAAGACGTTATTAAAACAAAATTTTATGTATGTTATTAATTAACTGTAATTAAATGAATAAAATTATACATTTTCATACATCGATTTAAAAGGTCCAGAAGGCAACACAGAGAATTGTATTAGAAGTCTTAGGTACGACAATTTAAATGAGGATGAATTCGAGAGCACTTGGCAATCTAGCACACTTTTAAAAATCTAACAATATTGCATAAACACCAACGAAGTGCATGTAGACATATTTTATCCATAACAAACAATGATGAAACAATGATTCACTGATGAAAATACATAAATTTTAATTTATATTTGAATTAAATATAAATAATTTTATATCAAAGAACAGGTTCATTGGATCAAAGAATCTAAATATACATATAAAGGGTGGTTAAATTTCAAGGGCCGATGTTGATTTTGAATAAAACACAAACTACTTAGGAAATTATTGTAATTTTATTTTATTATGATATATTGGTATTACTCAATTATGTATGGAACAAAATATCGGCCAAATGGGCGCCGCGACCACGGCGGCACACCTCCATCCGATGGTCAAAATTTTCGATGACCCTGAGGCATAATGGAGGTTCTATGCCGTTAATGTGCCGAATTATCTCATCCTTTAGCTCTTGAATTGTTGCTGGCTTATCGACGTACACCTTTTCTTTCAAATAACCCCAAAGAAAAAAATCCAACGGTGTCAAATCACATGATCTTGGCGGCCAATTGACATCGCCATTACGTGAGATAACACGGCCATTGAATTTGTTGCGCAAAAGAGCCATTGTTTCGTTAGCTGTGTGGCAAGTGGCACCGTCCTGCTGAAACCACATATCGTCCACATCCATATCTTCCAATTCGGGCCATAAAAAGTTCGTTATCACCTCACGATAGCGAACACCATTCACAGTAACTGCCTGACCGGCCTCATTTTGGAAAAAATACGGCCAGATGATGCCGCCAGCCCATAAACCGCACCAAACAGTCACTCTTTGTGGGTGCATTGGTTTTTCGACAATCACTCTTGGATTCTCATTCGCCCAAATGCGGCAATTCTGTTTATTGACGAATCCACTGAGGTGAAAATGTGCCTCATCACTGAAGATGATTTTCTTCGAAAATTGATCATCCACTGTTGCCGTGGTCGCGGCGCCCATTAGGCCGATATTTTTTCCATACATAATTGAGTAATACCAATATATCATAATAAAATAAAATTACAATAATTTCCTAAATAGTTTGTGTTTTATTCAAAATCAACATCGGCCCTTGAAATTTAACCACCCTTTATATAGCTGAATGTGTGTTTGTTTGTTTTTGTGTTTGTACCTTATAGGAGCCAAGCCGCTGGACCAATATTCCTGAAATTTTCACACCATATAATTGGGACTCTTGAATGAATTATAGGCTATTTTTTTTAATCACGCCCATCTTTACGCCTACTATTTTCGATAGGGGGGAAATTTCTGCCCCTCCGAAACTACATAGCCGATTTTGATGAACTTTAAAATTGGATGTATTTGAGTTTTAATTAAAGACACATTGGCAATTGTGCCACTCCGGGAAGGTTATAGGGTATTACTTTTTTTAAAACTAGGACAACGAGGGATGGTAGGGGCAATTTCCACGCCAACGAGGCCATCTAACCGATTTTAATGAAATTTAAACTTATTTATATTTTTATGCCTATAAATAGAACCAGAAGGCGACGTAGGGGTAAGATATGTCCTTCCGAAACTGTATAACCGATAGAGATAATAACGGGAACAAAGCCGCGGGTAAAAGCTAGTAAAGTTATAAAATTCAATAAATATATTGAGCCATGGATGGAGTATGGATTCTTAACTTTAACGAAGCCATACGTTGAAATCAATAAATGTGTTTCTTATGTGAACCATTAGGAATAAATTCGTTGAATCAATAACTTTTTTCGTTGGTTCATGTACCTTTGTGGTTCTGTGTGTTACTTCCAGTTGTAAAGTACATACATATGTATAGTACACAGCGGAAATATTTATAAACCAATATCCACGATTATACGAGAATCTGCTGAATTCATGCATAACGTCTCTCAGTCAATTGACATGATGTCAGAAGTAATTTTCAACAGCATACATTTGCTACTTTTTGTGGAAATTGTACAATTAAAATTTCTATGTGCGTTAGTTATATTTCAATTAAAAAAGAATTTAATAGCGTATTTTCCACTAATAAATCTAAGTAGAGTTTGTTACCATATAAATGGGACTTTAATGCTCTTATATTGGGTATTTCGGCCACTGTGCTGTGGTTGCCACGCAAAAACTGTAACAATTGTAGAATAGAGATGAAAACAGTGAAAACGGATGATAAAAAAAAATTTTTTTTCATTAACCAGCACTCAGGAGATGACCCCTACATATGCGGTGCATTGTGCTGGAACTAGAGAAAAGGAATAATAAGAGAAATGATAGGAAGTGCTATCTTACAACACTGCTTTGCACGTTATTTTTTTTACAGCACTGTTGTAGTTTCGCGGATGTCAAGGAGACGTATTCAATTTTGAAGCTTCGTTTTTAGTAGCCATTTTTAGTAATTATTTTATTTTGCCGGTGCTACACAATACCGACGATCTAAAATAATTGCTGGATAAATATTGGACTTTCTGTTGTAAAAGCGATGTTATAATAAAACGTATTAGTTTTCAAGATATTTTTTAAATTTATTTTGTTAGAGAATTGGATTTATAAACTTTTTCTAAATTGAAAATACATGAATAAGGCCACACATATTTTTGTAAATAATTAATTCACTTAGGGGGTTCTTATTACAATAATATTATATTTATAACAATATAAATTAATTAAGTATGGGATAATTCGTATCATAAACTTTAGCAAAAGTTTTCGTTGGGTTACCGAAATAAACGGCTGCAAAAACTAAAGCAAAAATCAAATTACTGTACAGTAGGGTGGGTCATGAAAATTATATTGGAAATTATTTTATTTTTAGCATTAAAACGTTGCATTTTATTCTCAGATACATAGGAAAAATAATTTTAAAAACATTGGTACCTACTTTTAGTCCTTTCTCGCAGCATAAAAATTTTGATAATAAGATCAAATCTATAAATTTTGTAAACACCATATCAGCAACATAAGACATTTTTCATACTTGTTGTAACTAATTACACTCAAAACAACTACTCAAAACACAAATTTAGGATGAAATTATAAGGCCAAAATTTAAATTTGTAGGTTTTTGCCACATCATAATTAAAAACTATTTTCTAAGCTAATTTGAGGTCGCTGAACACGATTATATAATTTATTTAATTTTGTTTAATTCGCGTTTTGGTGATATTCGCGAAAAATGGAGAGTAAGTAGATTCTTTCAGTAATTACCACGATTGTATTCCGATTAAAAAAATGTATTAAGTTACAGGTCTTGAAAATGTAAAAAAAGTTTATTTTTAAACGTATCATTTGAAATTGCTCCATTACAATGAAAAATTAAATACTGAGTATATTTCATTCGTGGTGTATTTCAAATATAATCTTGAGATCTATAAAATTTGTAAACTGAAACAAAAATTAAGTAGAAAAAGCCGAATATTTTTTTTATATAAAATTTCTTTAATTTATTGAGCCCAAATATATCTACATTTCGACCTTCCACCAAATTCCTGACATTTCTTGTATATACATATAAAAACTCCCAAAACATCTGAGAATTTTTGAGTATACAAACAGAATAAACTAAGTACACTCAGCAAAATTTACACTGTGCTATAGCAAAATTATGCAGGGGTCTCATGTACCAATTCTGTTTTGTTGGACTCCATAGAGAACGAAAATACCTTTAGTTTTTTTAGGCCACTTCGAAAAGTGATCTTATAACGGTAAATGTAGTGAAAAGCGTTTTTTTTAAGATTTAAAGGGTCATAACTTCTTTGTTTCCCAAGCGATTTCTATAATTTTTTCTTCGGTTTGAAGGATATTAGCTTTTAAACAATGCATACTTTTCAAAGAATCGTATGATAGTATCCAACAGATATTATTTTACGACCATTGCACATAATGTTGGGCTTGATAAAATAATTCGTGAAAGCACTTGATAAAAATGGACAACATTCAAATACCTTGAACAAGTTTTTCCACGAATATAAGGCGGAAAATTAAAAGAAGGTAAAAAGTATATTATGAACGCAAGCAGAATAAAAACAAAGTTTTAATCAACAGGTGTCTTTATTGGTCCGCACATACGGAAATTGGTAAAAGATGACAATTTCATGCAACAAATGAAACTTGCAGGAAAAAATTCATGGAACGGTTTTTTTCAGTGTGTGAAATTTTTCTTAGAGATACAAAAAGTGAAAATTATGAGCAGATAGTAAAGAATATGCTGCATGCTCATTTGGAAAGATTTCCATCCAACTTAGAACAGATGAGTGATGAGCAAGGTGAACGCTTTCACCAGGAAATATTTAGAATTGAACAGCGTTATATAGGAAAAATAAAATCAGTATGCTTCCTAACTACTGCTGGTCTTTAAAGCGCGATACTGACAGCGACGAAATGCAGAGAAAAACATGTCATTTTTAAATAAGAAACCAAAAAGTCAAAGCACAAAGTCTTTTATTTTGTATTGTAATTTCCCATTTTGGAAAGCTAATTTAGTGTTCTTTTTCCAGAATAACGAATATATATTGTTTGGTATCTAATAAGAAAGTTAAAGCCTGAGCAAAACGTTTTTTTTTCACTTCAACCAGTATAATTTAGCCATTTATTAACCGATTTACAAAAAGTATGCATTGTTTGAAACATAATATCATATCCTTCAATTTGAAACTTTAATAAAAACACGTTTTTCACTATATTTACCGTTATAAAATCACTTTTCGAAGTGACTTAAAAAACTAATAGTATTTTCGTTCTATATGGACTCCAACAAAACAGAATTGGTACATGAGACCCCTGCATAATTTTTTTCTCAACTTTTGTATCACAGTGTTATTTTATACAACAAAAATTTTTTATTCGATTTTAAATCTATTTAATTTTTCTAAACCATTTTACAATTACAATTACATTGCTTGACTATGATTGCATTTAAAAGGCAAAATTAAAAATTAAATTTCAATATAAGTTTACCCATAAATAAATAATTGTAATTAATTTTTATTAAGAATAATGGATTTATTTTAAAGTATAAAAAATTTTGTATGAGAAATAATTCGGTTTTTTTCAATTAATTGTCAGATCTCGTTGTTTTTAAATTTATTTTATTCACCACAAAAGTGCTTTTCGGTGTAGCCTTAAAATAACTAATTGGAAAAAATTGTCATACAAATTAAGCCCTGGTTGAGGGCTAAAAGATATGTCGAAATCAAATTAAAAAATAGTTTTTGTATTTTAATTTTAATTTTTTTTTTAATTTAGGTAGATGCAACATTTTGGAGGTATTCGAAATTTATTGGATGAATTTTTTCCATCATATACCGACAATCCACCCTCCTGTACAGCTTTAAAATTATTTTGCACATATTTCTTGAAATTGGCAAGTCTTTCAAAATTGTAAATACAAATACAAATAAAAAATATAGATTAATTAAACCTTTAACCACTAAGATCGTCATAAAAAAATTCAGTGTTTTCCGCGCTAAAACATTATAACATGTAACTTATGCAAGACTTCTAAGCTTTCGTATAGATCTTCCATTATTCAATGAAAACTATGCCTTTCATTCACATACTTGTACTGCAACTTAAGAAACCCATAACTCGGAAGCTAAAAGTCACCCTCATTTTTTTATTTTAGTTTTTTTTTCTTACATTTAAATTTTCTATAGGATGGAAAACTTTTCCTTTCTGGGAGGGTGCTCAAAACTTTATTTGTTCCCGTTCTTCCCACCGAGTGCTTCTAAGAAACATTTGCTCCGCTAACGGACTTCGTGCTTTGCAACTTTAAACAAAAATATTAGATTATAAAGAAATTTGAAGGAACTGGAAGCGTTACAGATATGGCCAGGACTGTGTATCACCGTAATGTGCGCACTTGCGAACATATCACTTCTATTAGTGCAAGTGTGGAAATAACCGTTACCGTCAATGGCAAGCGACTTTTTTTGGCCCGCAATTACGAAAAAATTTATTTGAAAGCAATGGAATTGAAACACATGATCGCTGATATTTGTGTCTCCAAAAGCAGTATGTGTCATTTTTGACATAATAAAATTTTCCTTTGACGGTTTCTTCCTTGAATAACTTCAACATTTGAAGTACATTAAAACTTTTAAAAATTAAATACACATCTAATTGATGAAAATTCCAGATTAATAATAGAAAGAAAAAAAGTTTTTAACATTTTTATGTACGATTCTATAATGAGGATATTTTATTTGAATATGTCTTCATTTTCTTGTAGATATCATAAAAACGCTAAACTTGTCAAAAACGTATTTTCCATTTAACCAAAATTTATTTTAATTCGACAACTAAAATTTCCATAAACCATTTTCCATTTGCTTTCATATATTGTGTGTGTTCAAGGGCCTCGACTTACTCCTCAAAAATATAACGAAGAATTTCATACTAAAGTATTTTTTATACGAAGTAAAATAATAAATAAAAATGCTCCCATCAGCTTATAAATAATGCGACAAAAATAACATCAGAGATGGTGCACGTTGCTTTACACTTAACACGCAACTGCGGAGTTGTGCAAGAATTAAACTATCTGTGTATTCTCTATACTATCGCTCTCTATCTAGATCCATTACACATTATTGCATACGTAGGGGATATCCCCTGACCGTTAGTAATAAAAAGTATGCAAGATCTTCGAGAGCTACTGTGTTTTCTACTAACACACCCTTCTCAATGAAGTTTTTTATTCCTTCTCGGGATAGTAAGAGCATTTGGTCATTCTGACTCATCTAATAAGGCTGCTTTTCTATTTGCACTATTTGTTAAAAGTTCTAGAAAAACAAAACTGGGCTTGACGGAGTATTCGCTCTGTCAAAGATGAGCTCGTATACTTAAAAGAGTTTTAACGGCTATCGACATTAATACCTCTCTTGTAAGCAATCACTGGTATTGCTGCAGTGTTCGTGGACGCTAGTGCGTCCTTTGACTGCACTGTAACCCTTGTACCAGATGCTACAGTAACTCGGAAAATTAACACCATATAGTAATATGTTCTGCGCTCTCCAGAGCACAGACGATTTCCAAGATGTCTGAATGTATTATGGAGCATTTGTGTCAGACGTTATTGTGTTTGACGACTCATATCGGGATTTCTTAAATATCTTACCATAGGAATTGTTGTACAGAAAGTTTCTGTACGTTCTCCTACTATATGTAAAACATTTCTTAACGAGCTTCTGAGTGTACGTCAAATCCTCTTCATTATTTCGCGGATAACAGCACCATTTGCAAGTCGTTATGGTCCCGGAATATAAATCAAATACTGAATCGAGAATTCGAATTGTGTCATGTGAACGAGGTTGATTTTAACGTTGGTACGACCCAATTCTCTACGGTACGGCATAGATATTCTTAAGTATCTTAAGTTATTAATTTTTTTTCTCAGGACCAGTGCGCAGGAGATGTCTCCTGCATATTTAATGCATGCACCGGAAGTAAGGAAACGAATAGTGATAGAGATGATGGGTGGAGGAAAGAATCATTATTTTTTAAATTGGTTCAGTAAACTTGTTTTTTTAACAGTTCGTATTTAGAACAAAATCTTTGCAGAAGTTTTATTACTATGGTACGCGACATTCCCGTAGCTCTGGTCTAAGAGAAAAAATAGTACAAAAATATAGTATGTATATCGTATCGGGAAGATTGTATGTACAAACCTTTATCCAACATTTTGGTAAAAAAGATAAGAACGTAGGTCAATTAAAAAAATTGACAAAATTGTTGTCCGTTATCTTGAATAATACTCCTCACCAGAGACGCTGCATCCCTGCTGTAACAAAGATGTGTGTAAAAATGTTCTATATTCTATCAATTTACCACCAAAAAGAAGATAACGCACAGTGTCATCATTGTTGGTAAATACCTTAAAGGCCTCCGAGTTACTTCTTAAAAAAATATTTACGATACGGAATTCCCTGAAGTATTTTTATTAAAACTACAAACGGTTAGGATCATTGACGTAGGCACGAATGATCGCATCGTAACAAAATTTTGTGTCATATACACGCCTGCTTTAGTAATGGCTTTAGTTACACGGCTTAAATGCCAATATTGGATTTTAGAACGCTTTCTTGGTATCATAGGCCTAGGTCTTTGTTTGCCTCTCAAGTAAAATTTTAGTCTATTAATAGTATTTTCTTAAACAAAGCGAAAGTGTCACTTAAATGATAAAGACAACGATATTTTTTTGGCTAGCTAAACATATTACGTTACTTACATATTTAATAAAAAATGTCATTTCCAAAAGTATCAATTATTGTAAAAAAATTTTTTCTATATACAATTTAAATGAATTCACTTTCATTCCTGTTTATAAATACTTTGCTTTCCCATACATATGTATGTCATCATAAAAAAATTTAAAGCAGTATGAAAAAGTGTATGTGTATAACAAATACTCACCCGTCGGCCCAAAATTTGATTTATGGCAGCCGATTCTTTAAGTGTACACTCCGCTACTACTTTGGCACGCATTTCTTTCATGTATAGCATGAAAGCATTCAAGGGCTTCTTGATATGTGGTTTCTTTTTTTCCAATGAATTGTCCTTACAGTTATCATTTCCCTGTAAATTCGATGAATTTTTGTTATCCAGGTTCCTACAATATTGAAGAAAAGAACACAAATAATAAGATCTCAGATCTAGTGTTTAGTCATATTACTATTTTTATCACAAATCTAGTAAATTGCTTACATACATACATATGTATATTATTATACTATACGTTTTTGTCAACAACCGTTGTGATAATAAATACTTGCTCAATTCACAAGCTTAGACGTATCGTTTATCGCTTGGTAACAGGCTTTGTAGTGTCATTATTTAAACGTATTTTTGTTCTCATTTATATTTTCTTCTTCAACAAAAGTTGACATTTATTTGATTTGATAGCTCGAAATTAAACCAGAAATGGATTTTTATTTGATGGGAAGTAGTTAAGATGAGCAATTTTGATTAAAACAGTTTGAAAAGAAAGGAATTTAAATGAATCTATAATGTAATAGGCAAATACGTTTTTATAATCCTTTTTACGCCCGTACTACTGCAGGGATTTTGCAAACATATACATGATTTTAAAGCTTTATCTGCACATTTGCGCACAATCTTAGTGGTCTTTAAATCGGTTCAGTACTTTAGTTAGTAGTACGGCTATCAAATTATTATTGAGACCAAAGTATATTTTTCAAATAGCCGCATCTCTAAAACAAAACTACAACACCAAAAACAACAGGTATTTTGTTTGTGTAAAACTATCCAAATATGTCAAACTTGTTTTGTTACTGCTCTGATAAAAGTAAAGACACACAGGCTAATTTCATTATGTATGCCTTAATTGCTTATGCAACCCTCTCTCAAAATAAAGAAATTAGTAAAACTGTTAATGGCGCGCTTTCTCAAATTAAAGAAATGAGTAAAAATTATATTTGCGGGCATAAATGTAAACAAATTTTGACACCAGATGAGTTGATTTTACTTGATGATTATAAAGGGTGTCCGAACAAGAACGCAAGATTTAAATTTGGCGCCATTCGAAGTGTCATTGTTTGACATGTGAACAATTGTTATTGTTTGCTAGTAGAAGGTACGAGGTTAGTAAAAATGGAGCGCTACACGAATGAACAACGCATTCTCATTGTGAAATTGTTTTACCAAAATGGTGCAAGTTTTGCGATCAATTTGGGGTCACAATAATGCTCCAAAAGAGTCAACTGTAAAGAGATTAATGGATAAATTTGCCGAAACTGGGCCTGTTAGTGATGTAAAGACAACAACGCGCCTTCGACCAGGTCGATCGACCGAAAATGTCGCAGCTGTACGTGATGATGTCGCTCAAACTCCATCCACCTCAATTCGACACCGAGCTCAGCAAATTGGTGTCTCCAAATCCACTATGCAGCGAATTTTGACGAAAGATTTGCATCTTCATGCATACAAAGGTCAATTGACTCAGGAACTGAAGCCAGCTAACCATGGACAGCGAAGGGAGTTCGTTAATTGGGTATTGGAGAGACAACATGAAAATGCTGATTTTGCCGATAAAATCATCTTCAGTGACGAGGCCCATTTCCATCTTGATGGCTTCGTCAATAGCCAGAATTGTCGCATTTGGGGTGAGGAAAATCCTCGAGTTATTCACGAGAAGCAAATACATCGTCAACGTGTCACTGTGTGGTGTGGATTTTGGGCTGGAAAAATCATTGGACCTTTTTTTATGAAAATGAGGCAGGTCAAGCGCAAACAGTCAATGGTGTTCGGTATCGTGAAATGATAACCAGTTTTTTCGTGCCTAGAATTGAAGAAATGAATGTGGAGGGCATGTGGTTTCAACAAGACGGCGTCACATGTCATACAGCCAGAGAAACAATTCAATTGCTGGATCAGTCATTTCCCGGTCGTGTTATTTCGCGTTTTGGAGACCAGAATTGGCCGCCTAGATCGTGCGATTTAACACCATTAGACTTTTTTCTTTGGGGTTTTTTGAAGTCGATGGTTTACGCGAATAAGCCGACGACGACTCAAGCCTTAAAAGAGGAAATTGAACGCTGAATTAATGAAATTCCGCAGCATTTATGCAAAACGGTCATTGAAAATTTCATTAAAAGATCGCGTGTGTGCCAGCAAAGCCGCGGCGGCCATCTGCCCGATATGTTGTTCCATACATAACCTCATTCTGTCTACTTTACGATATAATAAAGTTTCACGATTTTTTTTTAAATATCTGTGTTTTATTTAAAATTTAAATCTTGCGTTCTTGTTGGGACACCCTTTATATGTGTCTACAATATGATAAAAATATGCACATATATTTGAAATGTAAATTGTTTCTTTCAATCTATATACATACATATATAAAAATGAATGTGTGTTTGTTTGTTTGTGTGTTTGTTTGTACCTTATAGGAGCCCAAACCGCTGGACCGATTTTCGTGAAATTTTCACACCATATAATTGGGACTCTTGGCTGAATTAGAGGCTACTTTTTTTTAATCACGCCCACATTTACGCCTACTTTTTTAATTGTGCTACTCCTTCCACATGGTTTTTAACAGATTTTATAATATAAACGAGCTTAACTTCGCCATTTGTGGACCAATCGCGATGAAATTTGGTGCACTTAGTCTGTGCAAACCGAGGAAGGTTATAGGAGGGCGATAGGGGTGAAATTTCTGCCCCTCCGAAACTACATAGCCGATTTTGATGAACTTTAAAACTTGGATGTATTTGAGTTTAAAAGATACATTGACAATTGTGTAACTCCGGGAAGGTTATAGGCTATAACTTTGCTTAAAACTAGGACCACGAGGGAAAGTTGGGGTAAGATATGCCTTTCCGAAACATACCGATGGAGATAATAACGGGAGCAATCAGCGGGTAAAAGCTAGTTCCGTTAATAAAAACCAATGTTACAAAAACAGCCCTTTTCTTAAACAGGGGATGACCCCTACACATTCGATGTATTGTGCTGGAACTAAGAAATTAGATTATGGGAAGGAGGATAGAGGGAGTAGTGTTTATTGACATTTGATTTAAATTTTCCCATGTCAAAAGTGATAGGAAAGACCTCTGCGGGTAGTCCATTCCAAATACGTGCTGTTCGGCCAAAAAACGAATTTTATCTGTAATGCGTAGTGCGGTTCGCTGCCAAGTTGACCACAAATGGATGCGCTCAAGAGAGTCAATAGAGTTGGCTACCCTACTATCTCCAATGAGTTTCTTCGCCCTTTCTTGTACACGGTCGAGTAACTTCAAAATAAGAGAGCTTCTGATTCCTCAATGTTTATGCCGCCCATAATTACAGATGAGGCAGCGTGATCGTGAATACGGCGATAGATAAGCATGCAGCATTGGGTCTTTTGAGCATTCAAATTTGCTTGCGTGACCCCATTCTGATATTCTCGTGAGGTCACCTGTTTGCGAATCATTCATATTCTTCCTCGTCGCCGTGATCACAGTCGATGTCGGCCTACGATCAAATGAATATGAATGGCAGATACTGCTGTCTTCTGCGAGACAGTGGATAGGGTTGGAAGTATGACATAGGAGGTCATTAAGAAACATAAGAAATGGGTAGGAGAAAGAATGGAGCCTTGCGGTACCCCTGAATTTATATTGAACTCGAAAGCTCGATATAAATCGAGAAAAGATACACCGACAGCAAAAGCTATAAGTTTGAACAAAAGTGCTCCATGCCACACTCTGTCAAATGCTTTGGAAATATCTAGAGCCACTACCTTACTTTCGCCAAAATGGTGAATGGAGCGACACCATTTTTCCGAGAGTAAGGCCAATAAGTCTCCCGTGGAACGTCCTCTACAGAAGCAATATTGCCGGTGTTTAAGTAAGCTATTGGACTCCAGATACTTCATCAGATGGAAACTCAGCATACTCTCCATTACTTTAAAAATGTAGAACATATTGCAATTGGCCGATAATTTTCAGGGTTGCTTGCCGCTCTCTTCTTGGGAATCGGCGTTACATTTGCAACTTTCCAGCACGACGGAAATATACCTGCATTGTATAGGGTGCTGAAAAAGATTTCAAAGGACGTGATAACGTCGAAGAAGACTGCTTCAAGACCAGTGCCGGAATTCAGGGTGTGAAGTGAGAAAAACTTCGAGGGTTGTGTTGGTGCCCGTCAACACATGAAATATATGTTGGTTCATTCACTAATTGTACAAGGTGATTGTGCGCTGCGAATAGCTCAGCATATTGGCCTTCTGGAGTTGTATTGCTCGAATGGCGGAGCCACGATAAATTATGGACATTGAAATCACCAGCAATAACGATTTCACTGTTCGGGTAGTATTCGAGGATCTCAGATATAGTGTCGGAAAGGGCATCGAAGTTGTATATAGTTTTCTCCCTTTCTGTATTTGGGCTTCTGTAAAATAAACCCGAAATGCAAAAGATGTGCCCTGATTTTAAATTAAATAGACAGCTAAATTCGGGATCATGCGTGCCTAAAGATTGCTGGCACTGGTACAAAACTTCATTGCGTATATAAATTGCAAGGCGCCTGTGTAGATGGAAAAGAGAAAGGAGGTGATACCCAGGTATGTAAAAATCTTGTGGGTCAGCATCCTCAGACTCCTGGGTTTTGTGAGCATAGACAGAGAAGAAGTTTTCCCTTAGACCACGTATGTTGTAGAAGTCAATTCTGAATCGGCCTGTCATGATTAACGCGAGAAAACCTAAATAAAATGTCTATCTTTTATATTGCAGTTTCCACTGAGCTAATCGTTGTTTGAACGACTGCCGTGATCAGTGTTACTCCTTCATCACCAAACAGTCTAGCAGCAACCAACACAATGGCACCAACAATAGAAAAGATTTAGTCGGGTATGGTAAGGAGATTTAGCACAATGACACGAAAAAAGGCCATAAAAGCCCTGATCCGGTCACCGTGACCCGAAGTAACAGCACTGGTTGGTAGTGTCAGCACTGGTGTATTTTTATTTTCGTTCCGTCACTGGTAACGGGGTTTCTCTTTTTGTTTTGTTGTTTTATTGTTTTTGTTTAGTAACTGTGTGTTGTTCAATTTCTTATTTTGTTAGTTTTGATTTTTTGCTTATTTTACTTTATTGTTTTTAGTGTGTGGAAATGACTTATGTAGATTTTTTATTTTGTTATTGTGTTCCTTGTTTTTTTTAACGTTTTAATATTCTGTTATTTGTTTCCCTTTTATTTCGACACTTGTTTCCGCGAACCGCAAGAAGACGCGTGCGTGCCGGAAGGACGACAAACTACTACATATGTATATGTATGTATTTATCTTTGAGAATAAGTTAATTTTTTGTGTTAATTATCACATGTTTAGGAAATTGTTACAAATTAATCTAACAAATAGAATATTACCAAACGGTTACGCTTCTTTGTGGCATTTTCTCTGTAACCCATGGTGCTACGTTCTATGTGAAAGCATAGGTCGTTTACAGTTAGTCACAGAAGTAATTTTTATAATACTGTTAATAATATCTTGGGCATATAGTCTAGTCACTCCGCTCATTTCTGTGCAGTTATATTTTGCAAATTTATTTGCAAAAAATACATGAAATACATGTGTCTTTGTGTCAGTTGTTGTCGCAAGATTTCAGTGGCGAAGGCATAGTCACAGAACAGTAACCGCTTCAGATGTATCCAATCCACAGGTACATCAGAACGCCCTCCTTCGTCGGTATTGTGTAGCTCAGCAAAGTAAAATAATTACTAAAAATGAGGCTTCAAAATTGAATACGTCTCCTTGACATCAGACACGCAACAACATGCTATAAAAACAAAACGTGTCAAAAGGAGAGGAGTCCATGATAAAAAAAATACACATCAGGAAAAAAGCCGAGATGTTTTTAGGATTTAGTTTTCTATTACTTTTTTAGGATTATTTTGTCCGAAATATTTAGCATTGACGAATATCCTCATAATGAAAATTAGCTAAATATATTCTGATAGCATGAATCTTTAAGGAAAGAAAAAAATTTTCAATGCGATTTGACTTTATATCATTTTTAAAACCCGGTAACACTGAACGCAACAGAGCAAAATGCAGCCTCGTAATGATTATTTTAGTTTTCACCTATACGCAATGAGTCATAAATGTAGTTAAGTATGAATATGATGATGTGGTCGAGTGGATATGAGTATTGAAAACATTACAATAAGTATGCATACATATAAGTACAAGAAATAATGAATTGAGTCGAGTAGACTCACTTTTTCACTATTCATTGGTGAACTCTAATCTCTACTAGTCGATTTCATTGCTGAACCGTGTTGTTTTTCAAAACTACATATATATTCATAGTGCTACCATACTTCTATCGTATTTAAATACGAAGTATAAAACTGTGCATAAGTTTCATAAAATTCACGCAAGAGATCTTGGTCATGTATTAAAATTGACTGAAAGATGAACCCAATTAAAAATAAAACTATTCCATTCTCTTTTGAATTGATTGATTATTAGAGTAAAACAATACAGTTCGATAATTATTAAAAATAAAAAGAATCTTCATTCTATTTTATATTTATTCAAAACGATTCCAAATAAATTACGATTATTACTGACGAGTTGGCATAACCAAATGCTGATTTTAAATATTGTTTAAAAGCAAGGTACTGCCCGAACCCGATCTTCAGTAAATTTTGTAAAGTCCACCCGAACCCGATTTTTTCTTAATTTATTAATTTAAAACAAAATAAAATTTCAGGCATTTATAACATTTAAACTTTCGTAAAGATGTAAAATGAAAAGACAAATTGCACTTTAAAGTAGTAAAAGTATGTAACTATTCTTTCAATTATTCAGCCTTAGTCAAAATTCATTATGATTATTTATCTATTTTTGTTATATGGTTTTTTATTATGGTTATTTTAACCATAAGGAGGGTGGCGATGGCACGATGGATGGTAGTCTGCATGTTGACTACAAAACCAAAAACAGACCTGGGTTCAACCCCAGTTTCAGGCTAAAATTATAAAAAAAAACATCTCGCATTTTTCTGATGTGCATTAGTGTGTCTTTGTGTGTCAGTTGTTGTCGGAAGGTTTCAATAGCGCAGGCATAGTCACTGGTCACTGAACAATACCGGCTTAAGCTGATAGCAATCCACAATCACATCAGAACGCCCTCCTTCGTCGCTATTGTGTAGCACCGGCGAAGTAAAATAATAATAAAAATTGCTACTAAACCGAAGCTTCAGCACTGCTATATATATATATATAAACAAAGAACGTGTAAAAGCAGAGCTGTAAAATAATTAATTAAGCTTCACCTCCTTTCGTTTGTCCTACTATCCCTATCCTGTAGTTCCAGCACAATGCTTCGCATGTGTAAGAGTCATCTCCTGAGTGCTGGTCCCAGATAAAAAAAAATATATATATAACAAACATAGATAAATAATCGTAATGAATTTTGACTAACGTTGAATAATTGAAAGAATAGTTACATACTTGTATTGTAAGATTTAATTTTCATTTTGACTTTTAAATACAATCATTGCCAAACAAAGTGTTGACTAATTGTAATAAAGGTTTAGAAATATTAAATAGATTTAAAAGCAAATAATAAAATGTTTCTTGTTTAAGGAAAATTTTTAAAGAAGTTTATTATTTTGTCTTGTATAATATTTCGTATTGTATAAACATGTGCAATTTCTTAGCTTTTTTCAAGAATTTGGTTAAAGGTTTACTGCCGATTTTGGTATTAGCACCAAATGAAGTGCCGCATATAGACCAGCTAAACCATATAACAAACATAGATACATAATAGTAAAACTATTTTATAGTTGAAAAATATTTAACAATTGGTTCTGTTAAGAAATCAGAAAATATATGAAAAGTTCTATATAGTACAGAAGTATTTTTTAGCGTCTTTAGAAATTACTGCATATAAAGAAAATTGTACACACAACACGAGTACTGAGGTCATAATTTCGTGCATACTGCTGCCAAAGTACATAGAAAAATGTGTGGAATTAAATATTTGCAAAAAAATCCCACACAAAAAATACGTTAAAGAAGTAGTTAATATATGGCTTCTATTAGTTAGGTGAAGAACGCGTGATTTTAACACAGGGATTTTGAAAGAGCATGTGTTCACATTTACCAAAATTGAAAAATTTAACTGAGGAGATTTTCATATGAATTAATTGACTAAGTTGAATGCGTTTTCCATGATGTCTTAAAAATTAATTCCGATAAAGAAGTGCTTAACAAATCATTAACATATCATTTCATAATGAACGCATTGACTTTTTTTGCATAATTTTTCTTTCAGCTGCAAAATTACATGAGCAGTACTTCATACGAAATTTCAACGAACAGCTGGTCAGTTTTTGTTTGAATTTGTTATACATACCACAGTGGAGTTCAGTTATTACACACCAGACAATTTGATTCGTTATACCCGGAGTAATAAATTTTTTATTGGTAGGCTTCACAATATTTTTTTCAATATTTTCTTTATTTTTTTAAATTTTTGACAATGTAGACAGAATTCCATTTTATATACATACATGCATATGTATTTCACTTTTTTCTTTTTTTTAAACTATATTTATTGATTCTCGTATTTTTGTCTCTTTTGTGATAAATACTTTAAAGTTTCAAAATACACCAGACACAAATTTACGATTTTTGTTTGTTTCTTATAACCGTATAAATTTTCATGCTGTTTGTTTATGGGAGTTAAAAACAGTTCGTTAAAAACGAAAATTCGCTATAACCGTCCTAATTTGTATGAAATATTAATGCAAAACTTTTGCGACCGGAGACGTTGTTCGTTGAAAGCGAAAATGCGTTATAACCGAACTCCACTGTATATACTATGAAATATATTTAAATAAAAATTTATTTATTTTCTTTTAAAATAATGGCTTTTATTGAAGCATCCACTTTCTTTTTACTTAAATGATTTAATTAAAGAAACGGTTGCTGAAGTTAAGCAGTGTTGTTTACTTTTGGATTGCAGACCTTCGTAACGTTTCATGGGCAGCTACGTTTCGTACTTCCGAAAAGGCACGTTGGGCTGAGTCAACGATTTCTTTGATATTTTAATTGGGGTCTTTGCTTTCTCGACAATAATGTCAATGCCATGGCGAAAACGGTGGAAAATATAATATTGCTTGGTATGAAAACTTTCATACCATCGAAACAAATTTCGATTATGCCCAGACCGAAATCATGATTTAATCAGACGTTCACACTTGTAGTCAGAGCCGGAGACGCAGCATTAAATATCTGGTGGGGTAACAAAAACTCAGGTACTGATTTATTGCGCAAAAGGCGAAATCTTTGTGTGCCAAAGTGCTAAGACGTGAAAAAGATTTGTAGGAGCACCGTCTTCGCGTTACAGTTCTTACTGCCCAAATGGGTAGTAAAAGCTTTTGTTCATTAGTGAGAGTTCAGAACGGCTCTTTTGAAGGATGAGCAAATATTTACTGACCCGGTTGATAACACTAACCTCCTAGCTGGAATGTTTAAAAGTACTTCTCACTTGTCGGAAGGCAACTAACCACTTCCCGCTCTTCGGCGATTTCCAAAATGATGGAAAGAATGGTAAACTTCCACCTAATGAAATATCTAGAGTCTACGGACGACTTATTTGCCTTCCTCTCGGAAAAATGGTACAGATCCATTCACCATTTTGGTGAAGGTAAAATGGTGGGTATGGATATATGTAAAGCTTTTGATAGAGTGTGGCATGGGGCACTTTTGTCAAAACTTATTGCCTTTGGTGTCGGTGATATCTTCACCCGATTTATATCGAGCTTTCTTAGAGATCCAACTATAACAGTTGTTATAGACGGGATCTTCTTCAAAATAAATTCTGAGGTACTACAAGGCTCCATTCTTCCTCTTATCGTATTTTTTTCATCTTTCTTAATGACGTTAAAACTTCAAATCGTATTCACTCTTTTCCAGATGACAGCGACATTTGCCACTCATAGTCATTTAATCGACTATGAATGTGGCGCCGAGGCAGAATATGATTCATTGAATAGTGAGTTCACAAAAATATTGCATTGGGGTCACGCAAATTATGGGAATCACCTGTAATTGTGGGTGGTATAAATATTGAGGAATCAGATGCTCTTTCAGATCTCAAAAA
The DNA here is from genome assembly GCA_963924685.1 of Dexiosoma caninum. NCBI lineage: Eukaryota > Metazoa > Arthropoda > Insecta > Diptera > Tachinidae > Dexiosoma > Dexiosoma caninum. The sequence continues at coordinate 13,409,533 of OZ004730.1, read as the reverse complement.
AACCATTCAAGTGCCTCGGTTTTTTTAAGACGGAGTCAGATATAGTTCACCCCATCTGATGTTCTTATTATTTTCGCCGTTTACATCCGACCGAAGATGGAAAAAAACACTAATGTATGCGCCGGTGCTTCAAAGACTAGTCTGAAGATACTCGACCGTGTACAGGAGAGGGTGAAGAAACTCATTGGGGACAGTACGGTAGCCCACTCTGTGTTTCGATGTACTATCTTTACTATAATGGAAAGTTATTGAGGAAGTTATTCCCCAAAACCGTTCATTCCCGCATACAACGCGTTCATTATTAAATGCGCATCTATTTTTGATCGGATTTCGGTCGAACAGCGCGTATTTGGAACAAACTCCCTACAGAGGTTTTGCCGTGAGAAAATTAAAATCAAGTGTCCATAAAGACTGTTCTCTTTCCCTTAACCTAATTTCCTAATTCCAGCACAACGCATCGCATGTGTAGGGGTCATCCACAGAGTGCTGGTCAAGTATAAAAAAACTATAATACAAGCGAGAAATTTAGCAAAATCGCGAGATGGGCTACATTTGATACATGTAAAATTTTTCGCTCATCTGAACAGAGTTTTTATTTTGTCTTCATTGCATTTTTTCGTACTAATAATTATACCGAAGTATGGTTCTATTCTTTTCGTATTATTTTCATTTAGGCACAACAATTATATGAGAAGGACCGAACGCATAAGTAGAAATACTATGTAAATTAATAATATTGTCCGAATTTATGAGAAATTTATAACATCATATGAACAATTTTTGCGTGAAATATCACCGCACTATTTGTTATTTTAAAAATTTTTAAATTGAAACTAAGTTGATATTACATCTTTTTAAATTTGCTGCCAATAGTGAGATCATATGGGCCTTCGGTATTCAGTGTAGATATTGTTATGGGCACTGTCCTTTTTATGGCCGTCGTAGCAACGGCTGCTGCTGCGTTTGCTGAAGCTGTAGCAGCATTAATAACTGCGGCGGCAGTAAAAGCACTAAATCGTGCTTTAAACATATCACTTAGCGCCTTTTCCTGTAGAGCTGCCACTGCGGCGGCTGCTGGTGATACATGCGTTCCGTAGATTTTGTGGTTAGTTATGGGTGGACTTGTTTCACAGGAGGTGGGAGGTAGTGTGTTGTTATCTCGATTGTTTATTTTGCGATTACAGCTGGGACTGAGCGTATTTATCGGTGGTATGTTAGCGTTAATAGTTGAAGATGAAGATGCCAAGTTAATGAGTGCACGATTACTTAAAGCAGTTAAAAACGAAGATGTTCCGCAATCGGCCATAAGCATGTTGAGAGTTGGTACTTCATCTGGTTGGTTTGAACTTAGCGAAGTGTTTGATGGTGATGACGATGTTGATGATGAAGGTGATGCAGATGTGCCTTGTAGGAATGGTGAATTACAGAAGCTCTGTGTTGGTGGTATTGTCGATGGTTGTTGCGAGGAATTGGATAAGTTCTTTGTGTTATCCGTTTTACTTTTACAATTTAATGGAATATTGAGTGTTGTTGCTGCAGTAGCAGCCGTTTGTCGATTATTTCTGTTTAGAGCGGCACATTCTAAAATGATTTCAACTGCTGTAACTGATTTTTTGTTTGGATTTAAACCTATGTTTTTGGGATGCCAAAAACATACTGGGGATTTAATTGTTGTCGGTTTACCAAAATCCTCCTCACTGTTAAGTTTAGGTTCTTCATATGCATCATCATCTTTTTCTTGTTTTGTCGCTTTATTGGCAAATGTTTGATGTACATTGTTGAAATCTTTGTTATTTGATTCGGTTTGCATATTACCATTTGAATCACTTTTTTCTCGTTTTATGTTTAATAGATCCTGTTCGACGTATTGAGATATTTTTGGGTCAGCAATATGTTTAGGATCCCCCGTATATATGTCTTCTAACAAATACTTTGAGTTGCAAAGTGGTGAAAAAGGAACAGAATCTTCGTGAGATTTTTGAGAATTAATTCTTAAATATAATTGCTTGGAGTCTTCACAATGCCTAAGAACATAATGTAACTTTGTTATAAGAGACGCCACATAACCTTTTTCATCTTTTAAATTAGAAGAGATGGGAGTGTTATGTCGTTTTGGCGCTAAAGGCGTCTCAACGATGGTTTGCATTTCTTCATTTATTTCCAAGAATTGTTCTAGACACGTATGAGCTTGAGTTAAGACTCTGAATTTTTCATGCCACAAATTTAGGATTTTGGTATTATTATATGAGTTATTAGGCAGATATATGGGGTTTTTCTCAGCTTTTATGTCGATGTGATCGTCAAGAATCGGTAGAGTTGCTACTGTATTATCGCTAATTTCGTCGGCCTTCTGTGCAAGAGTTTCACACTCTATGTTACCATTGTTGTTATTGTTGCAATTGCTGTTTGACGTATAATCGAAAATAAGCAAAGGAGATTCTTGCTGGTGCAATTGTGAGTACAGCAACTGAGAAGTGAACATGCGGTAGGCAGATGAATCACTTGAAGTCTTATTTGTTTCTTTGCAATTAAACTGACTGTAATGATGCTGCTGTTGTTCTTCCGTAACTCTACTGAGGTTAAGAATCTCCATTAAAAATGAATGCTGCTTCAAGCCAAAGGAACTGAGATGAAATAATCTTTTTGCTAAATTTTTCAATAGCCGATTTACTGTGCTATTACTGTTAGTTGCTGCAAAATATGCCAATCTATGTAATAAACCACGAACTTTAACACTTTTGTTTGTTTTAACATCTTGGCTCTTGCACATTAAACTAGGATCGCATGATGTGTTTGGCCTTACTATTTCTTCATTAACTATGTCTTCGTTTTTGTTCTTGGTTATATTTGTTACTGAATCCTTTCTATAATTAGATATACTAACATCTAAAGCTGAATCCTCAGTTATAGAAACTGCCATGTCAGAAAATGAGTCGCCATTTGAGGGCCCAAAAAGGTTTATGTTACTTTCTGAATTTGCTGTGTAGTTCGTTTCTGATTTTTAGTTATTAGTTTTGACGGTTTTGTCTTAACTTCCAAAAAATAATCGGAAAAATCCTTACATTGCTGTGAATGAAGATGTTTTACTTTAGGAATGTTATGAAGAATATTATTGTAATTAGACTGGTTGTGGAAAATGTAGCTGCTTACCAAATCACGAGGTTTTTGAGTCCAAAGAGTCGTAGCAACTTGCATTTATCAACCTGTCGATATTTTTTTTAAATAAAAGTCATTTGCACTAGCGATACTGTTGATATAACCAATTGTACCAATCGTCTTTTTTTTCATTAACAGCAATCATCTGAATAAATCTTCAAGGTTCAAATATTCTTTTTATACTTTATTTTGTATATGCTTTTTTATACTTTCTTTAATATTCATCTACGTATTTTGAATGTTACTGCAAATTCGATTTGATAATTTGTTGTTTTTCATTTTTGAGATAAAATTTAATTTAATTTATTTGATTTTCATTGGCTTTTCTTTATTATGTTAACATTTTTATAATTTTAAATTTATATGCACATATATACCACGCCTTAAAGGCTGCTGCACTCTGTAAGTATACCCTTTTAGTTAATTAATTCTTTTATGGATTTTAGTTTATTAGTACATACATACATATGTATATTTCTTGATTTACATCATAACTCCACTTAATTTTTATAATTTTTCAAACCATTATCTATAAATAATAATCTTTTTATGTACTGATATTTTTACACTTATATAGATTCTTTGAGACGTTCACACATTTACATGAACGTTGACATACACGCACAAAGGCACACAGTACAAAAATAACACAACAAGTGCATGTGTAATTATGTCAGAAAAATGAAATGTATTAAATAAAAATAATTCAACCATCTGCAAATTTCAATGAGTTTGTGATAATTTTGGTGGGTGAAAACTTTGCTCTCCTGAATCTTAAAAGCTAACAGTGTTGCCGACGGTTGTGTAGTTATCCAGAATAGGTCGAAACAAAAGTTTGTGTAATTTCAATACAAAATTATGTTTCTTTCAAAAAATTTTGGAAATAAAACTGCTTTGGTTGCATATAACCACTTCTTTAATGGTACGCATGCATTAAGTACATTCAATATTTTTACTATAAAATTATTATTGAAAAAGTTCTTAAAAACTTGAAATAAATTAATTCAAATATCGCCATAATAATAGAATAATACTCGTATGTTGAGGGAATAATATTTAAAATCTTGCCAAACATTTAAAGTTCGACAATACCATTATTGAAGATAATATAAAACTGATTCTGTTTAACGGCGGAAGTGCATCAAAATGTCATCATAATGCACATAGAAAAAATTAAAATCAATAATCCAGGGAGAGACATACATACTAAGCAAATGTTTTGTGATATATGGGTCAGAAAATTCTTCCGTAAAAACACTATAGCAACTCTATCATATTGTGGTCTGACATTGGATGATATATGCACAATCGTTTTTCAACAACGAGATGCAGTTAGACTATGCTTCGGAGATTAACCCTATTGTAGAAAATGTTGCTCATGTCCTCAAAAAATTATCAAATTACAAATTTCAACATAAATTTTTAAATATACTGTTTCCATTGACTGGGATTGAAATTCGATTGTTATCAAAGGCGACAATGTGTGTTAAAAATATTTTATAGCTCGACTAATAGATTTTAAACAGAAATTAGTAAAGTTCTATATAAAATAATCTCACCATACATTAGTATTTCCAACGCTGGAAAAATTTAAATTTCAATATCAAAATAATATAAATAAAATGTTCAGAATTTGCTAACAAAGTACCGTTTATTACTGTAAAATACATACATTGGGAATAATGTTGAAATAATTGTAATTTGTAAAATGTTCTGCAATATTTTATGTTTATTTACTTCATAACTTTCTTTTATTATTTTTTTTTGTTATTACGACATGAGTTCAGTCATGCGCAAAACGATTTTATTTTACAATGGTAAAAAAACATTTGTACGCAAACCTTCAAAATCAGTATAAATTTTAGTACGGCGTAGACCTGTGAGAACATGGCTAGCTTTTCTCATTTCCTTTACAGAAATTCCTGTTTTGTGAGAATATTGAGAATTTCTATTCAGTAAAATAAGCTACCAAACTACAATACAGTGAGGGAGCAGTAACAATGTGATGGTAAAACAAAATATGGTTAACTACATGCTCTCAGCTATTTTTTCATCATAAATCATGTAAAACATAGGATTATTTGATATAACTGTATAATAATATATAGTATAAATACTATTTCTAGCCAGTGATTGAAAATGGATTGTATATTTTTATAAAAAATATAAAAACAAAATGTAATACAAGACGAAAACATTTCTTTAATACATTTTAGTCACAAACATACAAAAAATTTTTATAAAAAATCACAAGTAAAGAAAATAAGTTACATTGAAAAAATTTTACATGAGAAACAAAATATTTTCAAACTAACTTCTACGCTTGCACTTAGGCATTTTCTAATTTTGTAGCTAAGAACGTTATTTCTAATTGAAGGGGTGTAAAATTTGCCATCATTATTGCTAACTACTCTTTGGGAGATCATCAGTTGGAGTTAGTTGATTCATTTCTTGATCTTGGAATTTTACTGGATCCTAAGCTAAATTTTTCTTCTCATATTACCTTGGCTGTAAATAAAGCTAGAGGTGTGCTTGTCTTTATAAAGCGCTGGGCTAAAGAGTTTTCTGACCCTTACATTACGAAACAGCTGTATGTGTCGCTTGTTAGACCTATTTTATCATATGGGATCCTCACTACAACTTTCAGAATATTCGTATTGAATCTGTGCAAAAACAATTCTTGTTATTCTGTTTACGTTGCCTTGGATGGAGCTCCTCAACAAATTGGCCTTCCTATACGAGTAGATTAGCATTAATAAAACTACCTACTCTCAAAAGTCGTCGTACAATGTTAAATGTGTCTTTTATAATAAACCTTATCAATGGTATATTTGCTCCGAATTTCTGTTAAATTCTGTTAAATTTAGTGTACCTTGTCGTAGTATTCGTCATTATAATCCTCTTGTTATTAACTTTTGTAGATCTAATTATGCTATGGCTGATCCTTTTACGAGATTATGCCGACAATTTAATAATTTGTCTGAATTTGTTGATTTTTCTTTAAATAATAATGTTATAAAGCATAAAATCATTGTTTTTCTGAATTCATAATTCAATATAGTCATAAGTACCTTGTTATTAGTCTGTAAGGATTATATCCATTGACTAAATTTAAATAAATAAATAAATATTAATTATATTATTAATTGACCTTTTTTATTATATTTTTTGATATATATTTATTAAGCCTGAGATCTTTTTTTATTTTATTTTGTTTTTTATTATTCGATATTTCGTTAACAGCTTGTTAACATCATCAGGAATAATAGGAAATTTATTTTTTTTATAATTTTATAATTTCCTATTATTCCTGATGATGTTAACAAGCTGTTAACGAAATATCGAATAATAAAAAACAAAATAAAATAAAAAAAGACCTCAGGCTTAATAAATATATATCAAAAAATATAAATAACTAAATAAAAAAAGAAAAGTCATTTAATTGTATTTCACCATGATATGTACAAAATTAATGTTGCATTATCGTAAAATGTTTAAATTTAAAATTGTACCAAATAAGTTGCGGTAGTACCACGGTAATAAAAAAGTTGAAACGGTACCAAAAAAGTGCAATTGTACCATAATTTCAATCCGTGTTTCTAGCTCTCTAAAGATAGGCGATTAAAAAGATTTTTGGAAGAAATGTTTCGTTAGCGAAGAAGTAATAAAATTAATATTTTTTGTTTCTTGAAGTGCATTGAAAAATTTATCAGTAAACAGAGTAAAGATGCGTCGCTGCAATTTAGACGATGTGTTAGCGACAATTGTGTCATTGGAAGTTGTCGATTTGAAGCGTATGTTTGGCGCTATTTAAAATACTATGTCATGCATATTATATCTAACATTCACGTAGTTGTCGAATGCCTGGTAACTACAATTGCTTATATTGACAATATTTTATATATATTGCAACGAGTTCAGTGATATGTACTCATATCAGTGATCATTATTAATAACATTTCGTTACACAATCTTTTTTACAAACAGGACTTTAGACATTATTTTGCTAAATTCTCGCATGACTGGTAATAATGTATCATAATAATATATCAAGCATGTATTACGAAAATCTGTATTGTGTGAGAACAGTTTTCGTGCACTTCGAACAAGATATGGTGTGCATTGTCGACGTATTTGATGTATAGCCCACATCCAGTCTGCAGTGAGGACAATGTTGGCGATATCTATGGTTATCACTCGACGCCGGACTCAAATGCTACGGAGGCACTATAACAGAAAAAAAGGTTAATTTGGAATTTCAAAAATTTTCGTCAATTTAGTGACGTTCGTTTTTGGGTATGTTCGTATTTCTGAAAATTTCCGACAATTTTGCAAATATATTTATATCGAGAATTCTTCGCTTTACAGAATATTCGCTCAAAATAATCTCAGGTCACGCGGGTATATTTTCATTGTGTGTAGTGTTTTTTTTTCATGACAATATAACGTACGATTCATCACGAACTGTGCGTGACAGAAATCTGATATTGTGGGTGGTTCGGGTCGTGTCGTGCTGATCAAAATTGACATTGAAAATAATTTAAAAAATTTAATTTATAAAGAAAAGTAAGACTCAGACAATGATTGCGTACTACTAGCTGTTACCTTCTATAGTAATAGAGATGACTTTATAACTCTGATTTTGAGCGTTTATTTTAAAGCAGTGTTGCGGCATCTCTGGTAGCAAGCTGTGGGAACAAAACAAGGTGGCCTATGTGGCCTCAACGTTAAAAGTTCTTTACATTTGAATCAAGACGTGGGATGTCTGTATATGCCAACCGAAGTGAAGAGACACGCCAACATTACAGTAACAAATTAACCAGTTTTTGTTGATGTTGTTGCACCATTGAAGCAATTTCATTAATTATTTTTCTGCGCCCATGCTGTTACACAATAATGACGAAAGACGGTGCTCTGATCTTACTTGTGGGTTAGTATCAGCTTAAGCCGGTACTGATCAGTCACCAATGTTTTCTAGTTTTGGAACTATGCAAACAATGTGAAGATTTTTTGCGTGTCGTGTTGGAAATACTGGCCGTTTTCTGATCAATTTCATATAGATATGATTTAATTTTTTGTGTAAACGCATATGGCTGATAGATTCCTGACTGATATCAAACTTGGATTTTTCTTTTAATGTCAAATGACAAATTAACTTATGTCATTTTTAGTAACATTGTATAGTTCAGAAGAGACTTGCATAAAAGTCATGGCAAAATATATTATAATATATATTCGGTTAGAACGCTGACAAAATTTATATACAATGTCAATGTTTCACTTAGATCACAGCCAACAAAATAGCCGGAATTCTCTTTTTTCAGGAGATGACCCCTACACATGCAATGCATTGTGCTGGAACTATAGGAAAGGAATAGTTAAAGAAACGACAGGAGGTGAAGCTTAATTAATTATAATTAAAAAACGCGACCCAATGTCGCGTATTTAACTTCTATTTAAGTCACCATATGATTCCTACTATATGTTTTTGTTTTGCACAAACTTCATGTGGTCGGGCAAAAAGTTATTTTTGTTTAACTTCATAGGCAAATAAAAGTGTACATTTATTACAATATAAAAATTATATAAACAATGAAAATGTGTTGTTCATTTATTATTGACTTAAAAGAAGTTTTTTTTATAACTTTTATAATGTTTCTGAACCACATGATGTCTTAGATAAAAAGTGTTGTGTTGTAAAACTACCTATAATTACATAGTGCCACCATATTTTATCGCATGCACATACGAGCATTTAATTAGCACTGAAAAATTTAAGCTGTATTTAAATGCAATTTAAATTTAAATGAAAATTAAAGTCAAAAACTGGGCATAAACATTTGTTTAATACATATTCATTTGCAATTTATTTCGTTGACATTCTAATTTGAGCCACACAAACATACACATACACTCTTCAAAGTAGATTGGTTAGTTTATTGATTTAGCAAAACACACGTTTTGGAAACACATAAATTTTAGGCGCAATACAAAACAACTATAATATTTTATTATACTTAATTTATTTTCACGGGTATTTTTATTGTGATTATTTACAAATGTTAATTTTCCAAATTTATTTTCTTACTATATTAGAATTTGCATATTATAGTTCACATATGTAGTTTTATTGCTTTATAGCACTGTTTTTATTTTTATTTAGTTTGGTAGAGCAATGAACGGATTCTTATAAAGCAATAACTTCAAATGTTCTTTAACAACACCAAAAAAAAACTTATGCACACATAGTACTATACGAACAAAAAATGCAGGCTTTTATCTGCAACAATTATACAGCATTCTACAATTCAGCATAAAAAATCTTTTCACTTATTGACGCGAGTATTCTCTCAACTACATATAACTAATTTCTTCAAAATATGTAAATTTTACATTAATTGGTTTCTTTTAACACAGTGTTACCAGCAATACACACTTAAATAACACATTAAACATCATATAAAACTGCACATGAATAGTAAAATTACACATGGATCTTTTTTAAATCCAAGCCTTGTACAAATATTTAGAAATAAATTTAATAATTATAACACAACATAAGGTTAACAAGATCTCCGGAAATTTCGAAAATAAAATTTTCGTAAGCAATATACAGAGATTGAAATACCAATTTGTTAAAAGATTCGGTTTATTTAAACTTAAACCACAACTATAGAAATTCGTACATGTGTACATACATACATATCTTGATTAGGCGTAAAGTTTTAATTTGTGTTTCTTCGTTTTCTATTTATCAATCGAAAACCAACAAACGGGCTCCGAACGAGAATTTTGTCGCAGTCGTTCAGTTTTGAGAAAAGCGCATGATTGGCAAAGAGGACGCAAATATTTCTTTTAAACTCAAAAATATTTCAACCCTCGTACTTTTTACAACATCAAACAAAATAAAAGAAATGTGTGACATATTGAATATAGTACATTAGTTCTGCTTTGCTTCTTATTTCTAAACAAAATTTGACGTACGGGTTTAGTGCAAATGCACAAACTGTTAATTCAGTTTTCGTTGTGTTGAGAAACCCCTTATTAAAATGCGGTATTACACACAATTGGCAACTGTGTTTTAGTATTAGCAGAGGTGACAAACTGTTAGAGGCTGTTTACATTTGTGATGTCCCTGTGGGTACCACCAACCAGTGTTAACACGGTGACCGAATCAGGGTTATTAAGATCTTTTTTGTGTCATTGTACTAACTCTCCAGACCATACTCGACTTAATAATTGTGTTGGTTGCTGCTGAACTGTTTGAAGGTTTGAAGGCATAGCACTGATCACCGGCAATCTTTCAAGCGGCAATTAGCGCAGTGGCGTTGGCAATACAGAATACATATAGATATTTTACTTGCTTTTTCCGCGTTAATTATGATGATTATTAATAACATTTCATAAAATCCTACAAATTTCTGTACATGCTCGGAAATTTTAATAAAAATTTTTATTTTATTAAATTTTTTGAAATTAAATGAAATTAATTGATTTTTTTAATAAATAACTAATTTTTGTCAAGTTACATACATATTAACGTGTGCATGTGTGTATGTGTACTAGTGGCAGAAGCTATAGAAATCGAATTAATAACATCACAATTTCGAAAGTAGGTTTGCAAGGAGTACCAAAAATGTTGTCATAAATTTTGTGTTACATTAATTTAAATGTCTGCTTCCATTATTAACTCAAAAATATTTCATATTAAAAACATAAAACGAATTCAGTATTTGTAATGGCAAAAACTGAAGCAACTGGAAATATTTTATTTAATAAGTAATTCTACTTTAGTAGTTAATGCCATAGCCCTTATTTTTCAAGACAGATGCACATCTTCGAGGCATTGATTCGATTAATGCTTTCCCAACCTTCTTTTATTTGGTTAAAAAATGTTCTTTTATTACTGCCTTCGTCACGTTTTATTTTTTGGTCCACTATTTCCCACAAGTTCTCTATAGGGTTTAAGTCCGGTGATTGTGCTCGCCATTTCAATATATTTTTTTTTTTGAAAACCTCGACTTTACATGTTTCGAAGTATGCTTCGGATCGTTATCTTGCAGAAAGATACATCCTATGGGTACAAGTATATTTTCTTCAGCAAAAGGCACCATAAAATCTTGCAAAATATTTTTGTACAGGTAGCGGTCCATGATTTCACTAATTTCATACAATGGCCCAATTGCATTGAATGAAAAGCACCCCCACACCATCACGTTTTCTCCACCATGCTTAACAGTTCCCTTAGGGTACTTAGGATTTAAACGTTTATTGGGAGGTCGTCAAACAGTTTTATTTTTCGAGTCAGATCATTTAAGGGTGAATTTGGATTCATACATACATACGAAATAATACATTTTTCCAATCTTCAACATTCCAATGCAAATGCATACAAACTCTTTTCTAACCTTGCGATTTTTTTGGAAAATAAATGGTTTTTTTTAGCAGTTTTGCTCGATCGAAGTCCTGCTTTTACTGTTCTGTCTCTTACACTCCTGGCGGTAATATTTAAATCCACCGCTGTGAACTGTTCCAATGGAACCACTTGACAAAAACTTTTTGAGACATCGACAATTAATTGATTTATATATTCCAAATTTCTCTGAAATACCTTTCTGTGTCAATCCGCTTTTATAATGTTTTATTATTTCACTTTTGATTCATTTGTTATATTTATTTCTCGCCATTTTTGTCAACTTTTTACAGCGCAAATTTTACTATTTTAAAACTCTTAAAAACTCACTTAATTCAAACTTATTTAAATTTTGATAATAAAAAAACTAACTGCATAAAAATAAAGGGAAAACACCGAAGAAGAATGTAGTATCCCATGAAAATCAACGCTTAGGAAGAGTTCCTTTAATTTTTGCCAAACTACTTTGTAGTTAAATTAAACAAAATATTTTTTTTTAAGAAATAAAAGAAAGTTCTAACTTTTTTGTTTCTAAAATACCTACCGTATATATTAACCTTTCAAAATTTACAAAAATTTGTTTTAATAAATTTTATATATGTATGTAAGTGAGTAACACAAAAAAAAATGTGAGTCCGATCACAGCGGAGATGTGTAAACGTCTAGTAATGAAATCTTTTTAGAAGTTATTAAAATTAAATGTTTTTGTATGCATTTTATTTATTTGTTTTGATTTGCCTACGATAACATAATGTACGACAATTAGTGAAAATTAGTAGCTACTACTACTACTATTGCGCACTAGATGGTGTTAGTGTATTTCTATGCAGCTCAGAGTTTCTCTGCACTTGTTTTTGTCCGTATGATTACACTAATACACTCATACACATTTATTATTTGTTTTTTTTGATTTGCCTACGATAACATAATGTACGACAATTAGTGAAAATTAGTAGCTACTACTACTACTATTGCGCACTAGATGGTGTTAGTGTATTTCTATGCAGCTCAGAGTTTCTCTGCACTTGTTTTTGTCCGTATGATTACACTAATACACTCATACACAGCTCACACCGCGTTATTACAATCTTACTCAAAATTTGTGATTGTGTTGTGAAAAAGATTTTTACCCCCTAGCGTATAGATGTTTACACATCAAAAATATTTTTAGAGTAGCTTAAGTTTCTGCCACTGTATATATCAAATAGTCGCAATTCTACAACAAAACAACAATACCAAAAACAACAGATATTTGATATAATGAAATTGTAGTTGAAGTTGTTCTGCATATACAATATTTTCCATAAACGTCAAAACAGTTATTTCATACAGCAAAAACATCCTAATTTTTCCCTACTGAGAAATTAGTTTTTACAATTGTACTTTGTTAGCTCTTGACATACGTCATTCCTAACAATTGTAAAAAAAATCATTAACTTCACCACTGTCAACTTTTTAACTTCACCACGTTTCCCGCAAACTGATTCATACAACTAATATCTCACCCTTATAATCTACTACAGTCGCCATCTATGCGATGATAGGATAATGAAACACAGCACGGAAACATTGCAATGTCTCTGCTTTAGATTGTTGTGGTTATGGAAGAATATTTTGGAACACTACTCTACAGTAGATGATTCGTAGTTATAAAATTATGCTGATGTTTTGTTGATGTTGTTTGATCAAAAGTTTAAGCGGAATTTTGATGTTTTTTTTGTTCTGAAAAAATATGAAAGTGACGATTGACCACTTCCTTTACAAAAACGATAGTATGTTGACGTTTTTTTGCTTCACTTTTTTTTTTAAATTTATGGCAAGTGGTTAAAAGTAAATTTTTTTTTTTTCTGGGACCAGCACTCAGATGATTCCTACACATGCGAAGCATTCCTGGAACTGAAGGAAAGGTATAGTAGGAGAAACGACAGGAGGTGGAGCTTAATTAATTATTTTGCAGCTCTGCTTTTGCACGTTCTTTGTTTATACTCGTAGCAGTGCTGAAACTTCGGTTCAGTATCCATTTTTATTATTATTTTACTTCGCCGGTGCTACACAATACCGACGAAGGAGGGCGTTCTGATGCGATTGTGGATTGCTATCAGCTGAAGCCGGTATTGTTCAGTGACCAGTGACTATGCCTTCGCCACTGAAACCTTCCGACAACAACTGACACACAAAGACACACTAATGCGCATCACAAAAATGCGAGATGTTTATTTTTATTTTAAAACTAGGAATAATAACACTAATTATTTAAGCTTTAGGTCTTTTTAATATATTTAATATTTATTTTGATTCGATATTTCGCTACTCCTTTGTGTAGCTTCTTCAGGAAAATTGGTTTTTTTTATAAATATTAAATATATTAAAAAGACCTAAAGCTTAAATAATTAGTGTTATTAATATAATATATATATAATATTATAATAATAATAATAATATAAAAAGAGGTCAAAAAACTAGAAAAACTATTAAAATTTTAGTCTGAAACTGGGGTTCAACCCAGCTCTGTTTTTGGATTTGTAGTCAACGTGCAGACTACCATCCATCTTGCCATCGCCACTCTCAAACTTAAAAACATTTTAAAATCCTAACATACCCAAGAAAGAAATATCGCTTTTATGAGCACTGAAGTCCAAGTGGCATTCCAAGCCAGCTTTAATTAAATATCACCACTAGCGCAGGTGCGCGATATAATACACAGCCACAGCCAGACTGGATGACTACAAAACTTCAAATGCGACTAGCGAAAATTATTTGTTATTTTGAAGATAGCAGCGTAACCAGTTGAAAATTTATAGATGTTTATTGTCGAAATACATTCTCAGTATTGCCACATTAAAATATTTCACATTTATAAAAGTAAAATTACTTTGAAAAATATATTTACAACACAAATCAATTTATTTGAGTTGAGTAGAAGACATACATATGTACTCGTATATACGCATTTTCTATGCCACTATATAGAAAAAGTGTCTAATTAATACTTAATAAAATAGAACAAAATTAAAAAGATATCACTATGGTTGTTTTTTAAGAAGGAATTCTTATTATATTTATAAATAAAAACTTTTTTAAAAAATCAAAGAGGAAATTTAGGATTTTTATATAATATTCTTTTTTATCTTGGACCAGCAATCAGTAATGACCCCTACCAGGCTTTGGTTTTGTCAAATTTTATATATGTATTTATTTAAAGTAACAAGCAAGCTAATATAATCAAGAAAGTATTGAGATGATGATTTACTCATATAGGAACCTAATGAAATCAATAAGGGATACCTTTTTCAAAAAATCAATATCTCAATTTTAACGGACTGATTTTTGCTGCGATGTGGTGAGGCTAGGATCAAGAGGTAGTCCAATGTATTTCACGTAGTTCTGATCAGATAATCTCACTCCATTTATTATAATGGGAGGAAAATTATTCTTTCGCAAAGTAAAATTAGTACTTCGAGGCATTAACTTTGATTTTCCATAGATGAACCCAATTCATTGTAGTTGACACACCACATTGTGGTGTTTTGTAACATTGTCGTGTTAAAAATTGCGAAATTGTGAGCATAAAGTATATGAAAAATACGGCAAATTTTCAAATCTAGCAAATAAAAATCAAAACAAATCAACAATATTTCGGAATTTAGAAGCAAAAGAAACCGAAGGAAGAACACAAGTTACTGTGCGAGAGAAACAATAAATCAAAATTTCTGTTCCGATGATGTATCTTTCTCTGCTCGTTCGCTGCTTGAACTCACACTTCTGGGTGGTTTGTGATTATCATGAACGCTGAAAATAGCTGCAGCAACAGCGAAGGTAGATGTGTGTGTCAATGGACTAGTTGGCATATCAGGGGTGTAGAATACATAAAGAAACGGACCCAAAATACTCCCCCTGTGACAGTTATCGACTTACCGTATGTACATTTTCTGGAAGACATCTGACGATTTAATGTAACAGTCCATCGTTCCAGACCTTATCAAATGGACGATATAATGTCACTTGTGTTACGTCTTTACCTGGCTTAAGTATCATTATGATTTCAAAATGTTTCCATAATGAGGGAAAAGTATCAACTCTTAAAATAGAATTAAAGATGAAATATATTATTCGCATGGACGAATGAAGTAGACTCAAGAGTATAGTTGCCGTGATTTTATCGCTAGAAGTTTGAAAATCGAAATTTCGTCGGGCGTTGAACTACGTCATTTATGATGGTTGGGATAACTTTCGAGGCTGTATCATGTGGAACAAATAACTTCTGCAGATGAGTAGCAAAATTTTCGTTTACTAGTTATTTTTTTACAAGTTTTTAAATAAAGAGGCATGTTTTGTAATGTTTTCTGTTTGTAAATTTCTTGTCATAAAGGAAATATTTCATTATTGCAAATAAATATTGTTGGAAATAGCTGGAGGCAATAAAAACATTTGTAGCTCTAGAATCTGAACAGTTAGAGATAGAACCATGATCAATTTTCCTTTAGATATATATTTCCCCAAAGATCATTTCTGCATACCCAGCTCAAAAAATTCAAATTTTGAGTTACTGCGGTATTGTACCAAAGGCTCGATATGTTATCGGACGTCACAATTTTGCGGCAAGTCAACACTAACTTACATTTTGTACTTTAATCTATTCGTCAAGTTGTTCGGAAAAAAATGCGATGCTCTCTTTGCTATAGTTCCAGGGGTCATCCCCTAAGTGCTGGTCCAAGATTAAAAAAAAAATGTTAGAATCAGTCTTTGAATGAGGATATTCAATGTTTTGTGAATGTCTCAACATCTTACTGTTCATTATCTTCAGTAGCAACAGCACAGTTAATACTCTTTATTACTACCACTAGACACTTTGCACTCTAGAGCTGGGACGTGTAATAATTTTTTCGATCGGGGTCGAGGCCGTTGATAATAGTGCGGAAATATTTTTCATCGTCAGCTTGAATTTTTGTTTCCTGCACATTGCCCTTGCGTAAAGAAATTATAAAAATATTCCTTAGCAACTAATTGCACCCATTTTTTATCAAGGTAGTTGACGAACTTTCGCGGAGATATAATGAAGGTGGTTTCTGCGCCTTGCCAGTACCAGCTGATATATTTTGCCTTCCACTGTTCTGGGCCAAATTATTGCCCACTAGAAATTAAGGGTTTGGTTCCAAGTTTGGACTTACTTTTCACTTTGTTGTCGTTATATAGCGATCGAACTCTGTCAAAATTTTTTTACTTTGCTATCTGTATTAATTTTTATATCTTTTAGCACGGCTCCACTATTTGAATTGGAGATGGCAACTCGTATTTGTGTATATTATTTAAGGTAGGATCACTAGCACTCAATTTTGGTGGTTTATAAGTTAAATGTATGTAATTATATGCTGGGTTATAAATGTTTTTCTGCTGATTCTCACTACAATGTATGCATCGTTTCCTTTGTTTTTTTTTTGCTCAGTGTTTTTGTTTGCATCACTTGTGCTCATTTATTTCCCTTGCTTTCCGTTGTTGTTATTTTTGTTATTACTTATGTTTTTTTTTATTAAAAAATATTACTTCAACTAGCGCAACAAAATTAAATGTTTTTCGTGTAGTCTGTGGTTTCTTAGTCAATTTGAATACATATGGTACTCCGATTTAATGCCTATAAATTACTTTATTTTGGATTGGCTCTGGTTCTCTAGATTAATCGTTATTTCTATATAATATACATATACATATGTATGTATATATATATATATTTTGAGAAAAAAACTTTTTTTTAAGACAAAAAAAAATTTTATAAAGTTGATTAAGAAATGTAAAATAAACAAAATCGGAAATGTTATTATTAGTCGCATATGTTACAAATACAATGAGCCTAATTTCATTAAAATCCATTTATAAATTTCGATTTTATTCACAACTAGCTTTTAACTGCGGCTTCGATCGATCCCATTGTTATCTCCATCTGTTATACAGTTGCGGAGAGGCATATCTTAACCCTACGTCGCCTCCTGGTCCTATTTAAAAATATATATTTAGCAAATGTGTCCTATAGACCCAGAAACATAAGTAGATTTAAATTTGATTGAAATTGGTTAGATAGTTTCGGAGGCGCGGAAATTGCCCCTACCTTCTCTCGTGCTCCTGGTTTTGAAAAAAAAATAACAGGCACTGTGTTTTTTAAGCTCAATACATCCCAGCTTTAAAGTTTATCAAAATCGGCTAGATAATTTTTGAGAAGCAGAAATTTCCCCTATATCGGCCCTGGTCCTGCTTTTGAAAATGTACATGTGAATTTTTAGACGCAAATCATTCTATCATTCTTATACTATTAAGAATAAATAAATATATTGGTATTGAAATATTGAAAATTAATAGAAATAAGACTTCTTTTGTTAAATTAGGTCGCTTAGTTAAATAAATAAAAATCTGAAAATAGAAAAATATATTCCGTTTATTCGTGTATACACAGTTAATTTTTGCTTCGTAATTAGTTCGGATTTTACACGCTTTTACAATCTCTCTTCACCTTCAATAAATGAAATAATCAGAATCATTATAAATTTGTAAAGATGTTTTAAATTAAGGACTTAATTAATATTTAAATAATGGCGCAATAATGAAAAACAAAATTAGAAGCTTCTCTTAACGTTTTCTACTCAATGTAATCGCTAGCACAGAAAAGACATTAAAAGTTTGTCTTTCTTGGTGTGGCAGAGCTAAAAACTTTATTCTTGAAATTTGTTTTTAGTTGGAAACAGATGCCACAATGGAGAAAAAATACCCTTTTTTACTCTAGATTTAAACCTTTAAATTGTGGTAAGTGCCATCTGTTATAAAAATTTGGACGATAGAGGAGTACTTTTGGGACTTTTTCTCTTTCAAAAGAGTTTTGTTACAAAGTTAAAAAAAACTTTCCGCTGCCACTGAATAGTGGCAAAAAAAGGCTCATGTATGAAAATCCTTACGTATATAAATGTGTGCAAATATATATAGTTGCTAATGTGTTTATGTTGCTGTACTTAGCCACTATGGGGTGAAATAAAAACAACTTTTTTACGCCGGACGGAAAGAGAAAATAGATGAGTAAGAGAGATCTCCATATATTTGCAGGAGACCAATAGTAAAGCAACTCAAGTAAAATAAATATGGCGAATTTATTTTCAGCGCTCCCATTCACTTAACCACTCTCAAATTTCCAAGCCAAAGCTTTATTTTCTAATTTTACTAAAAATGTTGGTCTTTTTGTTTAAGGCTGTGCATGTGTAGCCATACCCATAGCATTTATTTATAGTAAACTCGTGAGAACGTGAATAGTCGGAAATGTTATTGACACGAAAACGACAACACATTTTTTTTACATTTAAATAGTCTAAAATATTTAAAATTTTCATATTGCCTTATATATATGTTAATTGGGACATCCCAGTATTGTAAAACCTTAATTGTTCTACGAAATTTACACTCTAAACATATCTACATACCTTCTACCGAAAGTAAGGAATTAATATATTTGGTTAATGTATGAATTATGTTTGCAAAATTATCAATTGTGTAAGTGTGATAAAGGATTAACTACCTGTTCTCCTAAATGCGAAGGAAAATGTTGTTCAAATATATACATTGAAAGCAAATCTTGTAAGTTTTTCTTCTGATGCAATAAACAGATATTGTCGAGCTTAATAGTAAAGGAGTGCAGTTCATCTGGCTTTAAAAAAATGTATTAAGTGACTAAATCAACAATTCGTGTCGCTAAGAATCAATCAAAAATAATTGTTATCAATACATTTTGTAGACTTGGCAACGGTGCTTCTGAGAATAGAGAAACATTTTTATAAATGGTGCAATGATGGCGATGGCTGAAGTAGTCTGCACGTTGACTACAAAGACAAAAACTTCTGTGTTCGAGCCCAGTTGCAGACTAAGTCATAAAAACATCTTGCATTTTTTCTGATGTGCATTAGTGTGGCTTTGTGCGAGTTGTTATTGGATGGTTTCAGTTGTGAAGGCATACTCACTGGTCACTGAACAGTAGCGGCTTCAGTTTATACTAATCCACAGGCACATCAGAGCGCCTTCCTTCTATGGTGTTGTGTCGCACCAGCGAAGTAAAATAATTACTAATAATGGCTACTAAAATAAAGCTTCAAAATTGAATAACAAAAAACACATGCAAAAAGCAGAGTTCTAATATAGTGAAGCTTCACCTCCTGTCATCTCTCTCACTATCGCTTTCCTCTACCTCCAGCACAATGTATCGCTTATATATGCTGGCTCAAGATAAAAAAAGGATAAGTAGGAATACAAAAAGTTCGCGAACAACGAAATTACTAGCCTACATATCTTCAGAGAAGAAATTTAAACACTTATCCAAAGCTTGTCTGCGAATTCGACTTATTTAATCCTGACAAGTTAAGCGAGTTCATCCTCAATCGAATACTAATGTTATACATGAAATATAAGCTTTACACCGTAAAGAGCGTAGTAAAATGTAACCCAAAAATTACAGACGCGACTTGCCACAATTAAAAAAGAAATAAAATTTTATTATGAATGCCAAAAAATTAACTGCCGTATTAATAAAATAATTTAGGATTTATAAAAAGTTATAAAAATTGAATATTTTATAGAAATTTATTTATTAAAACTTTTAAAGTGTTAAAATTTTATGCATTTAATTAAGAAACGATTCTATAGATTTGTTGCAATAATTTCAATAAATTTACCTGGAATACCGATGATTCGCTGAGGTATCTTGATTACAATCATGTTTTGAACCAGTTGTCACAATAGCAGGAGAATTAAGTACATGATGCGGTGAAGTATGTACTGAAGGCAGGAGGCTGGGTGAAAACCGAAACGGAAAATCACTAAATAATATAAAATACGAAAAATACTTATTTTATTTATTTATTTGCTAAATATTAGTGACAATAATAAGAGAAAGTACAAACAATTAATGGCAGTAATTACAAATAATATTGTTCAGATTTTAACAGACTTTAAAAGAGAAGGTTATACGGTCCTACTATTTTTACACACGTAGGGTACAGGTAGAAGTGCATGCGTTCATTCGTCGACGATTATCATGCCAAAGAAAAAAAAAAACAAAAATAGCCAAATAATAGAAAATTCTAAAATAAAAATGAAAAATCTAATAAAAATTGGCGGCAATTCATATTTGCATTTTTCATAGGAAGTTGATATAAAAAAAAATTAATATTACAGTTTGTAACTGTAGTTAGCCAAATCAATATGGAACAAAGAGTTCTTTAAATTCGTCTATCTGCATTTGCAATTTATACAGTATTTTCACTTTAAAATGTGTTGGTTCTATCCTGAAGAACCACAGTTTCTGCCTTAAGCTTGAATTCTGAATTGATAAGCTGTTTTTTTCACAACACACTTGTATACAATATGTATGTATGTGTGGATTTATAGATTACTCCGTACAACAAAATGTATTTTTTTAATAACAAGATCCTGCAAACTGTTTCTAGTAGATGGGATATACGTGTATCGGCGTTTTAAAAGTTTTCGTCTGGAACTGATTTTACGGCCGTTTTAAATTTTCATCATTGCATAGTAAACCGGCATAGAAAATCGTGTGATATTTGTTTTTGTTATACGATGTGTTCAAAATATTTATTCAGAACACTACAAGGCACATTTTGTCAGTATATATTAACCCTCTACCCCTTAAGAGGTAGTCCTTTTTTGATACTTTTTTGAAAAATGGCAAAAATCATATTTAAAATAGGGTTGAAATATTCTACGAAACTATTTGCTAAAAAACTTTACTACGAATACATTTAAGTACAAATAAGCAAAAACTTAAAATGCGGTCTAAGGTTAATTTTGTCGTACAAAAAAGAAGTTAGCGGGTTACTTGTACCTATAGATATGAAGAATATATTACACTAGCTTTTATCCGCGGCTTCACTACCGTTATTATCTCTATCGGAAAGGCATATCTTACCCCTACGTCGCCTCCTGGTTCTATTTAAAAATATATATGTAGCAAATGTGTCCTTCTAGACGCAAAAAATAAGTACATTTAAATTTCATTAAAATCGGTTGGATGGTCTCGTTGGTGTGGAAATTGCACCTACCTTCCCTCGTGGTCCTAGTATTACAAAAAAAGTAATACCCTATACCATTCCCGGAGTTGCACAATTGCCAATGTGTCTTTTAAACTTAAATACATCCAAGTTTTAAAGTTCTTCAAAATCGGCTATGTAGTTTTGGAGAGGCCGAAATTTTCCCCTATCGCCCTCCTCGTCCTAGTTTTGAAAATGTACATTACCGATGAGCGTTTTTAGATGCAGATCTATCTTTGTTCTAAATTTCATTAAAAACTGTTTGAACGTTTCGGAGGGGCAGAAATTTCCCCCCTTTCGCCGTCCTGGTCTTAGTTTTAAGTATTACCTTCCCGGAGTTGCACATACTAAGTGTACCAAATTTCATCGCGATTGGTCCACAAATGGCGAAGTTAAGCTCGTTTATACTATGAAAACTGTTAAAAACCATGTGGAAGGAGTAGCATAATTAAAAAAGTAGGCGTAAAGGTGGGCTTGATTAAAAAAAAAGTAACTTATAATTCATTCAAGAGTCCCAATTATATGGTGTGAAAATTTCAGGAAGATCGCTCCAGCGGTTTGGGCTCCTATAAGGTACAAACACACAAACAAACAAACACACATTCAGCTTTAAGGTATGTACACACGATTGTCATTTACTACAATATTGACAGAAAAATTTTTACAAAATGTGCAACAACCGTGTGAACACACAATTTTTGTGTGGCATTGTATGCCAATAATATTGTCACAATTCTGATAATCGTGAGAACACCCTTCATTTCCATTGAGACACAATTTACAGTCATTTGTTCTTGTCGCATGCGCCTCATTTAGTGCACCGTACAATAACACCATTGGCATTTCTGTTGGCAATGCTGCCCATAAATATTTAGATACAATGTTAAAAGTAGGATCTGGCAACGTTTGCCATACAATAATCTGCCAATAATAATTGTGTGTTCACACGGTTGTCAGATTTATTGTCGCAGGACTGTGCGCCAATGAAATTGTATGGTTACCTTTCAATAGTGTGAACAGAAAAATTACCAGATGGTAACAATTTTTCTTTGTGAGTGCATTGCCACCATATTACCGTATCCTACAATATTGTACAATCTGACAATCGTGTGAACATAGCTTTATATATTTTTTTTTTTTTTTTTTATCTTGGACCAGTGCTCAGGGGCTATACCCTACATATGCAATGCATTGCACTGGAACTAGAGAGAAGGATAGGGAAGAAATAGACAGGTGGTGAAAGTGGTAGGAAGATAGAGCTTAATTCTTGCACAACTCTGCAGTTGCGTGTAAATTATAAAGCAAAGTTGCGGCGTCTCTGATGTTTTTTGACGCATTATTTTTAAGCTAATGGAGCCATTTTATTTATTATTTTACTTCGCCGACGTTTTATTGCTCAAATACCGACGAAGGAGGGTGCTGTAGCACAGAAAACTCAGAAAAAATTTTTTTCTGATTTGACCCGGCTGGGAATCGAACCTGGGTCTTTCTGGTTGCAGAGCCAACACGCTGACTACTCGCCATCAGCACCCCGGAAAACGTCAACACTAGTTTACGTCAACATCCCAAAACGTCAACCCTTAATTTTTTACATTGTCTACTCTAAAACGTCAACCAAACCACAAAGCTCTGAAACGTCAACTTTAAATAAATCAAAATTTTGAATTTAGCAACAGTTAAAATACACAGTTTTGATCACACACACACATTTATTTTATGAAATTAGTTCAGAATTTGGGTATTCCCCATATAAGGGGAGAATAGAAAACAAATTGAATCTCTATGTGTTGTCGTTTTTATGTTCAGTTGCTTTTTTGTTCTCGTAATATGGTATCTCAAAATCAACAATTAGCAAGATAAAAATGAAAAAAATGAAATTTTGGACTGTGTTAATAACACACTTTCCGGTCCGCGAAAAAGAAAGACATTAAGAGCATCAGAGTTGCCGAAAAAGCGCCTATATCAATGGTTTGTTAAGCAGAGAGAAAGGCATTATCCGGTAAATGCATTAGCGCTCAAACAAAAGGCTAAAGAGATTCATCTAAAAGTAAAAGAAAAGAAATGTTCTTTTAAGGCAAGTGATGGATTGTTGCAAGGTTTTAAAAAAAGATTTGGAGTTCGCCTGCTTAAAATAACTGGAGAAAAGCTATCTTCGCAGCCTTTGCTTGTCGAACCATTTAAAATCAAACTAAAACAAAAAATTGAAGAAATGGCTCTAGCAGCAAAAAAATCAGAGCTAGTAGATTCGATGAAAGCTGTTACATTAAGGGATTGTGTTATGCTTTTAGAAGCCGCATGGAATAAAGTTAGCAAAGATACAATGGCAAAATGCTGGCAAACTGTTTTGCGGTTCACGGAAAATGAGACAGATCTGGAGGAAGATATTCCGTTAAGCATATTGAAAGAAAAAATAAACTCGGAACTGCAACAACAAATGGAGCTCGCAGTTGATCTGCTTTATGAAATAAACTCTCAGGTTTGTCGCTTTTTAAAATTATTTTAACGACACGACCAGTAACTTTATACATTTTTTAAGGACAGCACCATCCATTCAGAAGTGGAATGAAGATGTTCTACTGGGTAATGTTTCTAATTCGTGTGAGGAGTTAGAAGTGACCGATGATGATAACAACGATTTAGATACGAGTACAAATGTACAGACTATAACACCAAACGAAGCTGTCGAAATATTTAACAGGGCTTTGGATTGGGCTCAATGCGAGAATGTTGAGCAAAATGACCTAAATGTATTAAGACGTTTACGAGAGAAAGCTCTCCTCCAAGTATTGGAAAGCAAAAAACAACAGAAAAAATAACAAATTTTTTTTAGATGCATAAGTATATACATATGTTAAATGTGATCTCTTTTAAAATGTGTTCCTTTAGTTTTAGTTAGGCTGAAAACCTTTTTTGTTCTTTTTTTGTATTTGTTTATGTTTCGTTTTAGTTTAGTCAATAAAAACGTCTTAAAGCACACTATCAATATGTTTTTTATTAAAAGTTTCTACATTCATAAACGTGAACAATTTGTTAAACGTCAACACTCGCGGTTTTAATTAGTTGACGTTTTCCCGAGCGCACTGTATATAGATAAAACACACATTCAGCTTTATATATATGTACATATATAGAAAAAATAAAATAAGAAATGATAGTTGATACTATCAGTATACTATACTATACTACCAGCATTTATTTAAAATTTTCTGTAGGCAGTTCTATGAAGTGTCCAACATATTCCATCTATAAATAAATTAATATTTTTGCTTTTACACCGCTCTTCAATAGGTACACGCACATGGCTGATGAAATTGTTTACCATGTTCATCAGATTCCGTGGCTAACTGACGCCAGCAATGATGTACTTCTTTTATACAAAAGTTGAACAAAAAATTAACGTCTACTACTTTTACACCGAGCATTTGTGATGATTTTTTAGTTGTTCTTGAAAATAAAGGGCTGCCGCTTTGGTTTGATAAGACCAAAATTGGGAGATTGAAAAATTTGTTTGTTTGGTGGGTTTGTTCAATTTCATTCACGTTATTTATAGAAAATAGAGGAAAATAGAAAACGAGGATATACACGCTGATTAAAAACAATATATAGTTGATTTGAGAAATAAAGTTCAACGATTTTGGCACGTTGTACAATTTGGTACTGTTCCATTTTAAATTCCCCAAGTCTTCTTTACAAGATACTAAAAACAACAAAACAAAAACTATAATAAAAAATGTGTAAGGAATTCAAACACTTTTGATCATTTTGGGCCACCCTGTACAAAAAATATGGTTTTCAAATTAAACGCCAGGAATTTTCTAGGTAGGTCTTTTTAATTGAAACTTAAGAAAATCAGGCACATTTATCATGTTATTTTTATCACGTTATTTTGAATCATATATTTTATTTTTTGATAATAGGATCTTAAAATTTTATACACATAAGTAATTAATATGGTGTAGTGGATGGTTATCAATAAATCATTTCGAATTTTTTGACAATACGTTTAAATTTTTGTTTTTGTGTTCGGTATTCAAATATTTAATTCTAAATTGATTAGCTGAATTTTGAACCCAAGAGTTTGTAGTCAGAAATTATGAAAAATCCACTGATGAGCTAACTAAGGATTAGCAAAGTAGTACTATGTGGATATGCTTTCCTCCTCAATGACCTATTTTATTGAGATTATTTAGCAAAAGATACTTTATGAGAATATATTTAGTTATTTAAAAATATATCTCTATATATCTATCTATATATGTATATAGCTGAATGTGTGTTTGTTTGTACCTTATAGGAGTCTAAACCGCTGGACCGATCTTCCTGAAATTTTCACACCATATAATTGGGACTCTGAATTATAGAATACTTTTTTTAATCACACCCATTTTTCCGCCTACTTTTTTAATTATGCCACTCCTTCCACATGATTTTTAACAGATTTTATAATATAAACGAGCTTAACTTTGCCATTTGTGGACCAATCGCGATAAAATTTAGTGCACTCAGTCTGTGCAACTCCGGTAAGGTTATAGGGTATTATTTTTTTTAAAACTAGGACAAGCAGGGCGAGAGGGGAAAATTTCTGCCCCTCCGAAACGTTCAAACCTATTTTAATGAAATTTAGAACATAGATAGATTTGCGTCTAAAAATTCACATAGGCTATGTACATTTTCCAAAACAGGACCAGAGGGCGATAGGGGGAAATTTCTGCTTCTCCAAAATTATCTAGCTGATTTTGATGAACTTTAAGTATTTGAGCTTAAAAGACACATTGCCTATTATTTTTTTTTTCAAAAGTAGGACCACGAGGTTTCTGCATCTATAAGGACACATATACTATATATATTTTTTAAATAGGACCAGGAGGCGAGGTGGAGATATGCCTCTCCGCAACTGCATAACAGATGGAGATAATAACGGGAGCGAAGCCGCGTGTAAAAGCTAGTTTATATAATATATATTTCAGATTATTTTATTCGAAAAAAATAAACAAAATATGTCAGAATATGATTAACTATCCAGGCTTAATGGTCTAAACACGTAGACCGCAGCAAGCTACAGGCTACAATCTGTCAAAAATAAAATATCCACGTTCAAATGAACACGATTATTTTGATGACATCTCAGCTAGCTTGTAGTCCACCATTGCCGCTGTGGTCAACTTTAGATTAATTTCTAATTTTGTTAGCGACAATAAACAAATAAGTGCTGCCAATATAAAAAGAAAAGTGAAATAACAGGTTAAAATATGTATATGTATATGTAAATATATAGTGAAGATACTCCAAATGGAACGAAATTTCCGCACGTGTTAGAAAACTGACTAATAAGATAAAAAAAATTGGAGGCGATCCATATTTTCCGAGTTATGGGGCTCTGACGTTTGCATACAGTAAATAGTGATTTTTTTCGCAATGAATTCTTATATACAAGTATAATTGAAGCTGGCACCACTAAACAACAAACAAATGTGCATATTTTCCAATTGTGTTGCTTTTTTCGTTTAATATATTACAGTTGGTAAGTACTTTATATATATTTTTAGTTTTAAATAGTATAAATGGATACATTTTAGGTGCAAAAAAAATGGATGAACGTCTAATTGAGAAGTGCGCAACCACAAAATTCTATAAGATCTCACACAGGTGGACTACAAGAATTTAAGAAAAAAAGAATATGCCTGGAGGGAAGTTGAAGTCAGTGTAAAGTTTGATTATGATAAAGCAAGATTATGACAGCAATATATTTTAGTTATTATATGTACATCTATTTATTTAACAGAAAAAGAATGCGAGAGACGATGGAAGGTGCCCCGTGACTCCTAAAAGCGTTGCAAAAGAATGGAGCATCTTCCGTCTGGCAGTAGGTCTGAAAATCCCAAAAAGAAGTGGAGGTACTTAGAGACAAAATCGTTTTTGGAAGATGTTCCAAGTTCGAGAAGGTAAGTAGTATTCTAAAAGTGCAATAGAACTATAAAATAAATTTCCCGTTGTACCTTTTAGCACGGTTGCAAATATTTGCAAGGAAGAGATCGAAGATGATTTTTTTTTTTTTTTTTTTTTTTTTTTTTTGTCTTGGACCGGCACTCAGGGGATGACCCCTACACATGCGATGCATTGTGCTGGAACTAGGAAATTAGGTTATGGGAAGGAGGATAGAGGGAGTAGTGTTTATTGACATTTGATTTAAATCTTCCCATGCTAAAAGTGACAGGAAACACCTCTGCGGGTAGTCTATTCCACATACGTGCCGTTCGGCCAAAAAACGAATTTTCCCTGTAATGCGTAGTGCGAGTCGCCCTCAAATCGACCACAAATGGATGCGCTCTTAATGATGATCGCGTCGTGCGCGCGAATAACCGGGTTTCGGGAACAAGTTCCCTGATTTCATTAGAACACGTCCCATTATAGTAACGATAGAACAACGAAACGCACCCCACGTTGCGACGATGCTCAAGAGAGTCAATAGAGTTGGCTACCCTACTGTCTCCTATGAGTTTCTTCGCCCTTTCTTGTACACGGTCGAGTAACTTCAAAATAGTCTTTGGAGCACCGGCCCACACATGAGAGTTGTATTCCTTTTTCGGTCGGATGTAGGCGGTATAAATAGTGAGGAGATCAGATGGGGTGAAGTATGTCTTACACCGCCTTAAAAAGCCTAGGCACTTGAATGCTTCCTTTGAGACCTGAAAAATGTGCTCAGTCCATCGGACATCACACTGAATTTTCATGCCAAGAACATCAAGAGCTTCTGATTCCTCAATGTTTATGCCACCCATTTTTACAGATGAGGCAGCATGATCGTGCATACGGCGGTGTGTTAGCATGCAGCATTGGGTCTTTTGGGAATTGAAATCGACCCTGTTCGCGTGACCCCATTCCAATATTCTCGTGAGGTCACCTGTTACCGAATCATTCATATTCTGCCGCGTCGCCGCGATCGTAGTTGATGTCGGCCTACGATCGAATGAATATGAATGGCAGATGCTGCTGTCATCTGCGAAAGAGTGGATAGGGTTTGAAGTATGACATAGGAGGTCATTAAGAAAAATAAGAAATAGGGTAGGAGAAAGAATGGAGCCTTGTGGTACCCCTGAATTGATCTTGAACTCGTTTGATGAGATCCCGTCTATAACAACTCTTATAGCGCGATCCCTGAGAAAGCTCGATATAAATCGAGAGAAGATATCACCGACACCAAAAGCAATAAGTTTGGACAAGAGTGCTCCATGCCACACTCTGTCGAATGCTTTTGAAATATCTAGAGCCACTACCTTACTTTCGCCAAAATGGTGGATGGATCGACACCATTTTTCCGACAGGAAGGCTAATAAATCACCCGTGGAACGTCCTCCACGGAAGCCATATTGTCGGTCGCTGAGTAAGCTATTGGACTCCAGATACTTCATAAGATGGAAATTTAGCATACTCTCCATTACTTTAGAAATGGTAGAGCATATTGCGATTGGGCGATAATTTTCAGGGTTGCTTGCCTCTCCCTTCTTGGGGATCGGCGTAACATTTGCAACTTTCCAGCACGACGGAAATTCACCTGCATGATAGAGGGTGCTGAAAACGATTGCCAGAGGACGCGATAACGTCGAAGAGCACTGCTTCAAGACCAGTGCCGGAATTCCATCCGGGCCAGGAGACTTATTTATGTTGAGGTCCGATAAAACCCTTTTAACTGCACGAGCCCGAAAGTATATCTTTGGCATAGTTACGGATACACGCTCGGATGCGGGCAGTGGTTGATTGCTTTCCGGCAGGTGAGAATTACCTGCAAACATTTCAGCTAGGAGGTTAGCTTTATCAACCGGGTCTGTGAATATTTGATCAGCCTTTAAAAGAGACGGGATAGAAGAACTAGCATTTCCCTTAACTCTTTTAACGAATGACCAGAAGCTTTTACTTCCCCGTGGGGCAGTAAGAACTTTAGCGCGAAGACTCTGCTCGTACAAAGCTTTTGCACGTCTTAGCACTTTGGCACACGAAGTTCTCGCCCTTTTGCGCATCATATCAGTATCTGCGTTTTTATTATTCCGCCAGACACTAAATGCTTCCTCTCTGGATCTGACTGCAAGTCTGCACGTCTGATTAAACCAAGACTTTGGTCTAGGCCTAATCGAAATTTGCTTTGCTGGTATGAACGTTTTCATAGCATTATTATATTTTGGACCATTTTAGCCATGGCATTGACATCATTGTCGAGGAAGCAGAGCCTCCAATTGAAATGCCGAAAGAAATCGTTGAGCTCAGCCCAACGTGCCTTTTCGTAAATATATTTCAAACGTTTCATAGCTGGCGGTGAAACGCCTCGAAGTTCCGCAAACGAAAAGGAGGCAGAAATGGTGCAATGATCCGAATTACCGAGAGGTGCGCTAATATTCATTTCATACTTTTCAGGGTGTGAAGTGAGAAAAAGGTCGAGGGTGTTGTGTTGGTGCCCGTCAACACATGAAATATGTGTTGGTTCATTCACTAATTGCGCAAGGTGATTGTGCGCTGCGAATAGCTCAGCATATTGGCCTTCTGGAGTTGTATTGCTCGAATGGCGGAGCCACGATAAATTATGGACATTGAAATCACCAGCAATAACGATTTCACTGTTCGGGTAATTTTCGAGGATCCCCGATATATTGTCGGAAAGGGCATCGAAGTTCAGTATAGTCTTCTCCCTTTCCGTGTGTGGGCTTCTGTAAAGAAACCCGAAATGCAGAAGATGTGCCCTGATTTTGAATTTAACCCAAAGACAGCTAAATTCGGGGTCATGCGTGTCTAAAGATTGCTGGCACTGGTACACAACTTCATTGCGTATATAAATTGCAAGGCCCCTGTGAAGATAGAAAAGAGATAGGAGGCGATACCCAGGTATGTGAAAATCCTGTGGGTCAGCATCCTCAGACACCCGGGTTTCACTTAAGGCGAAAACATCCGGCCGATGGAGACAAACGTGAACATAGACAGAGAAGAAATTTGCCCTTAGACCACGTATGTTGCAGAAGTCAATTCTAAATCGGCCTGTCATGATTAACGCGAGAAAACCCAAATGAAATGTCTATCTCTTGTATTGAAGTTGCCACTGAGCTAATCGCTGCTTGAACGACTGCCGGTGATCAGTGTTACTCCTTCATCACCAAACAGTCTAGCAGTAACCAACACAATGGCACCAACAATGCAAAAGATTTAGTCGGGTATTGTAAAGGGAATTAGCACAATGACGCGAAAAAAGGCCATGAAAGACCTCATCCGGTCACCGTGACCCGAAGTGACAGCACTGGTTGGTAGTGTCAGCACTGATGTATTTTAAATGTCGTTCCGTCACTGGTAACGGGGCTTTTCCTTTTCTTATATTTGTTTTTTGTGTAAGTTGTTGTTGTTCATTCGTGTATATGTTTGGAATATTTTATTTTTGTTTTGTTTCCAGATTTTTTCACTGTTTAATTGTTATAGTTTTTTTATTTTATTTTCAGTTTATTGTTTTTGTTAATTTTTCGTGTAAGTGAATTTTTTCAGTTGTTTATGTCTATTGTGTTTTTCTATTTGTCACTATCTTGTTCATTAATTCTTTGGCACTTGTCTGTTTTATTTTTAATGTGAATAAATTTTATTTATTTGGACCAAAAGAAGACGCGTGTCTACCAGACGAACGACTAAACATCACTAATTAAAATTAATAAATACTACACAAATGTTGGAATGAATTCGGTTTGGCATAAAATAATTCCATTTCAGCAAATACAAGAGCTGATACCTCAATTCTATTTACAATGTTGAGTGGCATGTTAGCACTTTTTTTCTTTTTTTTTTTTTATCTGGGACCAGCACTCAGGAGATGACTCCTACACATGCGAAGCATTGTGCTGGAACTATAGGAAAGGGATAGTAGGAGAAACGACAGGAGGTGAAGCTTAATTAATTATTTTGCAGCTCTGCTTTGGCACGTTCTTTGTTTATACTCTTAGCAGTGCTGAAGCTTCGGTTCAGGAGCCATTTTTATTATTATTTTACTTCGCCGGTACTACAAAATATTGACGAAGGAGGGCGTTCTGATGCGATTGTGGATTGCTATCAGCTGAAGCCAATATTGTTCAGTGACCAGTGACTATGCCTTCGCCACTGAAACCTTCCAACAACAACTGACACACTAATGCACATCAGAAAAATGCGAGATGTTTATTTTTAATTTAGAATTAACTGAATTTATTTTGGGAATATCTCCTTATATATATGATTCTAATTCTGCTTTTTTCCTTAACAATTATATGTGAACTTTATTATTACATACCATAGCGAAATAGTACTACATATATGGATATGCTTTCCTCCTCAGTTATTGGGTTGCTTTTGTAATAAAATGCTTTATGATATTTTCATACTTTATGAGAATATCATAAGGTATGTAATAATAAATTTCACATATAATTTTTAAGGAAGGAGTGGTCGAGTGAGCATCGCGCGTTCGCTGTGGATAAATTTCTTAAGAGTAATGATTCTTACGTAATTGCTCGTCGACAATTTTGTTCAAAAAAGCAGTTTACGTGAAAATCCGCGACTTTCAATACGGAAAATAGCTGCCTCACTGGGACTTCCAAGAGCGATTATTCATGAAATTTTAAAAAAGGATCTGATTGATCTAGATGACATACTCTTTAAAAAATAAACCCCCTTTTCCATTCTATCGTACAAAGCTCTTAATAAAACTTTGTGTCAATTATTACGTTTTTTATTTAAGTTTGAAAATATAAATCTGCTACCAGACACACTGTATATAAGTTAACAACTTGTTATTCATATCATTTTTAAATTGCTTAATCATATTTTTCTTTAAAATTTTGTATTACAAACTTACGTTAAACAAATTTTATTTAATGTCAAAAATATGAGAGACTATATATTGCATATTTAAAATTATTTAACCAAAACTTAAATATTATTAAATATTAAATATTAATTGTGACTTTATTAACACACGGTAAAGTGTTCTCTCGCTTCAATCGCAATGAGCCGTAACAGTATGTTGACATAATGCAGTACATCTCCGGAGTACTTATATTCATATCCCGCGTTATTCGTAAAAAATGGTTTTAGTATTTTTGAAATGTATTTTAAATTAATATGTTCATTCATCGGCAGACAAATACCATTTTTTTAATTAATAGATTGGAACGAATACGAGGAATATAAGATTTATTTTTTTATTTTCAGAATAATATGACTACCCTTTTATGATTCACAACTAAATTGGTAGTTGTGTTGTAGTTGTCTTATTATGAATTACAAAATTAATAAAACTTTGTGTCAATTATTACGTTTTTTATTTAAGTTTGAAAATATAAATTTGCTACCAGACACACTGTAGTTTTATTTAAAAATTATTTATATGCCTTATGTGTACTTTATTAAAATCGGTTAGTTGCTAGTTTTTGAGACGCAGAAGTTTCCCCCTACCACCCGTCGTGGTCTTCCTTTGAAAAAAAAATATATAGTCTATGTGTCCATCTAGATGCAGGCCTATCTATGTTTTACATCCCCTAACTACCTTCGCCCGTATACCCCATTTCAGCTCTCTGGCTATATGAAGAGTATGCCAAATTTTAAGCTATATTGAAAGTGACCGAAGCAAAAAAAAATTTATTATCGAGTCATTCGCACCAAATTAGAAACTTTAGCTTTAACGGTTCTCAGGATACACAAAAATCATTATTTACTTTGGATGGAAGGTACCACGCCCACTTATCCAATCCCTCCCAGTTTTTGCTTGATGTTTTTTTTTTAATTACAAAGTCATTTGTACCATATTCAGAAACTTTCACTTCAACCATTATCAAGATATACAAAAGTAAATATTAACTTTGTATGGGCGTAGTAACGCCCAGTTGGAATTTTTGAAGTTTATATAGCCTATTGTTCCTTTAAGATATACAGAGAGATACTGTGAAAATTTCAAGAAAAGCGGTTCAGCCGTTTACGTGTCTATAAGGCGCAAACTCACATACATCCATCAAACGTGTCATTTTTATATACATAGTATAAGAAGATTATAAGAGGTATTTAACAATTAAGTACGATTCACGGGACTGCGGGGTTTTTTACAACTATGAGCTGCAAATAAATGCAAATTAACGAGGAAACCAAAATGTATAGAATTTTTTTTTTTTTTTTTTTTTATCTTGGACCAGTGCTCAGGGGCTATCCCCTACATATGCAATGCATTGCACTGGAACTAGAGAGAAGGATAGGGAAGAAACAGACAGGTGGTGAAAGTGGTAGAAAGATAGAGCTTAATTCTTGCACAACTCTGCAGTTGCGTGTAAATTATAAAGCAAAGTTGCGGCGTCTCTGATGTTTTTTGACGCATTATTTTTAAGCTAATGGAGCCATTTTATTTATTATTTTACTTCGCCGATGTTTTATTGCTCAAATACCGACGAAGGAGGGTGCTGTAGCACAGAAAACTCTGAAAAAACTTTTTTCTGATTTGACCCGGCTGGGAATCGAACCAGGGTCTTTCTGGTTGCAGAGCCAACACGCTGACTACTCGCCATCAGCACAAATTACAAATTAAAGAGTTTTTTTGTTGAGGTTTCGAATTAACGCAGTTCGAATTTTTTTTTTATCTTGGACCAGCACTCTGGAGATTGACCCCTACACATGTGGTGCAGTGTGCTGGAACTATAGGAAAGGGATTGTAAGAGAAATGATAGGAAGTGAAGCTTCGCTTTTTGCACGTTCTTTGTTTTTGTAGCAGTGTTGTAACGTTTCTGATGTCAAGGAGACGTAATAAATTTTTAAACTTCGGTTTAGTAGCAATTTTTTGCAATTATTTTACTCTACCGATGCCCTACAATACCGACGAAGGAGGGCGTTCTGATGTGCTTGGGGATTGGATACAGGTGAAGCCGTTACTGTTCAGTGACCAGTGACTATGCCTTCGCCACTGAAAGCTTCCGACAACAACTGACACAAAGATACACAAATGCACAACAGAAAAACTGCGAGCTGTTTTTATGAGTCTGAAACTGGGGCTGAACCCAGGAAAAATTTTTTGTTTTGTAGTCAACGTGCAGACTACTTCGACCATCGCCACCCTCTCGAAAAGCACCATTTGGCCATCGCCATTTATCGCGATTTGACTTTATTTTTATTAACTGTAATTGTAGTTGAGTTTAGTTTGAAAGGATTTATCCTTACATTCACAGTATATGTTGTACTGTGGTTCCTATTAATAGCAAAGGCTGATATTATTTATTCGTACTTTTTCGTGCGCAATTCCTGATGGCGGTGGTAAACTATCTACATAGTTAAATTCCAAGGTTCTCCCTCCAATCCTTTTATTTTTGCTGCACCGTAATTGGAGATTATCTCATCAAGTTTGAAAGTCGTTCATAAGTTCAGAAATATTTTACTTTGCTTATAAGTTCAAAATCCCAGATCAATAAATTGGTATAACAAATTTTTTATTAATCACTTAAAATTTTTTGCTACTAATTCATTTGAAAACAATACTGTCTCTCGATATGAAATAAAATATTTTAGTAGAATTATTTTATGTATTATTTAACTTCGCCGATAAAGGAGGGTTCTGTTAACATACAATGTACATTAGCATATTTACTAACGCACATCAAAAATATTTGCGTATTTAAAAGACGTTGTAAAATTAAAATAATTGTAAATATGCAATCTACTGATGAGTTGTAAATTTTTTATTATTTACCCAAACGCATCAACACGGGGTTGTAAACAGTAATATGTGCCACAAAAGCGATGCGAGGGTGTAAATTCAACTTTAAAAACTTCCACAAGTTAATTTGTAAAGAATAAGACCAATCTTTAACATTTCAAGTCAAATTCAATTGTATGCAGATAGTAATAGGGCAGACATTTTAGTCACAATTGAGACGTAGAAAGACTAACCCAGCAAAAAATTAGGCTTTACCATAAAAAGTACTTTTTTTTTATTGGGACCAGCACTCAGGAGATAACTCCTACACATGTTAAGCATTATGCTGATACTATAGGAAAGGGATAGTAGGAGAAACGACAGGAGGTGAAGCTTAATTAATTATTTTTGCAGCTCTGCTTTCGAACGTTCTTTGTTTTTATACTCGTAGCAGTGCTGAAGCTTGGGTTTACTAGCCATTTTTATTATTATTTTACTTCACCGGTGCTACACAATACCGACGAAGGAGGGCGTTCTGATGCGATTGTGGATTGCTATCAGCTGAAGCCGGTAATGCACATTAGAAAAATGCGAGATGTTAATTTTTTTTTTATAATTTTAGTCTGAAACTGGAGTTGAAACCAGGTCTGTTTTTGGTTTTGTAGTCAACGTGCAGACTACCATCCATCATGCTATCGCGACATATGACTAACTTTTGTTATTGCCAAATTTAAGTACTCGACTACCAAATACATTACAAAAACTTATAAAAATCAGATGTATTAACTGAACTAGTTTTTTATAGACCACAAAGTCTGCGTTCACTTTATTAACTTTTCAGATAAGTTAAATTTCCACACAAATATAAAAATTATAACAAATTTTTTTTTAATTTTTTTGTTCTTTATACTCTTCATGTCAAAATGAAAAGAAATTATCCAAATTCATCGCTTTATTTTCTTTCGGGGGGATTTAAATTCTACAGTAAGTTAATTAAACAACAAAAAAGTCTGCGTTCAGTCTTATAACAAATGGAAAAAAGTTTAAAATATATTAACAAAAATATAAATTAATATTTAGATGGATAGCACCGTTGCTTCAATACTTCTTTCAGTCTATTTGGCATGGAATTTACCAACTTCTCTGTTTCTGCAGCGTAATATTCTCTCACTCTGCCTGCATAATAGTTCGCATATTTTCTTTGCTAGTTATTGTGTGGTGGCGAATTCTTTTCTCTAACAGATCTCAGAGATGTTCAAAAGGATTGTGATCGGGTGATTGGGGGAGCGTTTTGAGCTGGTTGGGAGTATTATACAACAGCGAAAGAGGAACTACCTCCGCTGTATGCTTTAGATCGTTGTCTTGCTGGGACCAGAACATCGGTAACAAGTTTAAATTTGCTGCACTTTGTTTTAAATTACTCTTTAAAATATCCAAATATCCCCATTTATCCATTGTCGACTCAATAAACTGCAACCGTCCCACACCAGAAGCCGGCATACACCCCCACACCATAACTCCACCACCTCCGTGTTTGTCTGTACCAACAAGATTTTTCTTCTAAAGTTCAGTTCCCGGTTTGCGCCACACAATTTGACGACCCTTTATTCCAAATATACATAACTACTCTACCATGATATCCATCCTTACGTAAAATTTTTCTGGATGTAATCCGCGGATTTAGCTTCACTATATTGATTATTTTGCGCTCTTCCCGTTTTAGTAATATTTTTGGACGCCCTGACCGCGGCTTAGAAATTAAAATTCCCGTTTCTTGGAAATTATTTATTACGCACTGGACAGACGAATATGTTCTGCCAATAGTTTGGCCAATTTTTCGGAAGGATTTAACTTCTTTCCACAACTTAATTATGATTTTCCTTTCTGAAACACTAATCTCTTTGCATCTGCTTTCCATATTTTAAATTTTCGCTAACTTAACTTGTTAAACCTTCAACTGTTCTAGCAAAGCAAAAAAGTGAAAAAAGCAAATAAAATTTCTTAAAAATAACGGTATCATCATTGCATGCAAAGTGAATGCAGACTTTTTGGCTGTTTTATTCAGTTGCTGTAGCAGGAAACTTGCAGTGAAAGAAAATTATCGAATGAATCTCAATAATTTTTTTTTATTTTTACATGAAGAATATAAAGAACAAAAACCATTATAAAAACTTAGTTAAAACTTTTATATTTGTGTGGAAATTTAACTTATCTTAAACGTTAATAAGATGAACGCAGACTTTATGGTCTATGTGTACATACTAAAGAGATGTACAAAATGTATTGAAAGTTCTGTATTCTAAAGCACACTACTTCCAAGCCGTGTATTCCAGTGTAAACATTATCAACAAAACAAGCATAACAAAACATGACTCTCACTGAAACAAAACAAGCACCATTCGAAAAGTTTCTCTCTATAGTTTCGTTTGTGCTTGTGTGTTCAAATGAAGCAAAACATCAAAACAAAAACCGACAATGAAATAAAAAAAAGGTAAATTACACCAAAAGCATCGAGTACACAAGAACAAATAAAAAAAAGGGTAAAAATGTAAACATGAGTGTTATTAAATAATATCATTTTGGAGGGAAAACAGGTATATAATTTTTTTTCATAATTTCAAATTTCTGATTTTCGTGATTTTTCTAAATTTTAGTAATCTTAAATATATTGAAATGAATGCATTAAATGTAGGTGAAATTATAAATTTTTTAAATTTTTTGCGAAATTTTAAATATTTTTCTTTAAAGAACTTTACAAACGAACCTCAAACCTAATATGAATTGTGATATTTTTATTTTATTTGTTTTTCCAAATGTGAATTAAAAAAATTTTATTTTTGCATACATACATTAGATTTTTTAATGTTCATAAAAAATGCAAAAGTTTCTTTGCAAGTTTGTCTACAAGTTATTCAAACATGTTTTGAATGTTCCAAAATAGTTTTGATGTTCTACTTCATTTCTCTTCTACTTCAGCCTTGTTCTATTTTAACATTGTTTTGTTGTACTTGTGTTCTCTTCTTCAATGTTTTGATCGTGGAACAAAAGAAATATTTTTGGAAGTATGTGTTTTGCAATGAGCAAGTAATACATACACACTAATTGCAACTTCATGAAATGCTTGTAAGACATTTTTGTTGTGTTTGTGCCACACTTTAGTACATACATATATAGTTATTTAGAAAAAAGTATATAAATTCTTAATTATTTTAAACCAAAAAAAAAGTAGTTAGTTTTTAGATAAATAAATATATATCCAGTTCCAAAAAAATACATATTATTTTAGTATAATTTAAGTTAGCAAAAAATATAATTATAATAATAATTGTACACTACTTTTCCCGAAATATTTAACTTATTTAGAAAAATATTTTTATTAAAAGAAAGCATTGGGAAAAATAGT
Organism: Dexiosoma caninum; assembly: GCA_963924685.1. Lineage (NCBI taxonomy): Eukaryota > Metazoa > Arthropoda > Insecta > Diptera > Tachinidae > Dexiosoma > Dexiosoma caninum. The sequence continues at coordinate 13,370,825 of OZ004730.1, read as the reverse complement.
GTACAATTAGTATTATTATTAAGTAAAATTTCCGAAACAACGTTAAATAATTATTACTCTGACGCCACCCGGACAAAAATAATTGTTTGGCAACACTCTATAGAGAGCATGGCGGTTGTTATATTGCATTTATTTGAACTTAATTGATTCTTACAACTACAATTAGAATTGAAAAAAAAAGTCAGCCTATGTAGGTATAGCAAGTAAGAAAATGAGAAAACGGGTTGATTATGGAGTTCTGTTTCAGCTTGTTTAATACAATATCTGTAGATGTTCTATGAAAAATTTGGGCAAAGTTTTCCTGAAGATCTTCATTAGCAACAATGAAATGTGCATAGGAACTAGCTAACCCCTCCTAAATCAATTTCAATGTTTCTTTTTAATAAAAATATTTTTCTAAATAAGTTAAATATTTTGGGAAAAGTAGTATTAGTATCATAATTTAGTAAAATTTCCCAAAAACCATTAAAGAAAAAATATTATTCATTTCAGTGAATAATTTAAAAACTACTGGAATCTTCAATTTTAAATTATATTCATTCGAAATAAATTAATACCATAATTTTGTTGAATTAAATAAAATACTTACTAGGATTTAAAAATATATAAATATTTATATTAAAAATCTGTTTTATTTGTACACATAAAATTAAACTATCTTGATTACAGCTTGAATATTGCATCTGGAATTCGAATTTGGTTCAGACTGCCGAAATAAGGAAACTTTTTCAATTCAAAGAAGAAAAAAGTAAATTTTGTTATACCATTTCAGACAATAAAAAAGTAATGACTTCTCAAGAATCGATTATTTTAGTCTAACGCCTTGTTAAAACCATGAAGTTGATAATCCAGTTGGGAAGTGGTTCCACCAAAAATGCTTAATTTCAAACTCGTTTACTTTTTTTAAAATTTTTTGCTGGGAAGCGACATATTAATAGAAACTAATCAATCGGCGCATAGAAACTATTTTCTGACAGTTAACAAACAAGTCACTTATTTAACATGGATGAAATCACAGTTACAGGGCATAGGAGAAGTTAATTAGACTACCTTCTATTTAAATAGGGACAATTTTTTTGAGGTTTTATTCAACCATCATCTATATTTAACTGGTCTCTACGCTTGACAGGGGGTTCCTCTGTAATTTTAATCGAAAGAAAATGTTATCGAATACCAATGTAAATAAAATACAAATTCGAATAAATTTCTTTTCGTTTGGAATTACGGAGTAAAGTATTCATATAATTTATCCTATAAAAAATTTGATAAGAAATAACAATTTGAAACGTAGCATAAAAATGTACTATTTACCTGGATAATGTGGTATTAATGGGTAAGGATGTAGGGTAAGGACTTCTAAAACTAGATGCTGCTGAATATACAGAAGGAGTGTGCCTACAAAAAAAAGAAGCCATTTAGCATTCATGATCATAAATACACATGTATGTGTGAAGATAAATTCATGGAGTTTAATATACATATTTGTAAAAAGAAAAATAACGCATGCGATTATTTTTATTCTCTCTTGTAAAGACAATGTTTAATTTTTTTTCCATACTATTTTTATAAACGAGTTTACCAGAACTGAACCCTTATTTCTTCTCATCGTATCAAACTTATTGTGAAATGAAGAGTATATAGGAGGCTTTAAAAATGCGTTTACAGAATATTTGAATTGCGTTTGTGAAATTTTTTAGCTTGATTCACGTATGTGCATCCATCGCCTTCATTAAAATCTTAGCCTTATGAGTATTTTATTTAACTTAATTTTTGAAAACGAAAAATAGATAAGACTTTAAAACTATAAAATTCAGATATTCTGTAAATACAGTTCTATAGAACCATATGTTCTTTACAGCACAATATGTTTGAGTGGCTGACGAAATACTCCATGAATTTATCTTTACACAAATTGATTATGATAGATCTAATTTATGTAATAAGAAATCTTTTATAGACTACTTACCATGATGCCACTTGTGACATGTCCGGACTTAACATAGGATAAGGATATTGGCCGGAAGGAAAAGGATAAATAGCTGGTCTCGTTAATCCTAAAATGAATAAGAAATAAGAAAATATTGTTAATTGAATTGAAACGACTGATAAAAACAATTTTTATATATATACGAAATTTAAACATAAACCAAACTTAATTTCTGTGTTTTTGGCAAAAGAAAACTCAACTCTAATGTACACATTTTTCAGAAGAACAAAATGTAATGAAGATAAGTTGTTTTCTTTAAAGAAATTCAGCTAAAATTCGGGAAAAGCTTATTTTTCATCGAACTGTTATCGTAAAATACAAACGAATTAGGCCAAAAGACGCGCGCCTTCATGATGATAAAATCTGGAAATTGCCCTAAGGCGACTAAGTCATTTTATCGAAGATTCATCATTGTGGCGATTAAAAAAAATTGGTATTAAAACTTTTCTTACTAAAGCAAACTATGAAACGGTAAAGAAATTAAAGGGACACTATTCTTCATATTACGATTACTATTATTGGAAGTTAAAAAAAAAGTAACAACTATTTTCGGTAACGATATTTTGTTTAAGACGAAAAAGTTTAAATGCTATATGTTATTTTTAACCATTATCGTAAGAAATATTTAATTTTAACCAATATAAACGAGAAAAAATTTTCTTTGGTTATGAATAATTATTTTAGAATCCAAAAAAAAGTTTTGGTTACACATAACCATTATCGAAATAAATTTATATTTTTTCGTTATTTAATTTCTATTTTTTAACTATTCTTCCAATTATTCAACGTTAGTCAAACTTCATTACGATGTTTGTTATATGGTATAACTGGTGCTAATATTAAAATCTTCAGTGGACATTTAACCTAATTCTTAAAAATGGCTAAGAAGTTTCACATTTTTATACAAGAATATAAATAAATAGCACCAAATGAAATGCTGCATATACTTGTAGATGAAGATTTTGATATTATACTAAATGAAATGCTGCATATAGATCAGCTAAATCATATAACAAACATAGATAAATAATCGTAATGAATTTTGACTAACGTTGAGTAATTAAAAGAATAGTTAAATAATAGAAATTAAATAACGAAAAAATATAAATTTATTTCGACACCAACATTTGTCTTCACAGGGACGGCTGGGTCGAATGGGTAAACAGAGGTTCTTGATTTAAGACTGACATACTCTATATGTTCGTTTAATGTTAGGAACTGGAGGCTTTCTACGGATGATTCTTTCTCGGATCACAGGATGATCCTTTTTGATGTCGACTTTACTGTAGACGTTCCTTCTCGACGGAGAAATCTAAGGAGGACGACCTGGGCTCAGTTCAGGTCGTTAGTAGTAGATTGAAGGATTGCTCTTGTCACACACCATCCGTTACGGCAATGGCGGAGCGGGTCGGGTCCTTAGAGAAAACCTATCGGACGGGCTTAAAATCTGCGTGTCCGGATTCGCGCTGCAGGAATACTTATCCGGAATGGTGGAATGACAATATAAGAGTGCCATCAGGGGGCTGCTGGAGGGGTTCTGTGAATCCATTGAGACAGTGAGGGACTCCGCAAGGTTTTTTTTTTTTTATCTGGGCCCAGCACTCAGGAGATGACTCCATGGGTAGGATTTTGTCCAAATGCTAATCCTACAGGACTTTGGTGAAGAAGCCTGGTGGGGGTGGATTGGGTCGTCTCTGAAGGCTCTCAAGGATGCACCTTTTCCCAATTACTCAACCACTCCTTGTGATCTGGGCGGAGCGTGGTATGCGCGTGTGGGTGCATCAGCTGTGCATCTGATGTCCATACTATTGTTAGACAGAATAGTGTGGGCGATAAACAGTTTTTCAAAGCATTCGGTCTGGTGGTAATTTTGACAATTATGGTACAGAGGACGCAGGGATCTGTGATCTCTACCTCGCAGGCTATATATTGTGCGAGTCTATCGTTCAACCAGCGTGCTTTTCATACCCAAGGCAGGTGTAGACGGGGCAACGGACTGCCGAAGGATTTTAGACCAATTAGTCTCAATGTATAGGAGAGGGTTATCGACTGTCACATCCGTGGGCTCTTCAGCCACGAGCCGCTATCTTCGGCGCAGCACGCGTACTTGGGTAGTAGACTGCTCTGCACGAGGTTATGGGGGCTGTGAAAAAATCTCTTGGGTATAAACAGTACACGTTCGCTGCCTTCGTTGATATCCAGGGGCCCTTTAATAATGTGAGGCGGAACCGATTGTTTCAGCTCTGCATAGGCGTAAGGAAACTCCCAAACAAAAAGTGTGACGATGGCTGAAGTAGTCAGCAAGTTGACTAAAAAAGTAAAAAAGTCCTCGGTACGACACCAGTTTCAAACTAAATCATAAAAACATCTCGCATTTTTTCTGATGTGTATTAATGTGTCTTTATGTCAGTTATTGCCAGAAGGTTTCCGTGGCGAAGTCATAGTCAATTGTTACTGAACAGTACCAGCTTCAGCTGATAGCAAACCACAGGTACGATAGAGCGTCCTCTTTCGTCAGTATTGTATAGCACCGGAGAAGTAAAATAATTACTAAAAATGGCTAATAAAATCGAAGTTTTAAAATTTAATTCGTCTACTTGATATCATAGGCGCTTCAACATTGCTATAAACAAAGAAAGTGCAAAAACAAGAGTTGTAAGATAGTGAAGCTTCACCTCCTGTCATTTCTCAAACTATCCCTTTCCTCTAGTTCAGCACAATGCATCGAATGTGTAGGGGTCATCTCCTGACTGTTATAAAAAAATAACACAATGATAAAAAAAATGCTATAAGTTAATTATCGCTGGAAATTATTTCATTAAGAGAAAAATGAAAGAAGGCAGAATTTTATAAGAAAATATTGTTGGGAGTTATTTCCTTTGGAACCTTATTCTAATTTAAATACTGTTTAAATAATTTAATATTTATTAAAAAAAAAACAAATTTGTGAGTGCTTCAATTTTTTTGTTGTTGTAAGTTGGCGTTGTCATACGAAATAGCAAAGCGTTACGTTATTTAAGTTCGTGAACACAGAATTTCTTGAAGCATACTATAAATAAAGGTTTTTAATTTATTTTTTCTTTGACCCGCACTCAGAGGATGACCCTTACACATGCGATGCATTGTGCTGGAACAAAAAAATAAAGTTTTGAAAGGGAGAGCAGTGTTTATGTATATTAGATTTGAATTTTCCCACGTTAAAAGTGACAGGAAAGCCCTCTGCGGGTAGTCTATTCCACATACGTGCTGTTCTGTAAAAAAAAACGATTTTTTATGTAATGAAGAGAACATCAAGAGCTTCTGATTTCTCAATGTTTATACCGACGAAGCAGCGTGATCGGCCATGCATCGTTGTGTAAGCAAGCATTATTGGGTATTTTGAGTATTGCAATCGACCCTGTTCGTTTAACCGCGTTCCGATATTATTGTGAGTTCACCATTTAGCGAATCAATTATATTTTTCCTCATCGCCGCGATCATAGTTAATGTCGGCCTACGATGAGTATATTTCTGTCATCTGCAAAGAAGTATATAGGGTTGGCAGTTTGCCTTCCCCATGATTTAATCTTGATCTCGTTAGATGATATTCTGTCGATATAAATCGAGAGAAGATATTACCGACACCAAAAAAAATAAGTTTAAACACGCCACACTCTGCTACGCTTTATAAATATCTAGAGCCACCACCTTACTATCGCCAAAAAGGTGAATGGATCGGCGCCATTTTTCCGAGAGGAAGACCAATAAGTGTCCCTTGGAGGACGCTCCATGTTGCCAGTCGTTAAGTATGCTACTGAACTCAAGATACTTCACCAGATGGAAGTTTAACATATTTTCCACTACTTGGGAAATGGTAGAACATATTGCGATTCTTTATGTTTAGGTCTGCTAAAACCCTTTAAACTGCACGAGCTCGAAAGTATATCTTTGGCATAGTTACGAATACACTCTCGACAGCGGGTAGTGTTTGGTTGCTTTCCGGCAAGTGAGAATTACTTGCAAACATGATGTGGTCACTGTGGCCAAATGCTTCTTCTCATTGCCAAAAATATTTTTCAAAAGTAATTTTTGATAGGTTATCCTTTGGAAATCTTAGCTGTAATGAAAGTGACGTGACACCATGACTTTTCGCCGTTTTCGGCGAATTGTAAATACATAAGATCATATGGAACAATAAGGGCCATTCACAGCCAATGTTGAACAATAGGGATATTCATAGAAAAATTAATTCGATTGAAATATAAAAATTTATAAACGATCAACTGTTGAACTTGATTCAACACAGTATATAATGCGCTTATTTATGTAACAGTGCAGTTAGCGATAGTCATATTTGGCTAAACCCCATCTATTTGCCGTTTGTAATCACAGAACTACATGCAAATAATTAGCATATAGTCACATTAAATTTTTTTAGTTATCCCACTAACCATGAAAAAAATATAGTTTAACATTATTGTAATTAGTGGTTTCAAAAGCGCCGGTGTGGTAAGGCTGTCAGCTTGGTTTGCCATTTACGAATATGATTCGCTTAAAAACGCGTAAAATAGTTAAAAGTTATTTCAAAATGTTCAAAATAGTGAAATTTTTATATGTACCTTTCGGTGGCTTATATGAAAACTAAGCCTTTAGTCTCATTAGTATACAATTTGTGTGCAACTAAGGTACATAGGCAGTAGGAGGGTCTATACTAGGGCTAGGCGGGCCGGCGAGGGTCTACTGGAGGCCCAAGAGTACAGGCGATCAGCGGGGCGTTGCGTCGCGCGATTGTTGCGAGCAAGAGGGCGAAATGGGAGGAACTTCGGAGCGACCTAAACCGTGATCCATGGGGACGCGGCTATGGGATCGTGGCGGGCAAATTGGGCGCGAGCCGTACTGGGGTGCAACTGGACGGCGCGCGGATCGATGCCATTGTGGGGGCCTGTTTCCCACACACCCTCCGCTGGGCGGCTAACGTGGGCCCTACGACGATGAGGTGGCACCGCCCTTTACCGGGGGGGAGCTGAGGATCGCCGCCGGAGCTTTTAGGACGGGGAAGGCCCCTGGCCCTGATGGGGTACCGTCGGAGGTGCTGAAGATCCTGGCTGAGAGCAGGCCGGAAGCATTGCTTCCGGTATATGATGCTTGTTTAGTCCAGGGCGTCTTCTCAAGACGCTGGAAACCACAGCGGTCGTGCCAGTTACCAAGGGCAGGGGTGATCCGACCCAGCCATCGGCCACTCTGCATGTTGGATGGTGCCGGCAAGCTGCTGGAGAAGCTACTGCAAAGAAAGCTGGCGGAGGCCGTGAGGATGGCTGGGGGGCTGTCGGATAGACGGCATGGCTTCAGACCTGGCAGGTCAACGCTCGGGGCGATTGCTGATGTGGTTGGGTGCTTCAAGCGCGCTCAGACTGAGATGCGCTATTATCCGAAGCGCATAGTTGTCCTGGCTACACTCGACGTTCGGAATGCCTTCAACAGTCTACGATGGGCTGATGTTCTAGAGGCGCTACGGGGGAGGTTCCGTATTCCCGGATACTTGTTTACAATTCTCCGTAGTTACCTGGACGATCGGGTGCTGTTGTACGATACGCCGACGGGGCGGGGGAGCAGGACGATCACGTCCGGTGCGGCCCAGGGATCTGTGCTGGGCCCGGACCTATGGAATCTGACCTACGATGGGATCCTTGTGGTGGAAATGCCCGAGGATGCCCAGCTCGTGGGATACGCGGATGATATAGCGGCTGTGATCTTGGCCCGGGATATGGATGACGCCAGGGGGAAGCTGAACCGGGTCATGATTAGGACCCGGATGTGGCTTTAAGACCACGGCTTGGAATTGGCCGGGGAGAAGACCGAGGTGATGTTGGGACGCGGGCACACATACCACTCGTCGTCGGCATGCGGATAGGGGATGTGTCTCTAGTTACCCAGAGTGCGATAAGGTATTTGGGCGTCAGACTCGACTGTAGGCTGACTTACTGGGGCCAAATACGGCATGTGGCGACTAAGGCAGCGAAGATGACTGGCATGTTGAGCAGACTCATGGCGAATGTCGGAGGCCCGACACAGAGCACGAGGAGGCTGATTATGGCGGTCACGAAGTCGATCTTGCTGCATGGAAGCGAGATTTGGGGAGATGTACTGGGTGAGGGAACCAAACGCAGGGTGCTCGAGGCGGTACAGCGGCCGGCGGACCGCGGACACGGTCGGCAGGTGGACGGCGAGGCTCATTCCCTGCGTGGAAGTATGGATTTGGAGGAAATTTGGGGAAGTTAACTACTTCCTGACACAATTCCACGGATACTTCCGAAAGTACCTGTACCGGATGGGCAGGGCAGATGGTCCCGACTGCATTTACTGTGGTATTACGGATGATGATGCAGAACACACTTTCTTCGACTGCACCAGGTGGCATGCTGAGAGAGGTGCAATGGCGCAGCGGGTTGGCGGGTTCGCTCCTGCCACCGTGATAGGGAGGATGCTCGATTGCAAGGACAATTGGGACGCTGTGGCGCAGTACGTCGGATACGTTCTGCGGACGAAGAGGGACCTCGATGCGCTGCTGCATAGCGGGGCCCCCTCTGACGCGTACCAGGGGATACGGGCCGTGGCTGCGGACTTGGCAGACCCAGACGTGGGTGAGTGAGAGTGGTCCTGATTGGGACGTGGCTCCCACCCAGAGAAGGAGGAGGGAATTTTTTTAGTGGCAACACCACTCGACGCAGATGACGACGGTCTCTGTAAGTGCGAAGGCATTATACACCCTACCTCACACGCCAAAAAAAAAAGGTACATATGTGACTATAAGGGAAAATATTAATTTTAAAAACACTATTGCTTACTGAATTCTCCAGAAATTAGGTACATTTTTAACCGATAATGTACTACTATACTACTAAATAACAATTGCACAGTGTACGGTCAGGTTTAGGAATATTTTTTTGACCATTAATCAGGTGATATCCCCTGACGTGGAATACCGTGCTTAAAAACTCTCCATTCTAGTCTTTTTTTAATTTTTTACAACGTTTTTAATACAATCCATAAATTCTTAACCGTTTCTTTAATTTTATTTTTATAAAAAAAAATAAATTTTCCTTTGCAATTACAAAATAGTGTACATGAGGCTTATGAAGTTGTTCGAAATGATACACTAATGGTGATAACAAAAAAACGGTAATATTTATGTTGAAAAGAAAAAACTAAATCAAATAAAGAAACCAAATGCGAACATTTGTTTATCTATTGAAAATGATCTGAATGCGACAAGTCAAGCATACCTAGAAATGAATCAGATACGTTCGCTCGTTCATACGTTTGTCTCATTAATAATGGGTACGTAATTTCAAATTGATTGCCTAACAAAGCTATACATACAAACTTACATATATCTTTGCTTAATACAAAATTGTTCTCTCTATTTGGTACTTAGCGTTCTAAAAGGGCATCTTCACTACGCACAAACACTTATATGTACATATGTATGTATTTGCAAGTCTATGTATGAATGCTTGTGACAGAGGACGTGACATAAACGTCCCTTGCATCATCATACTCATTGTATTAATAGAAAAAGATTGAAAACAACCAATACTATGAAATAAAAAAGGGATCATGAGCAAAATTTAAAGAACATGTGTAAACAGTGGATTAAAGCTGATTATTTGCCCCTGGGTTTTAGATTTTCTGTTTTTTTACTTTTTTAATTTCTGTATAGTTTTTTTGTTTTGTTGTTAAGTTGTCATTAGTAAGTAAAGTAATTTTTAATTAAATTGATTTTTTTTTTGTTTGTTGCATTCTTGTTTGCATTGTAAGAATAGAAAAAAGAACGTATCGACAAAAGCTAAAACAACGACATATGCATGTACATATATATGAATTTACAACATCATAACTAAAGAAACGAATAAATTTTTGAGAAAACGAGTCAAAAGTTTTCAATTTACTTTCAGCATAATAAAATATAAATAAAATAATATTTACATACACAGAAAAAATTTAAATCGAGATTCAATTAAAAAATACGAAGATACAATTAAAATAATAATATACAAAATAATAATAATACAAAAATTGTAGGATCAATTAACAGTTTTAATTCAAAAAATTTAACGTTTTTTTGATTGCACTGTTTTGACGGAACATAAAAGTTAAATAAAATAAACGTGGATTCAATAAAATTATTATTTAAGAAAAAAAAAATTACTGAGCAAAGACTTAATTGTGAAAAATTATGTATTCTTTTTTCTATGTAAGAGAAAAAGAAAAACTTCTGCATTATAGGCTCAGAAATAGAATTATTTGAGTTACGACGACCTTAAATAACAGTCAAAAAGGATCGGCTTGATTTAACATCACGAAATGCAATATTTGCGAGATTTTATCAATACAGCAAAAAATATAAATTTATTTTGAAATTTCGAGTTTGTTTTCCAATAGAGTTTTCTTCCTCTTTTCAGCATTTCTTATTAATTATGCACTAGTTAAAATTTTTAAATTTTAAATAGGCTAGTGATCGATAACATACATGCAGTCAAAATTATATGTTATAGATATTAAGAAACTAACTAAATCAGAGACAAAATTGTAAATTACACTGACAAACACTAGCAGGACGGAACAATGCTATTTTCGGCAGTAGCTACACATTCATCGTCAGCGTCCTTCGTGTTTTGTCCGCTATGTGTGGTTGGCAGTAGATGTAAATTATTAGCTTTATATATTTATTAGTTTTTTATTAATAGAACACGAGAAATTTATTCTCCGTTTTTTTTTCTCTCCTAATTACGCTCTAAATTTACCATCTATAACTTACAATTGTCCTTGCTCCTTGAGATTTTTGCAATAAATGTCATTATTGAGTTATTGATAAATACAAAATTCTTATAGATATTGAGTTAAACTTAGAACGCAACTCTTCTCGCTAGTATTTTTACTGAGAAGCCTGTTCAGTGAAAAGAAATTATTCTATATCTAATGACAAGTCAAATGTCAAAACAGTAAATAAAAAAAGCAGAAGAGTGAAAGAAATGACCAGCAAATTATACCTCAAAACGTTGTTTTTTACAGCTGTGAAATGTAATAATTTACCGTTCATTACATATTTTAAAATTTTAAAGTAATAAAGTAAATATTTGAATTATTTTTGCTCAATGATAAACCGGCCAGTCGAATATTTTCAGATTTCTTTATCTCGACCAAAAAAAACTAACTTTTTTATTGAAAATTTTGTGTCAAGCATGGACAAATATTTCTCTCTTTCTCATCTTTTCATTTAATAAAATTTTGCCTTGAATATAAAACCCAAATATAATAATATTTAAAGAAAATTTCAAAACGCGTAACTTAAAAATTTCAAGTTGAAGTTTGCGACATTTACAAGTACGGCTTGATATGTATGTACATACATACATACATACATATATACATGAATGGATATGTATGCAAAATTTATTGTATCAGAACTAGTTTCATTATCATAATATTTTTTACATTCAATATGAATTCTTAAAACTTTTTATTAATAAAATAAATTAAAGAAAAACGTAATACTTGCAAATATTTTCTTAATAAATAAAACCGGTCACTGTTTTTTTCTGAATTTGCAAAAACGTTTTTTTAAATATTCCAATATTCTAACTATTCGAAAACTGGTTTCTTAAAATTGTCGAATAGTTGATCACCTTACTATCAATTTCGTTGTGAATCGTAATAGGGACATTGTTTCTTAAACAATGATATTGATGGTTTGGCGGAAAGGACTAACATAATTTTGTTAGGAATGAAGATTTTCTTTCCATCAATTATTTTTTTTTTTATCTGGGACCAGCACTCAGAAGATGACCCCTACACATGCGATGCATTGTGCTGGAACTATAGGAAAGGGATAGTTAGAGAAACGACAGAAAGTGAAGCTTAATTAATTATTTTGCAGCTCTGCTTTTGCACGTTCTTTGTTTATAGCAGTGCTGAAGCTTCGGTTTAGTAGCCATTTTCATTATTATTTTACTTCGCTGGTGCTACACAATACCGACGAAGGAGGGCGTTCTCATGTGATTGTGGATTGCTATCAGCTGAAGCCGGTATTGTTCAGTGACCAGTGACTATTGGTGTTTTCTTTTCTGACAAAAATGTTACATATATACTACATTTCGTTACTATTTCTGTTCCATTCTAAAAAATATGTAACATTAAAAAAAAGCTATTTCGTTCCTTTCTAAATATGTTGCACAAATAACTGGCAAAATATTCAACATATTTGACCCTCTACTCTCAAGTCGGGGTGATATAGTAACCTTTTTCACATCTGTTAAGTACCTTTTTATACACATGTATATGAAATTTTATTCTTGTGAATTTATTTGCTAAAGCGGGAGATTTATAAAAAAAAAATTGTGAAAAAAACATAAGAAAATGAATAAAAAATAAATTTTAACTGAGCAGTTTCTAGAAACATCATCGTCATCTGATGATGATGAGTTGCTTCTACAATTGCTAGGTAGGAACAACGTTCCACGCGTTAAAGGTTTTGTGCAAACTGTAGTCCATACATATTCCGATGTCGATGTAAGTGCAAATACCTTTCCTAAATTTTTAAATCATTTTCAATGAGTAATAATAAAATCTTCATAGTTTAAGAAAAATTTCCGAGTAAGCCGAGAGAGTGCAACCTACCTAATGGAAGAGTTTATGGTATTCTTTAAAAAACGAAGCTACTAGGGTGGAAGACCGCAAACAAGTATTGAAACCCAGATTCTGTCTTATTTATGGTAAGTTTTAATAATAAATAAAGAACATATGATTCTAATTGTGCTTTTTCCCTTATAAACTATATGTGAAATTTATTAATACATACTTTATGATATTCTCATACAGTATGAAAAATATCATAATACATTTTATTACAAAAGTAACTCAAAAATTGAGGAGGAAAGCATATCCATATAGTACTATTTCGCTAACGCTTACTTAGCTCATCAGTGGATTTTCCCAACGTCTGAATATAAACCCAAGATCTATATGTTTAAAATTCAATTAATCAAACGAGAATTGTTTGAATATTAAACATACAAACCAAAAAATCTATAAATAAAAACATAACAATCCATGAGTTTACTTTTATAACATACTCACATTTCTATTTTTAGTTTTTTATTCTCATCTACACTAGGCTTGCCATCGGCCAGCATAACTAATGTATTTTGAATCAAATGAAAAAATTAAAAAATGAAACAAAACAAAAGAATATCAAAATTCAATACCGTGCACATATAGTATTTTATATTAACTGAATTTATTTTGGGAATATTTATTTATACATATGATTCTAATTGTGCTTTTTCCCTTATAAACTATATGTGAAATTTATAATTACATACTTTATGATATTCTCATACAGTATGAAAAATATCATAAAGCATTTTATTACAAAAGTAACTCAAAAATTGAGGAGGAAAGCATATCCATATAGTACTATTTCGCTAACGCTTACTTAGCTCATCAGTGGATTTTCCCAACGTCTGAATATAAACCCAAGATCTATATGTTTAAAATTCAATTAATCAAACGAGAATTGTTTGAATATTAAACATACAAACCAAAAAATCTATAAACAAAAACATAACAATCCATGAGTTTACTTTTATAACATACTCACATTTCTATTTTTAGTTTTTTATTCTCATCTACACTATATAAATAAATAAAGAAGTAAAAAATTGCTAAGCGTTTACTTTAGGTTTAGTCGTAATAAAACAACCATTAGAGAAGTTGCAAACATTTTCGATATGACTTATTCAAATGTACACAGGTGCTTCCACAATGTTTTAAATTTTCTTGTTACTGAAGTAGCTCCCAAAGTTATAAGATGTTAGTAACAATGGTTTAATCCCCAGTTACCTTCACGTATATAAATACATGCATTATTTTTTTTAATTATTGTAGATTTCTGGAATTCCCAATATTTTGTTATGTATTGACGGTAGTTGCTGCCAGGACACCCAAACATAAGATTCGCTCTACATATATTAACAGACATGATGGAGTGTTAATAACGTTGCAAGGAATTTGTGATTCTAGACTGAGATTTTTAGATGTATTTACAGGAATTCCAAGCAAAATACATGACCTTCGTGTGCTTAAACTATCGTTTATTGGAAAAGAAATAGAAAGTTTATGTTCCAATAAATACTACTTATTGGGAGATGCGGCATATCCTCTAAGAGCATATTTGTTGACTCCGTATAGGGATTATCGGAGTTTAACGGAGGCTGAAAAACATTTTAATATACAATTTTGCTGAAAATTTTGCGTTAAAATCGAAAATACATTTTGTTTGTTAAAAAATCGCTTTCGACAGTTAATGAGGTTAGATTTTCATAATGTAAAAACAATGGCGAAGTTTGTTATTGCATGTTGCGTTTTGCATAATATTTGCATTAATAGAAATGAAGATTTTCAAGAAGAAATATCAAACACCGAACTTGACAATGCTTCATATAATCGAACAGAAAACAATAGAAGGGAAATTTTCTTAACTCAATGAGGGTGGCGATGGCACGATGGATGGTAGTCTGCACGTTGACTACTAAACCAAAAACAGACATGGGTTCAACCCCAGTTTCAGAATAAAATTATAAAAAAAAACATCTCGCATTTGTCTGATGTGCATTAGTGTGTCTTTGTGTGTCAGTTGTTGTCGGAAGGTTTCAGTGGTGAAGGCATATGGTGACTTCCTTTCTGAACAAAAATGTTGCCCTTTCGATGGATAACATTTTCTACAGTTTGCCCATATCTTTAAAACCTGATACATTTTTTACTGCCACAATATTACAAAATATTTGAGATTTAACATTAATGTGTATTTAGCGTTTCACTGTCTCTACGGTTTTTAGCACCATTTTATCAATAAAAATCGTCAGCAACATTGTTTTCTAAACAGCTGCTATTACCTAGAACAAACTGCAAAAACTTTAAACCAAAAATTTATCAAAAAAGTTTACAGTAAAATAAATAATAAATTAAACAGAAACTTCCTGTAACAAAAGTCTGATGGACTCTAGTCAAAGTGAAGAGTATACTGATTTTCATAATTCTTATGAGACACTTGAAGGTTAGTATAAATTAAAATATTTACTTGCGTACATATGCACGTATTTATACATTACAATAAAATCAAAAAAAAATGGAATACAACTCTCATGTTTGGGCCGGTGCTTCAAAGACTATTTTGAAGTTACTCGACCGGGTCCAGGAGAGAGCGAAGAAACTCATAGGAGACAGTAGGGTAGCCAATTCTATTAACTCTCTTGAGCATCGTCGCAACGTGGGGTGCGTTTCATTGTTCTATCGTTACTATAATGGGATGTGTTCTGATGAAATCAGGGAACTTGTTCCCGAAACCCGATCATTCACGCGCACGACGCGTTCATCATTAAGAGGTGGCGATGGCACGATGGATGGTAGTCTGCACGTTCACTACAAATCCAAAAACAGATCTGGGTTCAACCCCAGTTTCAGACTAAAAATTTTAAATTAAAAATAAACATCTCGCATTTTTCTGATGTGCATTAGTGTGTATTTGTGTGTCAGTTGTTGTCGGAAGGTTTCAGTGGCGAAGGCATAGTCACTGAACAATACCGGCTTCAGCTGATAGCAATCCACAATCGCATCAGAACGCCCTCCTTCGTCGGTATTGTGTAGCACCGGCGAAGTAAAACAATAATAAAAATGGCTACTGAACCGAAGCTTCAGCACTGCTAAAAAAAAAAAAAAAAAAAAAAAAGTATGAACAAAGAACGTGCGAAAGCAGAGCTACAAAAATAAGTAAGCTTCACCTCCTGTCGTTTCTCCTACTATCCCTTTCCTAAAAGTTCCAGCACAATGCTTCGCATGTGTAGGAGTCATCTCCTGAGTGCTGGTCCCAGATAAAAAAAAAAAAGAGCACATCCATTTGTAGTCAACTTGGCAGCGAACCGCACTACGCATTACAGGGAGAACTCATTTTTCGGCCGAACATCGCGTATGTGGAACAAACTCCCTGCCGAGGTCTTTCCTGTCACTTATGACGTGGGAAAATTCAAATCAAATGTCCATTCACACTACTCCCTCTATCCTCCTTCCCATAACCTGTTTCCTAGTTCCAGCACAATGCATCGCATGTGTAAGGGTCATCCCCTGAGTGCTGGTCCAAGATAAAAAAAAAAAAAAAAAAAACTATATTCCCTATTTCCAGTATGGTCAGATTATGGTACTTTAAAAGCTTCTCAGTACTGCACTAAAATTCGAAGGTGGATCATTTAATATTTATGAAGAAACAAGAACACAAATCACATAAATTTCGCAAGTATTATGTTATATTGACTTAATATAATCGGCATGTGCTGTTATCAAAGCGCTTCGACTTGTTGTACTACACATGTATGTATGGATTTAGAGTAAAACACATACACAATTTTTATTTAAAATATTTTTTTGGTAAAATTCAAGATATAAGTTGTATTATTTTGCTCACAGCTGTTATCATTAGAAACCATGAGAGTATAAAATCACTAAATTATTTAAGCCGAATGTGAAAAAATACCAAACAAGAAGAACATCAGTCACTAATTAATGCAAAGTACATATAATACTTTGTCAAATTGCACAAAACTGTTGATAAAAGCAGTAGTCACAATACAACTAACGAAGAATAATAGAAGGGTTGAATTGTTCACTTGCGTAACATTCGCTGCATTAAACGCATGACTACACAACAATTGTACAAGCACTATGTTCATTCAAGTTCTTCCAATCCTAAGATATCATTTACACAAATAAATATTGAATTAACGGATAAATACTGTTTTGGCAAAAATAATAGCAGTTACATAATTTTCCTTCATATTAAATTGTTTCGTTTTATTTTCGACTGCACTGTGAAACAATGCAATTAAGTCGTATGTTAGAAAACCAGCAAATTCAGAGTACAAAAAACCCTCGATGTCGAAGAGAGCATCATATTATGCAGAAATTACGCAGGCAAAGTCTTGTCTTTCAACAAGGAAACGAATAAAACCGTACAGAGAAGAAATATTAGATTACCAATAACATTAAATTCATGGAGAGCATTTGTGCTGACATAAAGAAAGGCATATCGAAATAAAAACGTAGTAAAATAGGGCAACTCTTGACGATGTGAAGACGTAATTTGTATAATGCCAAAGTACAGGGTGGCTGATGAATTTTGCTACCTTAAGAAACACAAATAATTTTTTGTAAAATTAATGTAATATATTTTTTATTAATTCATTTGAAAAATCATACAGTTTTATTAAGAAAATTTATTAGGTTTTGAAAATGGCATCCACGCTCGGTGACACATGTGCGACATCTTATCAAGAAGTTATTCATTGCTGCCTGGAGTATTGCGCGGGAATTGCCTCAATTGTTGTTCGAATGCATTGCTTTAAATCATTCAAATTTTACGGTTTTGTTCTGTAAACTTCCTTTTTGCAATAACCCCTAAAAAAAATTAGGTGCAGCAAGGTCAGGAGACCTGGGGGCCAACGGAATGTGGAATTTCTTAAAACAAGCTTATTTGGTAATTTTTGCTGCAATTCTGTCAGCGATGGATGGTAGTCTGCACGTTGACCACAAAACCAAAAACAGACCTGGGTTCAACCGCAGTTTCAGACTAAAATATTTTTAAAATAAAAATAAACATCTCGCATTTTTCTGATGTGCATTAGTGTGTCTTTGTGTGTCAGTTGTTGTCGGAAAGTTTCAGTGGCGAAGGCATAGTCACTGGTCACTGAACAATACCGGCTTCAGCTGATAGCAATCCACAATCGCATCAGAACGCCGGCGAAGTAAAATAATAATAAAAATGGTTACTAAACCGAAGCTTCAGCACTGCTACGGGTATAAACAAAGAACGTGGAAAATAATTAATTAAGCTTCACTTCCTGTCGTTTCTCCTACTATCCCTTTCCCCTTCCACACTGTGACACGAAGGGGATGCAATTGTGTCTCATGGAATACTTGTGCGTTACAATTACTCCATATTCGGCGATTTTGTTTTTTAACATTCCCATTTAAATCAAAATATGCTTCGTCAGACATAAAAATGCAGTTCAAGATGTTTTCATCCTCTGCCACCATTTGAATGATCTTCTCCCAAAATTCCAGGCAAATCAGCACGTCTCTTGTGTTCAACTTACTTGTTAGTTGAACTTTATATGGAAAAAGATTTAAATCTTTATCTTTCATGCAAATGCATGAAAGCGGCGCACTATCCAAATTAGTGTTTCGTTGTCCCAATTCTCCATTTTTGTTAAATCTAAAGTTCAATCTATACAATAAAATAAAAATGGAAATGGTTGGTTACACAGAAAAAGAGTTACGTTTTTTTTTGGTAGCAGCTTTCATTAGCCACTCTGTATAATAATATAATTGGTCAATTCACAAGCTCAGTCGTATGGTTTATTCTTTAAAAAGACGATATGAACAGGCAATATTGTACATGTAATGAAAACCACTTTTTAAGGGATTTCTGCTCAAAACTGTACCACATCGCGATGCTAAAAAAAGTTTGACTTTCTCTTAAATATTTAAATTTTTTTTAAATAAATTTTTTTTACTATAAAATCTTTTAAATTTTTATATGAAACAAATTCTAAGTTTAAAGTATGCGATACAATGGCAAAGTGGCTTGCAGAATTTTCATTGCATTATTATTACATTTTAAATGTAGAAATTTATTTTATTTTTTTTTTCAACATTTTTACTCGAAAAAAAATTTATTGATCATAATCAAGGCCCAAACTACGGCATTAGATTTCGAACGAAATTCCTATACATTTTAATAGAGTTTTGTTCCAAATTTCGATTCGTTTAAGATTCATTTTGTTAGACGATGTTATTAAAATGACATTATTCCGTGAAAATTTATCTATGTACGTTTAAAATTGAGTGAAAATTTTAAGTTATCGGCACATTTGGCTTTTCTATTATAGAAAAGGTAAGAATGCGTTGCAGGTGCTGAAAAAATTGTGAAGTTTTCGGAGAAAAACAGCAGCGAAGTGGTTTGCTCGTTTTCCAGCTGATAATTTTGATGCACCTTGCTCTGGTCGACCAATCACTGAAAGAGTCGATGAAATCGAAAAAAAAATTTTTGTAAGTCCAACAAATAAGCAGCGTAGACTTTGTTGCTAGGAAACTAGGCATTCATCACCAAACAGTTATAAACCATTTGAAGAACGCTGAGTGCACAAAGAAACTCGGTGTTTGGATGTCACATGAATTATTCAAGGTTTTGCAGTGTCTCCGTTAAATTTTAGGCCAATATTTTAGTGGATTCTGGTGGTTTTTATAAATATGTTACCGCTTATTAAAAATGTCTGTTATACATTACCTACGACATGCTACGAATTTTTGCTTAAGAGTTATTGATTTGAGAACATTTTGTGGTAATTATATTGGTTATATTTTGTTAGCACTGTTGTTAACCACATGCTGCTAATACACTCAGAGCCCACAAACAACCTCGGCGAGTGTGTATATCAAAAACATCCCTTCGTTTCGCTTTTGTTCTGCAATCAAATCTTAGAATGACATAAAAATTTTGAATGCTATTAAGGCGTATCATTACTTTACAATAAAAAAGCAAAAGTAAACATGAAAACAAGACCAACAAACATTCAAGAGGCTTTACTAATACGCTTGATTACACTGTATGCGTCCGACAAAAACAAAAATGCTTTTCACAGAGAAAAATTGTACATAGTGTAATTTTCAGTTGGAAATGTTGGAACAGTTTTACTGAATAATAGTTTTCTTTTCACTTGCACACACTCTCTAAGACAATTAATGTTTTTATTTAAAAAACTCTACACACAGCAAAAAATGCAGTGAACCCAGTAGAAATAAAATTTGAATTTAAGTTTAATTTTAATATTTCATGTTGCGAATCATATAGGTCAATTACTTCACTGTCGTCGAGCATAATTAAGAATTATTCAGGCAATATCAATATACAGTCCACGTCACATGAATAAGTTTTTTTTAAAAAAAATTTTTTTTTTCAAAACTTCAACGATATCTCTGAAACTACAGGCAGTTTTAAAAAAAAAATGTGAAGACAGATGAAAGTTAATTTGATTGACGATAGGAAATGACAAACCGTTCTCTAAGTATGTCAATATTTATTATGCTAGTGCCTTAATTTTTCAGAAAGTGTTATATCTCGAAAAAAAAAACGGAGTTCTGATTTGAGCGCTCCAAATAACCTCAAAAAAACTGCAAGTTCTTGGCCAGCAAAAGGTGTGTTCCTTTTTGTTATTATTACACATGAAATAGTACTATATGGATATGCTTTCCTCCTCAATTATTGAGTTGCTTTTGTAATAAAATGCTTTATGATATTTTTCATACTGTATGAGAATATCATAGGGTATGTAATAATAAATTTAACATACATATAGTTTAATAAGGGAAAAAGCACAATTAGAATCATATATTTATATAAATAAATATTCCCAAAATAAATTCAGTTAGTATAAATTTTCTTATTTAAAAACCTGAGGAAAGTTATACCCTACAGCACATCAAAAGCGATACGATTAGTCCCGAAGAATATGATTTCTATTGGCATAGATATGTATAAGCCGTCGAGCTGAAACGTTTTTTCTCGCGGTACAAAATAAATTTTTATAGAAATTTAATCATTTACTATTTAAGAACATAGTTGATTTAAGGGTACAGCATATAATTTAGGGCCCGATTATGGTTTACAACACCTAAATGTTGTGTTGTTTTTGGCTACAACACAACACTAATCATTTTTGCGATTATGGTTTACAACACCTAGGTGTTGTGTATGTCACAGAGTTGTAATGAAATTGTAGTAGATATTTACTTAAAAAGCATACATGCGCGCCAACAGGTGTCAAATTCTGTCTTCTTTTTTTCATTTCGAAAATCTTTTTATTTATCTGGTAATTTTTATACGAATTATTTTCTAATTTTTTTAAAGTTTTTAAAATTTTTCTTAATTTTTTTTTCGCCTGGGCTTTTAATATTTCCAGGCGTTCGTCCTCCTGTCTATTTATAGATTTTCTCTTTTTGGGTTAGTTGCGGCCGTACGCATTCTATAGAAGTTGAAGGCTTCTCAACCTCAAATGTTAAATCCGCCCCATCTGAATCGTCCTGGGTTGCCAAGCCCATTGCAGAGCCACTTGGGTTTATTTGCGTTTGCATGGACACAAAGCTCCACAATGCTCTGTTCCAATGGGCTCAAGCTTATTTCCGATGATGGACCACCACCAGTGGCTTGAAAATTTCTCTTGTTTACAGCCAATTTTCTTTTTAAATTGGCTTTGTAGTGAGTCCATACCTATGATTAAAAAGAAATAATTTTTGGTAATATAATAGAATATATATAAATAATAATATAAATTATGTATTACATCTCATACTTACTCTTTGTCATTCTTTTGTACTTTTAATTGGCGGTCCTAAGGCATTCAATTGTTCGGAAAATTTACCCCATTTCTCCTTGTGGATCATTTTGTTGCATCCAAATGGCAGCTTTCCTCGGCCAATGTCTGGATTTATTTTCATAACCTCAACCAGGTTTTCAATTTGTTTTTTATTCGTAATTTTGCTGAAAAATATTTATAATTAATTATTTTTTATTCTATTTTTTAAATTTTAACTGTATGTATACTTACAAATTTTTCTCCATCTTTCTTTTTGAACACGTTATTTTCACGAAACAACACCTAATGAGCTGTTGTTCGTTTTTGACAGTACTGACAACACATAAATACACATGTTGTAAACCATAATCGCATTTTTCAAATTTACAACACTAAAACTACAACTGTGGTAAACCATAATCGGGCCCATAAAAAAAAATTTGTTGAAACTTTCAAGGTTATTTTTTTCAGACATTTTTTTCACCAGAATATTTAATTTTTTTTCACATAAATATTTTTATAAAATTTTATATTGCGAGTATTTTCTTTATTTTTATACCAATATTGCTTTACAAATATTTTATCATAAAAGAGAGTGACGTTAGTTACGGCGCTTATATTTTATATAACTCAAGAACATCTGGACCGATTTCGATGATTTGCACCAATTCGGACTGGTGGCCGGCCAAACAAGAAGAATACCAACTGGACGTTGCCACGCCCATACAAAGTAAATATTCATTTTTGCATATCTTGAGAAAGATTTTTTTGAAATTTTCACAGTATCTCTATGTATATCTGGAAGGAACTATATGCTATATAAATCTCAAAAATTCGAACTGAGCGTTATCACGCCCATGCAAAATAAATTTTTATTTTTGTATATCTTGGCAACAGTTGAAGTGAAAGTTTCTAAATATAGTCCAAATGACTTTGTAGTTATAAAAAATCATCAGTCAGATACTGGGAGGGATTGGAGAAGTGGGCGTGGTACCTTCAATTCAAAGTACATATTCTGTATATATTGAAAACGGTTAAAGTTACTGGTTCTGTATTCAAAGTACATATTCTGCATATATTGAAAACGGTTAAAGTTACTGATTCTGTATTTGGTCTTAGCAACTTAAATGTCAGTACAAATCATCAGTCAAAACGTGGGCGAAAATGGACAAGTGGGTGTGGTACCTCCCATACAAACTATATATATATTTCATTACATCTTGAGATCGGTTAAAGTAAAAGTTTCCGTAAAGTATTTAACTGATTTTAAAGAAATTTAAAGCTAAGATAGGACAGAGATACATGTTTTCAAAACAATAATCACGAGAAGAAGTAGGGGTAATTTTTGCGTCTGCTAGACTATAGAACCAATTTTAATAAAATTTAATTAATAAATCTGCCCTATTCTTTCTTTAAATAGGACTGCGAAGGGGCGTAGGAGTACGAAGTCAGTTCGAAAGAAATTTTGATTTTTTTTGAAAAGTATTTATTTTTTCATCAGTATTCATTTTGTCCCCTTCAAAGTAATCCGCCTCAGATATAGTACACTTCAGCCAGCGCTTCTTCCAATCCTCCAATCACTTCTAAAATGCCCATCAGCTCGTTATTCGGTTTTTTTTTTTTTGTCTTGGACCGGCACTCAGGGGATGACCCCTACACATGCGATGCATTGTGCTGGAACTAGGAAATTAGGTTATGGGAAGGAGGATAGAGGGAGTAGTGTTTATTGACATTTGATTTAAATCTTCCCAAGCTAAAAGTGACAGGAAACACCTCTGCGGGTAGTCTATTCCACATACGTGCCGTTCGGCCAAAAAACGAATTTTCCCTGTAATGCGTAGTGCGAGTCGCCGTCAAATCGACCACAAATGACGATCGCGTCATGCGCGCGAATGACCGGGTTTCGGGAACAAGTTCCCTGATTTCATTAGAACACCTCCCATTATAGTATCGATAGAACAACGAAACGCACCCCACGTTGCGACGATGCTCAAGAGAGTCAATAGAGTTGGCTCCCCTACTGTCTCCTATGAGTTTCTTCGCCCTTTCTTGTACACGGTCGAGTAACTTCAAAATATTCTTTGAAGCACCGGCCCATACATGAGAGTTATATTCCATTTTCGGTCGGATGTAGGCGGTATAAATAGTAAGGAGATCAGATGGGGTGAAGTATGTCTTACACCGCCTTAAAAAGCCTAGGCACTTGAACGCTTCCTTTGAGACCTGAAAAATATGCTCAGTCCATCGGACATCACACTGAATTTTCATGCCAAGAACATCAAGAGCTTCTGATTCCTTACTGTTTATGCCACCCATTTTTACAGATGAGGCAGCGTGATCGTGCATACGGCGATGGGTTAGCATGCAGCATTGGGTCTTTTGGGAATTGAAATCGACCCTGTTCGCGTGACCCCATTCCAATATTCTCGTGAGGTCACCTGTTAGCGAGTCATTCATATTCTGCCGCGTCGCCGCGATCATAGTTGATGTCAGCCTACGATCAAATGAATATGAATGGCAGATACTGCTGTCATCTGCGAAAGAGTGGATAGGGTTTGAAGTATGACATAGGAGGTCATTAAGAAAAATAAGAAATAGGGTAGGAGAAAGAATGGAGCCTTGTGGTACCCCTGAATTGATCTTGAACTCGTTAGATGAGATCCCGTCTATAACAACTCTTATAGCGCGATCCCTGAGAAAGCTCGATATAAATCGAGAGAAGATATCGCCGACACCAAAAGCAATAAGTTTGGACAAGAGTGCTCCATGCCACACTCTGTCAAATGCTTTTGAAATATCAAGAGCCACTACCTTACTTTCGCCAAAATGGTGGATGGAACGACACCATTTTTCCGAGAGGAAGGCTAGTAAATCTCCCGTGGAACGTCCTCCACGGAAGCCATATTGCCGGTGGTTAAGTAAGCTATTGGCCTCCAGATATTTCATAAGATGGAAATTTAGCATACTCTCCATTACTTTAGAAATGGTAGAGCATATTGCGATTGGGCGGTAATTTTCAGGGTTGCTTGCCTCTCCCTTCTTGGGTATTGGCGTAACATTTGCAACTTTCCAGCACGACGGAAATTCGCCTGCATGATATAGGGTGCTGAAAAGGATTGCCAGAGGACGCGATAACGTCGAAGAGCACTGCTTCAAGACCAGTGCCGGAATTCCATCCGGGCCAGCAGACTTATTTATGTTAAGGTCCGATAAAACCCTTTTAACTGCACGAGCCCGAAAGTATATCTTTGGCATAATTACGGATACACGCTCGTATGCGGGCAGTGGTTGATTGCTTTCCGGCAGGTGAGAATTTCCTGCAAACATTTCAGCAAGGAGGTTAGCCTTTTCAACCGGGTCAGTGAATATTTGATCAGCCTTTAAAAGAGACGGAATAGAAGAACTAGCATTTCCTAACTCTTTTAACGAATGACCAAAAGCTTTTACTAACCCGTGGGGCAGTAAGAACTTTAGCGCGAAGACTCTGCTCGTACAAAGCTTTTGCACGTCTTAGCACTTTGCAAACGAAGTTCTCGCCCTTTTCCGCATCATATCAGTATCTGCGTTTTTATCATTCCGCCAGACACTAAATGCTTCCTCTCTGGATCTGACTGCAAGTCTGCACGTCTGATTAAACCAAGACTTTGGTCTAGGCTTAATCGAAATTTGCTTCGATGGTATGAACGTTTTCATACCAAGCAATATTATATTTTGGATCATTTTAGCCATGGCATTGACATCATTGTCGAGGAAGCAGAGCCTCCAATTGAGATGCCGAAAGAAATCGTTGAGCTCAGCCCAACGTGCCTTTTTGACTTTATGTCATCAATTGTGGCATTGATGTGTGAGCTGCTGCATAATCGTGATGCAGAATCCATGATTCTTCTTTCCACAATTCCGATCGTTTGAGCCGTATTGCTTCACGCAAACGTTGCATAACTTCCTTGTAGTATTCCTTATTAACCGTACGACCTGTTGGCAAGAACGCATGATGCACCACGCCATTGTAATCGAAGAAACCAAAATTTCACATTTTCTTTTGAACAGACCTCGTAGCCCCAAATTTAAAAGATTCATGCATGCATATTTCTGAATCTACAAAGGCAATACAGAACCAGAAGTCAAGATAAGGGGTAATATTATCTCTCCGAAACTGTCCAACCGATGAAGATAATAACGTGAGCTAAGCCGCGTGTAAAAGCTAATCTTAATATAAAAAAAATATTTATAGCAAGATTCCTTAAGAATTATTATGCCCTTTAAAAACGACAAATGATGCGGAAATAAGAAATCAAGTAAGCAGTTTGACTTTGGATTAATGGGTGTATAGTCGTATTGCTGTCAAAAAAATACTGTGACCCATTGTAATCTTTCTTTCTTACAGTGTACAATACGAATATTTTTACATAATCTTTTGCCACCGTAACAAAGATTATCAACTGAACCAAGTGGATCGAAAATACGGAAGATTTTCTGATAATAGCCACTACGACTGCATCACTGGATGCAAAACTTAATTTGCAAAAGGTTTGTTTATAAATATACAGGCACGGATAAGCGTTCACATTGATTCTCTTTTGAAGCTCTCACATTGAAGCTTTTGAACGGACACAAAGACACAAATGCACAACTGAAAAATGCGAGATGTTTTTTATGAGTCTGAAACTGGGGTTGAACCCAGGAAAAATTTTTCGTTTTGTAGTCAACGTGCGGACTACTTCGACAATCGCCACCCTCACCTGTCTATTCTCAACACTATCCCTCTCTCTATCTAGTTCCAACGAAATGCATTGCATATGTAAGGTATTCCTACTAATCACTGGTACATGATAAAACAAAATGCGGAAAATTCTCTTTTACACTTTTTTTCTATTTTCAAGTGCTTTTTGGAAAATTACCTTTTTTGTTTCGTGTTATATGTATGTTCGTACTATTTAAACAAGTCCTTTACATATCGTAATCTAAAATCCAAAACGCCGTAAGTACACAGTTTACTTTTTTACACAAGAGACAAAAAGCTTTATAAATTTACGACTGTTTAGTAGCCAAATTAAAAATAAATAATAAAATAGTATTTTTTTTTAATTATGTTTTCTGATACCCAGAAGCCGTAAGAACATTACTTTTTTTATTAATAAATTTTTTTTGTAAGACGCAAATACCATTACGACTAGTTTAACTAATTCTAGCAAAATTTATTGCATATAGAATTTAAAAAAACGGATACTCATTATTGCATACATTTACAATTTGAAATGATATGCATTTAATCTGAGTAGATATGGTATGTTATCGAAAAAGCATAGAGTTCATTTTTGGACATTTTTATTCTTTCGGTATGCACTGCAAGTGTTCGACATTTTTCAAACTTTTGTTGCATACGTTGTGGCAAAACCTTATATTTGTGTTTTATTTCTCTGGAATTTTGACAAAACAACAGCGAAATTTTAAAATTTTTCAGTTTTTTTTAGCTTATGTCTTAATCGGATACTGGACTCTAACCCATTAGCTTTTGTTTTGTAGTCAACTACTTAGCACGTTGACATAGGAAACAACATGTGATTGAATATTATTTCTCTCCGTACAGCCGAAAGTTGTTTAAATTTGTCTTCCCCATTTTTATTTTGTTATAATTCCACAGACTTTGTAACTAAAAAGGTTTACCTAAATTTCTTAATAAAAAAAATTCACATAAAATTAATTCTAATAATTTAAATTTTACTAACTTAATATCTATAGATATGTGCTAAAATCTTTGTATAAAGTTAATTCTATCTGACTTTGGTATATTATTCATCTCTAACAAGTCTAATAAAACCTACGCTTATACGAGCAATTATTTTCTATTTTTAAAACTGACGCATTCTCAAAGTCGGGATAATCCTTCAAATGAAAAAACAATGATATGATAATGCTGCTTTTTCTGAATTAATCAGTCTATATTTCTGATTACATTTATGTGATGTTATCATAGTTTTTAACGTATTCTTTGTCGTACACATATAATTTACTACAATTATCACTCACTTTAACATCCCAATTGTGTGAGGTTTACTTAGTTTATGTTGGATTTTTACAGTTAATAAATATTTTGCTAATGTAATAACAATAATTTAAGATATTTTTAAGTATTGTTTAGGTATAAAATTATAAAACTATTCACTTAAAGTATATTTTTAGGCTTATAATCTTATAAGGTTTAATTTGTTTTTGTTAGATTTTTTGCATATAATTGTATATTAAAATAAATAATTTGTTAATGTAATTAAAATAATTTAAAATATTTTTAAGTGTTGTATATGTAGAAAATTATAACTATGTATGTATGTTAAATGTAAATATTATAATTTTATTAATGTTGTATGAAATTTTAATATATTTTGAATCACATCCTTTACACAATTTTTATGACACATGTTATAAAAAAATGTATATTAATTTCAAAAAGATGATTAAAGAAATATCGCGAAAAAGAAAAGGAAAAAGAGAAAAAATATAAACAAACCTTTAAACTTAAAAGAGATATAAAAAAATTATTAAAAGAAATAAGGATAAGGGCACAAGCTTTGGATTGATGATAAGAAAATTATTTTTGCAAGTAGAAGATTTGTTGTAATAATATGTATTCAAAGCAAACGAAAACGTTTATATACACAAAACGTCGTTTTGAATTGATTTAGCATTCAGTTGATTACAAAGTATAAAATTTTAAATTTTAAAAGTTAGTACAAACCTTAAAAATGATATAACTCAGGAACGGTAAAGGCAAATTATTAAAGGCAATTATTTTTTCCAATTTATTTAGAATTAATTGATCTCTCAAACTCCTTCATTAGTTATTTAATTTTCATAGAGATTTTAAAAGTTATAAATTTATGGAAAAATGACAAAAAATAAAATGAGCAAAAGCATTGCCAAAACTTATATTTTTTTGCACAAAGAAATAAAGCTTGGATATTTTTCTCTTAAATTGTTACTTAAAAGTGAAGAAATTCGTAGTTTTGAAAAACAGAAAAAACGGACTGCAAACCGATTTTTGGCAAAAATTCGACTTGTGCGACCATAAAACATTTTCTAAAAAATACTGTAAGCTTTCAAATTATGCTTGAGCACTTCCTAAGCACCTCCGTCAACACAAAAATTTAATTTTTGTAAGTATTCAAGGCTCTATATGTATTCTTGTTTGCAAATACTAACGCACAACAGATTGTAGAAAATACAGCCCCTTTATCCACACAACCCCTAATATAAAAATATTTCCAAATGCACAATTACTTACAAAGACCGCCCCTCGAACAACACTGACCATTTCGTCTACATATATGCCGTCATATACACAAAATATTCCCATGTCTGTGTTTGCAGCACAATTTCGTGAAGGCCAACTACGGCACCCCGTACAATTTATGAATTGCCAGATTTTTCCGGCCAGCCAGAAAACTGGCCCAAGTTGCCTTAAACGAAACAACCGGAAACTATAACTTTTGCAATTTGGAGAACTTAATGGAACTATAGAGGGCGTTGAAAGGGGAAGCGAAGTCAAAAGTGGAAACGTTTCTGATTCATCCGGAAAGCGTCAACCACATTATGAGCATGTTGGGAGTTCCATTGGACGCCCTCAATTACTATGACGCAGTCAACTAGACTTTACCCACATCAAGGCAAAGGGAATGTACGAGTTTGTAAGTTTTAGTACTATGGTATCCAACCTTACTGCCTTTTTCGAATACGCGGCCGCAATACCTCATTTGCCAAATCCAGTAGTTAGCAAATTACCACTATCAAAGAGTGAATGAAAAATTTCGTGCAGAAAATAGGTCAATATCGCAGTAAACGTTAATTTAATACCTGGTTGCAAGATGTTGCAACTTTCATTAACAACGGCATGTATATTTATTTATGCATGTATTTTAATTGATTTGTTTTGTCTACTCTATGATACTTAAATAAATATATGAATATTTTTTTAACTTTTTACTTCAAAATTGGTTTCTAATTCAAAACAAGAAAATATAAATTTTGGTACAGTTTGACGGGAGTTTGGTATAATTTTCTTTTTTACTTGTGCCATTTAAAACACAAATACCTTCACTGAATATCTCAGTATCCCGGTTTTCCAACCGTTGTTGAGATCATTATTTGAAAAGTGTGTTGTTTGCATTGCGATAATAAGGAACAAGAAAGTCGTCACCGGCTTTTTTTGAATTTGCAATACCGTAACCGATTTCTTTAAATATTGAAATATTCGAACTATTCGAAAACCGATATCTGAAAAATGTGGAATTATTGATCACCTTAGTGTATACCCTTGTACTCAACTCAGTATTTAGCCCAGTTGTTGCTAATTCGCAGTGTTCTTTTAATACGATTTTCAACAAATTCTTCAATGCGATGCAATATATTAATTGTACTATTATTATTGCAGAGCTGCCACAAAAAAGCAATTATAAAACACGTGAAGGTACTCAGAGGTAGCTAACATTTATTTATTTTTTTTTTATCTGGGACCAGCACTCAGATTTTTTTTTTTATCTGGGACCAGCACTCAGGAGATGACTCCTATACATGCGAAGCATTGTGCTGGAACTATAGGAAAGGGATAGTAGGAGAAACGACAGAAGGTGAAGCTTAATTAATTATTTTACAGCTCTACTTTCGCACGTTCTTTGTTTATTCTTTTAGCAGTGCTGAAGCTTCGGTTCAGTAGCCATTTTTATTATTGTTTTACTTCGCCGGTGCTACATAATACCGACGAAGGAGGGCGTTCTGATGCGATTGTGGATTGCTATCAGCTGAAGCCGGTATTGTTCAGTGACCAGTGACTATGCCTTCGCTACTGAAACCTTCCGACAACAACTGACACACAAAGACACACTAATGCACATCAGAAAAATGCGAGATGTTTATTTTATAATTTTAGTCTGAAACTGGGGTTGAACCCCGGTCTGTTTTTGGTTTTGTAGTCAACGTGCAGACTACCATCCATCGTTCCATCGCCACCCTCAAAAAACATATGGAAAAAATAATAAAGACTATCATTTGGGTAACGATATTTGCCGTGTAATTAATATTTGTAAACAAAACCTGCGTTGGATTTAAAGTTAATACCTGGTTTACAATTTTATACCAAATATATCAACCATTAGTAAAACAGATTTGCATTTAACCAATAACAAAAATATGTAAAATTTTAAGTTTTTGCACTACAGCTATCATGTTGCATGCCAATCTTAACTACATTGAGCTACAACAACCAAAAAGAAGTACACTGATAGAAAAACCGTCATAACGATCATGGAATTTGACATCGATGCTATGTCAAGCGTCATCGGTTTTTGACCCCATGTGATGTCAACCTTTACATCAGCTGGTTAATAATGGCAATGAGAACAAATTTGACATCAGTGAAATGACACACCGACATCAGGGAATTAATTGCCTACAACTAGCTCTTAGGCATACAAATGAATAACAGAAAAAATGCTAATTATTTTAATACTTAGTCGGATTCTTGTCTCGAACTCGGTTCAGAGTTTGGTTTTGTGGCCTACGTACTAACTACTTTAGCCAACGCCACCTTTTTGATATTCTCAGTAAGTTTTGTATTTTGAGTATGTTATACTCCCTTCGCTCTCATTCTTTTTGATGTTGATGACGCATGTGATAACTAAGTGTCAGAAATATGACGAAAAGGTGCCATACGATCGTTTGCTTTAATGTTTCGCCTCCGCATCTATGATGTACTGTGTTAGATTTTAAAAATACTTGCAGATTTTTTTATTATTTATGTATAATTGATGCTGTGTGTAAATCAAGTTTCTAAAAATGCGTTTAAACATAAAAATAAAGCAATAAACTTTGGATTGAAATACCAATTACAAACATTGTAACATTGTTTAAATGTTTCTTTTATACATATTTTACACTTTCATAATATATAATAACTGACATCTTATAGATGACATTATAGTCAATAAATGACACTAAAATTATGACAAAATTCTATGATCTCAGAATTCTAGAATAACACGGCATCATCAATGCGAAAACACATTTTTCTCTGAGTGTATACGCAACGCAGTATTTTACATATCGTTACCTTAAGTTATAGGGGATCTAAGGGATTTACGGGAGAGGGAAACAACTTGCTAAAATCTTTATTTTGAATTTGCCAAAAATACTAGATTATTTTAATTATTAACACTAATTATTTTAAGCCTAAGGTCTTTTTATATATTTTATGTTTATTTCAATATTTCGCTACTCCTTTGTGTAGCTTCTTCAGGAAAATTGGTTTTTGTTTATAATAAAAAAATTTTTTTAAAAAATTCACAATATAGGAAAAGTTCTTGTCAATGAAAATTTAAAATAAAAATATTAACAGCCATATTCATAAAAATATTAAAAGTCATATTCATAAAAATATATTCTGGATTTGAAATAGGTATAAATATTCGATTTTGTATTGAAATTTTTGTTTTTGAGCCAAATCCAAAATACATTTTTACGAATATGTTACATATAATAATAATAATAAAAATCTTTCGTCTATATCTTTTTTAATAATAACCTATATGTTTATAGTTCTAAAAATTTTTGTTCTGTCTCTAAATGTAATTCTATGTATAAAAATAAAAACTACAAATACAATTATAATATATTTAATCTCTTATTAACTAAATGTCTATAATTTTCAGCAACATTTGCTGTATCTGCCTTAAAATTAATTCTGTTGGTAATTGGTGTATTAATTATATGTAACATTTCTAACATATATCTACGTTTATAATTATTTTCTGTGTCTAATACTGATACATTCTCAAAGTTTGGATAGTGATTCAATCTAGAACAGTGCGAAGATAATGCTGTTTTTTGAAAATTTATATCCCTATATTTTTGATCAGACCTGTGTCCTGCAATCCTAGTCTTTAATTTATTTTTAGTTGTACCTATATATATTGTTTTTTTTTCAATGGCTTTAGCCCTTTTCCTGTAACATTATTAGACTTGGCACTTCAACATATCACTGCAAGACAATTACTAAAATCAAATATTAGTAATCTTTTTCTACAGCAAACGATGAAAATATTAACTAAGTCCCCTGCGATTGAAGGTAACGATATGTTCCAATAGAAGTGTGTTCTGTGGAAAAAGTAAAAAAAATTTTTTTTTTACTGGACTTCAAATATTTTTGGCCATGGAGCTAAAAAAAATACGTATGTATATGCACATCTGAGTAAAACTTAAATTTCTTTATGTAATTTGTGATGTAATTATTTGTAATCATTGAGCCGTCTTAAAGCATACTGTTCAAGGAATTTTAATAATTTCATAAATATTCATATTAAATGAGTTGTCAAAGTAACACAGAGTTATTTTTCAATGACAATTTACGGGAACGTATAGTAGAGAGCAAAAAAACAGCACTAGGTCATGACCTATTCATGCATCTGTTTCAAAATAATGGTAACCAAACCATCTCTGCTTTTGGAACTTTATTGCTATATTTCAGGTTAAATCATAAAAATATATCGCATTTTTCTGATGTGCATTAGTGCGTCTTTGTGTTAGTTGTTGCCAGAAAGTTTCAGTGGCGAAGGCATAGTCAATGGTCACTGACAGTAACGGCTGTAACCAATCCACAAGCACAGCAGAACGCCCAACTTCGTGAATATTGTGTAGCATCCGCGAAGTAAAATAATTACTAAAATGGCTATTAAAACGAAGCTTCCAAATTTAAATACGTCATCAATAAAAAGTGTCTTTTTTAAAGACAACGTTTTTAATGCATCCTTGATACTGAACTTAATGAAGTAAGTGATAGTAAACTTATAAATTAATTAATTTTTTAAATGCGGAGGCCTTTTTGTTCCATAGGCTGAATAAGTGCCGTGCAATTTAGAGGAAAATACATAACATGAACGTCTGTATCCAAGTTTCCTGTCGATTTTGGATGATAGGCTACGATATCTAGGAGTAAAATTGCTTTGTTCCACAAATTATTTTCCTTAAGAAACTATTGACTTCTTTAACCTTTTCGACCCTGACGGTAGACATGTGTACCACTTAAAATTTAACAGAGTTTTTGTGCAAAAACTTTGGAAAAAATTTTGTATCCGGATTATTGATGTATAAAGTAATTACAATGTCCGGATTGCGGAGTCTATAATGTGGAAAAATTAAGTGTCCGAATTACCGCAGTGGCCGAATTTCCGAAATATCGGGATTGCAATATATTTTTATTATTTATGTTTTTCTTTTCAAAAAACATTTCACGTTGATTGTTTTTTATTTGATTTGAAATCAAATTGAAATTTAGTCACTCACACTCATATATTTCTTAGTAACTATCAAATCTAATTTCTTGAAAATTAGCGTAATTTAAAAATTTCAATTTAATATAATTTTATTTCTTAAATTTCTCCCAGACAAATATGTACTTCATTTGATGACCGTATGATATCGTCGATGGAGCATCTGTCTTATTAGGTTTCTAATGTTTTCTGAATTTG
The DNA here is from genome assembly GCA_963924685.1 of Dexiosoma caninum. Lineage (NCBI taxonomy): Eukaryota > Metazoa > Arthropoda > Insecta > Diptera > Tachinidae > Dexiosoma > Dexiosoma caninum. The sequence goes on along the minus strand of OZ004730.1, from coordinate 13,336,887 downwards.
TTTCTTGAATGGGAGTTAAGGTGTTAACACGCGTTCGATCGCCGGCCCGGTCAAGTCAAACATTTTTTCTGATTTTCAGTGCGAAGTAAAATAATAAATAAACTGTGAATTAAGCTCTATCTCGTTATCACTTTCACTACCTTTATATTGTCTCTATTATCCCTCTTTCTATCTAATTCCACTGCAATTGCATACGTAGGGGATATCCGCTGAATCCAAGAAAAAAAATTAATACTCGTAATATAAATTATAATTAATCATAGAAAACTAAATAAAAAAATATTCAAATATGTTATTTGTAATCAAGCTAATGTAAAGCATATTCTTCACATCCCAACAGTATAATCGTCGATGTTGCTATCAAAATGAAACATAAAAGGTAAATCGTAACTTGCTACTATATGTCTCAATATCTTAGAAGTATGTGAATGAGGAAAAATATTACGTCCCACACAAATTAAATGACACTTAGAAAGAGTTTTTATAACATTTTATATGACATTGGTCTTTTTCAAATGAACAATGTACTGAATCATTTTTCAAATATTTATTGATGATATAGCTGGCTGTGATGTTAAAAGAGCAATCCCTGTTACTATTCCTGAAGACCAATATCAGCCTATTGAATTACATAACTAATATATGCTTACCATACGAATTCAGCTTGCCATCGTCTACCATACACGAAGAAGTCTCTCCATTCAGACACACTGATTACTATACATTAAATGAACTTATTGCGAATATTGAGGGTGTCGATGGCTGAAGTAGTCTGCATGTTAACTACAAAACCAAGAATTTTCCTGGGTTCAACCCCAGTTTCAGACTCATAAAAACATCTCGCATTTTTTCTGATGTGCATTTGTGTGCCTTTGTATCAGGTATTGTGGGAAGATTTACGTGACGAAGGCATAGTCACTGGTCACTGAACAGTATCGGCTTCAGCTGTAACCAATCCACAGGTACATCAAATGGCTACTAAAACGAAGCTTCAAAATTCAATACGTATCCTTGACATCAAAGGCGCTTCAACACTGCTATAAACAAAAAATACGTGCAAAAGCAGACTTGTAAGATAGGAAAGCTTCACCTCCTGTTATTTCTCTTACTATCCCTTTCCTCTAGTTCCAGCACAATGCGTCCCATGTGTAGAGCTCATTATTAATGGTGATATCTGTGCAGGATTTTTGATTAATGAGATTTTTTTTAACATACCTCAGCGGCCATTGTGTAACTTCATACCATTATCCGTGAAATTTTTAAATTTTAAAAGAATGTGCAATAAGTTTAATCAATTGTATGGATTTATTGAGTTCTCACTGAATCCAAATGGAATAAGTAACTCGATAATTATTTTCCTTAATTTATAGTAAAAATAATATTATAAATACATACGTTGTTAACAAACCGTTAACAATTAAATATAAAAAAAATAAAAAAAAGGTAAAATAAATAGAATATATACGAGTATTTATTATTTTGTAAAATGCCTGTAAGGAAAAATCCAGAAACAATAAATAAATAATCTGTTACGAATAAAGCGATTTAGAATAACATAGATTTATATTTCAAATTGTTTTCGAGTCAGCATTTCATTATATGTATATACGTAAATGCATATGTATATATACCGAGCGCTGACATCGCCTGGTGATTGTATTACTCATGTGAACATTACATATCCATGACGTGGATGTTTTTTTGCTCACAACTGTAAGTAGGTATTGTTGCCCTTTTCCAACGTGGTGCATTTGCTTTAAATTTGAAAACGTAATAAAAGTGACCATTTAATCTCTAACATAAAACGGCAGTCAAAACTTTTCGAAAGAATGGTAAAAAAATTCAAAATTAGTGTTTATAAGTTTATTAAAAATACTATTAATATTAAAGAAACAATAACTAAAGTAAAATATAACTCAAAATTTGTTCAATATGAAAAACTTCAAATTCAGACTTTTCCATGTCAAATTCAGGATACAGTTTAAAAATAAAGAAAAAAGTTATAAGTAAGAAAAAGATATAATTAATGATAAGATTAATAACAAATAACATAATTCAATTTAAAGAAAAGGTTGGTCAGAAGCAGCCAATGGCAATTTCATTGCGATATGTAGAAAATAACTCCTGCAATCGTCAACTTTGATGGCTCTCACAAATTCTTCAACTATATTAACTAAAGTCCGATAATTTAGAATATTCAAAAACAATTCCCGAGCTTTGAGCTTAATTTAAAAGAAGACATAGACAATAACATCTCACTCGTAGCATTGAAAGAAAAATTATAAATATTTTTCTTATGGTGCTTTCTTCCCTTCCAAATAATTCGTAATTTTTCCAAACGTGTAGTTTGGTGCTTGTTTCTTAAAAATATTTTGCTCTCAGAAAGGTTAGTATGTTTTATTCAACAAAATCTCACGTAGTAATGGTGAAATGCAACACACTTTATACCCCATATAAATCTAAAATGTTGAGAATGCCATGTAGAAAAGTGTTTTTTGTATATACATAGCGCTACCAGAGAAAGTTCATAGTGCTTTCACTATGAAAATATTATATTGTTAATGCTGGTTTGTCTGTGATATTCGGATTCGCTGTTAGAAAATTGTTCTCAAGAAAAGAGTTGATTTCAAAATATCCGTTTAAAGTGGCATTCGATAAATCACCAATCTGGCACTTTATTTTTTTGTAGCCATATTTATGAAAACAGAAACTGAAAAAATTTGTGAACACTTTTCAAGAAAAATATGCATATTGATATCGTTGTCTTATTTATTATTTAATTTATTCAAACAAGCTTAGTTTTCAGATGTTACGAATGTGATGCGCCACTTTTTCATAAATAGTGTTGCATAATAAATAACATTATTGCAGTAATGTATATTATATATATAAGTAACATTAATGCAGTAAAATATATTTTACATCTGCACATTTTAATAAATTGTAATTTTTGTTGAACAAAATAAATCGCTATTCGATTTGGATAGATATCTTCATCATAGTTTATTAGTACCTCTACAAATTTTAGACATTTCCCATTTTTATTCAGCCGCAAGTTTAAATGTTAATAGTTGTTTGTCCATTATATTAAACTCAAATCATCAGCTGTTTTATTATTTAAGGTAGAAGCTTAGATATTTTTAATACCATTATTTATTTATGTTTGTTGTATGGTTTAGTTTTTAAAATCAAATAATAAAATGTTTGTTGTATAGAGAAAATTTTTAAAGAAACTATTTGGGTTGTTTTGTTTGTATATTTATAATTCTCAAATATTTTTCGGGAGTTCTTGTATAAACATGTAAAATTTCTTATATTTTTCAAAGAATTTGGTTAAAGATCTACTGAAGGTTTTGGTATTAGCACCAAATATAATGCTGCATATGGACCAGTTAAACCATATAACAAACATAGATAAATAATCGTAATGAATTTGGACAAACGTTAAATAATTGAAAGAATAGTTACATATTTTTAATACCTTTAGACCATCTGTTGGGAATCGTGTTTTGATATCTTCTAAAATAAATTCTATTAGAGGAAGGTAGCCTGCAATATAATTATTTTCAATTGGGATTCCGATTCAAACGCAAATAACTTTTATTTCCTTCCTATTTAAGGCACATTATTAAAATTTTTACAAGACTGGACCATTATTTCAGATCTATGTAAATCTGAGATATTTTTTCAAATTCTCTATTACATGAATCGTGACGTGAATGCACCCGCCTTTTATAGAACAATGGAGACGGTTTTACTACCAAATATTTTGGTAATGCATTACGCTTGCGAAATTTGGTTGTTTCTTTGGCAAACTTTTCGTATTATTGGTACTTCGTCGGTTTTGTTTTGCTTTCGTCGCGGTTTCCAGAATTTATTAACAGCTCCATCTTCTGATAACATCAGAGGACAACCATCTGTTCCTACTCCTACGAAATTTTTCAAGTCGAGAGAAAAATTTGTCAAAGCTCAAAGAACTATTGAAGATAGTGCTTTCAGCTTTTTGAATGAAACAGCTACAGTTTTTTTTAATCCTGATTTCATTCAACCCTTTTGAAACTTTTTTGCCCACACAGAAAAAAAATTGTTATGATACGAATATGATATATACAAATTTCTATCAGTTTATTTTTTGTTGAATTATGTAGTTTTATTATTAATTGTGGAAAATTTGGTTTAATTATTAGTTCGATTTTTTTTTTATGAATACAATTTATAAATTTTAAGTAACTTCATCATTCCAATTTATGAAAAATTTCCCATTATTTTACAGCGTGTGCGCGAAGAAGTGGACACGTGCCATACACGCAAGACGCAAAGTAATCTCCATACTGTCTTTAATGAAAAAATTTTACACACGTACGAAACAGAATGTGATTTTAAAACATTTAGAAAAATTATGGTGAAATACGACATTCATTCAAATCTAGATTTTAGTTTTTTCTCCTTTTCTTCGCAATTTTGTTCGTATACATAATACATAATTATGCACATATACATATATACATAGATTTAAAGCGCTCATCTACATACACATGAACTATTTGATTGTTATTACATTTTTTTCTTGGCGCAGTGCTCAGGGAATTCGCCTACGTATGCATTGCATTGCATCAGAACTAGCGACAAAACAATAGAGAGCTTAATTATTGCACACCTCTGCCGTCAAGTACTAGGCAATGCTTGCCTAGTATTAGGTGCTAATTTCTATACGAAAGCCTCATTATGTTTTCAACTCTGCTTTTGCACGTTTTTATAGCAATCTTGCAGCACCTCTGAAGTCCAGGAGACGCATTAGACTTTTGAAGCTGTATTTGGTAGCCATTTTATTACTTTACTACAAAATACCGACGAAGGAGGGCGCTTTTGTTGACACAGCTGACACAAAGGCACACTAATGCACATCAGAAAAATACGAAGTGTTTTTATGAATTATGACAAAAAATGCGAAAATATATTTTTTTAACGTACAGTTTGTGTTTGTTTCTTAACAATGTTTTGCTCTCAGAAAGGGGTGTATTTTATTCAATCAAATCACCCGTAGTAATGGTAAAATCAAACACACTTTATACCCAATATACATCTAGAGTTTTGAGAATGCCATGTCAAAAAATAAATGTTTTTTGTGTACACATTGCGCTACCAGATAAAGTTCATAGCGCTACAGAAAAATTTTAAAATATCGGTTAGCATTAGTAGAGTGAAAATGTTGAATTATGAAAAAAGAAAAATTACCATTATTTTTGTACTTGTTAGCATATAAGCGTAAGAAAATATAATATTGTTAATGCTGTGCCATAAAATGTAAGGGGATTCGGTGTTCTCAAGAAAAAGAGTTCATTTAAAAAAAAAAACTGTTTAAACTGTGATTCGATAAATTAGCAATCTGGCACTTTCTGTTTTTGTTTACATGTTTATGAAAGAAGAAACTGACGAAAATTGTGAACACTTTTTAGAAGATCTTTTCCAAAATTGCAATAAATCAATCAAAAAATTTTCTGAGCAAAGACTTCAATGGGAAAAATTTAGTTATTATTTTGTCTGTGTACCTTTTAACCAGGATCGAAGGTTTTGCAGTCAACGTCTAACTACCTTAGCCAACAACCTTCTTGAGTGCGCTCAGGGGTACACCCGTACACATTCCACAAAAGGGTTATTCATTTAGTGCTTGCAAAACCGCAGGTCAGGCACGGCTGTCAGCTGTTAAATATCAGTCATCTGAAGTCTCAATTATTTAGTGAAAAATTTGTCATTTACGAATATGGATCTTTTAACAACCGCAAAATGCGTAAAAACATATAAAACTTACTACAAATGTGGTGGTTTAAATGTGGCCAATTTCCGAGCATTACGGAGTGATTCTGGAAGAAGATTATAAGGAAAGTTGAAGAGATGGGAACCGTTACAATGGTGTAGTCAGGGCTGTGTATCACCGAAATGTGCGCAATGCCGAAATTATCGCTTCTGTTAAGGAAAGTGTGGTGGAACCGTTACCGTCAATTCATAGCGATGTGGCCATATGACACCGATTTTTTTTGCCTGCAGTTTAAGACTATGAACAAGACGATATGTGATTGTAACAAGACGGTACCACGAGGCTCAAATTATGACAGATTTTAACTTTATTGCATAAGAAGTTTTCAGAACGCACAATTTCGCGTTTTTGCGACTTCAATTGTTCACTAAAATTATGCGATTTGACGCTGTTACACTACGGAGCTACGTCAAAGATCGTATCATCGCAGATAATTAACTAACGTTGAAGCATTTGAAAACCAACAGCCGTCAAGTTATCAGCAAGTACCGCCCGAAATAAGTAAAAAATGAGCGTAAGGAGAGGTTCTTTTAGCAAAAAATTAACATTTAACGGTATGTATTTCCAGATACAAATGTCTTAAAATTAATCGTCGCATAGAACCCTAACTTTGCTTGAATTACTAGGAATAGCAAAATCGTAATAAGTATCTTAAAGACTGGTGGTGTTCTAATTATAAAAATCACTTTATCTATATATATAAAAGTGGATGTGTATTTGTATGCTTGTTTCCTTGCGTGTTTGTTTGTTTGTATCTTATAGGAGACCAAACCTCTCAACCGATCTTCCTGAAATTTTTGCAACATTTAACTCCGACTCTTGAATGAATTATAGTTTTTTTTTAACCACGCCCACTTTTCTAAATTATGGTACTCTTTCCACTTAGTTTTGAACAGGTTTCATAAAATAAACGAGCATAACTTCGCCATTTGGGTTAGCAATTTCACAATTATTTTTTTATTATTTGATCTACACAAAAGTGGGCGAGATTCGATAAGTTGGTGTGGGGTAGCGAAGTGCACCGGGTTAATCTACTTATTAATGAAAAGTAATACACACCGCTGAAGGCTTTTAATTGAAAACAATAAAGTCTAAAAACCTTAATATAATATTTTTCTCCATACCACCGCATATACACATTTGCAGCCAAACAAATAAGCAAATAATAACAAAAACTAAACTATGAAAAAACACAACACCGAACTCTTGACTTTCTCACCCCTTAATGCAAAAGCAAACAAATTATTTCATGAATCATAATTTAGCTTTTTATTATTTTAATTGTAGTATATGCATGTTATAAGAGTTGATGAATAAACACTTACATACATCCATACGTACCATTAGTGAAAAATATAAATCCTCTATTACGGGTTGTTGTTGTTTTTGTAGTTATTTATTTGAACGTGGAAATCTTACTAAATGCACAAGAAAAAACACAGGCTGAATGTTTGGACGACTGGTAAAAAAATAATAATAATGAATATAACAATACTGGTTAAAATTTGGTTGAGAATATTTTATAGATGGATGGATTTAAGGATAATTGTTTCGTAAGTGAATTTAATGGTTAGCGGTCGGCTGTGCAAAATGTATTTACCCTGAGGGCTTATATCATTAAATGGCTCTCAAAATACTTCATAGAATTTTTGGGAAATAGATTACAATATTACGCAAACAGTGCCGACAAAAGTAATAGCACAGTTAGTAGTTACACGTTTGTTTTCTTATTAAATTCTACATTTTTAATGTTTCCCTTCTAAGAAAAAAAAATATAGTCAAGGTTCTCTAGGAATAAACTTCGTTCTCATTTTGAACTCAGATCTGTTTAGGGCGGAAGGGAAATTTAGAAAAGAAATTTGGCGTTGTTTTATATTAATTAAGAAAACTAAGCATACAGAAGATTTTGGGTCTATGCTAACCGCCCTCCTTCGTCGGTATTTGAGGAATAAAACGCCGGTGAAGTAAAATAATAAATAAACTGGCGTTACCATAACATCAGCCTTAACTCTGCCTTACAAATCCTCAAATTGCACAAATTAGGCACATCCCCTGGCACTGATCCCAGAAACAAAAGGCATACATATGGACAATAGAAACAGTTCACCAAACAAAAATTTTTTAATTAATCCACTTTAAATAGAATATTAGCAGAATTGTAACGTGGTTTTAGAAAAGGCTGTTCAACCACGACAAATGTTCTTCGTTTGTCGTGTCCAATCAACTGTACATTTATACAAAAGAAACAAACTGATGCTGTTTACACTGACTTTGATAAAGTTAACCATAAACTTCTTACTAACAGCGGCACTTTTTATGTCACGGTTGTTTTAATTACCTATTCTGAATAAATGGATTTTTACTTTTTATCTTGGAGCAGCACTCACGGGATGACCCTTTCACATGCGATACATTGTGCTGGAACTAGGAGATTAGGATATGATAGGATGAAGGGGAAAATACGGAGTAGTGTTAATGGACATTCGATTTGCATTATACCACGTTAAAGTGACAGGAAGAATCTCTACGGGTAGTATATTCCACATGCGTGCTGCTACGCATTACGCCGTAGTGAGATTCACTGCCAAATCTACCACAAATGGATGCAATCTTAATGAGTAACGCGTTGTGCGCAGGAATGACCGGGTTTCGCTAACAAGTTTACTGAACCACGAAACGGACCCCGCCATGCGACGATGCTCAATAGACTCAATAGAGTTAGCTACCCTACCGTACCCAATGAGTTTCTTCGTCTTCTCCTGTCCACATTGGAGGAACTTCAAAATAGTCTTTGAAGCACCGGCCCATACAGGAGAGTTATATTCCATCTTCAGTCGGATGTAAGCGGTATGAATAGTAAGGAGATCAGTTGGTGTGAAGTATGTCTTGCACCGTCTTAACAATTAATGCTTCTTTTGAGACCTCAAAGATGTGCTCACTCCATCGACCATTACACTGACTTCATTCCAATAACGATACCTCAATGTTTATACCGGCCATAATTTCAGATGAGACAGTGTGATCGTGCATACGGCGATGGATAAGCATGCACTTTGGGGAATTGAAATCGACCCTGTTCGCGTGACCCTGTTCGTGAGGTGACTATTCAATGAATCACACATATTCTGCCTCAGCGCCGCGACCATAGTCAATGTTGGCCTACTACAAAATGAATATGAGTGACAGATGCCGCTACCATCTGCAAAAGAGTAGATAGGGATAGAAGTTTGACATGAAAAAAAAATGGAGCATTGTAGTTCCCCTGAATTTATCTTGAAATTGTTAGATGAGATCCCATCCATAACAACTCTTATAGCGCGATCTCTCATAAAGCTCGACATAAATCTAGAGAAGATATCACCGAAGTCAAAAGCAATAAGTTTGGACCAAAGTGCCCCTATGCCACACTCTGTCGCATGCTTTGGAAATATCTAGAGCGACAACTTTACCTTCGCCAAACTGGTGAATGGAACTGCACCTTTTTTACGGGAGTAACGCCAGTAGAGCGTTCGTTCAGCAAAATGTTGGACTCTAGACATTTAATTAGGTGGAAGTTCGTCATGTTTTCCATCACTTTGGAAATGGTAGAACAGATTGCGATTGGGCGGTAATTTTCAGGGTTGTTAGACTCTTCCTTTTTAGAGATTGGCGTTACATTTTCAACCTTCCAGCACATTGCGAATGAATCTGTATGATACAGAGTGCTACAAAGGATTACCAAAGGACGTAACAACGCCGAAGAACACTGTCTCAAAACAAGTGTAGGAATTCCAACGGGATCAGAAGACTTGTTTATGTCGAGGTCCGCTATTTTTATATTATAAAATCTTTTAAAAACTATGTGGAAGGAGTAAAAAATTTAAAAAAGTGGGCATGGTTAAAAAAGTAGCCCATAATTCATTCCAGAGTCCCAGTTAAATGTTGTGAAAATTTCAGGAAGATAGGTCAGGAGGTCTGGCGTGCTATAAGTTGCAAACAAACACACATTCCGTTTTATATATATAGATATGGCAGCTATATACATAAAAAATACAAGTGGTTTTCTTTCCGATATATGGGCTCATGAGCATTCTAGCATTATCTTCGCACTGTTCTAGATTGAATCCAAACTTTGAGAATGTATCAGTATTAGACACAGAAAATAATTATAAACGTAGATATATGTTAGAAATGTTACATATAATTAATACACCAATTACCAACAGAATTAATTTTAAGGCAGATACAGCAAATGTTGCTCAAAATCTATATTCAATACCGTGCACATGTAGTATTTTATATTAACTGAATTTATTTTGGGAATATTTATTTATACATATGATTCTAATTGTGCTTTTTCCCTTATAAACTATATGTGAAATTTATTATTACATACTTTATGATATTCTCATACAGTATGAAAAATATCATAAAGTATTTTATTACAAAAGTAACTCAAAAATTGAGGAGGAAAGCATATCCATATAGTACTATTTCGCTAACGCTTACTTAGCTCATCAGTGGATTTTTCTCAACGTCTGAATATAAACCCAAGATCTATATATCTATATATATATAGATGATCTATATATAGATGAGAATAAAAAACTAAAAATAGAAATGTGAGTATGTTATAAAAGTAAACTCATGGATTGTTATGTTTTTGTTTATGGATTTTTTGGTTTGTATGTTTAATATTCAAACAATTCTCGTTTGATTAATTGAATTTTAAACATATAGATCTTGGGTTTATATTCAGACGTTGGGAAAAATCCACTGATGAGCTAAGTAAGCGTTAGCGAAATAGTACTATATGGATATGCTTTCCTCCTCAATTTTTGAGTTACTTTTGTAATAAAATACTTTATGATATTTTTCATACTGTATGAGAATATCATAAAGTATGTAATAATAAATTTCACATATAGTTTATAAGGGAAAAAGCGCAATTAGAATCATATGCATAACAAAAATTTTTAAAACTATAAACATATAGGTTATTATTAAAAAAAAAAAAAGACAAAAGATTTTTATTATTATTATTGTAATTATTGTTTTTAAATATTTTATTATATGTAACATATTCGTAAAAATGTATTTTGGATTTGGTTCAAAAACAAATTTCAATACAAAATCGAATATTTATACCTATTTCAAATCCAGAATATATTTTTATGAATATGACTTTTAATATTTTTATGAATATGGCTGTTAATGTTTTTATTTTGAATTTTTATTGACAAGAACTTTTCCTATATTGTGAATTTTAAAAAAATATTTTTTCATTATAAACAAACACCAATTTTCCTGAAGAAGCTACACAAAGGAGTAGCGAAATATCGAATCGGAATAAATATTAAATATATTAAAAAGACCTTAAGCTTAAATAATTAGTGTTATTATTTATGATTATAAACAAAAACCAATTTTCCTGAAGAAGCTATATAAAGGAGTAGCGAAATATCGAATCAGAATAAATATTAAATATATTAAAAAGACCTACAGCTTAAATAATTAGTGTTATTAATATAAAAAGAGGTCAAAAAACTAGAAAAATTATTAATAAAAACAAATATAAGTTAAAGTTTTAATAATACAAGAAATACTTGTTTAAAAACATGTATATGAAAAAAAACTGTAAATTTTGAGTAATTTCCATACTAAATTTTTTTAGACAAGTACTAGTTGTATATCGGTGTGAAGCTAAATTTTAAAATTTATAACCCTAGACACAAACCAGCGAGTTTAGCAGAGCTCTGTTAACGCGTTAACATGTTAACAATGCAAAGTTAAGCAATGTTAAACAATTAAAAACGATTTTTGCTTTAAAATTTAAAAATAATAACATTAAAAAGCAAAAGTTCAATAACAAAATTATCATTCTAGAAGTGTTTAAATGAGTGGCTAATAATAGTTGTAAATGTTAACAGTTGGTTTTTTTTAGAAAATTATAAGAATTTGCGGAAAAACTCATTTTTACTACTCAAATCAAAAGTATTTTTAAATAATAAAAAAAGTGTACAGAATTTAGTGGTTATTATTTGCCAAGTCTGAACGTAGCTTTACTTGTTCTAAAATAGTAATATTTTAAAACAATTTCCTCGTTGTAAAGTCTAAAAAGGTTTTCCAATAACACAGTGGTACAAAATTGAATGAAGTAGAAAAACCTGGGACCGGATATTATTTTTCTTGTAGGTGTTATCGAGTTAAAGAAGAATCCAATAGTGAAATATGCCGGACACCTCCAAAATCCGGATTTACGGTTAAAAAACCGGCTTTTTTACCTTTGCGCACTTATAAGCCTTAAATTTTGTTGATAATAATCCGATTTTCAATTTCTTACTAGATTTGGAAAGAAGTAACTGAGATCTTTCGAATGATATATAATTTATCTAAGAAAACTTGAGAAATTTGGGTGTTATTGTCGAGCAAACACAAATTTTGTAGATTTTTCAAAAATTTTTCAACTTTGGTGACGTTTTTATACATTATAATGTAATAAACTATAATACTATTGAATTTATTTAAAAAGTACGTTTATTAACGATTACAACGCATATTTGGGGTTAATAATAGATAAATAATTGACTGAGTTATTAAACTTTTCATGAAAACAAAATTTTTAACAAAATGCCAGCACAATGTTTTTGGTGTTGTTTTTATGCACTTTCTCTAAAATTACAAATCACTGTTAGCCTAAACACAACTTAGAATTACAACAAATATTTGTAATGAGAGCTTTACTCATGTTTGTTTTTCAATATTGCTGTAATACATTAAAAAAAAAGAAAATTCAACCTTCGTTTGTTTTGCCCTTTTCTACGCCTATGATTTGGCATCATCAGCCATATCATAAACCAAATGATTGCTACTTTTGTCAAACCGATGTTTGTAGGTCACTGTTTTAAAACACGCAAAAACATTAAGTACGCAAATGTTGTAACTGTTACAAAACCAATACCTCTAAGTAATGATCTACCGACGAGCAAATCTGTCGATGTAACAGAAAAAGATTTTGAACAAGAAGAGTTCCTTCCATCCAGATCTGCAACAACGGAGCTGCATTTTTTGTCAAAAGCTGATTTCGACGATCTTGTTCGCGATTTACACTTGTCAAAGCGGCAATCTGAAGTCTTCGGGTAGCGATTAAAGCAGTGGAATTTGGTGGAAAAATATTTCGTTATAACATCTGGTAGAAAGAGTGACCGGACTTGGTTACTTGATGAAAGTTTTAAGACTAGTTCCAATGACAGTGATCTCGTGTATTGCGTTGATGTACCAAAACTATTTTCGGCATTAAATCACAATTATAATGCAGATGAATGGCGACTTATCAGTTATGGTTCATGTAAAAGTAAGTTTTCTTATAAAAATGTATGACTTTATTTTTATTAATTTAAGATTTGTAATGTAATATCTAGGCTTAAAAGCTGTTTTATTGCATAACCAAAATCAATTACCTTCAGTTCCAATCGCATATGCGACTAATATAAAAGAAACTTACGAAGTGATGAAAAATATACTAATGTTTGTTAGCTATACCACCCATAAATGGAAAGTCGTCGCTGACTTAAAGGTTTTGACAATTTTATTTGGTATGCAAGGTGGTTACACAAAGTATCCGTGCTATCTTTGTGAATGGGATAGTCGTGCACCGAATCGTTTATTTTCATGAAAAGTTTAATAACTCAGTCAATTATTTATCTATTTTTAACCCCAAACATGCGTTGTAATCGTTAATAAACGTACTTTTTAAATAAATTCAATAGTATTATAGTTTATTACATTATAATGTATAAAAACGTCACCAAAGTTGAAAAATTTTTGAAAAATCTACAAAATTTGTGTTTGCTCGACAATAACACCCAAATTTCTCAAGTTTTCTTAGATAAATTATATATCATTCAAAAGATCTCAGTTACTTCTTTTCAAATCTAGTAAGAAATTGAAAATCGGATTATTATCAACAAAATTACAGGCTTATAAGTGCGCAAAGGTAAAAAACCCGGTTTTTTAACCGTAAATCCGGATTTTGGAGGTGTCCGGCATATTTCACTATTGGATTCTTCTTTAACTCGACAAGACCTACAAGAAAAATAATATCCGGTCCCAGGTTTTTTGGACTGTCGCACCGTGTAATTTATATTTTAACGATGAAATGAAATCCACAACATTACAACAAAGAAAAAACTTATTTAATTGTAAACTTGTGTATTTCACCATTCGAGGTAGTACCATGGTACCAAAACGGATACCATGATTCCATCCGTGATATGCATGCATATTTAAACACGCTGATGTTTGCTTAATTTCTTAATCGCTGTATATTCACCTGACATTCTGAAAAGAAAAGACCTTAGTGTAGATGATGTTATAAGTTTTCTTCGAAAGAAGTATTGTGCAATGTTTTGAATGAACACATTAGCCTAATTCATAATCTTCTGCAAATGGTCTTGCGCCATTGCATTTGCCAAATGGTCGCGCATATTTTTACTCTACACTAACAAAATATACAGATTTGTACTTGCTACACTTTTCCATATGTGCAAGATTAAAAGCAAATTTACAGCTGTTAATTACAAACCGAAGTCGATTTTCTGCTGATGGTAGTCACCAACATTTTTTCTACTTTCTTCAGCCTGTTTCTATTATTACTGAAGATTTTATACATTTATGTATATAGAGTAAGTTAATTAAACTATTTACTTTAATTTTCATAATGAATTGTGATTTACAAGTAATTGGAACTTTAACATGGAACAATGAATGATTAATGACACCATTTAAGAAGAAGCGTACTTTTGATTTAATCGAAGAAAATTTGCCGGTTAACATATTAAGTGGAACTCAGGAAAGAAATATATGAATAGAACTTTAAATCAACATTCATATAATATTTATAAATTTTAATGTCTGATAAGTTTAGACAAAGATAGACATAGATCTACGAAGTCTTCAATAAAATATATTATCAATCTCATACGCAGTATAAAGTCTGTAAGGGCAAATATACTTAAAATATATTATTATGTGCGAATTTTTTACATCAGAATATTAATTTTCAATATGATTTATAGGAATAGTGCCATCTCTGCCAACTAAATGGAGTTACTGCTTTCTGCGTTTTCTTCATTGTACTATTTTTCATTGCCGCAGTTTCTATCACATATTCTTGTTAACTAATCAGATGATGCTGCAACTAAAATCGGTAACCACCTGGTTAATAGTGCTTGTTAACCAAATCGGCGTTTAGTTATTCTTCATTATAAATTAAATTAATCATAAATTGCAAAAAATGGTCGTTATACTGAAATAAGTTTAGGTTTGGCAGTACGCTTTGTGGAGAAGTTTGGGGAGCTGATCGCATTCATCGGAGGCAGCGGCTAGTTGTCGGGTTAGCATCGCCGCCGGACCGTCGGCTTCCTCGGTAACTACTGGACGCTTCCCACTCTATCGCATTCCCCTCCATTGATGCATCTATCTTCCTAACCTATTCTATCCTATCATCTACTCTACTCCATTCCCTTCTCTTCTTCATAGGTATCACAACGGGACCATGATGAATTGGATCCAAGTTGGCTGAACTCTTTATTTTCACCGGCGACCTGCCTACCTAACCTAATTTAACCTTGCCTGTACTCTGAAGAATGTTTAGAAAACGTGCAAATTGTATACTTTTTTTAAATTGGTCCTATTTTGTATGCAAATATGCTAAAAATGCAGTTAGTGCATTAAATAAAAAGTGCACTTATTCAAAAGGCAGTTAAGTGAAAACTACTGCACTCTAAATATATGAAGACTGTTATTCGCTAACGGATATAATCGTTTGACCTCTGAAAAATTTTCTACTTTTACAAATAAACAAATTGAAAAATATTACTGAATTATTATTATTATTAAATACCTTTTCGAAATATTTGAAATCGATAATTATACTCATATTGATGAGAAATAATTATATTATGAGATACCTAGGATGTTCACAAGTATAGAAATTAAAAAAGTATTAAAAAATAAAAATTAGGTGGCTACAGCCGACTCGATCGTGCCGCCGACTATTAGTTATTGACTCCGGTTTACGCTTCCAAAAATAAACAAAATATAATATCTAGTTATAATTATGAAACAGATAATTTAATATGGATAGTAAACGGTTCAAAAAGTGTAGAAACATAAGATAAAGTGGAACATCTGTGAATAAATGTAAATATCTGTCGTTCAACACTTATTGCACACATTCGCAAACTCAAACGCACAAGATTATGAATTGGGCTATTCATTTAATGTTATTGCAACACACATTTTTACTCGTATGTATGTATATTAGAGCGAATCAGCTTACAGGCCAAAAAAATGTGCGCTGTACACCCTCTAATATAAAATAATTTTGGACGGCAATTTCGAAAAAATAAAAAAACATTTTTTTTTCTTGAACCGAGACTCAGGCGATCACCCCTACACATGCGGTGCATTGTGTCGGAACTAGGAAATAAGTTTTTTGGAGAAAGGGTAGAGGGAGTAGTGTTTATTGATATTCGATTTGAATTTTCTTATGTCAAATGTGAATGGAAAGATCTCTGCAGGTATTCCATTCCATATACGTGCTGTTCGGCAAAAAACGAATTTGCTCTCTAATGCGTAGTGCGAGTCGCTGTGAAATCGACCACAAATGGATCCGCTCTTAATGATGATCGCGTTGTACGCGCGAATGACCGGGTTTCGGCTACAACTTCCCTTATTTCATTAGAACTCGTGAAACGCACCCCACGTACCTGCGATGCTCAAGAGCTACCTTACTATCTCCTATGAGTTCTCTGCTCTTTCCTGTACCCGGTCGAGTAACTTCGAAATAGTTTTTGAAGCACCGACCCATATGCCGGTATTACCGACATACTTTTTCAGCAAAAGTGTATTGGTTTCATTAGAGTGGTAGGAGCAGAGATCTAGTGGAGAAATCTTAGGACGCGATACTTAAAGTCAATGGTCATTGGAACAAAACGTTTGTCTTCTTGAGATAAAAACATCGACATATCATTCCTTAAGATACGACAGCAAAACCGAAGATGGCACGATGGATGGTAGTCTGCACGTTGACTACAAATCTAAAAACAGACCTGGGTTCAACCCCAGTTTCAGACTAAAAGTTTAAAATAAAAATTAACATCTCGCATTTTTCTAATGTGCATTAGTGTGCCATTGTGAGTCAGTTGTTGTCGGAAGGTTTCAGTGGCGAAGGCATAGTCACTGGTCACTGAACAATACCGGCTTCAGCAGATTGCAATCCACAATCGCTTCAGAACGCCCTCCTTCGTCGGTATTGTGTAGCACCGGCGAAGTAAAATAATAATACAAATGGCTACTGAACCGAAGCTTCAGCACTGCTACGAGTATAAACAAAGAACGTGCAAAAGCAGAGCTGCAAAATAATTAATTAAGCTTCACCTCCTATCATTCTCCTACTATCCCTTTCCTATAGTTCCAGCACAATGCTTCGCATGTGTAGGAGTCATCTCCTGAGTGCTGGGCAACTCCTACTTTCGGCAAAAAAAAATTAATTTTTTCGAAATTCCCGTTCAAAAGTATTTTGTATTAGGAGGTACGGTCTAATGTACGTATGCAGGTTGTGATTGGAAAAATTAAATAAATATTAAATTAGTTTTTTTCCCAGACCAAAATGCTTTATATTTAAAATTAAAAGTTAATAATTTAATTACAAAATGCAACATACCAATAGCTTTGGGATCTAATTGATACGGAGGTATCCCGCAGTGCGCAGGTGGAGGTGTTGTCAGGTGATCACCATTATGGCAGAAAAATGGCGGTAGACCGATCTTATTTGCCTTAAAAGATAAGAAAAATAAATATTTAATTAATAATTAGGTTGTTTAAAAACCATTGGATCTACGCGATTGTATTGCAAGTATACGGCAAATTTCACGTAGCACAACAATAAATATTTTCTGAAAATTGTTTCTATTTGATCTCTATAAAAATTATTTCAAAACAACCTTACGATTTGCAATAATTAATACGTATTTGAATAAAATGAGAACTCATTGCGTAGAACTATGGATATTTCCTAGCGGAAAGGAAATATCCCATTATACTACACTTTAAAAGACAGCAAAAAAGATCAAATACTTTTAATAATTAAAGCGAAAAATGCAATGTTCTCTTCGAGAAACAAAATCACTTTAAAACAAAAATTAAAAGACATAAGGATTTTTAAAACATATACATAAGGTGAGGGGCAAGGGTGGCTGAAGTAGTCTGCACCTTGATTACAAAACCAAAAATTTCAGTTGTGTAACTCCAGTTTCAGACTCATAAGAACATCTCGCATTTTTGCTGATGTGCATTTGGGTCAGTTGTTGTCGGGAGGTTACAGTGGCGATGGCATAGTCACTTGTCAATGAACAGTAACGGCTTCACCTATAACCAATCCACAGGCACATCAGAAAGCCCACCTTCGTCGGTATTATGTAATGGCTACTAAAAACGAAGCTTCAAAATTTAATACGTCTCCTTGACATCAGAGGCGCTACAACACTGCTATAAAACAAAGAACGTGCAAAAAGCATAGTTGTAAAATAGTGGAGCTTCACATCCTGTCATTTGTCTTACTATCCCATTCCTCTAGTTCCAGCACAATACATCGCATGTGCAGGGGTCATCATTTGAGAGCTGGTGCAAGATTAAATAATGTGCCCTTTTTTTTATTTTACTCAAGCAGAGAGACCTCATTTTTTCGGCAGTTAGAAACAGTTTTATGATATTTATCGAGATAGTATTTATTAAGAATTAAGAAATTGTCGAAGAACATTCCTCCTTTTCCTAAATAATGTGCCCATTTTTTTATTTTACTCAAGCAGAAGGACCTCGTTTTTTCGGCAGTTAGAAACAGTTTTATGATATTTTCCGAGATAGTATTTATTAAGAATTAAGAAATTGTTGAAAAACATTCCTCCTTTTCCTCATGAATATGATAGTTCTGCCAGGGGGCCACATACGCCACTATATTTTTTACAACCTTTTACTTTCACTTTAATTGAGTAATTCTCTCATCTGTTATAAAAAAAGGTTTTTTTTCAAAATAATAAATTAATATTGTTCAACTTGATATAAGTACATTTTACCTCATGTACTTGGTGAAGAGAAGTGAAATAAGTGAAGCAGGATAAATCCCTGTTAAAAGTAATTTATTATCATTCCCCACAAACAGAAATTATGAAGCATACCTACGTATGTACATTTTTATGCCTCACACAGCTACATAATTTATTTTTTTAAAGGATAGTTTTGCTTTTAAATAAGAATAAAATTCTTCGCTTTAGCGAACATTCCCAGATACTGATTCAATGCGCAAAAAGGCGAGATCTTCATGTGCCAAAGTGTTAAGACGCGAAAAAGCATTGTACTAGCAGCGTCTTCCACGGGGTAGTAAAAGCTTTTGGCCATTCGTTAAAAGAGTTAAGGAAAATGCTAGTTCTTCTATTCCGCCTCTTTTAAAAAATTATCAAATATTCACTGACCCGGTTGATAAAGTTAACCTTCTAGCTGGAACGTTTGCAAGAAATTCTCACTAGCCGGAAAGCAATCAATCACTACCCGCTCTCGAGAGGATATCCGTAACTATGCCAAGGTAATATTCATATACACCTCAACATAAACAAGTCTCCTGGGCCGGATAAAATTCCGGCACTGGTCTTGAAGCAGTGTTCTTCAACGTTATCACGTCCTCTGGAAATCTTTTTCTGCACGCTGAAAACCCTGAAAATTATCGCCCAATCGCAATATGTTCTACATTTCTAAAGTAATGAAGAGTATGCTGAATTTCTATCTGGTGAAGTATCTGGAGTCCAATAGCTTACCGGCAACATGGCTTCTGTGGATGACGTTCCACGGGAGACTTATTGGCCTTCCTCTCGGAAAAATGGTGTCGCTCAATTCACCAATTTGGCGAAAGTAAGGTAGTGGTTCTAGATATGTTCTGATATGTTCTCTTGATTTATATCAAGCTTTCTCAGGGATCGCGCTATAAGAGTTGTTGTAGACGGGAACACATTTAACGAGTTCAAGATAAATTCAGGGGTACCGCAAGGCCCCATTGTTTCTCCTACCCTATTTCTTATATTTCTTAATGACCTTCTATGTTAACCCTTTTATGTTCTAACCCTATCCACTCTTTTGCAGATGAGAGCAGTATCTGCCATTCGTATTCATTTGATCGTAGGTCGACATCAACTATGATCGCCGTGACGAGGCAGAATATGAATGATTCACTAACAGGTGACCTCACGAGAATATCGGAATGGGGTCATGCGAACAGGGTCGATTTCAATGCCCAAAAGATCCAATGCTGCATGCTTACCCATCGCCGTATGCACGATAACGCTGCCTCATCTGTAATTATGGGCGGCATAAACATGGAGGAATCAGAAGCTCTTGATGTTCTTGGCATGAAAATCCAGTGTGATGTCCGATGGACAGGTCTCAAAGGAGGCATTCAAATGCCAAATGCATTCACTATTTATACCGCTTACATCCGACCGAAAATGGAATACAACTATCATGTGTGAGCCGGTGCTTCAAAGAGTATTTTGAAATTACTCGACCGTGTACAAGAAAGGGCAAAGAAACTCATTGGAGATAGTATGGTAGCCAACTCTAATGACTCTCTTGAGCATCGTCGCAACGTGAGGTGCGTTTCGTTGTTCTATCGTTACTATAATGGGATGTGTTCCTATGAAATCAGGGAACTTGTTTCCGAAACCCGGTCATTCGCGCGCACGACGCGATCATCATTAAGAGCGCAACCATTTGTGGTCGATTTGGCGGCGACTCGCACTACGCATTACAGAGAAAATTCGTTTTTTGGCCGAACGGCGCGTATGTGGAATGGACTACCCGCAGAGGTCTTTCCTGTCACGTGGGAAAATTCAAATCGAATGTCAATAAATACTACTCCCTCTACCCTCCATCCCAAACACTTATTTCCTAGTTCCGGCGCAATGCACCGCATGTATAGGGGTCATACCCTGAGGGCTGGTCCAAGAAAAAAAATAAAATTAACTTAGGTCAAGCGGGAATAAACAATTAAAAATGAAGCTTTCGTGTTTAAGATACCTAGCAAAAACTAGAGAATGCGTTACAGCTACCAACAGCATACTTTACATACAACTATATATTACATACCATCTGCATTACTTAGAAGCAGTTTTATGTAGTGACTATATTATCACTTCATACAGAAGTATTTATTATTGTACACGTCTTTCCATGCAGGGACTATTTTTAATTCTGCCCAATAAAGTATCTGTCGTAGAGCAACACATCATTATTTAAGAGAAAGAAGAAATGTAAAGTACATGCATACATTTCTATAAAAAGTTTTTATACTAATACTTACATACATAATATTAAGAGATCTATATTTTAAGATGAAGCTTTGTATTTTCATATTTTTTAGTTCTAATAAAACCTTCAAACTGTACAGACGTAAGACTTTTTTCCTAACAGAGGTTATGAGCCCAGGCTACGCATAAGCGTGAAAAAAAAAACCAAATTTAGTAAAATGAGTGCCCAAAATATGTTCAATATTGATAAATTAATTGAAACAAATTATGACACTTGGAGTCTACAAATAAAAGCAATATTGGTTCACCAGGATTTATGGGATGTTGTTTCCAGCAATGAAATCAAAGATGATGCAGTTTGGAAAAGAAGTGATGAAAAGGCTTTGTCCACCATAATTTTAACTATAACTCCCATGCAGCTCTCATACATTAAGAATAGTAAAACCGCTAATAACGCCTGGAATGCGCTAAAAGACATACATCGGCCAAAAGGGCCAGTTCGCAAGGTAACTTTATTTAAGCAACTCCTCTGTATGCGCATGAGTGAAGATGATTGCATACAGGAGTATCTCTGTAAGTTCGCGTGTGTCGTAGAAAAGTTGGCAGAGATAGAGATTACTTTGCAAGAAGACTTATTAGTTATCATGGTAATGGCAAGTTTACCGAAGTCTTTCGAAAATTTTGTAGTGGCGTTGGAGACAAGAGATCAATTGCCTACCTTGTCCGTATTAAAAGTAAAATTAATTGAAGAGGGACAGAGGAGGAAAGCTGTAGAAGATTCCAACAACAACGATGACGCTGTTCAAGTTTTTATGGCTCAAGCAAAGAAAAATCAAAATCAACAAGCTCAGAAGAACATAGTATATAACAACAAAAACGTTAAGTGCTACAATTGCCATCAGAGAGGACACTATGCTTCGCAGTGCAAAAACACACGCAGAGAAAAAAAGAGTGACCAACGAAAAAATAACTTTGCTTACTCAGTTTTAGCAGCTACAGACACACACAAGTTAAAACGTAATATTTGGTGCCTGGACAGTGGTGCTTCTTCACATTTATGCTGCGACAGAAATTTATTTGAGACGTTTGAAGAAGGAAAAGAGTTGATTTCTCTTGCAGGTCAAGGTAAAATTGAAGCAATAGGCAGTGGAAGAGTAAGAACAAAGAAAAATAATATTCAACTTAACAATGTTTTGTACGTGCCTCAATTGCAATGTAATTTTATTTCTGTCGGCAAAGTGGCGGCAGTTGATATTGTAAAATTTGACCAGAAGAGAGCAACAGTTCTAAGAGATGGTAAGATCATATTAACTGCAGAGAAGATAGGAGATTTGTTTTTATATGAAGAAAGAGAGGAGGAATTATTTTTCTCTACCATGTCATCGGAAGCTGTACGATGGCATATGCGTTATGGGCATTTGAATATTGCAAGTTTACGTCAACTGGCAGAGAAAAGAATGGTAGTAGGAATGACAATTAAATTTCCAAACGAGATTAAATGCTCTGTATGTATGAAGAGTAAGTGCTCAGTTAAACCATTTGCCAAGTGCGAGAGTAGATCGCACGATTTATTAGAGCTGATACACACTGACATATGCGGACCTATTAGTACAGCGTCACTTGGTGGTGCCCGTTATTTATTAACATTTATAGATGATAAGTCCCGCTATGTTTTTGTGTATTTTTTAAAAAACAAAGATCAAACATTCGAAGTGTTTAAGATGTTCAAGGCAATGGTTGAACTACAGACGGGCAAGAAAATAAAATCTTTGCGCTCAGATAACGGCGCAGAATTTAAGAATAATATTTTCGATGCGTATTTAAATAAGCATGGCATAGTCAGACAACTAACTGTACCGTATACACCGCAACAAAACGGTGTAGCTGAGAGATTTAACAGAACTCTTGTTGAAATGGCAAGAGCGATGTTGATCTCAGCAAACTTAAAAGAATTCCTATGGGCAGAAGCAATAAGTACTGCGGCTTATTTACGTAACAGAGCGCCAACGAGAGTTTTAAGAAATGCAACGCCATATGAAATATGGAATAACCGTAAACCAAATGTTACTCATTTAAAAATATTTGGTTCTTTAGCTATTGCTTTAAATAA
Source organism: Dexiosoma caninum (assembly GCA_963924685.1). NCBI lineage: Eukaryota > Metazoa > Arthropoda > Insecta > Diptera > Tachinidae > Dexiosoma > Dexiosoma caninum. The sequence goes on along the minus strand of OZ004730.1, from coordinate 13,313,627 downwards.
GAAACACAACAACAAATTTAAAGCAAAAGGTAAAGAATACGTCGTCGTCGGTTACTCAAACACATCCAAAGCGTACCGTTTATATGACAAAGAAGGAAGACGTATTATTCTGAGCCGCGATGTATATTTCATTGAAAAAATGAATAACAACGAAACAGTACACATTCCATTTTTTGAAGAAAATTTACGCAGTTCAGATATGGTAACCCAAGAGAAAGGCGAAGATGAGGGTGAAAGTGATGTTGAACCAGCAGAAGAGAAAAACGTCAATAATGATGAGCAAAGAATTGGACCTGGAAGACCCCGAATTTTGCGTAGCGGACAACCTGGAAGACCTAAGAAGCAGTTTAATATTATAGGTTTAATACAACAGGTAAATAATAATGTAAAAACACCAGAGACAGTTAGTGAGGCTCTGAATGGTGAATATAGTAGTTTTTGGTGGGACGCAATGCAGGAGGAGTACGGATCTCTGATCAAGAATAGTACTTGGGAATTGACTGATTTGCCTGAGGGTAAAAAGGTTATAGGTTGTAGGTGGGTGTTTACCATTAAAAGAGATGGAAGTGATAATGTCACAAGATTTAAGGCTAGATTAGTAGCGAAAGGATATGCTCAGAGGTACGGTGTCAATTATGGGGAAACTTTTTCACCAGTGGTGAGATATGAGACGATTAGGATGGTAATGGCATTGGCTGCTGAACATAGTTTACATTTGCATCAAATGGATGTATCCACTGCCTATTTGAATAGTGAGCTTAATGATGAGGTTTTTATGACACAGCCTGAATGTTTTGTTGATAGAGTTAGACCAGATTCGGTTTTGAAGTTAAATAGAGCATTGTATGGTTTAAAGCAATCAGGCAGGGAGTGGAATCGAACATTGAACAATATTTTGATTGGATTGGGTTTTAGATCATGCAATAGTGAACCATGTTTATATGAGAGGAATGAGAATGGGCGTATAAATTTGATTGCAGTCTATGTTGATGACCTTCTCATAGCATCGTCTGATATTGCTGAATTGCGTCAAATAAAAAATCAGATAGCAGATAGGGTTGATGTTGTTGATAAGGGCCCTGCTAAACATTTCTTGAGTTTTGAAATTCAGAGAAAGGGTACAACGGGTGACATTTTTATCAATCAGAGCAAATATATAAATGGGTTGTTAAGGGAATACGAAATGGAGGAATGTAGGCCAGTTTCCACTCCATTGGAACCCAAATATCAAGTAGCGTGCGATCAGGATTCATGTAAAAGGGTTTGTCATAAGGAATATCAATCGTTAATAGGTTCGTTAATGTATTTGGCGATTTGTTCTCGCCCTGATATTTTACATTCAATTTCAAAGTTATCGCAGAGGAATACTGATCCACATGCGGAACATATGACGGCTGCAAAGAGAGTTCTGAAGTATTTGGGTAAAACCAAATATTTGGGACTGGGGTATTATAAGACGGGAAAGCCTCTATGTTGTTATGTGGACGCGGACTGGGGTGGTGACATTGTTTCTAGGAAATCATATACAGGATATTGTTTTATTTTAGCTGGTGGAGTTTTTTCTTGGGAGGCTAGGAAGCAGGCTACAGTTGCCCTTAGTAGTACTGAGGCAGAATACATGGCACTGTCTTCGGCGGCGAAAGAGGCAGTTTATTTAAAGAAATTGCTTGATGAGATTAAGTTACATTCTCTTGATAGGGTGGAAATTAGGGCCGACAATTTGGGTGCTTTACATTTAGTTAAAAATCCCATTTATCATAATAGAACTAAGCACATAGATATAAAATATCATCACGTAAGGGATGTATATAAGAATGGTTTAATTGATATAAAATATTGTGGTACTAATGAAAACATAGCTGATATATTTACTAAGAATTTACAGAAAATATCACATGAAAGAGTAATCGTTTTGTTGGGATTAAAAAATTTAAAATAATGTGTAAATTTTAATTTTATGAAATTTAATACATTTTTATATATATTCCTGAACAATGTGAATTTATTGTTAATCAAATATTTTGAATTTAGTTTTTTATTTATTTTGTTTTTTTTTTTTTGGATGTAAATGTGTTGAGGAGGAGTGTCGTAGAGCAACACATCATTATTTAAGAGAAAGAAGAAATGTAAAGTACATGCATACATTTCTATAAAAAGTTTTTATACTAATACTTACATACATAATATTAAGAGATCTATATTTTAAGATGAAGCTTTGTATTTTCATATTTTTTAGTTCTAATAAAACCTTCAAACTGTACAGACGTAAGACTTTTTTCCTAACAGTATCTCCAATTCTTTCCTAAAAAAAATTCATGCTATGTCCACTATTCCAAATATTCGCGTCGTATTTTAGAAAAATCCTATGACGTACTTTATGCAAGCTCTTCGTCAATATTATTATCACTATTTTTCAATTTCACCATCAATCTACGGACATTTCTGAGTTTTTTATTATAATTTTATTTTGTTTTCAGTATTTTGTACAGAAGAACTGGGGAATTTAAAATGGAATAGTGCACAATTGAACAACGTGCCAAAACCATTAAACTTTATTTGTCAAAAAAAAAAAACATGAATTTATTCATGTGTGTGAAGATAAATTTAAATTTAAAACCCAAGACACACACCATTTTTTTTAGCGGAGCTCTTTTTCTACTTAGCAGAGCACTGTTAAGCACTTAACAGCGGTACTACATTCGATGAAAGTGTGATAATAATTGTTTATTCCGGAAATGTGGTGACATCCAGATGTATCCCACTATATACAAATGGTGCATCAGTGGGTCCTGTAACGTGCAGAAAAGGTCGTATTACCCAAATAATTTTGGGAGTTTAGAAAAATGAGCTTGAAAAAAGTGAATTTTTGAACTGAATTTCTTCAGGGGATTAGTGGCCATTGTGGAAAAATGGACAATACTACACATATCCCACTATATACAAATGGTGCATCAGTGGGTCCTGTAACGTGCAGAAGATGTTGTATTAGCCAAATAATTTTGGGAGTTTAGAAAAATGAGCTTGAATAAAGTGATTTTTTGAACTGAATTTCTTCAGAAGATTAGTGGCCATTGTGGAAAAATGGACAATACTACACATATCCCACTATATACAAATGGTGCATCAGTGGGTCCTGTAACGTGCAGAAAAGGTCGTATTACCCAAATAATTTTGGGAGTTTAGAAAAATGAGCTTGAAAAAAGTGAATTTTTGAACTGAATTTCTTCAGGGGATTAGTGGCCATTGTGGAAAAATGGACAATACTACACATATCCCACTATATACAAATGGTGCATCAGTGGGTCCTGTAACGTGCAGAAAAGGTCGTATTACCCAAATAATTTTGGGAGTTTAGAAAAATGAGCTTGAATAAAGTAATTTTTTGAACTGAATTTCTTCAGGGGATTAGTGGCCAGTGTGGAAAAATGGACAATACTACACATATCCCACTATATACAAATGGTGCATCAGTGGGTCCTGTAACGTGCAGAAAAGGTCGTATTACCCAAATAATTTTGGGAGTTTAGAAAAATGAGCTTGAAAAAAGTGAATTTTTGAACTGAATTTCTTCAGGGGATTAGTGGCCATTGTGGAAAAATGGACAATACTACACATATCCCACTATATACAAATGGTGTATCAGTGGGTCCTGTAACGTGCAGAAAAGGTCGTATTACTCAAATAATTTTGGGAGTTTCGAAAAATGAGCTTCAATAATAATGGAAAATTTTTAGTTTTTGGTGTTATTATTTTTAAGCAGCAATGCAAGTGGAGAAAATAGCGTAGAATACGCTACAAGCACATCGGAGGGTCCCACAAAATATTAAAAAAAATGGGGATCTGCTCAAAATCGTGGGAAGAATAAGTTGTTGTTATGGGTCTAATTTTTAAAATTGTGCTTTTTCCCGAAAAAATATGTCAAATGTATTATTACATACTTTATGATATTCTCATAAAGTATTTTTTTTACACAAGCAACCTCAATATCTGAGGAGGAAAGCATATCTATGTATATAGTACTATTTCGCTAATGCTTACAAAGCTCATCAGTGGATTTTTCCTAATTTCTGAATACAAACCCAAGACTTAAATGTTTAAAATTCAGCTAATCAATCGAGAATAAATATTCCCAAAATAAATTCAGTTAATATATAAGTTTTTGTTGTTAAACTTTTCTTGTTTGTCTTTTTTTGAATAAAAATTAATTCAAAATATATATTTTTGTGTTTTTTTTCATTATTTGCCCACTTTTGTTGAAAAATGTAAAAAAAATATATGGTAACGCTGTTTTAATAACGAATTATAACTGTATAAAATTATTCTCCCAATTCGTTCTGCTAGGCTTTTGATGTGCCTTTTTTTTATGCACCCGAATGACGCCTTCAGCGAATGATACACGATCACTGTTCAGCTTCAATATTTGTCATTGTGTGCGTTATTTTATAAATAGTCACACTAATACATATATGAACATTGATCGTGTAGCATTCGCTTAAGGCGTCATTCGTCTGGATCTTAGCAGAACGAATTGAATGCTTTTATAGAGCTGTCTTTAATAACATATTTTTTAAATTTTTCCATTGTTCATATTTGAAATGTTAATGTACCGAATGCCATATTTGGATTTGGGTAAAAAATGAAATTATGTACATATGTACATATGTAGCTATTTTTTGTTTTATAATATTTAATAATAAATTTCAGTTAAGCAAAATAAGATTTGTTTTTATTAAAAGTTATTTTATTATAATAGAAGAAATAAAAAAAATTACCCAAAATTATTTGGGTAATACGACCTTTTCTGCTCGTTACAGGACCCACTGATGCACCATTTGTATATAGTGGGATATGTGTAGTATTGTCCATTTTTCCACATTGGCCACTAATCTTCTGAAGAAATTCAGTTCAAAAAATCACTTTATTCAAGCTCATTTTTCTAAACTCCCAAAATTATTTGGGTAATACGACCTTTTCTGCACGTTACAGGACCCACTGATGCACCATTTGTATATAGTGGGATACATCTGGATGTCACCACATTTCCGGAATAAACAATTATTATCACACTTTCATCGAATGTAGTACCGCTGTTAAGTGCTTAACAGTGCTCTGCTAAGTAGAAAAAGAGCTCCGCTAAAAAAAATGGTGTGTGTCTTGGGTTTTAAATTTAAATTTATCTTCACACACATAATTTATTCTTAATTTAATTATGAGCGACGAAGCCTATTTCCAATTGAATGGGTTCGTTAATATGCAAAACTGCAGGATATGGGCTACTGAAAATTCAATAGTAGTTCTACAGCAAGAATTACACCCACTTAAGTCTACCGTTTGGTGCAGTGTTTCGTCGGAACACCATCATTGGTGTTAGATATCGGACACTGTTGGAAAATTTTTTAAGCACAGGATGGAGCCACAGCGTACACAGCGAGACACAACGGCTCTTTTACGAGACATCATGGAACGATTTTAATTGATCTCGCGTTCACCAGATTTAACCGTTCCAGACTGTCTTCTGTGGTGTTATTTGAAAGGAAAAGTTTATATTAATAAGCCTAGAACCATACAGCAATTAAAAAATAATATACGCGACGAAATCAATAACATAACAGCTGAAGTTTTGCAAAAGGTTACGGAAAATGTTTTGGAAAGAGCACGAATATATGAAGTAGTAAATGGCCACCACTTGCAATAATTAAATTAAAATTATTCTCCATTAAGATACAGTATTTAAAATAAACTAAATTTAATAATAATGTCTTAAATAAGAAGTTACAATGAACTCAAACCCCGTCGGTAATTTTGGCCCACTCTGTATGTATACAGCATAAATTTATTTTAAAACAATACTTATTATAAGCTTTGGAAAATTTATGGAGATCCCTTCTTTGAAGTTCAGCTCGTACATGCATGGAACTCGCCTGCGGGTGCTGTAGCACAGAAAACAGAAGGTACTTGACCGGGTAGGGAATCGAACCCTGCTGGTTTTGACTGTGGAGTCAACACACTAACTATTCAGCCATCAGCACGCCCATGATTTTAATGAAAGTTCAAACATACAAGGTGGGCCAAAAGAAGTCATCCGATGTTGTTTGGCTCTCATTTTTTTTCTAAATGAAAAACTTCGATTCTGTTTTTTGATTATGTTTATCTGAACCTTTAGAATTTTATTGGTCAAGTCGAGAAGATGATATCGGATGCTAATTGCCCATTCACATTATAATACTACTCTTATGACTTTCATAATACTTTGTCAGAGAGAAATCTAATGAAATAGTGCTTAGGTCTTTGATTGCTTTTGTACTACTACAAGCCTGACAAAATTAAAAATATTGTCGTTTTGAAAAATTTTTTAAAATGAGAAAGCGTTATAGGATGTCAAATGCATTACCGTATTATTTGTTATTTTCATAACACATTGCATTGACACTATCACACTTTAATACAAAATATTATAGTCTGAAAGGGCCTTAAGGCAATATGCAATGGAAATTGCAGACGTTTGATTCCACGTATTCCATTCATACCATAGGATTTGCCGTTTGAATTGAAACGTGTTCAATTTCCAGTGTAATAAGGTGCAAGGTCAGTCTTTTGGAATTTTTTTTATTTATGTTACGCAGCTATTGCGAACAAAATGGAAAAACAAAATTATTGTTTATGATCTGGTATTACAATAAATATATAATGTGAATTGAACCAATTCTGTGTTATTTATTTTCTATTTTGCATAGTAAAACATACAGGCGTCCGCTAGTCCTTTATAAAACAATTTGCGTAACGGCACTTTTTTATATAAAATTAGCTATAACTATTATATTATTACTTATTATTAACTATTACAAGTAACTAGTAAATATATCTATCGATTAGTAATAATTAAGCTTTAAGGAAACTTTTATTTGGCATTATTATATTTATTAATATAATAACCACCGATGCTTCGGAAAAACATTAAAACTATGAACATTTAAACATTGAACATGAACATTGAAACATTTATACTATGAAGAATATCCCACTAAGGTCACCAAAGTAGTAAAAAATGTAGCTGCTTTTTCTAACTTCAAATATAATTTCTTAGTTATTTGCAACCTGTTTTCAAACGTAATTTAGCCTTACGTTCTTTTATATTCTGATCACTACGTGCAGATGGGTACATAGGCGCTTATTTGTTGCTCACTTATGAGCCAAACGCGCAACCAGCCGAAATGATTTGAATGATCGAAACATGATTAAAATCACAGAGCCGACAACAGCCGAATGATTGTTTTTATACAATTGCACATTTTCACTTTGTCGTTCTCTGATATTTACTGATTAAAAAGCAATTACACTAGAGCACTGTTGTTGTAAAATATTTGTTCCAGTACTAATGAACTTAAAAAAAACATCAGAGTAAATAAATATCTATAAACGGAAATTTTTTTTATTCACTTTTATCGATACTAGATAAAATTAGTGCGCTTCGCTGCCCTCAAAAATTCTTTAAGAAAAATTATTTTAATTTTACTATAAATTTTTCAACACTTTTCTTCTGCTCTCCTGCATAAAAATTAATATAATGCGTACATATGTACATATTTAAGTATATTTGTATGGCTTCATTTTATTTTATATACTTAAGATAGAGAAAATCTTTATGCAGCGTACAGACGGAGGAACATTGATTGGAACATGGGCATGTTTCTTCCAATGTTCCTCTGTTTGTAGTGATGTTTCTTATTTAAATTCATACAAATTTCCTTTCACGTGTCCAAAATATCAAAATTTTTTGATATTTTGCAATGTTCCTTCGTCTGTATTAATGTTCAATTTTTGTTGTTTTTTTATTTCGTTGAGAGCAGTCGTGCTGTTAACAGTCGCGGAGTAAAGGAAATTAATTGAATAAAAAAATAACAAAAATAAGAAAAATGCCTGTAATCGAAACTAGTCAAAATTGGGAAAATTTTAAAAATTTGTATAAAAATTTACCAGAATTATGGTACATTAGATCTGAAGATTATAAAAACAAAAAATCAATTATAATAACTGCAGCCAACACACTTTGCATGTCACTCATTTTTAAAATTTGTTTATTTTACGCGTTAGTAATTGTATCATTAACAATCGTTAGTACACAACTGATGATTCCTTTTGTTGGTTCCCTCGTGTGGATTGAAAAATGTCACATTGAAAGAAACACATGTGTACGACAATGTTCCTCCGTCTGCATTATATTTGATTCACTCAATTTTTCTTTTTGTTTCTGCAAAAACACGTACACGTAAAGCAAAGGTGTATTTGTTTTCGTTTTCGTTTTTACTTGCATATAATAAGAACAGTAGTCTTTGTTTAATTGCGTGAGTAGTAACTTTAAAGTCATATTACTACTAAAGTACTGAACTCATCCGAATAAAATTAAGATTGTGCACATCTGTGCCGAAAAATCTTTAAAACGATATATGTATCTTAAAAAAAACATGCCTATTTACATAATTATGATGATGATGATAATTATAATGTCACATTCAAAGCAAAAAACTGCGACATTCAAGCACGGTTAAGTTTTTATCAATTATGTAATATAACAATTTTTCACTTTACTTAACTTGGTATAAATTATTGTAAGTAAAACTTCTTGTATACTAAAATATTCATAGTTTTGATCATATGAGTTTTACTTAAGGTAATGATTCACTATCCCACACAATTGCACGATTTGCCAAATATGACATGTTAAAAAAGTAAGGTAGTGTGTACTAAAGATGCATCTGTTGGCCACAAAAACTGGTGCCAACTATTTTAAGGTCCCACTGATTTTAAGAATCTTTGGAGGCCCATAAAAAAATTTATCATAAAAATCGCCAAACTGAGTATAGGATATTACTAGGATTTGCTAGTAGAGTCGAACGTATCCAGTCCGTGTGATTTTCCAAAAGTCTTCACACCGTTATAAATTATATGTCTATATGTATATGTAAATTATAATTACAATGTACAACAAAATTAATTTTTGTAATTAACAAGGTTCTGCCAACTGATTCTAGTAAAGGGCACTAAAAAAAGATACACGTGTATTGGTGTTTCAAGTGTTTACGTCTTTAACTCGTTTTATGCCCGTTTTAAAGCTTCATCCTTGTATATTAAATCATATAATATCGTGTGATACTTACGTTTTTGGTATACGATGTGTTCAGAAGATTTATTCCGAACATTGCAAGAGACATTTTCTTAGTATATATTAACCATCTACCTCTTCAGAGAACGGGTCTCTTTTGTTTTTTTTTGTGCTTATTTTGAAAAATGTCAAAAATTACATTTAAAACAAGAGTGTAATAAGTTAAAATATTCTACGAAAATATTTGCCATATATTTTTTTACAGAGATCTATGTTGGTGGTCTGACTGTTTTATTTGGAGTTGTTTTGGTAACCTTGATATTTTTGAGTCTACTGTAGAGCATATTTTCAATGAGTATCGGAGGATAATAGTTGTTGGAGACTTCAACAACAATTTATTTGATATAAATGAATTCAGAACAGATAGATCTTTATGTGATCCTTTGAATATATCAATAGCAATAGTTTACCTACACATTTCGATGTTCACCATGGATTTTGGATTTTTTTCTTGTTTTTTAAATACCTCTGGAAAAGTACAATGTCCTTTTTGCTCGCATCATTCTTAGATTAATTATGCCTTTAATTTCAATTGTTGTCCCTATTTAATGAGTACGTTGAATATAGAAACTACTCTCTATTTGATATGGATGAACCACATTCCTGCATTTCCGAATAATATATTTCTTCCTTTCATAGTATGAATAATATTGATGACCAACTTCTTTCACTAGATTATTTGCTATCTAGAATGTTTTCCCTTGTTCCGGTATCTAGATTTAGGATCCGACGTAGACCACTTGAATGGTTACATTGTCCTCGGATAATTTATGCAAGGTCTGTCAGGAATATTGCATATACACTGGCAAGCAAAAGTGTTTGAAAGTTGATTTGATTGATTTACTTATATATGTTCTTTGCAGTAATTACTAAATTCAAATAAGACGATTCGAACACTTATGCACGCGTGTATTAATTTACTACCAATGAGTTAAATTGTTATGTTCCGTTATTTTTTTTTTGTTTAATTTCCTTTGAAATAGCAAAAGCATTAAATGTAGCACCCAGTACCGTGGTAATCGTTCGAAATCGACAAAATTTAGTGTACAGTTCTGCTGCAAATGGGCGCCCAAGGCTACTTACAGATATGGATGCACGCCATATTGAACGTCTTATGAGAAATAATGATACAAAAATAATAAAACTAGCTGCGAAAGCAATCAACAAAACTGTAAATGAATGAACTGTACGCAGAGCACTACGAAAAATTGGCCTTGCTTCAGGTGTAAAGCATAAAAAACCGGCATTATCTAGCAAAAACGTAAAGTCACGTTTAGAGTTTTGTAAGAATTATGTATACCTCTTTCAATTATCAATACCTCTTGCTATGCTCCACACGATCGAATGCCTTAGAAAGATCAAGCAAGACCAGAACACACGTTTTACCTTCAGTTAGTTTTTCCCTAATTAACTCAGTAATTTCCAAAAGTGCCCTAGGTGTTCTGCATTTTTTACGAAATCCAGTTTGTTTATCGTTAATCAAACCTGGTTACAAATCTTGTACATCATAATATGTTAACACACCTTCGACAATACCGGCAAAATACTTATTGGGCTCAGATTATCCATATTTTGCTAGATAATGCCGGTTTTTTATGCTTTACACCTGAAGCAAGGCCAATTTTTCGTAGTGCTCTGCGTACAGTTCATTCATTTACAGTTTTGTTGATTGCTTTTGCAGCTAGTTTTAGTATTTTTGTATCATTGTTTCTGATAAGACGTTCAATATGGCGTGCATCAATATCTGTAAGTAGCCTTGGGCGCCCATTTGCAGCAGAACTGGACACTAAATTTCGTCGATTTCGAACGATTACCACGGTACTGGGTGCTACATTTAATGCTTTTGCTATTTTTCTGCACGACTGCCCATTTTCCGTTAAATTAACAATTTTATTTTCCAATTCCAACTGATTTTTTTTAATTTTTTATTTTTTATTTTTGCTCGTAAATTTGCTTAAATTTTGCAGCGAAATTCTCTTTACTGAATTTGAAACCACTTTAAATTATAAATCAAAGGAAATTAAACAAAAAAAATAAAAAAAAAGGGAACATAACAATTTAACTCATTGGCATGATGGATGGTAGTCTGCACGTTGACTACGAATTCAAAAACAGACCTGGGTTCAACCCCAGTTTCAGACTAAAAATTTTAAAATCAAAATAAACATCTCGCATTTTTCTGATGTGCATTAGTGTGTCAGTTGTTGTCGGAAGGTTTCAGTGGCGAAGGCATAGTCACTGGTCACTGAACAATACCGGCTTCAGCTGATAGCAATCCACAATCGCATCAGAACGCCCTCCTTCGTCGGCATTGTGTAGCAACGGCGAAGTAAAATAATAATAAAAATGGCTACTGAACCGAAGCTTCAGCACTGCTACGAGTATAAACAAAGAACGTGCGAAAGCAGAGCAGCAAAAATAATTAATTAAGCTTCACCTCCTGTCATTTCTCCTACTATCACTCTTCTATAGTTCCAGCACAATGCTTCGCATGTGTAGGAGTCATCTCCTGAGTGCTGGTCCCAGATAAAAAAAAAAAAAAAAAAATAACAAAATTAAACAGTTAATTCTTTCTAGAAGTCATTTTGACAGTTTTGCCTCAAACTAATTTTCTTATGGCTATTAATATTTTGTCCACAATCCCTTATTTTTTATAATACTTTTTATACGTCTGGGCATACTTTCCACTAAATTTTGTATAATTGAGGGTGGTATATTTGTCCACTCCGTCTGTACCCGGTTCCACAATTCGTCCATATTAGTAGGTGGCCTTCTGTGCTTAGCCAACTGATGTTTAATGTATGCCCACAAATTTTCTATCGGGTTAAGGTCAGGACTTTGTGCTGGCCACTTAAAAGTGTGAAAAGTTTGATTTCGGAGCCAGGTTTGGACAATTTTGACAGTATGCTTAGGGTCTCCGTCTTGCTGGAAAATGATTTCTTCGGCCGGATAAGCACATTCTGTGTATTTAAAATATGAAGATATAACTCCTTATTCATTATTTGATTTATTCTATACAGTGGACCAACATTCCACTATGTGAAGCATCCCCAAAGCATTAAACTACCACCACCAATTTTAACAAGTTTGCTTTACTTGTCCACGCTGAAGTTTTTCTTGAGGAGGATGCCAAAAATAAGCCTTTCCATCTGATTGGTATCGATTAATTTTGGTCTCATCAGACCATATAACTTTATGCCAGTCCTCTATCGTCCAATTCTTGCATTCTTTACAAAATTTAAGGCGAGCTTTAGCATTTCGCTCAGACAAAGCTGGCTTCTTCTGCTTAACGGAAGCGACCATGCCTATTTTTTTCAAGGAACGTCGTACTGTGCCCACACTTGCGTCAAGTTATAGCTGAGCAGCAGCTTCCCGAGGGGTCCTGCATTCATTTTTTCGCAATAATCGCTCAACAGCACGGGCATCCCCATCGGAAAGCTTCCTGGGGCGGCCTCCAACGTTCACAAATCCATCAACATATTGTCTTTTTTTAATATTTACAACCGTTTGTCGACTTATATTTATTTATTCGGCTATTTTTCTACTCGAGTAACCTTTTTCTATCAAAACAACAACTTTGTCTTCGATGTCGCGAGGTAATTTCCGCATTTTTAATTTTTTTTTGCAAAAAAAACTTGAATTAATTAAACATATCGATACAATCAAAACTTAAATAAAACAAAGCATGTACTCTGTCTTGCTCACAGCAACATGAATATTCCAGTTGTAGCTGGAAATGTTACGGGACTTTTTCAATGTAATTGCACACTGGTGCAAAACTGTCAAAATGGCTTTGAAACAAATTTTTACGCATATTTCTCTTAAAGGAGGAATCAAATCAAAAAGTTTAGCACTTTAAGCAAAAGTGAAGCTAAACTTTTTTTTGGTGTATAAATGTTTCTAATATCGATGGTTGAACAGAAAATATAACAATATTTAGGTAAATTCGGCAAACATGTTGACGGGTTTGCTCCCCACTGTACATACTTTCACTTCTTTGAGTATCTTCTAAAATTGTTTTAAAGTCAATTGATACAAATGTCGCATCGTCATTTTCACAATTTGATGAGGGGCTAAATTGAGTTGATTTTAGAGATGACAGCGATATTTAATTCAAAAACCGAACGATTTTTGCACTTGGCACGAATATATGAAAACAAGTTTTCCAGCGGATCTTGACTGAAATGGCTCGTTAAAATGCAAAGTAAATTTGAGTTTTCTGCAAATGATAGGGACAAAATAGCTCTCGTGGTTAGAATTTGACTATCGATTGAATATATTATGCTTCCTGCATATTTGATTTGTTTCATGTAAGTAATTACATCTTCGAGTAATTGCCAAGCTGTGCCATTGAGCTTCTAGCCACGCTTCAAGGGCTTTCCTTCGTTAAAATACATACTAGTATAACAATCGAAACAAACATCAAATAATATTTTCATCACATATACTGTAAATTAAAAATTAATAAACGAAATTTGAAAATTTTAATGACTATCAAAAAAACTTTTTTTTGAAGCTAAAAGCTTAAAAACTTTTTGGCATTTCAAAAATCTTGAAAAGGGTAAACTTTAAAAATGGTAAAACTGCACTGGACGAACATTGCATGGCAGTAGAACATCTTCATATATTTATATCTTTGGTAGAACTGTGTTCTTTTACCGAAAAACGCGTAAAATGTATCTGTCAACATGTTTACCCATGCAAATTGTATCTGGTATAATTTTTCTGTTGCGAATTACATGAGCAGTTCTTCTTTCGTAGGAAATTTTAACAGACAGCTAATCAATTTTTGTTTCAATTTGTTATGTTATGATAAATGTACATGTTTTCTAAATAATTAAGAAGTATTTAACTTAAATCTGAATTTATTTTCTTCTAAAATAATCGTTTTCATTCAAACATCCCTTTGCACACGTCAATGTACCCCCATGTGATACGGAAGTTTTTTCCGGTGGATATGAGGAATGGCCGTCGTTCCGTGACATGTTCACCGCCGTATACATAGAAAATCCCCGAATACATCTCCGGTTGAAGGCTCAGGGTGAGGCAGGCAGTATTATTAGAAAATACGTCCGAAAATAGTGAGTCACTGCAGTCTCTGCAAAGTACAATAAATGATTGCCTTTCTGCCATAAATTCACAAAATGTTCCGACTGATGGGTGGGACCCGTTTATTATCATATTGTGCGCTAGTAAGCTTCCAATCGAAACCCTTTCTTTATGGGAGCAATCTCTTGAACCCCATAGAAAGTGGGAAAGGATGGATAAATTTTTTTCTCATAGGTGTGAAGTTGTTGAGAGGTTATAACACAGGGCTGGGCATTTAAGGCTCCTTGTTCCCAAGAGGCTGGTCAATTTGAGAACGGTCACGGGTACGGCAGAGAGACCAAGTTATTTTTGTAAAATTTGTGCTTCTAATCACCCTATTCGAAGCTGCCTCCAATTTCTGAGCTTTAATCTCCAAACTCGGCACAAGGTCGTATCTGACAATAATATGTGTCTCAACTGATTGGCATATACTCATCATCGAACAGATTGTCCTAGCAAATTTCCTTGTTCATACTGTAAGAAGAGTCATCATTCCCTATTACATTTCTTCAAACCATTGAGTCCCGGTAGCTCCCATTTTTTGCGAGATGGAAAACCTGAAACCTCGATAAAGGCTAGGGAAAAATAAGCGCTATCTGCGTCAAGCCACATGGCATGTTCGGCGGAGACACCTACTGAAAATGTATTGCTAGCCACAGCAATAGTGCATCATGCCGAAAACTTCAAGGCTGGAGCATTGCTGGATCAGGGTTCAGAAAAAACCTTCATCTTGAAGAAACTTCAACAACGGCTGGTGCTTCCCACTGAATCGGGAACCTATCATATTCATGCCGTAGGGGGACAGATCGTGGCCCACTTGAACAGTTTCTGTACCTTAATCCTTTATTCCTCAAAAGTTGACAGATGTGTTGCGGTACACGCAATCATAGTACCCAAGTTAACCCGCATGTTACCCAGCTGTTCCATTTCAATGACTGAGGTGAACTTGCCTGCTTTGGGTGACATGCATTTGGCGGACCCTGAGTTTTACAATTCCGGTCACGTGGACTTACTCATTGGGAGCAATATTCTGCCCTACGTTCTGCTCGAGGGGGTAGAGAGTATATCACCGTCTCTCTTCGCACAATCCACTCTTTTCGGGTGGATTATTAGCGGCCCTGTCGGAACTGCACAAGCCTCTTTGTTTTCAATTGGAGTCACGGAATTTGATTCCGATGGTCTCGATTGCCAATTGAAGAAATTGTGGGAACAGGAAGAGGTCCCCACCCAGCATAACCTTTCTAGGGAAGATACCTTCTGCGAGGAACTGTTTCGGAAAAGAACTTTCCGGAACGGTGCTGGACGGTATGTTGTAAAGCTTCTATTCCCAGATGAATAGCGCCTGGGGCCTTCACGGTTATTAGCGAGAGCACAATTTTTTCAGCTGGAACGAACGATAAATGCGAAACCTGAGCTGACGTAAACATATAAAGAGGTTTTGTGGGGAATATATAGAACTGAATCAAATGGTATCCACCACATCTCTGGAAAACGTATCCCATGACAGCTACATATCTTTTTATTTGCCCCATCACGCAGTGATTAACCCCCCATAGCCGTAGCACTAAACTTAAAGTGGTTTTTAATGCTTGCCGAAAGACAAGCTCAGGAGTGTCTCTTAATGATATCCTTAATGTGGGTCCCACGTTGCAGGTTGACCGGATGAGCGTGATTTTGAAATGGTGCCTATTTAAATATGTTTTCAATGGCGTTATAGAAAAGATGTATCGGCAAATCGTTGTATATGAGGAGGATGCCCAGTTCCAAATGGTTCTCTTTCGTATGAATCGAAATGGCACTGTTCGGGACTTTGCATTAAAAAACCGTGACTTTCGGAATGAATTGTGCTCCATAATTAGCAATTAGGACTCTCATTCAATTGGGCCATGATTCTCGAGATTCGCACCCTCGGGCGACCCATATTCTGACCCACGAAACGTATGTGGATGACATATTGCCAGGGTCTTATGATATACAATCGGTGGTGGAAGTTTATTCCACTGAAGAAGATTACGTCCAATTGTACTGAGATATTGTCTTCGGCTCCCAGGGAGAACATTCTGGATTCAGACCAGCGCGATACCAAAACCCTTGGTATTCAATAGAATGCGCTTTCTGATAGTTTCTCTTATAGAATAGAACCTATACAGAATGCTGCTGTGACTAAGAGGCAGATTTTGTGAAAGGTTGCAAAGCTCTTTTACCCTGCAGGCTAGATTTTTCCTGTTATAATACAGGCTAAAATTCTGTTGCAAGAACTGTGGTTGGGTGGTGCTGGCTGGGATGAGAATATTAAGGCTGGTACACTCGCAGTATGGAATGAATTTGTTGAAACTCTTCTTCAGGTATGTGATATCGAAGTCCCGCGGTGGATTGAGTCTGCCCCTTCTCGTCAAACTCAAATTCACGGATTTTGCGACGCTGCGGAAAAGGGGTATTGTGCAACCATATATTTTCGCACGCAGCCGGAATCGTCAGTGGCTTCGCACTTGCTGGTTGCGAAAACTTGGCTAGCCCCCAGTAACCCTATTAGTCTCCTTGGTCTCGAATTCAGCGGAGCTACTTTGTTATCGAAATTGGTTAAAAACCTCATTACAACGTTGACTGGTGATCATTATGATATGTTTCTGTGGACTGATTCTACTATAGTTAGGTGGTTAGAAAAGTCACCCAATACTTGGAAAACTTATGTCGCCAACCGCGCATTACAGAAATGTTGGAAATGTCTCATGGCATCATGTAGGGTCTTCTGATAATCCCGCGGACTTGGGATCTAGAGGATGCTCACTATTTGGCTCCGGACGACCCCGGATGAATGGCCAAGGCCCATATCTGTTGAAGAGCATTCGGAATCAAGAAATAGGGTTTGTACGTCTCACTTGGGAGTTTCTGGTCGGAATGAAGATGTGACAAGACGAGGAGGACATATTACTTCGATTTTCGAGGTGGGATAGGGCCATTAGAATAATGACCTACATGTATCGTTTTACTGATGCTATTAGAAACCCCACACTGACGTTTGCCCTTTACATATGACCCGGGTTCATTATTAACACCAAAAATTCCAGGTATTAGAAGTGAAGAATTTATGAGGATCAGGAACAAATTAATTCAGCTGACCCAGCTTTTGATATTATAAAATCGAATATGATTGCTTGAGGAAGAATAAACAGGTGGGGAAAGGGAGCTCCCTGTACCCTTTGAATCCACTCATCGATGAAAATAATATCATATGTGCTAACGGCAGAATTTCCTACGCCGACTTGCCTTTCCATGAACGCCATTCAATTATCCTCTCAGCAGGCTGAGCTTTGTGCAAACTACTAATTATATATATACAATGCTGAAATTAACATAATGTTACGCGTCATCCGGGAGAATACTTCGTGGCTCGTCTTTTTTTTTTCTTAGACCGGCACTCAGGGATGACTCTTACACATGTGATGCATTGTGCTGGAACTACGATCGTCACTAAGACTTTGGGTAAAAAGATGCATCACATGCATTCGCTATAAGAGGAAGGTAAAATCTCAGTGCATGGCAGCTCTTCCCGTACAGAGAAGTTCATTCTCGTTGCCTTTTAGTTACACTGGTTTAGACTTTGCAGGACCATTTTCAATAAAAACATCTCTCCTTAGAAACGCACCCTTTCACAAGGGATATATGTGCGTTTTTGTGTGTTTTAGTACAAAGGCAATTCACCTTGAACTATGCTCAGACTTGACTAGAGGTTCCTTCCGAGCCGCTTTCACGAGATTTGTGGGACGCCGTGGCTTGCCAAGAAAAGTTATGCCCGATAATGCAATAAACTTCGTTGGTGCTGAACGAATTTTTCGGTCCGAATACGATGAATTGATGAGGGCTACGTTGCAAGATATATTCAGAAAATACTCAGCACACGATTTTAGATGGTCCTTTATTCCACCCAATGCCCCGCACATGGGGGGACTGTGGGAGTCAGGAGTAAAATCCGAAAAAGTGGCACAGGGTTCCAAATATACCTTTGAAGATTCTCTACTCTTCTGGTTCGAATTGAGTCAGTTCTTAATTCAAGACCTCTATCCCCGATGTCAGACGATCCTGACGAATTTCTCGCAATTACCCCAGTCATTTCCTTCGTGGAGCTCCTTTAATAGCACTTCCCGAGGCGGATAGCGATTCCTCCACACTTCGAGATCGCTGGGAAAAATTGAAATCCTTACACCATCGCTTTTCACGGAGATGGAAGGATGAATATATCAAGGAACTCCAAAAACGTTTCAAATGGCAGCAATTAGAGGAAAACATAAAGGAAGATCAACTCGTGGTTATGCAAGATGATAACCTGCCTCCCTCGAAGTGGCGACTCGGGCTAGTACTCGTGGCTGACGTATGAACTCAGTCGGGAATTATAACTAGGGCGATCACTAAAATCTGTGTTCTCCCTGTAGGCACGTCCGATATTATTCCATAGGTTAAACCGAAGATCCAATATCTGACAGGGTCTAATTTGCTCCAAGTTCCACCCTCAGGTTTTTTTTTATCTGTGACCAGCACTCAGGAGATACCCCTACATATGCGATGCATTGTGCTGGAACTATAGGAAAGAGTTAGTTAGAGAAATGATAATAGGCGAAACTTAATTAATAATTTTACAGCTCTGCTTTTGCACGTTCTTTGTTTACAGCAGTGTTGAAGCTTCGGTTTAGTAGCCCTTTATTTATTATTATTTAACTTCGCCGGTGCTACACAATACCGACGAAGGAGGGCGTTTCTGATGTGATTATGGATTGCTATCAGCTGAAGCCGGTACTGTTCAGTGACCAATGACTATGCCTTCGCCACTGAAACCTTCCGAAGACAACTGACACACAAAGACACGCTAATGAATATCAGAAAAAATGCGAGATATTTTTTTTTTATGATTTTAGTCTCAAACTGGGGTTGAACCTAGGTCTGGTTTGTAGTCAACGTGCAACTACTTCAGCCATCGCCACCCTCAAACAATTTTTAGCAATAACAATCGAGGAAAGAAAGATGAAAGTGCAGATACACAAGTATTGTAGCAATTGTTTAGCTCGGTCGCATTCAACCGAAGAGGCTGATGTATGCCAGAAATGCGGCTGGGCTCACCACACTTTACTCCACCAATCCAACCGTGTATCTACGTCGTCGCCAGGTAGTATACCATCAAAACGGAAGAACTGAGCGCAAGCCCGTAAGTCACAGGTCAATCCCTCTCCACAACGAACATCAAAGCCAAGGAAACAACACGAATTTGGGCCTTACGAGCGTCCTCTACAACCTCAACGAAAACGATCGGCTAATAGCACTGAACATTTATCGAGAATAACCTCCACCAATCCAAAACGTATTCTGCTTGTAGCACTCAGAGCGCTTGAACTATTAACCAATAATATATAAATCAATTGGCCATATTGTCCAAGGCAACCAGTATGTTTAAACCTGCTTTATAATTATTTTTCTTATATAAATGTAGGTATTACACTTAATTTTGAATTTAAATAATTATTCATTTTAGCTACTAATCATATCTTGAATTCTACGAAATTTTGGTACCATAAAAGGTACGTATGTATATCCAAGTTTTTGCATAATTGTGACTTATTTAACGAAACTTACTTAAAGATACAACCATGCATGGAAATCTGTTCGTCGATTTTGCAAAATTTTCAGATGGATTACATTTGGGATATGTCAAATTTTTCGCACGGAACAATCAAAAGAATTTTTCTTGTCTAACCTATGTCGAAAGTTTTATTTATGTTAACATAAAGTTCACTCGTTTTATGTTTTTTGTTATATCTGTGTGTGCAAGAAGCAGCGTATTTTGGGTATTTCAAACAAAAATTCGCTTTTTATTGTATATGTTGCCCTAGAAACTCGATCTACATATGTATATAATTCCATTATGTTATGTATACTTTATGGCTGTTGTCAACTAAAGTACAAACGCAAGGAAATTGACTAGAGTAAAACTAAAGTTTATATGTGCTTTTTAAAATGGTTATATTTACTAGCTAGATAACTTCGGACTATAAAAACATTGGTGGAAGATAGCAAAAATCGATAGATAAGTGTAGTTCCCACGCCCATGCAAAGTAAATATTTATTTTTGTATATCTTGAGTACGGTTGAAGTGAAAGCTTCGGAATATGGTCCAATTGACTTTGTAGTTAAAACAAATCATCAGTCAAAAAATGGGAGGGATTACACAAGTAGGCGTGGTACCTCCCATACAAACTAAATAGTGTTTTCATTAAATCTTCTGAGCAGTTAAAGTTAAATTTTCTGTATTTGGTCTGCGTAACTTAATGGTCAGCATAAATCATCAGTCAAAAAGTGGGCGGAATTTGACAATTGGGCGTGGTACATCTCTTACAAACTAAATATTGATTTCTGTATATCTTGAAAACTTTTACAGCAAACTCTTCTAAGTTTGGTAGAAATGACTGTGAAATTAAAAGCAATCTTCAATAAAAAACTGGAATGGATTGGAGAAGTGGGCGTGATACCTCCCATACAAACTAAATATTGATTTCATTAAATCTTCAGAACGGTTAAAGTTTCTGTATTTGAATTAATAACACTAATTATTTATTATTTTTCTTCGATATTTCGCTACTCCTTTGTGTAGCTTCTTCAGGAAAATTGGTTTTTGTTTATAATGAAAAAATATTTTTTTAAAATTCACAATACAGAAAAAGTTCTTGTCAATGAAAATTCAAAATAAAAATATTAACAGCCTTATTCATAAAAATATATTCTGGATTTGAAATAGGTATAAACATTCTATTTTGTAATGAAATTTGTTTTTGAACCAAATCCAAAATACATTTTTACGAATATGTTACAACATAATAAAATATTTAAAAAACAATAATTACAATAATAATAATGATAATAATAATAATAATAATAAAAAGAATAATAAAAATCTTTTTTCTATATTTTTTTAAATAATTAACTATATATTTATAGTTCTAACAATTTTTGTTCCGCTTCTAAATGTAATTCCATATAAATATAAGAATAAAAACTACAAATACAATTATAATATATTCAATCTCTTATTAACTAAATGCCTATAATTTTTAACAACATTTGCTGTATCTGCCTTAAAATTAATTCTGTTGGTAATTGGTGTATTAATTATATTTAACGTTTCCAACATATATTTTCTGTGTCCAATACTGATACATTTTCAAAGTTTGGATAGTGATTTAATCTAGAACAGTGCGAAGATAATGCTGTTTTTTGAGAATTTATATCCCTATATTTTTGATCAGACCACAAGTCCTGCAATCCTAGCCTTTAATTTATTTTTAGTTGTACCTATATATATCTTATCCCAATCCTCATATCGAAGAAAAATAAATATTACATACATACAGTTTGTAAAAAAAATGTTTTCAAAACAAAAATTTTTTACGAATTTAAATTTAAATAAATATTTACAACAACAATATCATTATATTTGTGAATTTTTTTTTTACAACTGTTGTTTTGTAGTTCTCGACAAGCAGGCGTCGAAACTTTGACAAATTTATGAACATATTACAACAACAACGCTACAAAATAATTTTGCATACTTTAAACAGTGTAAAAAAAGTGTTTTCAAAAATGCAAAGACAAGAAGGAACCGTTAGTTTTTTGCATATGTATTGCGTATAATAGTTTTATATGGACGCTAAGAGTAGCAGTTGTCTTTTATTCATTAAATTAAGCTCATAGAATAAACAAATGATTACCCAATTATATATAAACTATGCCAGGAAAGCGACTGAACAAAGACATTACCCAACTGGTGTATTTTAATTACTATAAAGGAAAATCTCACAGAGAAATTGCTGAAATGTTCTCTCTTAACCTAAGGACGGTATATAATGTTATTAACAGTGCTGAAAAAGAAGGAAAACTGGAACCAAAACAAACACCAGGCAGACCAAAAAAAGTAACTCGGCGAATTGAAAAGAAAATTTTGAAAATGATTAATGAGAATCCACATTTCAGTACTATAGGTACTGTACTTAGCATCAGTAATGAATGTGGAGTAAGTATCCCTCTCAGACTGTTGGAAATGTGCTACAAAACCATAAATACTCTTCAAGAGTTACGAAGAAAAAACCTTTGCTATCCGCGGTAAATATTGAAAAAGGTATAAGTTTGCCATTGAACACCTTTCTTTACCTCCGGAGCACTGGGATGATGTTATTTTTTGTGACGAAACGAAAGTGATGCTTTACTACCATGATGGACCTCAAAAAGTTTGGCGAAAACCCCTGGCGGCTTTAAAAAATAAAAATATAATACCCACTGTAAAGTTCGGTAAACTATTCGTTATGGTGTGGGGTTGTATTTCGAGCAAGGGTGTTGGCGAAATAAGAATATTAGAGGATATAATGACCAAGGAAGTCTATCTAAACATTTTAAAAAAGGAATTGAGTGCAAGTGCTCGGAAATTCGGGTTTGTTGACCCAGAAAAGCTCAAGTATAAATTTTATCAGAATAATGAACCGAAGCATAAGGCATATATTTGTAGATCCTGGTTGTTATATAATTGTAGAAAAGTGATCGATAAACCAGCACAAAGCCCAGACTTAAACCCTATAGAAAATTCATGGGTCCACCCAAAGAAAAAAGTCGGAAAAAGGTCACCAAAAACAAATAACATTTATTAAAGAAGAGTGGGAAAAAATACCTGAAAATTATGATATACCAAAGCTTATCCATTCAATTTCTAGACGCTTAGAAGTTGTAATTAAAGCTAAAAAAGGGCACACCAAGTATTAGCACCCTCAAATCTTTTTTTTGCCATTTAGAAACTGGAAGTATTTTTTAAGTTACGATTATTATTTTGTTATTTAAATTAATTTTGTTTTTTTTTTGTGCAAAGTGTTTATAAACATCTTCAATTGAAAACATGAAGAAAAAAATTTAATAAAAGTTGTATAATTTACTTGCAAATACGAGTTTCTCTTAAACTTTTTAATTTTTCAAAGTTTTGAAAAGACTTTTTTTTTACAAACTGTATGTATATTAAAAAGACCTACAGCTTAAATAATTAGTGTTATTAATATAAAAAGAGGTCAAAAAACTAGAAAAGTTTCTGTATTTGGTCTGACTACATTAATGGTCAGTACAAATGATCAGTCAAAAAGTGGGCGGAATTGGGCAAGTGTGCGTGGTACGTCCCATTCAAAGGCAATAATGACTTTTGTATATCTTGAGAACGATTAAAGCTACAGTTACTCATTTTGGTGTGAATGATTTGATAGTAATTTTTTTTTGATTCGGGCACTTTTCTTATACAGAGCTGAAATCCGATATATGGTAAGTAAATAATGGTAAAAATAAAAAAAACTGGCAATTTTTATTATTGCAGTCCCATTTGATATACCGTTGGGCACTCTTCTTAGAGTCAGAGAGTTAAATTGTGTATAGGGGTAGGCACTCAGAAGGTAGTAAGGGGAGGTAAAACATTGGTACGAGTAGGTGTGCATCTAGATGGACACATATACAATATATTTTTTTCAAAGAAAATACCACGACGGGTGACAAGGGGCAACATCCGTGTCTCCGAAACTAACTACCCGATTTTAATAAAAGACACAAGACATATAATTTTTTTTTTAAATAAAACTATTATAACAGCTACAGGAATATTTAGAGTCAATATTCCATCCGTTATGACTAAAAATATGAATAAATTTTTTTAACAAAAAAAAAAAAAAAATAATAAACAAAAAGGGCTCACATTTCTATGCAAAATTAAAAAAGAAATCTGAAGTTCAACTTCAAACTTAAATTTTGCAACAATCCCTGTACTGATTTTAATGAAAGAAAATAATGAAATAAATAAAACTGGATAAAAGTTTAAGATGCATCTATCCACTAAAAAAAAGATATAGACAATATTTTAATTAGTTCAAATGTTACAGAGTTTATGCCAACAAAAAACGATTCTGAACCACTGTGCGTCGGTAGTAGAATTTCAGTCACACGCACAAGTTATATATGTACATACATATATAGTAAATAATATTGCTTGGGGTATACCAAGTCACTAGTAGTGATGACTAAAGCACTAGCAAATCAGTACGTTTTTACTATTGTCATTTACTGCCGGGAAATTACACTACTATATACAAATTTTTTTCTTTCTTCTTGTTTCTCATATACGAGTATTTTCATGAATTATTTATTTTCAATTTTCTTTTCACTCCGTATAAAGTGACATTTAGATGCTTTGCCGCAGCAATTTTTAGCATTAATGTCTTGGACGGACTTATCTCTATTCACTGCATTGACTGATTAAATCTCGATTTTTAATTAGAAGCTTTGAAACTTCAGAATTTCAAAATTTGTATTCAATTGATTATCCATTATTTCGTGCTAGAAATAAAGTTTTTACTATAGACTCTTGCATAGCCTTTCAAAAATATTTAAGAATTTTTATTATTTATATATTGAAGTTTTGTTGGTTGGGTGTTAATTTGTTGGGTGGTATAAATTTATCATGCAGATACATCCATACAAACATGTGCATACTTACGTTACATACGTTCATACATACAATGTATGTATTTAGTAGATATGAGACCTTTAAATGGCATAAATATTACAAATTTATACACATTATTTTATTTTACTTTAAAAAAATAGGCTTTGATCTTGCCGACGCTTGGCAAAGATGAAAGAAACCGCCCAGTCGCATTTAATACAACAAAACAACTACCACCACCACCATCGCTATCGTCCGTACAACACAACTACAAGGAATTGTTAGATTGTACGTACATATGTACATATTATTAACCATAAAAAAAGAAAAAACAGCAAATAACAAATAGCAAATAATAGCACCAGCAGCGGCAAACTGCGACTGCTTTGAAATATCGGGTAATCCATTTAGTGGCTTCGAAACCGCCGGTCTGGCAAAGTTGTTAGCTGTTAAATATCTGTCATTTGTAGTACAATTTCTTTAGTGAACTGTTTGCCATTTACGAATATGGATCGTTTAACGAAGAATGCGTAAAAACAAATAAAACTTGCTACAAATATGGTAGTTCATATGTGTACTCTTCGAGCATTACGGGGTAATTATGATCATCATAATCGATATAATGTGCAAGGAATAGGCAAGATTATAAAGCAATTTTAAGAGACTGAAAGCATTACAGATGTGGTTAGGCCGTTACGGTCAATTCAAAGCGCTATTTTCGTAAGACAGCCGACTTTTTTTGACATGCAATTGAAGATTATGAACTGGACGATATGTCGTTTTAAAAAAACGGTGCCACGAGCCACACAACACGTCCGATTGTGGCTTTCTTGCATGAGAAATTTGCATAACGCGTAATTTCACGTTTTGGCAACATCAATTGACCACCAAGATCATACTATTTGACGCCGTTACACTCCTTGTCAAAGATCGTATCTACGCGCATAATCCCATACTGTTGCAGCATTTAAAAACCAACATTCGTCAAGTTGTCGCCCGAAATGTGTGAAAAAGTGGTCGAAAACTACCTCAAAAGGATTAACCACTGTAACCACTCTAGAGGCCGCCATTTAAATGACATTGTGTTTCGTACATAACGGCAATGTCCAAGCATTATATTGAAATAAGTTTCTGCGAAATAATAGCTTTATGTGTGTTTTATTTAACTTGTAACAAATTTGAAGCCGAAAAATGGATAACCCGTTATATAGATAGCGTGAAGGTGACGTAGGAGGGAGAAGAATTTATCTTCCTAGTCATTGACTGAATAATTATTTCCATTTTCGAGCCCGCGTTGCCAATCCAAATTTTACCACCAAACAAAATTGAACTTAGCCATACAAAATTAATTACCTGTTCATAGAAGCCGAGGTGAAAATAATCGTTCGCCATTTATATTGCAAACAAAAACAATTTGGGTTTTTTTATTGTTGTTTTCAATATAAATGCCGAACGATTATTTTCATTCGGTTTCTATTAACAGGCCGTAAGTACCTGAAAATAACTTGTGGATTGGAGATGGAGAGATTGGTTTATATAGCTTACACACGGACGGAAATCATGGTAAAAATGCAATGTTTGGTATACTTTCAACATTGTTTGTACAACTTTCTTGGTACAATTTAAAAAGCTTAACGTTCCTCGACAATGAAACCAGGGCTGCCGGTTTTTATTATTTCTAACCAAAATTGGTTATATTTCTTTGCAATGTGTAAATGTACATTTTTTTGGGTTTTTTACAACAAGTTTTTTACTGTATGTAAGTATATGCATTTGCTTTGTTTTGCTTGTGCAATTTTTCGTATTGTATAATAATATAATCAATATGTATGTCATATAAGGTGGCACAATATATTGACATAAGTGAAAATCATTTTCTAGAGACTTCTTTTGAGATCTTTTCAAAAATATAATAATCTATAATAAATAAAACTATTTTATAATAATTGTAGGAACTATTATACCCAAAATATTTATTAAAACAATATACATTGAAATTGATTTAGGAGTGGTTAGCTAGTTCCGGTAGCCAGCGGTTGTTGTATTGCATTTATTAAAACTTAATTTCTTCTTACAACTACAATTGGATCTGAAAAAAGTCAGCCTATATAGGTATAACAACGTAAGCAAATGAGAAAACAGATTGATTATGAAGTTCTTGCTTCAGTCCTGATATTACAAAAACTTCTCATTTATCTAAATGAAGGTTTAATATAATATCTCTAGTTGTTCTAAGAAAAATTTGAGTAAAGGTTCCTAAATCAATTTCAATGTATTTTCTTTTAATAAATATTTTGGGTATAATAGTGTCAAAAATTATTATAAAATAGGTTTATTTTATTGTACATCCAAAATAAGTGCAATAAGTTATTTCTAGTTCCTGAATCGCTTTAGAACCGTTACTATTATATTTTCCAAATCTATCTGGCTACAATGAAGAAAACAAATTAATGCAATGGAAATTAATGAGATTTTCCAACATGGAAGTAGAAAGTGATATTGATATATATATATGTACATATATCAACATTTTGGGATAAAGTATCGAAATATAAAAATGAATTGAACAAAAAGTGTTTTAAAGACAGTATACACATTCTGTACAATTTAAAGTCATTGCCACGTACTTAAAGCCGTGATTCATTATTCTACACAATATGTACGAGCATTGCATTTATTTGTTATTGTTATTGTTATTTTTTTTTTTTATCTTGGACCAGTGCTCAGGGGCTATCCCCTACATATGCAATGCATTGCACTGGAACTAGAGAGAAGGATAGGGAAGAAATAGACAGGTGGTGAAAGTGGTAGGAAGATAGAGCTTAATTCTTGCACAACTCTGCAGTTGCGTGTAAATTATAAAGCAAAGTTGCGGCGTCTTTGATGTTTTTTGACGCAATATTTTTAAGCTAATGGAGCCATTTTATTTATATTTTACTTCGCCGACGTTTTATTGCTCAAATACCAACGAAGGAGGGTGCTGTAGCACAGAAAACTCAGAAAATACTATTTTCTGATTTGACCCGGATGGGAATCGAACCTGGGTCTTTCTGGTTGCAGAGCCAACACGCTGACTACTCGCCATCAGCACCCCCATTATTACACTGAAAGCCATTTTCACACTATCTGATTAAACTTAATTGGATTAACTTTTACCTCGCACAATTTAACCGAAAAGTGTTTGGTAAATCTAACAGAACAGAATGTACCAGTATCGATACCTACATGCATTATGCATGCATAATTGTACTTACTAAATACAAAGGTGGCGATGGCTGAAGTAGTCTGACTACTGTTGACTACAAAACCAAAACAGACCTGGGTTCAACGCCAGTTTCAGACTAAAATTATAAAAAAAAAGAAAAACATATCGCTTAGTGTGTCTTTATGTGTCAGTTGTTGTCGGAAAGTTTCAGTGGCGAAGGCATAGTCACTGAACAGTACCGGCTTCAGCTGTAACCAATCTACAGGCATCAGAACAGGCATCAGTTTTCCAGTTTTTACACAAAAAAAAAAATAAGTTTTTACAATTATTTAAGTTTTTACAGTTTTCTCTTGCTATTAACTAATAATATATTTTTTCGAACATCGAATATGAAATTGGCCATTTCATCGAAATGTTCGTTGTGCATCGAAAATTTATCGGACAGAATTTTGCATTCGATGCTGATTCGTCACTGTTTTATTATTTTGTTTGAGTATACGTAAATTTTTAATTTATTTTGTTAAATATATGCAGGTTTGCAGTAGTAAATACCAAAAAACAACTTCAAACGCTGGTTATAGAACAAAATTTGTAGATTTCGATGAAATTTGGCACTAGATAACTTATATTTGCTACTTCAAAACTAAGATATTTATGAACCGATTTATGTGTTCCATTGTCTTATTTCTGGAAAACGTGTAGTGCCACGCCAAAAGATCAATTATTCGTATTCCATCAGTTTTTTTTTAATTTTTTTACATTTGTAAATACATTGCGTCCTCCTCTTTTTTGGTAATAAAAATCAGTTCATAAATTTCCGTGTTCTGAAGTAAAAAATATAAGTTATCTACATACCAAATTTCATCGAAATCTACAAAGTAGCTTTTAAGTTATTTAGTAAAAAACATACAAACATTCACATTTATAATATTACCTCATTAAAAAAATTAACTTCCAAAAATTTATACAAATGCACAATAACGCTATCTCTATCGAGTGCACTTCCTAAAACCAAACGTTGGCTCTGCAACCAGAAGGACTCGCGTTCAATGCCCGGCCTGGTAAAGTCAAAAACGTTTTCTGATTTTTCTGTGCTACAACACTTTCCTTCGTCGGTATTAGAGCCATGAAACGTCGGCGAAGTAAAATAATAAGTAAAATCGCTGCCTTTAGCTCAGAAAATAATGCGTCCAAAATAACATCAGAGACGCTGCAACTTTGCTTTATAATTAACATGCAACTGGAGAGGTGTACAATAATTAAGATCTATCTTCCCACCACTGTCACCACCTGTATATTCTCTACATTTTCCTTTCTCTATCTAGTGGTAGTGCAAGGCATTGCATACATACGTAGACTCTATCCCATGATCACTGGTCCAAGAAAAAAAACTGCGAAATTTAAAATATTTTAAACAATTTCGATGAATTAGATATTGCTAACCTAGAGAACCCCGATAACTCGGAGATTTTGGATGAGTTCTAGCGGCCTTCGAGAAAAAAATTATTTTATTATAGAAGAGGTATCTCGACAAAGTCCGCATAAATTGTTGCTGAGAATATTGAGCAGAATAAGTTCGAGAAGAGTCCGTGAAGTTTAAGTAGAGGAAGAAATATTGTAACTTCGCGCAAATTATATGTCGAAAATTTAATGCTGAAAAATATTGTAAAGCATCCTTTAGAAGATTGTTTTTTAGTACTTTACTTGAAATAATGATGATTACAATTAGATATCCACGTCTGACAATATATTGGTCGAAGGCAACTGAGATTCATTTCGTCAAAATATTACAAGAGCTCGTTTTCATTATGTACGCAAACAGTTTCTAAAGTGCGGCCATTTTCGGATGCATTCTACAAAAAAGCTATATTCATTACCAAATGATGAGAACCTTTGCATTGAGGAAACTTTGGTTCCATTTATTTTAGTTAGATATAAATATATATAATAGCACAAGGAAAAAAAGCTAAAAACAAAACATGTGTGCACGGTTAATGGAACCAAAAATCAAGTAATGCCAAGGACTGTTGTAAGTTAGAGATGGTAAATTTAGAGCTTTATTTAGAAGAGAAAAAAAATAACGGGGAAATATTTCTCAGATAGAAAATAATGAATATATAAAGCTTATAATTTACATCTACTGATAACCACGATGGAAGAACGCTGAAGATGAAAGTGTAGCAACTTTCGAAAATAGCATGTTGTTCCGTTCTGATAGTGTTTGTCAGTGTGACTTACAATTTTAGTCTTTATCTTAGTTTGTTTCTTAGTAATTATCAAATGTAATTTTTTACTGCCTGTATGTTTTCGATCATTAGCTCATTTTAATTAATTACATATGTAAAAATGACGTTCGAATTAAAAGCACTATCTAACAATTCGTTTAAAATTAATTACATATCTAAAAATAAACATTGCCAGTGTTGAAAACAAACCTAAAACATTAAACACATTCGCTACAGAAAGCTACCTACTTCATGATAAAAAAAATAAAATACACAAGTTTATATGAGAACGATTATTTTGACCACAACAAGGCAACACGGGTGCAAGTTGTTGTCCAAGCTAATTTTGTCGTGTTAGCAAAATTAAACTAGAAGGCATAGTCACTGGTCACTGAACAATATCGGCTCCAGCTCATAGCAACCAACAATCACATCAGAATGCCCTCCTTCGTCGAAGTAAAATAGTAATAAAAATGGCAACTAAACCGAAGCTTCAACACTGCTATAAACAAAGAATGTGCAAAATCAGAGCTGTAAAATAATTAAGCTTCACCTACTGTCATTTCTCTAACTAGTCCTTTCCTACAGTTCCAGCACAATGCATCGCATGTGTAGGGCTCATCTCCTGAGTGCTGGTCTCAGATAAATAAATATTTCTATTTTTGTTGGCCACAAAACAAAAACAGTGTTGAAAATATAAAAAGCCGAAAAATGGATAACCCGTTATATAGATAGCGTGAAGGTGACGTAGGAGGGAGAAGAATTTATCTTCCTAGTCATTGACTGAATAATTATTTCCATTTTCGAGCCCGCGTTGCCAATCCAAATTTTACCACCAAACAAAATTGAACTTAGCCATACAAAATTAATTACCTGTTCATAGAAGCCGAGGTGAAAATAATCGTTCGCCATTTATATTGCAAACAAAAACAATTTGGGTTTTTTTATTGTTGTTTTCAATATAAATGCCGAACGATTATTTTCATTCGGTTTCTATTAACAGGCCGTAAGTACCTGAAAATAACTTGTGGATTGGAGATGGAGAGATTGGTTTATATAGCTTACACACGGACGGAAATCATGGTAAAAATGCAATGTTTGGTATACTTTCAACATTGTTTGTACAACTTTCTTGGTACAATTTAAAAAGCTTAACGTTCCTCGACAATGAAACCAGGGCTGCCGGTTTTTATTATTTCTAACCAAAATTGGTTATATTTCTTTGCAATGTGTAAATGTACATTTTTTTGGGTTTTTTACAACAAGTTTTTTACTGTATGTAAGTATATGCATTTGCTTTGTTTTGCTTGTGCAATTTTTCGTATTGTATAATAATATAATCAATATGTATGTCATATAAGGTGGCACAATATATTGACATAAGTGAAAATCATTTTCTAGAGACTTCTTTTGAGATCTTTTCAAAAATATAATAATCTATAATAAATAAAACTATTTTATAATAATTGTAGGAACTATTATACCCAAAATATTTATTAAAACAATATACATTGAAATTGATTTAGGAGTGGTTAGCTAGTTCCGGTAGCCAGCGGTTGTTGTATTGCATTTATTAAAACTTAATTTCTTCTTACAACTACAATTGGATCTGAAAAAAGTCAGCCTATATAGGTATAACAACGTAAGCAAATGAGAAAACAGATTGATTATGAAGTTCTTGCTTCAGTCCTGATATTACAAAAACTTCTCATTTATCTAAATGAAGGTTTAATATAATATCTCTAGTTGTTCTAAGAAAAATTTGGGTAAAGGTTCCTAAATCAATTTCAATGTATTTTCTTTTAATAAATATTTTGGGTATAATAGTGTCAAAAATTATTATAAAATAGGTTTATTTTATTGTACATCCAAAATAAGTGCAATAAGTTATTTCTAGTTCCTGAATCGCTTTAGAACCGTTACTATTATATTTTCCAAATCTATCTGGCTACAATGAAGAAAACAAATTAATGCAATGGAAATTAATGAGATTTTCCAACATGGAAGTAGAAAGTGATATTGATATATATATATGTACATATATCAACATTTTGGGATAAAGTATCGAAATATAAAAATGAATTGAACAAAAAGTGTTTTAAAGACAGTATACACATTCTGTACAATTTAAAGTCATTGCCACGTACTTAAAGCCGTGATTCATTATTCTACACAATATGTACGAGCATTGCATTTATTTGTTATTGTTATTGTTATTTTTTTTTTTATCTTGGACCAGTGCTCAGGGGCTATCCCCTACATATGCAATGCATTGCACTGGAACTAGAGAGAAGGATAGGGAAGAAATAGACAGGTGGTGAAAGTGGTAGGAAGATAGAGCTTAATTCTTGCACAACTCTGCAGTTGCGTGTAAATTATAAAGCAAAGTTGCGGCGTCTTTGATGTTTTTTGACGCAATATTTTTAAGCTAATGGAGCCATTTTATTTATATTTTACTTCGCCGACGTTTTATTGCTCAAATACCAACGAAGGAGGGTGCTGTAGCACAGAAAACTCAGAAAATACTATTTTCTGATTTGACCCGGATGGGAATCGAACCTGGGTCTTTCTGGTTGCAGAGCCAACACGCTGACTACTCGCCATCAGCACCCCCATTATTACACTGAAAGCCATTTTCACACTATCTGATTAAACTTAATTGGATTAACTTTTACCTCGCACAATTTAACCGAAAAGTGTTTGGTAAATCTAACAGAACAGAATGTACCAGTATCGATACCTACATGCATTATGCATGCATAATTGTACTTACTAAATACAAAGGTGGCGATGGCTGAAGTAGTCTGACTACTGTTGACTACAAAACCAAAACAGACCTGGGTTCAACGCCAGTTTCAGACTAAAATTATAAAAAAAAAGAAAAACATATCGCTTAGTGTGTCTTTATGTGTCAGTTGTTGTCGGAAAGTTTCAGTGGCGAAGGCATAGTCACTGAACAGTACCGGCTTCAGCTGTAACCAATCTACAGGCATCAGAACAGGCATCAGTTTTCCAGTTTTTACACAAAAAAAAAATAAGTTTTTACAATTATTTAAGTTTTTACAGTTTTCTCTTGCTATTAACTAATAATATATTTTTTCGAACATCGAATATGAAATTGGCCATTTCATCGAAATGTTCGTTGTGCATCGAAAATTTATCGGACAGAATTTTGCATTCGATGCTGATTCGTCACTGTTTTATTATTTTGTTTGAGTATACGTAAATTTTTAATTTATTTTGTTAAATATATGCAGGTTTGCAGTAGTAAATACCAAAAAACAACTTCAAACGCTGGTTATAGAACAAAATTTGTAGATTTCGATGAAATTTGGCACTAGATAACTTATATTTGCTACTTCAAAACTAAGATATTTATGAACCGATTTATGTGTTCCATTGTCTTATTTCTGGAAAACGTGTAGTGCCACGCCAAAAGATCAATTATTCGTATTCCATCAGTTTTTTTTTAATTTTTTTACATTTGTAAATACATTGCGTCCTCCTCTTTTTTGGTAATAAAAATCAGTTCATAAATTTCCGTGTTCTGAAGTAAAAAATATAAGTTATCTACATACCAAATTTCATCGAAATCTACAAAGTAGCTTTTAAGTTATTTAGTAAAAAACATACAAACATTCACATTTATAATATTACCTCATTAAAAAAATTAACTTCCAAAAATTTATACAAATGCACAATAACGCTATCTCTATCGAGTGCACTTCCTAAAACCAAACGTTGGCTCTGCAACCAGAAGGACTCGCGTTCAATGCCCGGCCTGGTAAAGTCAAAAACGTTTTCTGATTTTTCTGTGCTACAACACTTTCCTTCGTCGGTATTAGAGCCATGAAACGTCGGCGAAGTAAAATAATAAGTAAAATCGCTGCCTTTAGCTCAGAAAATAATGCGTCCAAAATAACATCAGAGACGCTGCAACTTTGCTTTATAATTAACATGCAACTGGAGAGGTGTACAATAATTAAGATCTATCTTCCCACCACTGTCACCACCTGTATATTCTCTACATTTTCCTTTCTCTATCTAGTGGTAGTGCAAGGCATTGCATACATACGTAGACTCTATCCCATGATCACTGGTCCAAGAAAAAAAACTGCGAAATTTAAAATATTTTAAACAATTTCGATGAATTAGATATTGCTAACCTAGAGAACCCCGATAACTCGGAGATTTTGGATGAGTTCTAGCGGCCTTCGAGAAAAAAATTATTTTATTATAGAAGAGGTATCTCGACAAAGTCCGCATAAATTGTTGCTGAGAATATTGAGCAGAATAAGTTCGAGAAGAGTCCGTGAAGTTTAAGTAGAGGAAGAAATATTGTAACTTCGCGCAAATTATATGTCGAAAATTTAATGCTGAAAAATATTGTAAAGCATCCTTTAGAAGATTGTTTTTTAGTACTTTACTTGAAATAATGATGATTACAATTAGATATCCACGTCTGACAATATATTGGTCGAAGGCAACTGAGATTCATTTCGTCAAAATATTACAAGAGCTCGTTTTCATTATGTACGCAAACAGTTTCTAAAGTGCGGCCATTTTCGGATGCATTCTACAAAAAAGCTATATTCATTACCAAATGATGAGAACCTTTGCATTGAGGAAACTTTGGTTCCATTTATTTTAGTTAGATATAAATATATATAATAGCACAAGGAAAAAAAGCTAAAAACAAAACATGTGTGCACGGTTAATGGAACCAAAAATCAAGTAATGCCAAGGACTGTTGTAAGTTAGAGATGGTAAATTTAAAGCTTTATTTAGAAGAGAAAAAAAATAACGGGGAAATATTTCTCAGATAGAAAATAATGAATATATAAAGCTTATAATTTACATCTACTGATAACCACGATGGAAGAACGCTGAAGATGAAAGTGTAGCAACTTTCGAAAATAGCATGTTGTTCCGTTCTGATAGTGTTTGTCAGTGTGACTTACAATTTTAGTCTTTATCTTAGTTTGTTTCTTAGTAATTATCAAATGTAATTTTTTACTGCCTGTATGTTTTCGATCATTAGCTCATTTTAATTAATTACATATGTAAAAATGACGTTCGAATTAAAAGCACTATCTAACAATTCGTTTAAAATTAATTACATATCTAAAAATAAACATTGCCAGTGTTGAAAACAAACCTAAAACATTAAACACATTCGCTACAGAAAGCTACCTACTTCATGATAAAAAAAATAAAATACACAAGTTTATATGAGAACGATTATTTTGACCACAACAAGGCAACACGGGTGCAAGTTGTTGTCCAAGCTAATTTTGTCGTGTTAGCAAAATTAAACTAGAAGGCATAGTCACTGGTCACTGAACAATATCGGCTCCAGCTCATAGCAACCAACAATCACATCAGAATGCCCTCCTTCGTCGAAGTAAAATAGTAATAAAAATGGCAACTAAACCGAAGCTTCAACACTGCTATAAACAAAGAATGTGCAAAATCAGAGCTGTGAAATAATTAAGCTTCACCTACTGTCATTTCTCTAACTAGTCCTTTCCTACAGTTCCAGCACAATGCATCGCATGTGTAGGGCTCATCTCCTGAGTGCTGGTCTCAGATAAATAAATATTTCTATTTTTGTTGGCCACAAAACAAAAACAGTGTTGAAAATATAAAAAGAAAATTGAATGAAATAACAAATATTTATATAAAAATATGGGAACAAATCTATTTTAGTAAAGCTGATCCATATTGAAAAAAATTTCCGTACGTGATTTATATAAAACTTAAAAATATGAAAAAAAATTAAATAGAAAAATTTGGCGCGACCCATGCTTTCCCAGTTACGGCCCTACGAAATTTTCATATAAAAGTCCAAATCGACATTGAGTTATTAAACAAACCAAGGTCAAGTTTCTTTAATATAATGTAAAGATTTATTGAAAAATTTAGGATGTGTATCATTTTACAATAAATAGTCATTTTCATCGCATTGAGTTTTTTGGCGCTTTTTTTTACATTTGTATAATTCAAAGTGGCAATAATTTTTCCACAATAAACAGCTGTTCATATTTTTCAATTGTTTCTTTTTTGTTTGTTTTATTGTAATTGGTAAGTACTTTATTATTATTTTTGCTTTTAAACGGTATAAATATATATATTTCAGGTAAAATGAATGAAGTTCTAATTAAAGAAGTGCGCAACAACAATATTTTGTATGATCAGAGACACCCAGAGCACAAGAATTTGAATCAGCAGTTATGGTGCAGTTGCCGTCTTCAAAATAATTAAGTAGCCGACGACAAGGCAACGAATGTAGCCAACTACATTTATAGTCTCTGTACCTCGTAGCCTGCTGTGGCGAATATGTTTCATGCTTGATTCTTTATTTCAAGCAAAATATTTTGAAAAAAGTTTTCGTTTTCCTAGTAGTCAATACGTTTTATATTATTCATGCATAGGGCAAATAACAAAATTCAATACCGAGAGGTTTAAAAAAAAATAATAATTTCAACAATTTCACATACATACAAACATATACTATAGTTCCCTTTTTTAACTCCTCTTTATATGAAGAAGTTACCGATTTAAACTAATTTTCACAAATGCACGTCAAAAGCGACAGGAAAGTCCTCTGGAGGGTGTATGTATGTAAACAACTCATAATTTTAGAACGGGTCAACGGATCAGAACTAAATTGACTGCCTTCAAAAGATATTGACCTAACTTAGATGTAGGACGTAATGAACCAATTATGTTGGGCAATTTCGAAAAATTTTTTTCTTCAAATATAAATTAAACAATTTGAAGTCTTACCAGCTCTTAATCTAAAAAAAACGGTTATTACTTCCAATTCAAAAATCGGGTGATTGAACAAAGATACATATATATACATATATGTATATCGATATATCGTTGACGAAAAAAATATTTTGTTATGGCAACTCCCGAAGTCTTCGTCATCTCGATTTTAGATATTCACTGATTTTTAAAAAATGTATCGGATGTCGCAAAATTCAGCAAAATCTGTCAAATGATTCGATAAATACCGAGTCAAAACTTAAGAGCAAAATACGCAATTATGCAGATGTGTAATAAATGTCCAAACTTTTTTTTTTGTCACAGAAATAAAGAAGAAGCAAAAGGAAGCAGAAAATTAAATAAATTGCATTGAATTCATAATAAATTAAAAATGCATACACACATACATATACCTCTCTGTATACTGTATATTTGCTGTATGTATTTAATATTACAACGATTTATGCTATTGAAAATCACAAAATTAAGTTTAAAGTAACGTTTAAAGTTCTCCGCAATCAATACATATGTATACTAAAGTAACGCAAACAGCAAGCGCACCGTGAATTACATCATAAAATAGAAGTAAAGGATAAACTTTGTTGATGTCCTTTGGAAATTAAAAAACAGAATCTTAAATAATATACCTCCTGATTATTTCTTTATACAAATTAAAATTTGTCTCATATTTAAATCTCTTCATTGACGAGGTTGCTGATGATTGCAACCCTAAGAATCAGTTAGTTTGCTCCACCCCTCTGAGTGTGGCAACTGAATTTTACGCCATATTGTTACCCTGCCATAAACACGTACCAACAGTCTCTATTGTATGTTTCCTATATGTATAAGGAAACATATAGAAGAAGACAAACGCAGCAACATAAAGAAAAAATAACACAGCAACAACTACCTAACCAACCAACCAAACACCCTACAGCTTTACAACAAACATTTTACATTCATATTCACCAACATACCTCCAGCACCCCTCCGCAAATCGAACAATCACAAAGAACCCAAACTTTGTTTTATTAAATAAGCACGAGGGTAGCACTAGAGAATGCAGATATTGCATATAAAAATATTATTTAGTATCATACTATCAGCTAATATTCATTCAGTATAGTTTGGTTGTTATTCACGTGAAAAATTACAAGACAACAACGTCACCAAATTCTTCAGAC
Organism: Dexiosoma caninum; assembly: GCA_963924685.1. Taxonomy (NCBI): domain Eukaryota; kingdom Metazoa; phylum Arthropoda; class Insecta; order Diptera; family Tachinidae; genus Dexiosoma; species Dexiosoma caninum. The sequence goes on along the minus strand of OZ004730.1, from coordinate 13,275,487 downwards.
GTATTAATCAAATTTAAGTATCCGTGTACGATACTGGATAAAACTCCTCCGCCATGGAACGGAGAGTTTTGCTGTTGCCAGCGGAGACTGTGCGTTACGGCGCACGAAACAATAGTTTTCTTTTTCTTCTAAATTTTAATTAATTCCTGAGTTTTCTTTCTGTAAAAAGAGCACTGGCCACTGAAATTTGTACATATATGTACATACATACCTAAGAAATGAGTACATATCATAAGAAGTTAAAAGGAAAACTGCGAATTGTACTTGTATGTTACTATGCAATTTAGATTAAATGAAACCTAAAAGCAAATGTCAACGCCAATAATAAAGGCTGTTTAACACGTTACTTCTACCCAGCGCAAAATTGATATACAAAAACAGCCACATTCATAAAAAATCTAAATTCAGCTTTGAAGCACATGTCAGTTAACAACTGTTTTAAGGCTAACAAACCGTTGTTAAAAACAGTATTTTAACTAATAAAGCTTTTAATGAATATTGTATTTTTGTCAATATTATTACAATCGGGTAGTCAAGTCTATAAAAATCATTATATTATTTCAAGATAAAACTTATAATATAATTCCTGCGCAATTTTCTATAATTTAGTTTTTTTTATAAAAATGAAACCCAAAATAAAATTAAACAAATTGTGAAAAATTAGCACGATTATAACTTGTTGCACAAGTTGTAGGTACTCGAATAACGCGATTTCTTATCTGTTTTTTTTTTTTTTTCTAGGACCAGCACTCAGGAGATGACTCCTACACATGCGAAGCATTGTGCTGGGAACTATAGGAAAGGCATAGTAGGAGAAACGACAGGAGGTGAAGCTTAATTAATTATTTTGCAGCTCTGCTTTCGCACGTTCTTTAGTTTTTTATACTCGTAGCAGTGCTGAAGAGCTTCGGTTTAGTAGCCATTTTTATTATTATTTTACTTCGCCGGTGCTACACAATACCGACGAAGGAGGGCGTTCTGATGCGATTGTGGATTGCTATCAGCTGAAGCCGGTTTTGTTCAGTGACCAGTGACTATGCCTTCGCCACTGAAACCTTCCGACAACAACTGACACACAAAGACACACTAATGCACATCAGAAAAATGCGAGATGTTTATTTTTATTTTAAAATTTTAGTCTGAAACTGGGGTTGTGTTTTGGTTGTGTAGTCAACGTGCAGACTACCATCCATCCTGCCATCGCCATCGTACATCTGTAACACATTTCTTATATTTACATTTGTTTGATATTTTATTTGATATTATTCGTCTTATTACATTTAAGGTATGCTTAATAGTTAATTATTTACAAAAAATTTTATTTATATGTTGTTTTTTAAAGAAGAGCATAAAATGCAAACAAACGAAACAAAATAACTAAAAATTTATGTACACAACTTTAACGGAATTTTGCTTAACAAAGCTGCTTTAAATTTTTATGTACATACAAAGATATTAAACTTTTCTTTGATTCCAATGATTTCAAATGAAAAAAGGTCATAGGGAATAGCAATTGTACAAATCCCTCAAACCGAAGGAATGCACAAAACACTTACAGGATTCCAGTTTGAAAAACCGCTTATTTACAAACATTATTGAAAATTTTTATGGAAACCTATTAGATAAATAATTGATGACAAATTTGAATACGGTAATAACTTATAGAGAATGGGTAATGGTAGCATCAGCAATTCGGATTCACAGGGGGACATGTCAACGACTACTATCATGATAACAAACACACAAGCAAATCTCCGAGAAACAACTCGTACATACCGTAGCATATTATACTGCTAGAATAGCGTTAAAAAGTCAAAGGTAACGAGAGAAAATTCTCCCACATTCACCATACGCAGGAAATCGTTTCATTCAATTAACACTCACCAGTCACTCACAGCTTATTTTATGCAGGTATTTTTTTTAGAAAAAAAAAATTAATAATTCCATGATTTAAATTTAACAAGAAAAAAAATAAGAACAAATACCTTTAAATATAAGTGTTCTGTGATCACATTGAGGAAGAAAAAAAAATATCAATTGAAGAGATATCAACGAAAGATATAATGTCCCCATTAAAATACGCTCACAACTTCGTTGATGCAGTACATTAAAAATTTCACTCGCAATGCGGTAACTGTTTTATATTAATTTTTTTTGGCTTACGTAATTTTTAACAATCATTTTTAGGAGGGAATATATAATTCGTTTTTTTAAAGGGGACAAAAGCCAACAGAAATTTTGGCACTTTGTTATCAAGTGCCTCGAAAATGATCTTAACCAAATAAAATATTTTGTGATGAAGATAAGAGATGATTAACTAGCAAAGTTAAACAAAATCCCCATCTTAGCACAGCAAAGTTGAAGATTTAAGCTGAAAAATAAAAAAATTAATGCGTCAACACCAGAGAAGTAGTAATTCTGGTTCATCAATTAACAAAATGCGCAACAGCTTGACAGAAAAAGGAATAGTAATAGAAAAAAGCGGACCTTAAAGTTTAAATAAAACGATTTTTTGGAAATTTTTCATCAATGATATATCTTAAATAAATTGATTTTACCCTCTTTATAAGTTAGGAGATGCTTCCATGCATACACACACCAGGATACATACATCCATACTGAATTCAGCGCCAAAATATTAAGAATCGGCTCCCAGAACCTCAAAAGGTCAATATATGATGAAAATTCGATTTTCGAAATTTAGAATAAAAACAGTAACTTCATAGAAACATCTAGGTTAACAGTGTGTGAACATTTAAGAATCGAACTCTCCAAGCATGAGGAATTTAAAAAGTGACATTATTTTCTGAACACACCTCCTATTCACATTGTATATATGCAAATGCATAAATAAAAAGTGTACTAAAAGGAGTGGCAGTATTTCTTGTATATCAACTTTTAAGATATAAACAACATGCATACAAACAGTATTATGTTGTTTTAATAGTTATGATTTCTGTTTGGCAAAGTGCTATTGATGGAAGAAAAATTTTTAAAAGAAATCTCTGAACCCTTCAAAATTTTCCCATTATTTTATGAACACACTTCGTAAAAGCTTAAAGCAAAATTTGTTATTTCTTGTTAATTGTACCTCAAAAAATTGTAACGCACATACTTACATGTACATAAATCTGTACAGTGGCGAGAAATATAATATCAGCTTTACTCAGTGGGCCACGTTATAGTTGCTTTATCATATTTGTTATACAAATTATTTTTCTAATTATCAGACCAAGAAGCTTTTATACAAGTAGCGTTTCCTACCATTTTGAGATTATAGTATGCATGATCTTATTTTTTTTATGCATTGCTATGTGTGCATCTAAATAAAGATCTATCTATGTTTTAAGTTTCATTAAAATTGGCAAGATAGTTTCGTAGAGGCATGATGGATGGTAGCCTGCACGTTGACTACAAATCCAAAAACAGACCTGGGTCCAACCCCAGTTTCAGACTAAAATTTTAAAATAAAAATAAACATCTCGCATTTTTCTGATGTGCATTAGTGTGTCTTTGTGTGTCAGTTGTTGTCGGAAGGTTTCAGTGGCGAAGGCATAGTCACTGGTCACTGAACAAAACCGGCTTCAGCTGATAGCAATCCACAATCGCATCAGAACGCCCTCCTTCGTCGGTATTGTGTAGCACCGGCGAAGTAAAATAATAATAAAAATGGCTACTGAACCGAAGCTTCAGCACTGCTACGAGTATAAAGAAAGAACGTGCGAAAGCAGAGCAGCAAAAATAATTAATTAAGCTTCACCTCCTATCATTTCTCCTACTATCCCTTTCCTATAGTTCCAGCACAATGCATCGCATGTGTAGGAGTCATCTTCTGAGTGCTGGTCCCAGATAAAAAAAAAAAAAAAAAAAAAAAATTGTTCCTCGCGGTAATATTTCACAAAATTACAACTTTTTAAAGCTTTATTCTTAAATACCCCTTTCGTATGATACCCATATCATGCCCAGCTAAAACTGTAAGATGTATTTATCAACTTCGCCTAAAAACTAGTGAAAACCGAGCGAAAACGGGTATTCCCGGGGATCATGCTAAATCGATTTCTCGTCTCGGAAAACCCTTGGTGATAAATTTAATCGAAGTCGTGTGAGCCATTTTCGAAAACCCAATTATAAATATATATACAAGAAGAAATTATTAAGAAATAAATAAAAATTTTCATATGAAAACAATTATGACATTAAAGGGTAGCACCAACATTTTCGTGACATTTTTACCATATATTTCTTAGTATGTCAAGAAGCTTGTACTAACACAACCGACTTCTTAAACACAATGTTGCAAAGCATTATGTCAAAAACTGCGTATGCACTGCAAAGCACGCAAATCTTTATAAACACCGCGGTGCAATTTATACAAAAGAGAAAGTCAGGTCGCAATTAATAACTTTTTACGCTCCTGTGTCTCTTTTATGTTATTATAAAATCAGTATTTAGCTAATTAAAAAATAAAAAATTGCTTACTACTCCTTTGTAACGCAACCGTTTCCATATGAAATAAAATTGCTGCAAGAATTTGGCCAACTGATTAGGAACATTGGGTATTGGTAGACATTTTTTATAAGCGGTTTTGAAATCTATGCATCTCTCATTCGACGAGGGTCCACCATCTAACCTAACCTAAGTATGCATTGCCACTTGCTTTACGAAGTTGATCTATTAAAAAATATAATGATAGTATAGACAAAAAAGAAACTTAAAATTCATTAAAGGAGGAAGGCAATGCAATGAGGAAAAAAATAAATTACTATATATTAATAATATCAGAAGTTAAAACATATCCGGAAGTATTATATTTAAGGCAATAACTCATACCAAAAAAGTTGGCTTAAGTTAAAATAAATACTAAAAATTGCTACTAAAACGAAGCTTCAAAATTTAGTACGTCTCCTTGACATTAGAGACGTTACACTGCTGTTAAAACAAATAACGTGCAAAAAGCAGTGTTGTAAGTATACCATCCGATAGAAAATTTAAAAATAAGAGGAAAAAATAAAATAGAAAATGAGCGAAGGGGATATTTTCCATCGAATATGGGTATCATTTTAAAGCTTTTGAGAACATCTTCAAGAATTTAGTAAAATCGTGTGGTATACCTTCCTTTGTAGCAAAAAGTTTGAATCGGGAGAAAGTAGTCTCTCTTTATTGGGTAAACAAGCATTAACAGGAACATAAAATAGAAATCGTTATGCTGCTTAATCCAGAAAAACAACTTGCATCTCAGTCTACAGATTTACAATACAACGGCAAAACATACATAAAATATTACCGTCGCGCAGTAGCCTGCACAACCGCAAGAAGTACCTATGAGCTGTAGCTACACTCATAGAATTATAGGCGTGCCATCAGAATTCTGACATCAATGCTATGACAAATGTCATCAATAGACCGAAAACGGACATCAATCTAATGAAATATGAATAAAATATGTATGAAATATGTATAAAAGAAAGAAGTAAACAATGTTACAATGTTTGTAATTGGTATTTCAATTCAAAAAAATATTATTCCTTATAGCAAATATTTTAAGAACTATTTGAATCTTTAAATTTAAATAGTATTCATTCGAAATGCGTTAAAAACATAATTTTGTTCAATTAAGTAAAATATTTACTAGTAATTTTTCTAGTTTTTTGACCTTTTTTTTTCTGAAGAAGCTACACAAAGGAGTAGCGAAATATTGAAATAAATATAAAATATATAAAAAGACCTTAGGCTTAAAATAATTAGTGTTATTAATATATTTACTAGTATTTAAAAATATATAAATATTCATATTCAAAATCTATTTTATTTATACATATAAATTAAACTATCTCGATTACATCGTGAACATTATGTCTGAAAGTCGAATTTTGTTACGAATACTGAAATAGCGAAACGTTTTCAACTCAAAGAAGAAAAAAGTAAATTTTGTTATAAGAAAAATAACAATTTCACATGAAAAAAAAATAATAACTTCTCAAGAATCGATTGTTTTAGTCTCACGCATTGTTAAAATATTTGAGTTGGTAATCCACTCAAACTCGATTACCTTTTTAAAAATTTTTTGCTGGGTTATAGCTAGTAGTAGGCAATCAATTTTATGATGTCTGTGTCATTGCATTGATGACAGAATTATCATCATGGGGATTGATGACCAGTTGATATAAAGGTTGACATCAAAATTAAGAAAAGTTTTATGGGGTCAAAAACGATGACACTTGACATATCATTGATCTCAAATTACACCATCGTTATGACGGTTATGGCAGAGAACAAGAGAAATCTGATTACGGCGGTCAGCTCCAAAAAGAAAAAAAAATAGAATATCTGATAGAATACATAAAAAGAAGAAGAAAATATAAAATAAAAAAATGGCGGCAACCCATAATTTCCGTGTTATAGGCCGCTGAAGTTCCAATGCAAGTTCGGGCATAAAGGGTATATTTTTCACAGAATGTGGTCAATCATTTTCTATCACATAGGCTATGTTTTATTTTTTTTTTTGGAGCTGCTTCACTAAACTGGATGTAAGCCCATATGTATGTATGCATTTGTTTGATGCTATAAATATTTAAAAACTTCGGTAATCTAAAACTAATTTTATAGTCTCTGTACGGAAACTTTAATAGGACACTGTATAAATACTTATGTATATAATTAAATATGTACATGTGCAATTGGATGTTCTTATTGGGAAAGCAACCCTCAAATAAAAGCTTACTACCCATACACAACTCCGCGTTCATTTCATGTTAGAAAAAAATTATTAAAGTTTCAGAACCAAACATTTTCCCAATTTTATATATTGCCAGCCATACGATTAAAATATACTCATATATACACATAATTTTTATAAATATACTGATGCCCCTTATGTGGATGCCCCTTACGACGTTTATATGTACACGTATGTAGCTATTTATTTATGTATGTACTTATGTAGGAACATAAGTTTAAACATGCACAAGTTCTCAGCTGGTTTAGTAATAATAAATAGAACTGAATTTATATATTCTTTAAGCGCGCTTTAAATGGTTAAATTTATGCATTTTTAGTTCTGCATTTTTTGACAAAATTTTATATCAATCAAAAATGTTTTAAATCTCAGAAGAAACACTCGAGCATATAGTTTTTATGATGCTGTAAGCGATACTACTTCACTTTCGAACTTTCGTACTATCTACATATGTATGTATGTATTTATCAAGAATATACCAACCATTTCATAACTTAAGAACTAGTCAATGAATCAGAAATAAATTGTTTGTGTTCGAATGACATTCACTGAGATGTTGTGAGATATCGAACCAATTAGGTTCGCTAGATATTTTAAACTAAACGACGAAATTTTTCCAAAAAATCCTATCTCAAATATAACAAGAGCATCGCATCTTTATTGTCTTTCCATATGACATTAGCAATATCAGTGCTATTGTAGTCAGAACATATTCCGTAAAATACCCTCTTCATATTTTTTATGTCCTCGCCAGTTGGCATTTTATAATCACGAATTCGGTTGCGTCGTGCCGTTCCAAGACTAAATATGCCCTGCTTAGAAACGGCAATAAAGTATAATAATTATCAAAGTTTTATATAGTTTTTTTTCTATAGTTTTGCTCACTTGGCATGATTCTTGACATTCTTATGACTACGGTTGATGATGCCCCTAAAGTTTGCTCGTTGTTAATCATGTTTTAAGTTCAATTTTATAGGTAAATCCTGAAACTCTACTAAGAACATACATTTTATAACCCCGTTTTTGGGAATTGCTTTAGTGGAGCAAATTTGTTCATCAACACAAAAACATTACTTTTTTGGAACTCCACTAAAGGTTTCATTTAATTTGTCTACTATAGGTCTTATCTTGTAAATATCAGCATTTGGAGTATTACGTAGTGGTAAGTTAGATTTTGTCCTTAAAACGGATGAACTGCTCAGTTTTCTCAAATTTTTGTCATGACATTATTTATTTTCTCATGGGTGTTCAAATGGCTGATCACACTCGGTAGTTTTATATGGATATAATTTATATCATTCCAATAAATTGATGGATAACAATAAGTGTTACTTGCAATAGTTGATTCAGATCTTTTTGAACCGCGTATAGATTTGTTTACTGTGCTATATATAAAACCTAACACCTCTTATTTTTTATCTGCGACCAGCACGCAGGAGCTGACCGCTACATATGCGGTGCATTGTTCTGGAATTAGAGGATAGGGATAGTTAGAGAAAGGACAGGAAGTGAAGCTTAATTAATTATCTTACAGCTCTGCTTTTGCACGTTCTTTGTTTATAGCAGTGCTGAAGCTTCGGTTTAGTAGCTATTTTTATTATTATTTTACTTAGCCGGTGCTACACAATACCGACGAAGGAGGGCGTTCTGATGTGATTGTGGAAGGCTATCAGCTGAAGCCGGTATTGTTCATTGACCAGTGACTATGCCTTCGCCGCTGAAACCTTCCGACAACAACTGGCACACAAAGACACACTAATGCACATCAGAAAAATGCGAGATGTTTTTTTTTTATAATTTTAGTCTGAAACTGGGATTGAACCCAGGTCTGTTTTTTTTTCTTGGACCGGAACTCAGGGGATGACCCCTACACATGCGATGCATTATGCTGGCACTAGGAAATTAGGTTATGGGAATGAGGATAGAGGGAGTAGTGTTTATTGACATTTGATTTGAATTTTCCGAAGTTAAAAGTGACAGGAAAGTCCTCTGCTTCTAGTCCATTCCACATACGTGCCGTTCGGCCAAAAAACGAATTTTCTCTGTAATGCGTAGTGCGAGTCGCCGCCAAATCGACCACTAATGGATGTGCTCTTAATGATGATCGCGACGTGCGAGTTATGTCAACCACCCATTCCAAAAGCCCAACACATTCCCTACCAGTTAATTGGGAACAGTAATATTTTCATTGGTTCAACAAACTCAATTCCCATAGTAAGCAATAATAATTAATTACCAAATTCAATGCTCTACTTTCATAGTTCAATAAACTATACCATTTCACAATCTAGGTAGTCAGCATTTCCGCATTTAATTTAAATTTAATATTTCTTTGCAAAACCATTTCACCAAACGTCAGCTGAATTATAAAGTAAAAGATAAGTTATAAATATTGTAAATAGAATTAAGAAAGTTAGTTCTAGTGAAGAGTTCATTAAATAAAGAAGAAATAAAACATTTCTATTTTTTTTATTTTGAAAAACGCTCGGACTCGTAAGTGGCGCAGTTGGTAAAAGATCCTTTTTAACGGAAAATAGTGAATATCCCGAAGGACATCATTAAACCGTTAATCGAAAAAAAAAAAATATAATAATATAATATCCTTGTGAAAAAGCGAACAGTGACATTGAAAAATCTAAAGATTTCATTGAAACAATCGTGAAAGAAAATATATTTTTTTTATAACGTGAACAATAAGTCTAAAGACTTTACCAAGCCTTTGTGCAAGTTTTCAACGTCTAAAGACAATATAGCACAAAAGAGTTCTAGTGAAGAGTTCATTAAATAAAGAAGAAATAAAATATTTCTATTTTTTTATTTTGAAAAACGCTCGGACTCGTAAGTTGCGCGCGAATGACCGGGTTTCGGGAACAAGTTCCCTGATTTCATTAGAACACATCCCATTATAGTGCCGAAACGCGTATAAATAGTAAGGTGATCAGATGGGATGAAGTATGTCTTACACCGTCTTAAAAAGCCGAGGGACTTAAATGCTTCCTTGAGACCTGAAAAATGTGCTCAGTCCATCGGACATCACACTAGATTTTCATTATTCCTCAATGTTTATGCCGCCCATAATTACAGATGAGGCAGCGTGATCGTGCATACGGCGATGGGTAAGTATCCAGCATTGGGTCTTTTAGGCATTGAAATCGACCCTGTTCGCGTGACCTCATTCCGATATTCTCGTGAGGTCACCTGTTAGCGAATCATTCATATTCTGCCGCGTTGCCGCGATCATAGTTGATGTAGTAGTCTACGGCCAGACTACTTCAGCCATCGCCACCCTTTGGGGAAAAATAAAAAAACGACAATGAGTAACTCTAGGTATAATAAGTTTGTTGGCAGTGAAGTATCTCCCGTAAACTGTAATTGTGGCTGGGTTAGTACAAAACTCTTATTTTCCATTTCAACTGAGCTCTTTGTTGCTTTGGCATGTCGAAGCTAATTTAGTTACTACTTCTGTGCGATCTGCAGATGAGGGACTTAAAAAAGAATCATTGCTTTCAATAAAATCCTCAAAACCTTCTTCGTCATCTGGTATTGGTTGAAAGTCGGGGACAACAATCCAGTCATCATGGTCTTCTAGCACATCTTCACTATCATACTGACATAGTATGTCATATATTTAACTGCCTCGCAATACTCGAGAATTCTGGAATAAAAATAACCACTCACACCCGCCACAAATACTTTTCCCCATTTCAACTCAATGTAACAGAAATGTTACAAACACTAATATTTGCATTATCTTATAGTAATTTACTACTGTACTGCAAATAATAGAATGCCGAAAGTAATCCGCTTACCTATAGAATTTTTAGCATAACAGGAAACCTCATTCAGGATGACTTTTCAGTTTCTACGTTTGACAAACTTCAATGCCATATAATTCAATAACGCCGTCACCCAGCGTTACCATTTTTCAAGTTTTTCCTTATTTTTCAAGGTTTTGAAATTCCAAAAAGTTTCAAGTTTTTAGGTTCAAAAATAAGTTTTTTTTTTAAATTCATTAAAATTTTCAAGTTTTGTTTATTAATTTTTAATTTACAGTATAAGGTGGTTGAGGCATGATTAGGATGTTGCCTTTGGCCAAAAAATCACGAGCAAGCATTGATGTTTGAGCTGGTGCATTATCGTGATGCAGAATCCATGATTTTTTTCCACAATACCGATTGTTTGAGTCGTATTGCTTCACGCAAACTTTGCATAACTTCCTTGTAGTATTCATTATTAACCGTACGACTTGTTGGCAGGAACTCATGATGCGCCACGCCACACACTGGGGATTTTTGTATGGAGGTCAGGAAAAAAATATATTTGTCAAAAAATGTAGTGATTTCCTCACAAATTTACTTTTATTTATATAGTAATATACAAAAGTAATCAAAATAAAGAAAGTTAGAGAAATACATATCGTTACCTACAATGTAAAAAGCCCTAACAACAAAAAAATTTAAATGATTTTTTTAATTTTTAATTTATTAATTATTTTAAATTTATTTTTAATTTATTATTCTAATAGAGCCTTAGCCTTCTTCGCTTATAACACTATGCTTTTTCTGGCTAAAGGAAGGAGTCAAATGTGAGATCATGAGATCTGATGTTACCATCATTCGGTGCATAATATCTTCGTTCGTGGCAATTCGACTGCATTTTCTGGAGTGTCTAAGGCGATATTTTTTATAGTCTTTGTTACGACTTTCCTGAGCGTCTTCGGATAGTAAGCCTACAGGAAAAATACACTTTTAAATTATATCCACACTTTTCTATGAATCAGAATTTTGTGCAGTGTTGTGGCATATTGTACAACTCGTACAGTGCAACAAACTCTTTTGCCGTCTCCAGACAAAAATCACCAAATTTTTTTGGATCTACTACCTCGGTGATTGTTACAGCTACGAGAATTATTGAAAACCTCTTGATTATGTTTTCATCTAGACCCGTGATTTCGGAAATCAAAGCAGGATTAGCAAAGAATCTTCGTGACGTATTTCCTAAATTTGTGGTACCAGAGCCTTGCTTAACAGTATCAACCTGTATTCCAATTTTCTCTTTAAGTTCACGCTTTATCAAACATGTTCGGGCTTCTTTTAGCGGACTAGTATTTGAGTCGACTCTCCCACGTTTAAATTCAATATTATAAGCTACATGCCAAAGACACTCCATCAGCTTAATACGCGCATGAAGTGGTGACTTACCAAATTGCAGTGCTTGTTCATTTACGGGCATAGCTTGAACTTCTTCGATTTTATTCATCTAGGATGTTGTGGCTCCACAAATAAAACAAGAAGATGCTGCTGGTGTTTCTGTTACTGATTGTGCTGTCTTGCCGTCAGTCATTGTAAAATATAATTCATGTTTTACTTCAAAGTTGCGATTATTTACTGTTAACTCAAATTGATTGAGATATCTCCTCATCGACTCTTCTCTTTTCTTCTCGTATAACTTGAGGTGTCTCTTTAACGTATGCAAACTGTAGTGTTCTGCAAAACTGTGTGGAAGAAGGTTTATTGTTGTTCCGTACTAATTTATTTATGTCATCACTTAATGATAATCTAAGTGGTACAACTTATGTCATATATAAATGAGAGTCCGAAATTTTATCATCTGAAAACCTCTGTTGATATTCGCTTTGACTAGATGCCCCATCACATCCCCATTTATAGTACATTGTTAGATTTTCGCTTTCAATTTTATTTATTTCCTTTACCGACTTGGTCTTAGGACTCTTTTAGCAGTATAATCCAACAGATTTTGCAGAGGTACACTGCCTGAACTTTCAGTAATAGAAATTCCTTGAGAATAACTGTTAGTTTTTTCTTTCGCGAGTTCTTTGTATGGTACGAGTATTTTGTACCCTTCATTTTCTAACCAATGCATTAGATACTCGTATTTTTCTTTTGTAAGTTCAAGCTTTGTAAACATCCCCAATGTTTTTAATGTACAAATTTTGTGGTTTGTTTTTGGAATACTAGAAGTAAAATCAATTACTTCTTGAGGAAACATAGCACGTACTTCATCCCTTTTGTATCGTTTGGCGCGATCAGAGCACTCCTCAAGCGATTTACGTGGCCGACCAAGTGCAGAACTGGTAGAACATTCAGCCCCAGTAAACTTAATTGTAAATGTGCGTTCAAGACAATTTGCATTCTTTTTTTCAAATCGCGACGTCGTACGATTAGAATCCTGCCATCTTTATTTGAAGTTAGAGTAAAAGCCTTTATATATTGTATCCAAAATTTCACATGCTCTAGTTTCGTTTAAGCCAACGTGCGATTGTTGCAAAAACTGTTTTAATTTTGTTCTGTCTTTGTCAAACTCCAGAAGTTTCGAGCATAAAACCCCATGTGAAATAGAAAAACTTTCCATTGTCGTAAAACTCTTCGGCCTTAGTTTCAGTTATAATTAAAAACCCGGAGAAAAATCGCTTGGACTTTTCGCGTTCGTCGACACTTGTTGAATGACAAAAATCGATCAATGAACACCTATAAATACTACGTATTTTTCAATATTTTACTGACAGGTACTTATGAATGGGCGCATATTTCGAAACGTTCCAAAACATGAGCACTCATAAATGTGGGTGCAATTTCTGTAAAAAAATCATGCAGGTAACTAACGGAAAAACCCAAATAATTGAAAAAGTGCACTTTCCTTTTTTCCTTTTAATTGTCCACGCAAATTTATTAGCGCTTTGCTACTGCAATCATAAAAATCAAATAATCTTTTGTTTATTACTTTTTTTTTTAATTCTGAAAATCATAAAAAAGTCTTCAATGTTTTTTCCAAAAAATTTTGTGCATATCTCGAGCAAATTTTTAAAATTCATACCTTTACTTAATTGTGAATAAAAGCGAAACGCGTTCATCGATTTTCATGATTTATATCCCATTTTGTTCATAGGTTATTCGACTTTACGTGAAAGTAATAGGAGTTGACACTTTTTTTTACCGTTTTGGGTTTTTTATGAATTTAAAAAAAAAAATTATTTTTTTTAGCAAAAAACATTTTTTTTTCTTCATACATTTATTTATAACTGCGAAATTGTTGCTTAAGTAGCGAAACGTTATATAAACAGATGAAAGTAATTGTAATTCTTCGTTTTTCTAAATTTGTTTAAGCAAAATCCGACTAGGGGTTCTTGAGTTATGTTAAACAAAAGAGCCTTATCAGAATTGAGACGCGAATCAATCAGCTGAAAAATATTGTACTGTGTAATGCAAAAAATTGAGAGGTGGCACCTGGTGGCACTTGAAATTGATTAGAAATGTAAAAACAGATATGAGACAATGTATTAGTAGTGATTTCCAACTGTGGGAAAGTTTGGCTAAAATTGCAGGTCCAAATATTTGGAGAAAAAAGGGATTTTTGTTATATGTTCATAAAAATAAACAAACAATAAAAAACTTAAGTCTCTGCAGAGTTTATTTTTTCAATTTTAGTATACTGAAATATCCTACTTTAAATAAAAAATAAAAAGAAAAACGTTAGCTCACATAATAAAATAATATTCGTTTTGAAATTCTTAGGTTTAAATTAAGTTGGTTCGGTAAAACATACAAGTACTGAGTTTGAGACGGCTATAAAAATAAAACTAGCAGTCAGATCGGAGTAATTGTTTTTGATTTGATTGTACCATTTAGTCTAAAATTTCAAAATATCACTGCATATTGCATGAAGAGTATGTTGACAATTTGCCTTTTTTCCGCGAAATCCCCATTGTAATCGAATAAAATAAAACTCATCTTTTCTTTTGAACAAACCTGGTATGACGAAATTATTATTTGTTGTTGCTACGTAATGTAAACGATCTTATAATTTTTCACACCTTATTACTGCAACAGTGTTAAATGTGTCTATGCCCTCTTTAACACAGCTGTGCCTATTAATAATATTATAGTTTTTTATGCCTGATTTTTTTTTCCAAAAAGTTTTCTATTTCAAAAAAGCATGCATAAATATTTAAAGAGAAACCGTAAGGATAATGGAATCTGTTTGGTTTTTGGTATTATTAGTTTTAAGCAGCAATGCAAATGGAGAAAATAGATTAGAATATGCCACAAACACATCGGAGGCTCTAACAAAGCTAAAAAAAATGGGGATCTGCTCAAAATCGTGCGAAGAATAAGTTTGTTTTTGTTGTTTAACTTGTTTCCTTATTTTAAATAAAAATTAATTCAAAATATAAATATTTGTGCTTTTTTTATTATTTGGACCCTTTTGTGGAAAATAGTTTTTTGTTAAAAATTAATTTTTTTTTTAAAGAAAGAGTAACGCTGTCGTCACCTAAAGAGCTAATTGTGTACGATATTCATAAAAAGTGTGTTGCCATATATATAAACCCAAAACCATAATTTTTTTATAACTTAGAGCGTTTTTGTTTGTTTGTTACAGTTATGTAAAAAAAACTGTCACGAATGCTGCAAATTTTCTTTCAATAAGTTAAACTTAGCGGGAAGTTTCAGGGATAGCCTGCAATGGCAACCGATACCGAACAGAACATTGTGGAAAAAAATAATTTTACATATGCACATAATGATACATCCGCAAATATGTAAAAAAAAAATTTAATTTTTATTAAAAACTATTATTTTCTTCAATAATAAATATATCGTCTGAATCATTTGGATTTAAATCTGACCATAAAATTGTTGCTAGGTGTTATTATGATTTTTAGTATATTTCATTGGGCGAAATATTTAATTAGAAACTAGAAGGTAAAATATAATCATTGCAGCAAGCATTGCGCTGACGAAGTCGTATTTAATGTGGTGAATTAAATTCACGACGCTTAATGATAATTGAATTCCCATTTTGGCATACATATATAATTTATTTTTCCAGTTACCGTCTGATATTTTCTATTTTGGGAAAAAATTTTTATATTGTACAATCGTAAATATCAGGGTTACCAAGTTCTGCTCGGTGCATTTAAACGTTTTTACTTTTATCAGAAGAGCACATTTTACACACAGAAAAATATTCCAATGCAAAATTTATCTAATCTCGCCAAGTTTTGTATAGATATTTTTACGGTAAACCAGCTGCATCAAATTTGGATAGTATTATTTTTATATCAACAGTCCCTTTTCCAAAAAATAAAAGAGGTATTTTTCAAAATGCAATCAGAAAATATTACGGAGAAAAACTTTGTTCTATGTGCAATACTTTTGGATATATACGGTAGCAAAGTGATATACCAAAATTAATTATTTTACGTTTTATCCACTAAAAGTACATATATAGAAAGAGAACCAAAGACACGTCCGCTTTTTTTTAGCAACATTTATATGGCTTCGTAATTTTTAATCTATCTGACTTAGTTTCTGAGACATTAGGTTATCGATATTGCCCATTTTTATCCTATTTACTCCCTCACTTTGCGATCACTTTGCCTCTCCCCCCAATTTAAAAAAAAAATTTTGTGAAATTTTCCATATTGAAAAAGAATTTTGGAAATTGGTCCACAAATGACGAAGTTAGTTGATACTCACCTTGTAAGTCAGGCACTTAGCCGCCAGCCCAACAAAGTTCGAAAAAAAATTTTGGTGGACCTTTACTATATTTAAAAAGAATTTTGAATTTGTCCACAAATGTCAAAATTATTTGATAATTTTTTTGGGCACTTTGCCTTGCACTTGCACGTGCCTCTGATGTCAAGGAGACGTATTAAATTTTAAAGCTTCGTTTTAGTAGCCATTTTTTAGTAATTATTGTACTTCGCCGGTGCTACACAATACCGACGTAGGAGGACGTTCTGATGTGCCTTTGGATTGGTTACAGCTGAAAACGGTACTGTTCAGTGACTATGCCTTCTCCACTTAAACCTTACGACAACAACTGACACAAAGACACACTAATACACATTTTACGGGTAATAAGATATTGCAACCGTGCCCGCTGTCAGAGTACCTCAACTAGACCTACCCTCCTGAGGAACGTCAGGATTGCCTACGGTTCCAGCTTTGACAGTTCCCAATTCTTTAATAAGTGTGCAGTCAATTGGTCATATCTCGTATGGCATAAACCCTCACAGTCTCCCATAATATGATAAGGGGTCTCCTCCTCAAATTCACGAAACTTGCACTGACCATCGGTCCCAATGGTGTTTTCTCAAGCTACTATGGCCCGTAAAGTCTGTATATTAAGTTTACTCAAAAACATAAGAGCTTTGAAACGATTCCAGTTCTACGTCCGAATCATCAGCTTCAACTGTGTTATTCCGGCGAGATCGAGACGGAGGTATTCATCCGTTAATTTTCCTAGATCCTGGGTCTGCTTGTCCATGATTTTAGTGTCAAAGTTTTTTCATATGACAATATCGTTTATCTCATTACAATTCCAAAAAAATATATATATATAAAACTTTGGGGATATACTACAAAATTTTAATTATTTTATAAATCCGATTAATCGATCACATAGTATAGTATTTACACATGAAAATATAATTAATGTAATTTACTAACAAAAGTCTGCTGACAGCAAAATTTGATTTAACTATTTACACCTTTAAAAAAGTATAAAAAGAAGGTTGGTAACAACTGAAAAACAATGAAAGATTTAACCAAAGCACGTAAATACATACTAACCCATACAGCGGCAAATGCGTTTATGAGGCGAAGTTCAGTAAACTCGAACTGTCATTAATGTTATCTTTTTCGAGCACCATTGGGAAATTTGAGTTGGTGTATGTGCATAAAGTAAAGCTAGGGTGAGTGAAATTGTTACCTGGATGGATGAATAGGTGAATGAATTGTAAATACAAAAAGAAGAAAAAACAGTACACCAACAGGTTTTTTATCTCTATTCAGTTCATATAAAAAATTATTTTTCTGCAGTTATAGGGCTTCTGGGTTTATTACAGCTTTTATAAACCAATGTAAGTTATGTGTTTATCTGCAAATTTCATAGGCTCTTTAATACTCGTGTCTAATTTGCTTTATAATAATACACTGCTCATCAGAACCGTTTGAAGTATTACCGTAACTTTACACAAATTTAAAAGATAGTTGTGAGAAAAAAATTTTACTATACACAACTTTTGCACAAGTTCCAGCACAATGCATCGCATGTGTAGGGGTCATCCCCTGAGTGCTGGTACAAGATAAAAAAAAGACCAGTCCTATTATAAAATTTGTAGAATTGCAATCAATCGGATAAGTTTATCGAAAATCATGCGCTGACAACCTAAAAAGTGTAGATTTGACATTTGTTGTTTATCTTGGGCCATTGCCATTGGACCTGCATATGCAATGCATTGCAATGGAACTAGATACAGAGAGACGGATAGCATCTCAGTTGTTATGTTATTTTAAGCTAAAAGCGAGCAATTTTGTGTATTATTTTACTTCGCCGACATTTTTCATACCGTTACTATGTCCGCATATGTAGACACTAATCCTCATCAGAAAAAATCTTGGGACGGCAACAGCAACCTTAAGCAAAAATATTTGCATTGCACTGGAGCTAGATAGAGAGATACGAAGAAAGAGCTTAATTCTTGCACAACTCTCTAGTTGCGTGTTAATTATAAAGCTTCGTTTTCAGTAGCCATTTTTAGTAATTATTTTACTTCGCCAGTGCTACACAATACCGACGAAGGAGGCCGTTCTGATGTGCATATGGATTGGAGACAGCTGAAGCCGCAACTGTTCAGTCACCAGCGACTATGCATTCGCCACTGAAACCTTCCGACAACAACTGACAGAAATGCACATCAGAAGAAATGCGAGATGTTTTTATGAGTCTGGAAGTGAGGTTGAACACAGGAAACTTTTGGTTTTCTAGTCAACGTGCAGACTACTTCAGCCATCGCCATCCGTACTACTGCGATTTTGAAAAATCCTAATTTTATTCAGTACTTTAGTAATAATATGACATTAAAGTTATTACTCACACCATTAAACAAAACATTAATAATATAATATTTCTTAAAAAAATTATTTTAAGAAAAGTGAAGCGCACTAATTTAATCTACTACTAATAATAAGTTTTAATTTTTTTTTTTTTTTTATCTTGAACCAGAGCTCAGGGGCTATCCCCTACATATGCAATGCACCCCGGCTGGGAATCGAACCTGGGTCTTTCTGGTTGCAGAGCCAACACGCTGACTACTCGCCATCAGCACCCCCATTTTTTACAACGCCGAAAGTATCAGTGATAGCATTGATGTGCTTGATTGATAAATTTTAAAATTACGACTATGACCATATTTACACCTTGCAATAAACGACGCAAGTTTTGCATTCAATATTTTGTTTGATAGTGTGCGGTGTAGATAAGAAATCAAGGTAAAAAGTCGTCGAGCGACGCCTGCCGAAGTAATTTTTGAACTTTTTTTTGTTTTTGTTTTGCTCTATTTTCGTTTTTAAACGTGTTGTCATTTTTTTACTCAAGAAAAAACGTTTAATTCTTAGGAAAACTTTTGTATGGAAATTTTTTTAATTACAATTAAATACGAATTGACTTAAATCTACCATAAGGTACGGACCGCTGGCCCGATCTTCCTGAAATTTTCACACCATATAATTGGGACTCCTGAATGAATTATAGGCCACTTTTTTCTAATCACGCCCATTTTACGCCTACTTTTTTAATTATGTTACTCTCTCCACATGGTTTTTGTAATAAACTCAACACTTGTCGTTTTCTTAAATTAAATTGGTTTATTAAAATTAACTGTTTCAATACAGAGGTTTGTTCACTTGTGTACCTGTTTGATGAGTGACAAATCTTATTACTTAAATTCTTATGAACAACTTAACTTATGTACAATTACAGTTGTCGCAAAACCAGTATTGATAATAAATATATAATTATACTTTTGTATATATATATTTATTACTTAAATAAATAGCGGTATTATCAAATATATAAAATGTAACCAACAAATATAACTGCAAGTAGCACTGTAACTTCACAAGTGAATTTATTATTAACTAAAGCAAGTACTTAAAAAGAATGTAATCATTTGTAATTAACTAAATCAATATGTACATATTTCACAGTTTTAAATAGATTTTATAATATAAACGAGCTTAACTTCGCCATTTGTGGACCAATCGCGATGAAATTTGGTGCACTTAGTCTGTGCAACTCCGGGAAAGTTATAGGATATTACTTTTTTTAAAACTAGGACCAGAAGGGCGATAGGGGAGAATTTCTTCCCCTTCGAAACGTTCAAACCGATTTTAATTAAATTTAGAACATAGATAGATTTGCATCTAAAAATTCACATAGTTAATGTATGTTTTCAAAACTAGGACCAGGAAACAATTCTTTACACCATTAATTTGAAAAAGTGCTAGGTCAGTAATATCCTCGATAATATTTAAAAAAGCAATTGAGTGCAAGTGCTCGGAAACTCGGTTTTGTTGACCCAGAAAAGCTCAAATATAAATTTTAGCAGGATAATGACCCGAAGCATAAGGCATATATTTGTAGATCCTGGTTGTTATATAATTGTATAAAAGTGATCGATAGCCCAGCACAAAGCCCAGACTTAAACCCTATAGAAAATTCATGGGTCCACCCAAAGAAAAAAAGTGGGAAAAAGGTCACCAAAAAACAAATAACATTTATTAGAGAAGAATGGGAAAAAATACCTGAAAATTATGATATACCAAAGCTTATCCATTCAATGTCTAGACGCTTAGAAGTTGTAATTAAAGCTAAAGGAGGGCACACCAAGTATTAGCACCCTGAAATCTTTTTTTTTTACCATTTAGAATAAATTTAATTAAATTTAACACAATTTTGAAAACATTTATTTTACAGCGTAGAAACTGGAAGTATTTTTTAAGTTACGATTATTATTTTGTTATTTAAATTAATTTTGTTTTTTTTTTGTGCAAAGTGTTTATAAACATCTTCAATTGAATACATGAAGAAAAAAATTTAATAAAAGTTATATAATTTACTTGCAAATAAGAGTTTCTCTTAAACTTTTTAATTTTTCTAAGTTTTAAAAAGATTTTTGTTACAAACAAAATTCAATTTGAAAAATGTTCAATTGTATTTGAATTAAGTTCTTCTTAATTTAAAAAAAAGTTTGATTTACTTTGGAAAAAGTTTCGTTTATTTTGAATAAAGTTTCGGTTATTTTGAAAAAGGGTTCCTTTATTTTGAAAAAAGGTTCGTTTATTTTGAAAAAGGGTTCGTTTAATTTGAAAAAGGGTTCGTTTTATTTGAAAAAGGTTTCGTTTAATTTTAAAAAGGTTTAATTTAAATTGAAAATGCTATATATCTATTGCATTATATATGTATATATAAATATGTACATACTCTATATCTTGATTTTTCAGATGGTCGTTGTACTGGTATTTTTTACCTACTACACAGCATTTTAGCACCATTAATAAAAACGTTTAATGTTGTCAACGGAAAGAAAGTATGCACCAGATTTTCAAGAAAGACTCCCAAGAAAGTTTTATAATTGATAGACATACAGTTGCAAGAGTGAAAATTCAGCCTTTAATATTAATTTCAGGTTCAATCTTAGAACCAAAAGAAATTGTAGTTTTTTATGAAGGCATTAAGTACCGTATGCATTCTGCGCTTAATGCTATAAGCACATGTTTTAAAATATTTTTTGTGTTCAATTAGAAATATTCAAAAGAATCTTTGTTAGTTTGGTCCTTCATTCAGAAGTACTTTTTCAATATTTCTACAAATACTGATTATAATAGTTTCCAGGTTAATTCGTTAATTCTAGACTTGAAATAGATATTTCTCAACCCACAAACAATTTTATATTATATTTACATATATATATTATTTTCTTTTTATATTTATATACATTTGCTTTTAATAATGTACTTAAAAAAAATTTTTAATATATTTCTTTGATTATTTTTTTTTTTTTTTCTCAATTTTTATTGTTACAGTAACATTTACATTTTTACAATAATTTAATTTTAATTTTAAGAGATCAATTCTTAATCAAATTTTACTACTTAATCATTTACAGCAATGTTTTTAATAAGTATGTTTTTATTTTATCATTTATACATTTATTTAGGGAAAAAGGGATATCAAAAACCCTATAAGTAGAGCAGTAATGTCAGAGGGTAAAAACAAGGGATAAACGTTATCAAACTAATGCATTGATGTGTAGATAGCTAGAGTATCTACAACGATTTTTAAAGTTTTGAGACAATATATTAAGTTTAACTAATTTTATGTTAGACATAGAGTGCAAAGTTTGTGTGGAAAAATGTATTGGCAAATTATATATCATTTTGAGTAGTTTATTTTGACATATTTGTAGTTTTTTAAGATGACACTCAGAGGTGACATACCAAGCAGGCGCCGCGTAAAACATTATAGAATGGAATATAGATTTTAAGATAAGAAGTTTGTTGTGTGTATTTAGTTCAGACTTTCTGTTTATTAACGGGTACATTATTTTAATTGTTGTATTAATTTTGTGTACAATATATTTAATATGTTCATTAAATAATAGTTTTTTATCCAGCATTATACCAAGATATTTAACCTTGTCATCCCATGGAACAGAGTCGGTACCAACAATAATGTTGGTTTGTGGTAGAAATAAACTTTTTCTTCTTCTTGTAAAGAAGATAGACTGAGTTTTTGAGGGGTTTATCTTTATTTTCCATTTCTTAAAATAATCGGTAACTATTTTAGTTGATTCCTCCAAAGTGTGTACGATATCTTCCGGTAATATTTCTGAACTAAGTATAGCTGTGTCATCTGCAAAAATAGATGAATTACATCCATGTAAAGCTGGAAAACCATGCGTAAAAAGATTGTATAAAAAATTGGAGATAGACATGATCCTTGTGGACATCCAGCAGGAATATCATAGTTCTGTGAACAAATATTTCCAGTATGAACTTTAAATGTTCTGTTTGATAAAAAACTTCTTATTATTTTGACAAGCGCAGGATCCAGTCCAATTGTATATAGTTTATGAATTAGGGCATCATGCCAAACAGAATCAAAGGCCGCTTTTATATCTATTAGGACCATTCCTGTCGACTTACCTTCATTGAAGGAGTTCTTGACAATATTTCTTATTCTAACAAGAGGCTGAATTGTGTTGTGTTCCGAACGGAATCCAAACTGTTGTGGCGGTAAAATGTTGGTTTCTTCCGTGAAACAAACTAGTTTTTCTTTAATAATTGTTTCTAGTATTTTAGACATTGTGTTTAGTAAGCTTATTGGACGATAGCAGTTAGGATTGCTGCTGTCTTTTCCAGGTTTGGGTAATGCAATGGTTTTTGATTCTTTCCAAATTAATGGGAAGTAACAAAACTGTAAGCATAAGTTGTAAATACGACACAGAACTTTTAAAGCTTTCGCTGGAATTGTCTTCAAACTAAAATTTGAGATGCCATCAATTCCTGGCGCTTTTTTGTTTTTTAAATTTTTAATAATATTATATATATATATGTATATATATATATATATGCTAACCGTTATATGACTTAAGTTCTGATCATTTTCAATCGTACTTAAGGTACTGCTTACTACAGTCTCTGTACCCAAGTCACTTAAGTTTGAAGAAATATTATGACTCGAAAAGAAATTTTGAGCCAGTATTTCAGCTTTCTCATTATTCGTTACATACAAACTATTATTTTGCTTTAGCGTAGGTATACAATTTGCTTTTTTCTTAAGAGCTTTAGATATCCTCCAAAACTTTGTAGAACCTATGGGTAGATTAGATAGAACGTTGTTCCACTGCTGATTTTTAAATTCTAGAATTTGACTTTTTAGAATTTGACATTGTTTAAGACGTTCATTTGTGCTTTAAAAAGTGGGTTTTTTAATCTTATCCACTTCCCACGAGCACAGTTTCTTAATTTAATAATTTTTAGAATCGATTCTGGTAATCTTTTCACGTAAATATTTGGTATTGAAATTTTTGGTACACCAGCATCTATAGCATCTTTCAAAACATTCGTAAATTGTTCAATTAGGCAGTCAATATCATTTTCAGAACTAATATCCATTTGCGAAAGCGAATCAACATTATTATTTACATGGTTTGCAAATATATTCCAGTTTGCGTTTTTGAAATTATATTTTTCAGACACTAAGCGATTACAAGAAAAGTCTATAGAAATGTGTACTGGCATGTGATCAGAGTTCAAACTGTGGAAAATTTGTGCTGAAGATACTTTTTCAGGAATATTTGTTAGGAAAAAATCAAGAACTGAGGCCTGAGATGTACTACTTGTGGGAACTAAAGTTGGATCAAGGGGGAAAACCACGCTAAAAGTATTAGTTGTTATTAAATCGTGCATTATTGATCCCCAACAGTTAAGTCTCAAACAACCCCAGCTATGATGTCGGCTATTAAAGTCCCCGCCAATTATAAAATTACCCTTTATCCTTGAAAACATTTTTAAATCAGCTTTAAATAGGTTTTTCTTAATATCGTTAGGACCTGCGGTCCCTCCAGGAAAGTAGCAGCTGTAGATCTTTATGGAGTAATTATCGGAAGTATATAATTTGAGTCCAATGTTTTCTATTAATTTTGTTTGCAGTGAGTAAATTGGATCGTGCTTTAAATTTTTTCTGATTGCAATTGCAACACCACCTCCCCTTCTTGAGTTGGATCTATCCTCTCGGTAACAATAATAATTTGGATGTTTCATAATTATTTTATCATTCAGCCATGTTTCACACATTAATGCAACATCTATATTTTCTCTGATAAGATAATCAAAAAACTCGTTAAATTTGTTACGAATACCTCTAGCGTTCCAAGTAATTATTTTTATGTTGTTATCCATTTTTACGACAAGAATTTAATTGCTAATGAAGTTATAACATCAAACTGCTCTAATTTATTTTTACAATTTTTTAAATTATTTATCAGTTCAAATGTTAAAGATTTTAGTTGTTCTATAGAAAACAAATCATTATTATTATTATTATTAATATTATTAATATTATTATTATTATTATTGGTGGTCAGGTGTGGACCCATAGGGTAAAGTCGGAGGGCGATCCTTATGGACAACCACACAAGAAGACTTACTGCCTCCACGTGGCGGCCACCGTAAACATGCTCGAGTGTCGGTCTCTCTAGGAAATCTCGTTCATCCCCCATACTTTGGATTGTCATAAGTATTGTGGGACGCGTTTTTTCCCTCGGGACCAATACTGGGTCATGGCTAAGGTAAGCAACGATATGGGGGGCTGGATCACAGTGTAATGCGACCCGTGCCTAGGATCAGCCTGGCTAGAGGCCCCTTTCAAAAATAGTCTAGTCGCGAACGGAGCTTCACCGATACCTGGCCACCTCGGTGAATGATTTATGGCCTTACCAGGTTATCGGGGGCTATGACCTGGTCGACCTATTTTCCCCTACACTCGTGGGATTTTAATGGCAGACACAAAAAATTATGGAACAATTGATGACGATTTGGATTTAGATTTAGGTACGATCACTGGAAAGGACACGGATGATGCAACAAGTGGGACGATAATCGGCATGAGCGGACATGATGGAGGTGAAAACGTCTTTCAAAGGAGGAGTAAAATCCTGCGCTCACCGATCGCAACCCCACGCCATGATACTGAAGGTCGGAGATTACTTACCCAGGAACCGACGCCGAATAGTAAAGCCTTGAATCGGGCACCCCCTGGTGGAAACAGGAAGGAAGGGAGGGGCATTACAGGGGATAGGAAGATCGCTCGCGTTTTGAAGAACACCGAGACGGATATCACACCCACTACACCTCTGCAACGTAACTCGGAAGAACAAATGGAGATCCAACATGGCTCTCCCAGCCAGGAATTCATCGTTAGGATGAGAACGGAAGAGGCAACAGCCATCTCGAGTATAAAGACTTCCCTGATCAAGATGAAAGCCGCTATGTTGAGACAACGAAACATCAGCATGGACGTACGTGAGGGAATCCAACAGATTGAGGAGCTTGTTTGCATTGCTGAGACTTGCAGAGGAAACTGGCTCAGAACCGAGGCTGAAAGTAAATCGACGCAGACAAAAAATGCCGTGGAACATTTGGAAGTTACCGCGGAGACACCTAGGATGGGTAACGCGAAGAGGACTGCTAGCAGCCCTGCTGAGGCACAGAGCACAACGAAGAAACCATGCGATGAAGGACACGTTGAATGGAGGACGGTGCAATATAGGAGGAGACCCGCACAAAAGGAGACCAAGATAGGAAATGGGGTGAGGTCAACTCAAAGGACACAACAACCTGGAACCAAGGACGAAAAGGCAAAAGGAATTGCAAACAGACCTCCAAGGAAAAAGACGGAGGCTATTCTAGCAAAACCCTGTGAAGGATACAGTTACGCGGATGTTCTGAAGACATTGAGGGAGCGTACTGGAAAGGAGGACAGCGGTAAAGTGAAGACAATCCGCAAGACAAAAACGGGTTCCCTTCTACTGGAGCTTCAGAAAGGGGAACAAATAGACCCTGGACTACTCTCTAACATTAGGGAGACACTTGGAAAGTCCGCGGAGATAAAAGGCGTAACACCGAAGATCATATTGGAGATCCGAGATCTCGACTCCTACACGACATCTGGAGAGGTTGAGGCATCCATTCGAAGCACGATTGAGGACCACGGCGAATCTATGGCCATAAGGATTACGAAACCCAACAGCAGGGAGCTCGTACGTGCTTTTGTAACTGTATCTCAGGGAATCGCCGGGGAACTTCTTAAATGCGGTTATATTAAGGTCGGCTGGTGTCGTGCACGACTAAGAATATACGAGGATGTCAAGAGATGCTACAAATGTTTCGGTACAGGACATGAACAGTGGAGCTGCAAGGGCCCGGATAGAAAAGGACAGGGCATATGCATACGATGTGGTGAAAAGGGTCATACTATGAAGACATGTGGGAATGATCCCAAATGTTGTCTCTGTGATGAGGCTGGACATAAACAGATAGGCCACCTAGCAGGCTCCAGGAAGTGCTACATGGCAAATACGCAACGGAAATGAAAATACTGCAAGCCAATATGCATAGAAGCAGAACAGCCGATGCACTTTTAGATCAGCTGCTTTTGGAGAGAAACGCTGACATAGTAGTTATCAGCGAACAGTACGGAACACCGAGGGGTGGCACTTGGATTGAAGATACCAGCAAAACAGCGGCCATATGGATACCGGCGGGAAATAATTTAACTGTTGAGGATAAAGGCGCTGGTGACGGATTTGTCTGGTGTAAATTTAGGGAGCTAACACTCTTCAGCTGCTACTTAACACCTAACGAGGAGCAAGAAGCCTTCCGGACCAAGCTGCACAACATAGAGGATAAGGGTATGGAATTAGGGGGACCCCTATTAATTGGAGGTGACTTCAACTCCCGCGCATGTGAATGGGGCTCGCGGACAACGAACTCCCGAGGCAGGATGGTATTGGATATGATGGCCAGAATGGACTTGCTCATCATGAACAGGGGACATGTCGCTACTTTCAGAAGACCAGGATGTGAAGGAACTATCCCGGATATCACATTGGCCTCGGAGGTAATCGCAGCCAGGATATCAAACTGGACTGTCTTGGAGGATTATACGGCAAGCGACCACCAATATATTATGTACAGCGTGGAAAACCGTAGCAGATATGTCCAGTCTAACAGAACGACACCCACGCGAAAGTGGAATGTAAGAAGACTCAATACGGATGCACTTCTGAGCGGACTGTCACGGGATCGCGTCACAGAGAGGCGCGTAACAAGCGCCGAAAATGTGGTACATGACACCATGGGACTCATTAAGACGGCGTGCAGCGAGGCAATGCCTGCTCTCGGTGGGAGACACGGAAAAGGGGCTGTATATTGGTGGACTGAAGAAATCTCTAACCTGAGGCGGGCGTGCCTCAGATGTAGAAGAAGATACACGAGGGCCAGAAGAAGACACGCTGCAACATCGGAAGCTGAAGAATTTAGGAATGCTAAGAAGGACCTGAAAGTCGCTATACTCACGAGCAAGAAACGGAAATGGGAGGAATTGAGATCGGACCTCGTTGGATGTTAAGAATGCTTTTAATAGCGTCAAATGGACCAACATGATTAGGGCTCTGGAGGAACGCTTTAGAGCACCACCTTACATGATGATGATGGTGAGGAGTTACCTTAAGGATCGGGTGCTTATATACGAAAGAGCTGGGAGGATCTGTGAAAAACAGATAACGGCAGGAGCGGCGCAGGGATCGATCTTAGGGCCTGAACTTTGGAACATAACCTACGATGGGATTCTCCGCACGGAAATGCCGGACGACACCTATATGGTGGCGTACGCAGATGACATTGCATGCGTCATTATGGCTCGCAACATGGATGGAGCACAGAGCAAACTAACTCAAGTCATGCTTAGGACAAAGGCATGGCTGGATTCACAGGGTCTCAGTCTGGCAACGGAAAAGACGGAATTGCTCATAATTACGAGGAAGCACATTCCTATCGAGCAGGATATGCGGGTCTTATCTGAGACAATCAGGACGAGTAAATGCGTGCGATATCTTGGACTATGGTTAGATCCCAGACTAACGTTCAGGGACCAGCTCCAACATGCCGCGACAAAAGCCGCCCAGGCGACTGCTTCTCTTAGCAGACTCATGTCTAATATTGGAGGACCACGCTGCAGTAAAAGGAAGCTGATAATGACAACGACCCAGGCGATCTTATTGTTTGGATGTGAAATCTGGGCCGATGCACTACACGCACACTACCGGAGGAGGATGATTGCAGCTGTACAACGTACCGCAGCCCTTAGAGTAGCCTCAGCGTACCGTACGGTATCGGAACCAGCAGTCCTAGCCATAGGAGCGATAATGCCAATTGATCTACTAGTTGAGGAACGCAAAGAACTTTGGAACGAGCGTAGACATACCGGGAGAATAAGTGGAGAGACAAGGAGATCGGCACGAATGCGGATAATGCAGAGGTGGCAGTCCAGATGGAATACGGAAACACGGGGTAGATGGACGGCCAGGCTGATAACCGATTTGGACAAGTGGGTGAATAGAGGACATGGCGAGATAAATTATTACCTCACACAGATGTTGTCAGGACATGGCTACTTTCTGAAATATCTCCATCAGATGGGTAAGTCGGACACATCTCTCTGCATCTATGGCGACAACTGCATAGACGATGTATGGCACACTTTTTTCCAATGTAGGAGATGGAGTGCGGAACGGGATGTCGTGGAAAACCACGTGGGTGAAATTACTCCGGAGAATATCATAGCGACCATGACGCAGAACGAGAACAATTGGGTTCTTATAGGAAGATATGTAGAGAGTGTGTTGAGAGACAAAAAACGGGACCTAGACGTAGGCACAACGATGGTGGTTTCATAAGCCAGGAGGAGTCCCACCCCGAAGCAATGCGAGAGCGGTACCGGGGTGGTGGATTGGCTCAGGGATAATGGGGGGGGTTTTTTAGTGGGTGCAAACCTCACATACCAGGGCTGTGACGACAGAATCTGAGATGCGTAAGGCATTTTTCCTCCCTACCCGGAAAAAAAAAAAAAAAAAAAATTATTATTATTATTATTACTATTATTTTTATTATTATTATTATTAAGAGAAGAAGATACAACATTGGCCCAGCTTCTGTTACCATAATTTTGTTGAGTAAAATTAACATTTTGTTGAGCATTACCATTTGGCAGTCCATTGTGGGAAGCCTGTTGATTATTTCTGCCTTGTCTACTTGCAAAACGTTGCCTCAATCCGATATAAGCTGATCTGCTTGGGCAGGTGTTATCAGTTGCTTTATGATCCCCGTGACAGTTTGCGCATTTGACTACGTCAGTCTTACACTCCGTTGTTTTGTGAGGACCAGCACATTTAGAGCAAAACGTAGTTATATTGCAATTGTCCGAAGCATGGCCAAACATCTGGCAGTTATAACATTGAGTAAGCTTATGTGAATTCCTAGATTGATAGCTCCATTTAACTCTAACATAATTTATACTTTTGTATTTCTCGCGCAGTTCTTTAAGCGTTGTAACACCTTTTTTAAAGTAAACTATGTAAAGTATTATTTCTTTATTTTTTTCAGTTTTTCTATAAACTAGCTTAACATCAGTGCACTGCAGCCCAAGTTTCGAAAGAATGGCTTTTAGTTGGATTGCGTCGGTTTTGTCCAAACCCGACAGAACAGCATTGTATGGCCTATTATTTTTTGGTGTATATGAAAAATACTCAACTTTGTTCTCTTTGAGATAATTAATTGCACAATCATATCGAAGCTTTACAGAAGAGTTTGTGACCGATAGACATTTTTCTGATTGAGTAACTCGAAATCGATAGATTTTTACACATTAGTTGTATTTTTTCCATATCACATTTCACTAAGGTAATAGGTGGTATATTAATTTTAATTTCTTTTGTAGGTAAATCATCCACATTATCATTATCTGCTTTATCCATTAAAGTTTGTAATGGAAAAAATAATTTGAGTTAACAGTTGTTTTAGAATTTTTAGATGTGGAAGCAATTCCATCATTCGCTCTTTTTCTCTTACTCGAACTCATGTTCGAATAAGAGAGCGTTTTACATTCGCTCACTTGTTCACAGAAGTCTCTCCAATAATTGACAAAACAAAATCAGGAAAAAATTTAAATCATATAATGCAAATTGCATTAATTTGTTATTGTTAATTTGGAAAAAAAAAAATTAACTGTATAATAATAATA
This sequence comes from Dexiosoma caninum, assembly GCA_963924685.1. NCBI lineage: Eukaryota > Metazoa > Arthropoda > Insecta > Diptera > Tachinidae > Dexiosoma > Dexiosoma caninum. Next base: position 13,245,081 of record OZ004730.1, on the reverse strand, counting down.
TGTTTTAAATAGAATTTATGCGCGATCTTGTCTGTTGTCTTTCAATAGCCAAAAGAGACTGATTATATTTTGGACAATACCTTGCTCGAAATAAATTTTCTATTTCTAGTCCAATTCTTGAGTTATGCTTATAATGAAGGCAAAGAGTTGTATAAAGGTGCATGTATGTATGTAGAGTATACAAATTATAATTTATAAAACTGCATAATATTTTTCTTAAAATAAATGTTTCTTTTTGTTTTAAACTTTAAACATTAGTGTTGGATTATTTCCTTATAAACTTAGTATTTAATACTTCTTTATTTAGTTTTTATTCATATTCAACATTTTTATTTTATTTGTTAACTTCAATTAACTTATTTTGACATTTTATTATCACTCTCCGCTACATATTTTATTTTATTTAATTCCTAAAATGCGAAAGGTATCAATTTGAATATATGTACATACATTTATTATTTATCATAATATTATATAATTTAGATAAAATAAGACGTTATACGTAAATATGTATATAGTTTTATTTAGAAATTATATAAAATTAAGAAGATTAATAAAAGTAAATATTCGAAAATATTCCAACTGGGTTTAGGAATTTAAGTAGTAAAATTGAATAATAATTATGCAATATGAATAAAAATTAACTAAAAGTATTTGTTAATTTGAACAAAAATTAGGATAGCCATGGATACCTGGATAGCCTGGAGCACTGGTCCAAGATAAAAAAAATGGTTTAAAAAAGTACAAATGTAAAAGCGACAAGAGTTTGAAAGCAATTTTAAAAGAAAATAGAGAAAAAAACGCGGCAAGTTGCAAATACGGACTATAAAACATAACCAGCTGCAGCTTCCTTTAATTTTTGGATAAGTTGCACAAATTGATTTTATTTTCTATCTTGGACCAGCAGTCAGGGGATGACCCCTACACATGCGATGTATTGTGCTGGAAATGAGATTATGGTTAGGAGGATAGAGGAAGTAGTGTTTATGGACATTTGATTTGAATTCTCCTACGTGAAAGACCTCTGCAGGGATTTTGTTCCACTTAGGCGATGTTGCGTAGTGCGATTCGCTGCCAAATCGACCACAAATAATGGATGCAGCCTTAATGATGAACGTGTTGTTTTTTTTTTTTTTTTTTTTTGACTTGGACCGGCACTCAGGGGATGACCCCTACACATGCGATGCATTGTGCTGGAACTAGAAATTAGGTTATGGGAAGGAGGATAGAGGGAGTAGTGTTTATTGACATTTGATTTAAATCTTCCCAAGCTAAAAGTGACAGGAAACACCTCTGCGGGTAGTCTATTCCACATACGTGCCGTTCGGCCAAAAAACGAATTTTCCCTGTAGTGCGTAGTGCGAGTCGCCGTCAAATCGACCACAAATGGATGCGCTCTTAATGATGATCGCGTCGTGCGCGAATAACCGGGTTTCGGGAACAAGTTCCCTGATTTCATTAGAACACATCCCATTATAGTAACGATAGAACAACGTCGTCGTCGTCATTTGTGCACAGATTTTGATGACGATTTGAAGCTAATTACTTATATTTCTAGTTCTTCCCACATATATTTCTTCAAAATGTTCATTTGTTGTTTTATTAATCCGCACACCATGTTTTTAAATAATTCTTACGAAAACAACTGGAAGCGAAGTGTTGTAATTTTTTCACCTTTTTGTCAACTTCATCAACAGTGGGTTGTAATCGATAACACCACAAGTTATAATAGGATGTAAATTCAACTTTAATGTTTTTGGCATGTGGAGTTGTAATCGATAATGCCAAATTGAAAAATTTTAACTAAAGTAGAGTTGAGTTGTAAACCGTAATAAGGGGATAAATAAACCATCAACCACGGAAAATATTTGGAATACATATTTTTTTGTCCCAAATTTAATTTTAGACTTTAGAAATTTAAAAAAGTTATATTGTCTCACGTGATTGTGAGTAATTTTGGTTTCCACTCACATGATCGTGAATGAGTATGAGTAAAAAATAATCGTCAGTAAGCGTGCATGACTGGAATTCGTTCGTTATTCGCTTAAATTAAAAAACAATTGTGTTTTTTTTATTTATTTAAAACTCTGCGTTAAAGAACACTAAAAAAAAAATAATGCCAATACCACAATTTATTTGCGTCTCTTGATTCATCTTTTTTACGTGATTATTTAGCAAGCGTGAGTTCATTTTGAAGTAAGCGTCATGCATGATCGTGAGCGATTGTCACTCACGACCCCAACTATAACTTAAATGTATTTAAATTTTTCTCAAGAGTATGGTTGAAAGTCTACTGATAACTTGGCGAAATGCAGAATAGGCGAGCTAAACCAAACAAAAAAATATAACTAAATAATCGTAATTTATTATTTCTCCTACTTTTGTTCTTATATTTCGTAGTGAAAGTTTCAAGCCTATCCACTCTTTTGGAGATGACAGCAGCAGCATATTTTTAATGAAAGTAATAAGGCAATGATTACTTACTACTAAGTACAAACTTCTATAGACTGAGGGTGGCGATGGTACGATGGATGGTAGTCTGCACGTTGACTACAAATCCAAAAACAGACCTGTTTCAACCCCAGTTTCAGACTAAAATTTTAAAATAAAAAAAAACTTCTAGAATTTTTCTGATGTGCATTAGTGTGTCTTTGTGTGTCAGTTGTTGTCGGAAGGTTTCAGTGGCGAAGGTATAGTCACTGGTCACTGAACAATACCGGCTGCAGCTGATAGCAATCCACAATCGCATCAGAACGCCCTCCTTCATCGGTATTGTGTAGCACCGGCGAAATAAAATAATAATAATAATGGCTACTGAACCGAAGCTTCAGCACTGCTACGAGTATAAACAAAGAACGTGCAAAAGCAGAGCTGCAAAATAATTAATTAAGCTTCACCTCCGGTCGTTTCTCCTACTATCACTTTCCTATAGTTCCAGCACAATGTTTCGCATGTGTTGAAGTCATCTCCTGAATGCTGGTCTCAGATAAAAAAAAAAACGAATTAACGAAATTTTTGGGTACAATACTTGGAAAGTGTCATCGGATTGACTATGCATACTTATTTAACCATTAATGGATCTAAAATTAAAGCAATGCTTTTTCGTAAGGCTTCAGCAAACGAGAAAGAAATTAGCCCATGCGTTTTCAATGTCGCAGATTATTTATGGCTTTGAAGTTTTCTCTGGTTTAGTGGTGAAATGCTTAGGTAATGCAATTGTCTTTTTTGTCTGTAATATACGTCGTAGCGACCACATTTCAAAATTTGTTCATTTGTGTCTAGGCTGTAATTTTGATAAATAGATCTTATATCGAAATTTATTACATTTTATAAGGTACTAAAATAAATATGCAGCATTAGATGGTCTTGTTAGCGTGGAAATTGCCACTACCTTCAAAAAAGTAATGCCCTATAACGTTCCCGGAGTTGCACAATTGCCAATGTGTCTTTTAAACTTAAATACATCCAGGTTTTAAAGTTCATCAAAATCGGCTATGTAGTTTTCGAGAGGCCGGAATTTTCCCCCTATCGCCCTCCTGGTACTAGTTTTGAAAATGTACATTACGGATGAGCGTTTTTAGGTGCAGGTCTATCATTATTCTAAATTTCATTAAAATCGGTTTGAACGTTTCGGAAATGCAGAAATTTCCCCTATCACTCTTATGTTCCTAGTTTTAAAAAAAGTAATACTGTATAACCTTCATCGCGAAGGTGTAGCATAATTAAAAAAATGTGAGTTCGATCACAGGGAAGATGTGTAAACATCTAGTATTGAAATGTTTTTTTTTAGTAAATTTCTTATTAAAAGTGCAAAAAATCTTTTTAAATGTTATTAAAATTAAAGGTTTTTGTATTCATTTTATTTATTTGTTTTTATTTGCCTACGATAACATAATGTACGACAATTAGTGAAAATTAGTAGCTACTACTACTACTATTGCGCACTAGATGGTGTTAGTGTATTTCTATGCAGCTGTTAAGTTTCTCTATACTTCTTGTTGTCCGTATGATTACACTAATACACTCATACACAGCTCACACCGCGTTATTACAATCTTACTCAAAATTTGTGATTGTATTGTGAAAAAGATTTTTACCCCCTAGCGTATATATGTTTACACATCAAAAAGTAGGCGTAAAAGTGGGCATGATTAAAAAAAAGTCAAGAGTCCCAATTATATGGTGTGAAAATTTCAGGAAGATCGATCCAGCGGTTTGGGCTCCTATAAGGTACAAAAACACAAACAAACAAACACATATTCAACTTTATATATATAGATTCAATGGTGGCAAACCAATGGACTTATGCAATGTGTTTTCCTTCTCTCCTTGCAACCAACATTTTAAAACCCGTAGTATCTTCAGGTCAATTTTTTCCTTGTCTTTTCTTGTCAGTATTATCCGTAATTTGCGGATTTTCTATCAGAGTAACAATGTATTCAGATTTAAATTACTGAAATATTTTTCGAACGAAATTGAGTCTGGTTTTATTTTCACTTTATGCTTAAAAGGAAAATATTTGAAATATTATTTAAACTTTGTATAATTAATTCATATACTTGCTGAGGAGCAATTAAAATAACAATGGTGGTGCTAATACATCATGATCTTCAAATTGTTATTTTTATCTTTATTCTTACCAGTATAATAAATCTTGTTGCATCCTTGTACTTAACATGAAATTACTTTTAGAAGCATGTAACTTTAATGTAATAATGTAATGTACTCATAATTTTAATTAGGTATTAATTAATTCTGGTTAATATGTTTTTTTGCCTTTGAGGCTTTTTATTATAAAACTATTGAATAAATTAATAATTAAATAAATAATCTAATTTCTTCAAACGTAATTTTTTCGAATAGTTCTTCCTGATATGGAACATTTTTGAATGCTGAATAAGACAAACAGGTTCTTTGCAAAAGAAATTCCTTTAAACATGATGCGGGCATAGGCAATCATCACTAAAAAGGAAAAAAGAAATTCAACAACAACATCAACAAGAAATAATATCAACAAAGCAGATTTATAGTTGTATTCTTCGTTTATTAAGTTTGGTCAGCTTGTCACGCTTCGCCACCAATTCAAAAGGACGATTTAATTGGACGTGTCGACCGTGTATTATTACGTCCCTAATACAGTTTCTACGCTAGAATAACCACCCAATCAAACGTGCCAACAAATACATAATAGAATATGTATACATGTCAACATATGTACCCTGCAAACATATACATAGAAGCTGAAATTTTGAAAGACTTATCTAAAAAGTGACTTATTTAACATACCATTATGTGCTCGCAGAAAGTTTTCAAAAACATATGTAATAATAACTACACTTTAAAAATTTAAGTATTAGTGATAGAAGTTTTATTATTCCACAGGCACATCAGAACGTCCTCCTTCGTCGGTATTGTGTCGGCGAAGTACAATAATTACTAAAAACTGGTCGAAGATAAAAAATTTCATGGATGCCAATAATATTGAACAAATTTATGACGAATGAAGAGAATTGCGTCACTTCTAGGGTGGCGATGGCTTCAGATTTCAGGCTAAAATTATAAAAAAAAAACACATCTCGCATTTTTCTGGAGTGCTTTAGTGTGTCAGTTGTTGTCTATGGTCACTGAACAATACCGGCTTCAGCTGATAGCAATTTACAATCACATCAGAACGCCCTCCTTCGTCGGTATTGTGTAGCACCGCCGAAGTAAAATAATAATAAAAATGGCTACTAAGCCGAAGCTTCAACCCTGCTATAAACAAAGAACGTAAAAAGCACAGCTGTAAAATAATTTATTAAGCTTCACCTCCTGTCGTTTCTCTAACTAGCCCTTTCCTATAGTTCCAGCACACTGCATCGCATGTGTAGGGGTCATCTCCTCAGTGCTGGTCCCAGATAAAAAAAGAAGAAAAAAGAATACAATTTATTTATTTTTTTTTATAACATAAAAGTGTAATTTAATCAACTTTAGGTTTGGTTGCGGATCCTCCCCAAAGAAGAGAACGTCCCACTTAGACCAGAGCATAGACCCATTACAGGAGAGGAAAAAACTTTTTCTTTAATTTTATTTATTTTAGCACTTCTTCTTTAACATTATTGGACTAAATACTTTCACATATCATTGGAAAACAACAACTAGAAAGCAAATATCTGGAATTATTTCCTGCAAATTATGTATTTTTGTCTACTATATTGCTCTGTATCTAAAACTACATTTTCAAAAAAATGTAGACTTAGCTTCTTTACGACTGAAAGTAACGATGTGTTTAATGTTACTCCGAGTATGAAAAATTTACAAATGTAATGTATGTAAATAAATATTTTATTAAATATTTTTTTTTCCTCGATATGAAGATTTTTGAACACAAAATTTTGGCAACACTGTGTACATGTGAATGGACGAAGTTTTTTTGCCCCTGGTGGTGATTGATAACAAATGATTGTGCCTTATTGATAGCTAAACGGCAGAATCGATTTTGTTGAAATTTTCGCAGTAAATCTCTGTATATCTGGAAGCAACTATGAGCTATATATATTTAAAATATTCCAGCCACGCCCATAAAAAGGGACTATTTATTTTTGTATATCTTGAAGAAGGATGAAGTGTTTTTTGAATAAGTCCAAATGACTTTTTAGTTAAATCAAATAATCAGTAAAAAAATGGGCGGAATTAGACAAGTGGGCGTGGTACTTCCCATACAAATCAAATATTGATTTCATTATATCTTGAGAACATTTAAAGTAAAGTTACTATAATTGGTCTAAATAACTTAATGGTCAGTACGAATAATCAGTCAAAAAGTGGGCGGAATTGGCCAACTGGGCGTGGTACCTCCCATACAAATAATAATGAGATTTGTATATCTTGAGAAGGGTTAAAGCTACAGTTTCTCATTTCGGTTTGAATGATTTGATAATAAATTTTTTTCTTCAGGCACTTTCAATATAGCTACAGAGCTGAAATTTGGTATACGAGAGGGTAAATAATGGGAAAAATATGAAAACTGGCAATTTTTAATAGGAGGATATGCTGATACTTTTTTGCATGTGGCATTCCCATTTGATGTACGGGTGCGCACTCTTCATATAGCAAGAGAGTTGAAATTGGGTATATGGGGAGGCACTCGGAAGGTGGGGAGGGCAGGTAAAACATAGATAGGTCTGCATCTAGATGGAGACATAGACTATATATTTTATCAAAAATAAGACCACCGCGGTTGGTAGTGTTACTCCCGTGTCTCCGAAACTAACTAACCTATTTTAATAAAAGATACATGAGGCATATTTTTTTTAAATAAAACTATTATAACAGCTACAGCAACGCGTAGCGGGGTCAGCTAGTAATACCTAAACCAAATTCTAATTGTAGTCGCCTTTATTTTATACTAAATCGATTCATGCTGTACGTAGGTATTATCTACGTTGGTCATTTCTTACCGAACAGTTTCACTTTTTTTGATAAGATATCGTATATGATAGTTTTGCATTTCTTGTTTACACTTTTTAGTATAAATTTTGATAGAAAATGTTTGCAGGGTATGGATGTGTATTTTTATATATGTACATATGTATGTATGTATGTGCATATATCACTCCAACAATAATTGTTATTTCTTTTCATTCAACTCAACCTCATTATCAATTATATTTATTCTGTTTAGTAGATAAGTTTTTCTTAAATAAACTTTTGTCTAGAAAACAACACGAGAAAATTTCTACGAAAAAGAAAAATCCCAAAATAAATACTATTCATGTGTGTTTATGTACGTAGGCATGTGTGCAAGCATGTTTTTGTGGGAGGTCATCATTTAAGAATTTCCTCTTCATCCGACAATAGGAAAATCAATATTTATTTGCTCGTACACAATTACAATGCCAATAACAAATAAAACACACAATATTGTTATATTTTGTTAGGTATTCTGACCATTTAATAATCTTGGTTTGTGTTTGTGTAACGAAATGCGCTTTTACTATTATTTACTTGTCTCTTTTATATTATTTTTTCTTTAAGCATTAAATTTCCGTATTTAGAAATCTTCTACACCATTAACGGTGATTTGATTAATAAACACCAGGATAATTTCAAGTCAATAAAATTCCTACATGAACATGGTTTTACTGCCTTATTTGCAGAACATTGATTGGAAGAGGATATAACGTTAGTCCTTTAAAACTTGGCTGGATCTAAGACTGATAACATAAAAGCCGATGCAGTTCTACTATTTTGTTAGGGGAAGGTAGAGAAATATGGGTGATGAAATTTCGTATTACTTGAACCAATCTATAGATCTACGTACATATACATATGTATATGTTTCCATTTGCAGCCAAATAACTGATAAATAGTCTGCAGCCAAATAACTGGTCAGGCACAGTTTTCTAAAAGGTATGATCTTGACCAGAATAAGCGAATATGCATCTAATTTCACTTTCATCCATATATTTTTCACATCAAAAATGTCTATTCAATACACAGTTTCTACAGATTTATGATATACATCTACCATTATAATGTGTATCTCTACGCAATGACATACTATCCCTATTCATTAAGAATGAAAGAGAGCTTAGCATTGTATATATTAATTTACATAAAACACTCAGTGTGAGGAGTGGACAGTATGAGTTTTTCTACGTCTACAAAATGCCATATCGTACAGAAGTTGAAGGATTCTCTAGCAAGCTTGATCATATATCCAGTCCAAACAATTCGAAAACAAACATTTTCTTACAATCTCGAATGGTTTTATTATACAGGGTGGCGCAGAATAAGCTATATGATGTGAATTCTTTATAAGTTTTTATTATTATTGGGGAATTAATTATCAATCATTACACGATCGAACACAGCACATACTGCAGGTGCCTCAATGGTTTTGTTAAGGGACATATTCGCGCACGCATTATTTCGTGCACAAGCGATTTTAACTGGCCTCCACGTTCACCAGATTTAACAGCTCCTGAAAGTTTTCTTTGGGGATCGTTGGAAGAAAGAGTGTACGTTAACAAACCAAGAACCATACTCCACCTAAAAACCAACATTCGAAATTAAATCATGGCCATTACACCCGAAATTTTGTGAAAAGTTACGGAAAATATGCTAAAAAGAGCACGTATGTGCGAAGCAAAAAATTGACATTACTTACAGGATATCTTTTTTCAAAGCTAATTGCAAAAAAATCCCCAATAATATACTGTATTTAAAAAAAAATTATAATAATCGCATAAATAAAAAAGTTATAAACCATTTAAACCATATAGCTCATTCTGCACCACCCTGTACATATGATATAAAAGCAGATGGTATAATGAGGAAGTCGCAACTTTGTAAATATATTTTTGACTTTTGTTTTTTGCAAAAAAAAAGTTTTCTTTTTAAAAAAAATTTGAATTTAAAAAAAAAACAAAAAAAAATTCACTATGCAACGACAATTGTTTGGTTAAAAATACTTAATCCTAAAATAAACGATTTTGCTATTCCCTAACATATTTTAACCATTGTCGTTATCGTGAAGGGTTTTTTTTAACAACTATTTCATTAATTAACCCACAGGACTTTTTGAATATTTATTTTAACAAAAATCTAAAACACACACACACATCCATACATACCATTGAAAAGCATATGTTTGTTTCCAAAAATTTTGATTTTGTTTGTATAAATATATAAAAATAAAAATTTTGCAAAAATAATATAGAAATAAATAATATAAAATGATTAGCAATCTGTTTTTTTCGTTTTAAATACGAAGCATTGGTTTGTTTTTTACATATTCCTCTTTGTGCTTATCGTATATTTTCACCGAGATGCCACTTGATTTAAATTTTTAACTACTAACGTTAACACCGACTTACTGAATCGCACAATCGTTTCTGCAAACAGCTAAACAGTCTTTATATTTTAACAGATAACGAATCGTTAAAAGTTAATGAATCGCGCTACTGAAGATGTTAACCGATGGTTAACGAAATATCGACAAAAGAGAAAATATAAAGAAACCTTTAAGTTTAAAAGAGCATATAGAAATATCTATTACTTTTCATTTTTAGAATAAAGGAAAACGAACAATTACAGATTTATTCATAAAAATAGTATTTTGTTTTTCAAATAGATTTTAGTTAAAAAAACATTTTAAACCAAAAGAAATTTTTCAAAAAATTGTATGCATAATCAAAATTTTAACTAACTACCTTTTTTAGTTGTCACTTGAATCTTAGTTCTACAAAAGAATGATTATATATATGTATATGATTATTTATATGAATATTTGTTTTGCCTTTTAAAAAGCATTCGAATAATGAGTTTCAGTTTATTTGTTTTGATTGTTTATACAGCACTAATACATTTTTTTTTATCTGGGACCAGCACTCAGGAGATGACGCCTACACATGCGAAGCATTGTGCTGGAACTATAGGAAAGGGATAGTAGAAGAAACGACAGGAGGTGAAGCTTAATTAATTGTTTTACAGCTCTGCTTTCGCACGTTCTCTGTTTTTACACTCGTAGCAGTGCTGAAGCTTCGGTTTAGTAGCCATTTTTATTATTATTTTACTTCGCTGGTGCTACACAATACCGACGAAGGAGGGCGTTCTGATGTGATTGTATATTGCTATCAGCTGAAGCCGGTATTGTTCAGTGACCAGTGACTATGCCTTCGACACTGAAACCTTCCGACAACAACTGACACACAAAGACACACTAATGCACATCAGAAAAATGCGAGATGTTTTTTTTTATTATTTTAGTCTGAAACTGGTGTTGAACCCATTTCTGTTTTTGATTTTGTAGTCAACGTGCCATCTACCGTGCCATCTACCGTGCCATCTACTGTTTGCGCTGTTTTATTTTGCATATTTTTTATCCCACAAGCGTTGTTACCATATGAAAGGGAATTATTTACACACATCCATACATGCACAGAAGCATGCACATACACAAACCCAAAGCAAAATATCAACAATGCCATTTTAAAATTGGTTTAAACATGGGTGCAAGCAATTTCAAAATTTGCTTATTTATACGAGGTTTTAAAAAAGGTTTTTAGGCTAAAATTCCTTTATAAATACAATATTAGCGAAAATTGCTTTAAACAGATTTGAAATACTTTTTAAATTTAAATTTTATGTTATTATGTTATTATTTTAATCTCCAACAGCAGTTGAGTAGAACAAGTACATCCATATTTTCTATGCCACTACACTCATCATCAGTACACATGCAGTTGAATGTCAGAATTAGTGATATTTATTTGAACTGAAAACTTCAACACTGCTATAAACAAAGAACATGCAAAAAGCAGAGCTGCAAAATAAATAATTAAGCTTCAACTCCTGTCGTTTCCTATAGTTCCAGCACAATGCATCGCATGTGTAGGTGTCATTTCCTGAGTGCGGGTCCCAGATAAAACAAAAAAAGGAATATATGACATATAATAAAACGGAAAGAACAAAGCTGTGAGCATTTGTCAATATAATATGTGGATAACAACGCATTTCGGATAGAGCGGATTAAATAGATGATATTAATGACTTTCCAAAGACCACTCTGTTGACACAAAGAGTACTGATGACTACTGTAGTAAATTTTAATTAAATAAATGACACTTCAGATATTTAACTGCTGACAGCCATGTCAGACCTCCAGTTTTAAAGGAACTAAATGGAAAAACCGACGCAATATTTGCTTATTTGCCAACTTATACACTGAGAAAAAAGTGTGCTTTAAAATGAAATGTGAACACTTTCAAATTTTATTTAAAGAGCCTCAGTCTATAGGTTCTTATGGAGGCACAAAAAAATATTTTGTAAAAGTGCTAATTTTAAGTTTTTAAAGTAGTTACTCTTAATTTAAAAGTTAAAATTTTTGTTTTTAATGTAAAATTATTAAATTTAAAAATGTTGACTTTATTTTATAATGACAAACTTAATATTTTAAAGTAAAATATATTATTTTATAATTATATTTATTTTTGAGCGATGGTCTTTTTTATGAAAAGTTTTTTAATTATATTTATTTTTGAGCGATGGTCTTTTTTATGAAAAGTTTTTCAATTATTATTTATTTCTCAATATTTCGCTACCAAATAGGTAGCATCGTCAGGAAATAATAATTTGTATTAACAAAAATATTTTTTTTAAAATAAGGAAAAGAAAATATTTTTGAAAGGAAATGAAATTTTTTTTTTTTTTTTTTTGTCATTAATATTAAAAATATTTTTTATACACATGTATAAATGTGTGTACATGTATACATAAATAAACAAGTTTTCAAAATTATTTTCTTTTGTACATATGTATATACATGTATGTAAAATAACATATTTCTACAATGTAATAATAACATATATCTATTAGAATATAACATAATTATTAAAAATAATTTAAAAAATGACCTATGACTATCTATTATTAACTATATTTGTTGCATAAAAATATATATATAATACATAATCTAAATCTAAATTGTATTAACTAAATATCTATAATTTTGTGCTAAATTATCTACATCTGATTTATAGTTTATTCTATTGTCCGCAGGTATTTTAATTATCTGTAACATTTCCAACAAAAAACGTCGTTTATAATTAGTTTCTTTCTCCAATATAGTTGTGTCTTCAAATTTTGGATAATGATCTAATGATGCACAATGTGTAGTTAATGCTGTTTTTTGTGTATTTATATGTCTGTATTTTTGATCTGACTTATGTCCTGCTAATCTAGTTTTAAGTTTGTTCTTTGTTGTTCCTACATATACTTTATTACAACTTTCTAAATTATTTCCTCCACAAGGTATCTTGTATACTAAATTAGATAATTCCGTGTTTTTAACTCTATCTTTCATTTTATTAAATAATTTTCCTAAAGTATTATATGTTTTATATGCTATCCTATATTTTTCAGTATTAAATATTTTCGATCTTAAAAGTTGTTCCGACATATTAGGTATATATGTAGTAGATTTGTAAATTCTAGGTTCCACATCATTATTACCATTAATATCATCCCGTTTACCGTATTTTTCCAATACTTTATGAATTACTCGTGTTGGAAAATCATTTTTCTTCAATATATTTATAATTATATCCTTATTTTTCTTATGAAATTGACTACTACTAAGATTCAAAACTCTGTCAATTAAATTTCCTGCCGTATTCATTATAACTCCCTTTGGATGTTTTGAAAAATAGTTTATTATTCTATCTGAGGATGTAAATTTATGATACCAATCTATTATTAAATTTTGACCTCTTCTCTCAATCAATACATCTAAATATGGAAGTTTTAAATTCACTTCCTTCTCTATTGTAAACTTAATATCTTGGTTAAAATTATTAAAAATTGTCAACATATTATCTATTTGACTATCCTCAATAATACACAATATATCATCTACATATTTAGTTAATATTCTAGGTTTTAAAATTAATTTTCCAATACAAGAATCTAATAGCTTTTCCATCACAATATCCGCTACAATTGGTGATGCTGGTGATCCCATAGGAAGTCCTTTACTCTGAATATATATTTTATTTCCATATTGAAAATATCTGTTATCCTGTATACAAAACTTGACAATACGTAGAAAAAGATGCCTATTTATATTCGTATGTCTTTCAAACTTATCCCATTTTTCCTTTATTATATATAATGCTAAATTAACTGGAATACTTGGAAATAAAGATACAACATCAAATGATATTAATCTATCATCCTTATCTATATTCAAAGTTTCAACTTTATTTTTAAATTCCAAAGAATTTTTAATATTATAGTCTGAATTAATAGTTAATCTTTTCAGGATATTTGATATATATTTACATAGCTCATATGAAGGTGTATTTATAAATGAACAAATTGGTCTCAATGGAAAATTTTCCTTATGTGTTTTTGGTAATCCATACAATCTAGGAGATATTGCAATATTTGTTTTCAATTTATTCTTCTCTATTATTGTTATATATTCCTTTTTAAATAATTCCTCCACAATTTCATTATTAATCCTCTGTAATTTACTTGTAGGGTCTCTATTTATAATGCTATATTTTGTTGTATCATTTACAATATCATCCATTCTTGAATTATAATCAGTCTTATTCAGAGCTACAGTAACATTTCCCTTGTTCGCATTTACTATAATAATATTTCTATTAACTTTCAAAAATTTTTCAGCTTCTTTAACTTTTTCCAACATAAATTTATCCCTATCTGTGATTTTATTTCCATGAACATATTTATCAATGATTCCTGTTAATTTAATTCTTGCTATTTCCTGTTCTTCTCTTTCATTTAAAGTTTCAATACAATCCTCACCTTCTGTAATTATTTTTTATTTTTTTTGGTTTCAATTCAATTTTATTCTTGTTATATAATATATACATTTTACTTAGTCTTAAATTTTATATATGAAGAGTTTAAGATTTGTATCTTTTTCTACTTAATTATAATGTAAGTTGTTTTATAAAGTTATGTATCCATATTTACAATATTACTAAATGGAGGCAAAATTTAGCAAAACCTATTTAAATATTTTTATTTTTATACTAAAACGACTAATCCTAAAACTAAACTACATACGATGAGCCAGCTCATTGATATGTTCATAACCCGAATTTAGACATGCGGTGTTAAAATTTTCGCTAATCCTGTTAAGTTTATATTTAATTAATTCCATGCCGGCAAGTGTGTGCAGCCACTCAGTCGAGAAAAACCAAGGAAGGTTATAAATTAGTTTCAGCAATTTGTTTTGGGATATTTGTAATTTTCCTAAATGACAATTTGCAGCGGTCGCCCAAACAGGTGCTGCGTAAAAAATAACAGCATGAAAAATTGTTTTTAGAATTAACTTTTTATTGTTAATGCTAAGTTTAGAGTTCCTGTTGATTAATGAGTATAGTATTCTTGTTAGTACTAAAATCGGATGTATATAGGTTATAGAGAATAGGAGACAAACAGGAACCTTGTGGGCAACCTGCTGTAATGATAAATAGGTCAGACGATGATGAACCAATATGAACTCGGAAGGAACGTAGTGTATGAAAGTTTTGAATTATTTTTATAAGTTGTGTTGGGAAACCATAGTTAATCATTTTAAAAATTAGCCCGTCGTGCCACAACGAGTCAAAGGCAGCTTTGACGTCTAATAAGACCGTACCCGTTGACTTTTGTTGATTAAAGTTTCCAATAACTAAGTTTCTAATTCTAATCAGTGGATGGGTAGTGTTATGTTCCCTGCGAAATCCGAACTGTTCAGGTGGAATAATGTTGTTAGTCTCGATAAAATTAACTAATTTGACTTTGATTATTTTTTCCAGAATCTGACTGATTGAGGACAATAAGCTCGGTAAGAAGAAGGTCAATCAGGCGGCTTATTAGTTTCCTTATAGGAACAACCTTAGATACTTTAAATTCGTTAGGAAAATAACACAATTTTAGACAGGCATTTATAATAATTGTTAAGTATTTTAAGCTTTTATTGGGCAGTGATTTTAAGCATATGTTGTTAATACCGTCGATTCCAGGTGCTTTTCTTTTCTTTAGTGACCTAATTATGTCAGCAACTTCCGAAACATTTATCGAAAATTCATTAGTATGAATAAAATCTGATGCTCTAAAGGATTCCAAGGTATCGTAGACTAGGGAATTTGTAACGGGGTCTCCAAGATTAACAGAAATAGAATGATTCAAAGCAAATGTTTGAGCCAACATTTTACATTTCTCTTGGTTTGTAGTATACCGATGACCGGTTTCTTTTAATATGGGAATACTCCTGGACTTCTTTCTTAATATTTTGGTTATATTCCAAAAAGGAGAAGAGCCCTTATCGAGAGTGGATAATAGGCCATCCCACGATTTATTCCTGTATTTAAAAATTTCCTCTCGAATATTCTGATTCAAAATTTTCATCCCATACATATCATTTATATCCCTATATCTTTGCCAGTCTCGTCTAAAGCTATTTCTTCTCTGGATCATGAACTTTATGTAATTAGGTAATGATTTGTGCCTTTGCGTTGGAAATTTTTTCGGAACACTATGCTCTATAGCTTGACCTATTATTTGCTTAAATTTCAATAAAAGGAAATCAACATGGTCGGTTGATGTGATGTTCCTAAAATCCGGTAAACTTACTCTCCTATTTAAAAACCTGGAAAAATATTTCCAGTTGGCCTTGGTAAAATCATACGTAAAGTATGTTGAAATGTTATATGAACTATTTGAAAAAATTTTAACAGGGAGGTGATCTGAGCTTAAGTCATTTAAGACTTCCGCGTGCGAGGTCAGACCGGATACATTAGTTAAAAATATGTCTAAGGTGGAGCATTGCCTATTTGCACCCGATGGTATATGCGTAGGATCGCTTGGAAATAAAATGTCCATATTGTATGAGTCCAACTTTTCATACAAGATATTTCCCCATCCGTTAGCTCTCAAACATCCCCAGAATTGATGTCTGCAGTTAAAATCACCGCCCAGTAAATACTTAATACCGCGGGTAAGCTTGTGAATATCAGACGTAAATTTCTTCTTCCTTACACCGTCATGGCCCATTAATCCTCCGGGGAAGTAGCAAGAGTAGACATCTATACTACCCGAATTCGAAAAGATTTTGATACCGATATTTTCAATAATTTCAGTATTTACAATAGGTAGTAGCCGATGGGGTAAATTTTTCCTAACAATTATTGCTACACCACCTCCCCTAGAATTGATTCTGTCGTTCCTATATACTTTATATTGGTTATTTCCAATACCTATACCCGGTCTTAGACCAGTTTCTGTAACTAAACAAATATGTATATTATGAGAAGTCAAGAATTCAAACAATTCTGTACTTTTGTTTCTAATACCTCTTGCGTTCCAAGTTACTATACAGATGCCATTGTTACTCATTATGGTAGGATTTAATTGCCAGGCCAGTTATTACTTCAAATTGCTCAGCCTTAGACTTACAGTTTCTAAGATTAGTAATTAATTCTAAAGTTATATTCTTTAATTCTAATGGAGTAAATAGGAGCTCGCTACTATTATTGTATTGGTTGGAGTTGTTGCTGCCATTATTTCTTGATATCCAGGTGCTGGGCTGACTGGTTACATATTGACATAATGTGTTGGGGAAATTGTCATTAAAGTTATTTTTGGGCTGACTTACATAATTGTTGTGAATGCGACGTCGTTGAACTGGCTGTGAACGTTGTCTTATATTTAAGAAATTAACCTTGCTCGGACATTGGTCGGATGTGGATTTATGAGCCCCATTAAAGTTCGCGCATTTTATGTGTGATTCCTTACATTCCGAAGTCTTATGTGGACCGGCGCAGTTTGCACAGAAGGTTCTGACTCTGCATCTATTTGAGCCATGCCCGAACATTTGGCAGTTTTAACATTGGGTGATCCGCGATTTATTTGGCTTCTGATGTTCCCATCTTACTTTAAGAAAATTTATTACGGAGTAATTTTGCCTAAGTTCTTTTAGCGTTATACTTTGTGGTTGGAAATATACTACATATAATACATATTCTGAGTTGTGATAAGAAGTCTTTGTAACAATTTTGACGTCCAAGCATTTTAGTCCAAAATCGGACAATTTTTCCATGACGGTTTTTGGATCTTGTTTATCCAGACCAAAAAGGAGTGCTTTGTACGGTCTTTCATTTTTTGTAGCATAGGTGAAATACTCATAGTTATCATGAAGTTTATTTCGGATACACTCGAAATCAGCATGAGTTTTAAGAAACAGTTTAAGACCAATTGAAATTTTTCTTATGGCGTAATCTGATATTTTCTCTACTTTACATAGCTCGTGAACTTCTTCAATTTTACATTTTAAAATAGTAATTGGTGGTATATGAACTTTAATAGTCGTTTGTACTATAACTTCATCATCATCAATTTGATCGTTTTCAATTGTTTGAAGCGGTGAAAAATAGTTGTTGGACTGTAAATTTAATCCATTATCAATTGTTTTTGGTTTTTTGTTTTTTTTAACGCTCATTGCGTTAACATTGTCACTTGTACGTGATCTCTTGATTTTGTCTTTTGTTTTTTATTTTTTTTTTGTTACTGATCTAGCTTTAAACAGTTATAAATACTGGAATTTTTGTAGCATTTATTGTTGTAATACAACGAAATGATTGATTTTAATTTTATAAATTTTTCCGATGTACGCAAGTGCTTTCAACAAGATCTACACAGTAACTGGACTGTAATTATTTTTAAAGTTGGAAAACCCTTCTTTTCAATTGGTAACGCATGTTTATTTCCTAATGAAAGAATCCATTTTATATCCTCCGGTATATGCTTATCCGAGTTATTGACAAACCATTTGTCATTAAATTTTATTCCTAATTTTCTTCTGTGTTCATTCAAAAGACTATCATATTTCTTTTTGTGAATTATTTTAACTTTCCGATCAAAAGATTCAATAAACTTATCTTCGTGTGCTAAAAATATTTATATTTCATTAATTGTTAAATATCCCTCTAAATTATATATCAACATCTCTATTTCCTTTTTGTAATATTTTAGCAAATGATATTTTTGTTGTAATGTTAGGTTTATTATTTTTCTTTGTAAATTATTAATGTAATTTTGTAGTGTATTCTTAATTTTAAGATTATTATTAATTCCAAATATATTTTGCAAATTTTTTATTGAATTATTAATATATTTTTATTAGAAATGTTATAGATGATTTTACCTTTACAATTTTCTCACTTATTGTCTTGTATCTGTTTGTTATTCTCCTTACGTCAGTATTCTTTTTTAATTGATTGTAGAACATCTTCATTTACTTCTCGTCTAACTTCTTTTTTATTTCCAAATAATTTTCTATATTATTGCTGCTATGCTTACAAAATTTCCTTTTATTTTTCCAAATTTTATACTCCTTTAATTATTTTTGAATAATGATGAATTCTGCTTTCAATAAAATATTTGACAAATCTTCTATTTATTGTGGTGTATTGCTATTATTGTGTTGTCCTTTATCCTTATCCTTATGTTACAATTTGCTCGTCTATTTTATATTAGTATCACTTCTATTTTTATTTTGACCTTTATTAAAATTTTTTAATTATATTTATTTTTGAGCGATGGTCTTTTTTATGAAAAGTTTTTCAATTATTATTTATTTCTCCATATTTCGCTACCAAATAGGTAGCATCGTCAGGAAATAATAATTTGTATTAACAAAAATTATTTTTTGAAAAGTTTTTTAATAATTACTTATTTTTCAATATTTCGCTACCAAATATTTCGTCAGGCAATAATTTTTATTTTGGAGCGATGGTCATTTTTATGAAAAGTTTTTTAATAATTATTTATTTATGGAAAAATATTGAAAAATAAATAATTATTAAAAAACTTTTCACCATCGCTCAAAAATAAATATAATTAAAAAATTTTAATAAAGGTCAAAATAAAAATAGAAGTGAGACTAATGTAAAATATATTATTTATAAAGTAATCACTTTTAAAATTGTATTAAAATTGAATCCATTTAATTTAAAATTTTTAAACTTTAAAAAATAAAATTAAAACATTTATTTTCAAAGTGTTAACTTTAAAATGTAAAGTGATAAATTTGCAGAAACGTGTTAACGTTTACATTTAAAGTGTTCACTTTATAAATCAAAGTGTCACTTTCTAATTTAAAGTGTCACTTTCTAATTTAAAGTGTTCACTTTAATATTGAAAGTTTTAGTTTTGAGGAAAAAGTGTTAACTTTAATTTTAAATGTTTCACTTTAATATATATAGCGTGAATTTATTATTAAAAGTGTTTACTTTGACATTTAAAGTGTACATTTTGTATTAAATGTGTTAGCTTTTAAACTCAAAGTGTCTTTGTTGGAACTAAACGTGAACACTTTAAAACGCAAAGTAAAAATTTTTATTTTCAGTGTTTAAGTTTATTTTAAAAGTTCGACTTTAAATTGTACCGTTAGCGGCATTTGTGTGATTTCGTTATAGTAAAGTGAATTTAGAAGTGTGAACAAGATACAAGAATGACCAGTCAGGGTTAAATTATACAAGAAAGTGACTTGCTGCGAATTCTTGGCAACGATATCCAAATTAATGAGCAGGGTAATTTAGCGTACACGTGTGTTAAGGAAGATACGGATCTCCTTAATCTGCTAAAGGAGTTTGATCTGGAAACACTTTTTCTTGACCTAAAAAGTAATTAAAAATTTCTAGGCAATATTAACACTTATGCAATATTATTAATGTTCCTTAGATGCTGGAATAACTTTTCGGAGCTTAAAATTTTTGTCAATAGAAGACATTGCGGAAGCAGTAAGAAATATTGGCCTTCGAGCGGAGTTTAGAGAAAAGTTGTTTTTCTGGCGCATATCAAAGGTAAATATAATATTAATTTTGAAGCTTATTTGCGATGTTACGCACGTACATAGAACAACTCCCATTTCCATATTACTACGTTTATAATTTAGCAAGCTTCTTTTTTCAGTTTGGAATAGAAGACGAAACGTTGAGCCAAACTTCGAAGGTTGTTGGTTGGCTAGAAAAAACCGTCACAACGATTCACCTTGTTCTTCAAATAATTCTATAAGAAACGCATTTGGATCACAGGTAAGAATATACAGTAAAAAGTTTTGTATTAAATTTAATGATACACTGCATTGCAGCCCCTTTCAACATTTTTAAAGAATAACTCAGCCGGAAAACAACTTATTCAATATTATGAGGAAAGGGCATGTTTTACGAATAAGCAACGCGATGACCTCATTAAAATAATTTTAGAAGATGTCATGTTAACAAAGGGAAAGCTTAAACCGGAACACTTTGCTAGTATTATAAACTGATATCTTTCAGGATTATTACTACATTCCTCGTCAAAGAAAAAAAAACTCATCAGCTTGCCTGATTAGAAAGAGTAGTCCATCTGCGGAAATATCTCTTTCGAGTGAAGTACGTGATCGATTAGTGGAATAAAATTTTAATGTTAACGAAACGCTGCGTTATGTTTAAAAACTTCGCTTCAAAAAGATGCCAGTAATTGGGATGAGGTTATTGACAAATGACAAAAAAAACATTTACATTTAGGAAGAAGGATTTGGGAAAGCGCTCAAATTCTGATTTTTTGCAGGAGTGGCCAATTTTAAAAGACTCCAGAGCACCATTTCTGGTATTTAAAAAGAAGTTTAAGACAAAATTCAAGGATATACAATTTTTTATATTTTTTTTAGATTAATCTAGATTTCAATTTGATTTGTCCACAAAAAGATAATCTTTTAAAAACAAAGTGGGATAATTTTAAAACCAAGATAGTGAACTACTACGATGTCAACATACGGAATCAGCAATCAATAGATCTTCAGAACCAAGCAAAAACGACGAAAAAAATTGGTGAGTAACAATTATGGGCTTTTTGTTAAATTAATAAAATAACACTAAATAATTTTTTTTTCCAGATTGTCAAGACTACATTTTTACAATTCTTCTCAATTCAGTTCTGCTGCCTTCAGCAAGATTTAGTGCAGATGGAAATACAAAAAAGAAAGCCACCATTAAAGTTGCTAATGAAAGCTTCGTATTGCAGTTAACAACAATTAGCGATTACTCAAGACGAATAAAAGAACTTATTGGTAAATACTATTATAATAAATTGACTGTACAGCCGGTTATAAAAATTTGGTAGGAGACTCTGTGGACGATCTTAAAACCTTTTATATTTACTTTGACGAAACTTTGTACAAACTAAATTCTTTTATTGAAAGTTTGAACATATTCTTTAAAATCTTTCACGTGTTTAATCTTAACCCTAGATTCAGAATGATATTTTATAATACGTTAATACCAACGATACGTAAATTGTAAGTATATATAAATTTCGTTTGATAAATTTCAATAAATGACAAATCTTCGGTAGGATTGAGGGTGGCGATGGCACGATGGATGGTAGTCTGCACGTTGACTACACAACCAAAAAACAGACCTGGGTTCAACCCCAGTTTCAGACAAAAAAAAAAAAATTTTTAAATAAAAATAAACATCTCGCATTTTTCTGATGTGCATTAGTGTGTCTTTGTGTGTGAGTTGTTGTCGGAAGGTTTCAGTGGCGAAGGCATAGTCACTGGTCACTGAACAATAC
Source organism: Dexiosoma caninum (assembly GCA_963924685.1). NCBI lineage: Eukaryota > Metazoa > Arthropoda > Insecta > Diptera > Tachinidae > Dexiosoma > Dexiosoma caninum. Next base: position 13,222,965 of record OZ004730.1, on the reverse strand, counting down.
TGGCTTCAGCTGATAGCAATCCACAATCACATCAGAACGCCCTCCTTCGTCGGTATTGTGTAGCACCGGCGAAGTAAAATAATAATAAAAATGGCTACTAAACCGAAGCTTCAGCACTGCTACGAGTATAAAAACAAAAGAACGTGCGAAAGCAGAGCTGCAAAATAATTAATTAAGCTTCACCTCCTGTCGTTTCTCCTACTATCCTTTTCCTATAGTTCCCAGCACAATGCTTCGCATGTGTAGGAGTCATTTCCTGAGTGCTGGTCCTAGATAAAAAAAAAAAAATATATACAAAGCATGGTATCAGATTTAATAGGAACAGTTTCTGCTACAATCAGAAATATAATTTCAAATTCAAACAGTCAGGCGTTTTTATTTGGCATCATCGTTGACGTTATTGACATTTATCGAAAATGTGTATGTATTCCTCAATTTGAAACGAAGATAAAAACGACAAAGAAACTTAAAATTTTTGTCGCCGCCATTATTAGCAGCGAACTTAAAACAAATTCAATTTAAATTTAAAAAAAATGAAAATTACAACAGCAAAGCAATTTGAAACCTTGGTTTCACAAATGGAAAGCCATCCCTCATATGCTAAAGGTTTCCGGAAGGGTATAAAACCTTTAAATTTTTATCATTTTTGGAGTGGTATTGCGGGAAAATTAAATGCGCTTGGTCCTCCTGTTCGTGACGCGGACGGCTGGCACAAAGTAAGTAAAATTAAATTAGCAGTAAATGTTAACTAATATCTTAATAATTATACGTAAATATATAATTTTAATTAAAGGTATGGAAAGACATGAAATTTAAAGTTAAAAAGAAGCTAATGACCAACAAAACTGAAGCTAGAGCAACAGGAGGAGGATTTTTTCAACCACGTGCCACTATCACCACTGGAACAAACAGTGGCAAATATAATGCAGTTCGAGAAGCAAATAAACCCGAGCGGAAATGAGGACGCAAAAAATATGAACTTTTAGACCTAGAAATCGCAATAAAAAAGAAAAAACTTGAGTTATTAGATAAACAGCTAAATTAGTTTTATTGCAAATTGTTGCATTCATTGCTTCCAAAACTTCGGATAAAATTTTACTAACGGCAGGTTGAGCTAATTTTACAAATTAAAGTCATTCCCAACGCTTAGCTGATATGATCCGTGCGCAAAAAACCGCAAAACAGTTGCCAGTTTTATATCTGGCGTAATTGCAGATTTGCGTAGGTTACATTTCAGTTTTGGGCGGATTTGTTCCAGGACGTATTTAAATGCAGATTTATTTAGTCTAAATGTATTCACAAATCTTAAACGGGAAAAAATTAATGAAAGTACCAGTATATGCTTATCAAAATATCGTTTCTTACACAGAATCTGGAATGGCAAATATATTAACATTCTGTCTTAAAATTTTTCGATGTATACTTATGTTTATTATTTCATCATCCTCACTTGAACTAGAAAAATAAAATTCTGTACTCATTTTTTTATTTTTCTTTTAAAATATAAATTTTTTTCCAATTTAAACAAAAATAATGACACAAAATACTGGAGCGCTGCCACACTTCATTCATTCTGGTCGTTAATTTCGATAACTTCTCTTTGTCGTTTCAATATATTTCAAGAATACCAATTTAGAAACGAAGCGACGGTAAAAACGACAACGATATAGAAACGATAATTAAAACGAAAACGCCAACGGGAATAGGCCCGAGTAACTTATTTACCGGACTACAAAACGATATTGACTGTATTCTTAACTTTTGTAATGATCCATTCATGGAAATAAAATCTGAACATCGAATAATTACATTTTTGAAGGCGATGAATTTATATGAAAGCCCAAAGTATTTTGTAATTCTTAATGAAATAGCTGACACAGTTGTTCGGGGAAACCCTAAACTCGATAGTAAAATGCTTAGCATTCAAATAATGCCATTAAAATTTCAATTTAAAGCACTTTTTGAGTTACCTAATGTTTTAGAAATGACTTTAGATAATACAGAAAAGCTTTTAGCAGATAAGCTTTGTAATAATTTTTGTAATGGCCAAATTTTTCATTTAATTAAATTAAAATTCGATTCTCAACTGGTAATACCCTGTGTTTTATATTTTGATGACTTTCAAATTAATAACGCTCTTGGTAGTCACACATTCTCAATTTGTGGTTGTTATTACAATTTCCCTACTATGCCACAATATATACTCTCAAAACTTGATTTTATTTTTAATGCTGCTTTTATATCTACAAAAGATTTGAAATGTTGTGGAAACAGAACGTCCTTCTTCCATTTACTTGAAGAGCTTAAATCATTGGAGGAAGGGATATTAATTCAATCATTTGATCAGACTTTCAAAGTACATTTCGTTTTAGGGAGATAATTTAGCTGTAAATAGTATTTTGGGTTTTGTGCAATCTTTTAATGCCAAGCGTTACTGTCGAGCATGTACAGCTACTAAAGATCAAATTAAAATTGATGTTTCAGAAAACGAACAACTGCTAAGAACTCGGATTCAATACGAAGATGACTTATTTAACAATAAATTTCAAGACACAGGTGTCAAAACAGTTTGTATTTTTAATTAGTTAAGAAGCTTTCACGTAACAAATAACATTTGCTTTGACATTATGCATGATGTTTTAGAAGGGATTTGCGTATATGATAACTGCAACATAATCTTGTTTAGTAAATGACAAAATTATTTCATTAGACATTATTAACAGCAGAAAAAAATTTTTTTAGTTTGGAAATATTGAAATAGGAAAAATTTCGCAGCCTCTCCTTATGGACCGATTTTAATCGTACAACTTAAAAATGACAGCTAGTGAGGTTTTGTGCTTTACAAATTTTCTTCCACTTATGATAGGAGATTTAATTTCACCGGATGTGAAGCATTGGAAACTATTGGTGTTGCTAATAGAAATAGTAGATTTATTATTTGATTCTATTTTTTCTACTGTCGATCTAGATAACTTGAAAAATTTAATTAAAACAAATCATCAATTATATATTCTACTTTACGGTGATCTGAAACCTAAGCATCATTTTTTGGTGCACTACCCTCGCGCAATTGAGAAATGTGGTTCTCTTAAGTTTGTCTGGGCGGTGCGTTTCGAGGCAAAACTTAAAGATGCAAAAATATATTTTAATAATATAACATCTCGATTAAATCCTGCTTATACATCGGCTATGAAAAGTTCTTTTTGTTTTTAAAATTTTTTACAAAAGTATAAAAATGGGTTTCCGCATGCGTTTAACACTGACACATTTTTTTTTTCTTTTTTTTTTTTATCTCGGACCAGCACTCATAAATAAGTTATTTCATAAATATAAAATAAATATAAATTTAAATATGTTTGAATAAAAAAAATGTGAATTAAAAACAATTAAAATAATCTGTTTCCTTCAAAGTTTATAGTGAACACTTTTAAATTGCATTTGAAAGTGTTCACTCTTAAAATAAAAGATTTTAATTTGAGATTGAATGTGTTAACTTTTAATTTAAATGTAAAATTTTCACTTTAATATTCAAAGTACTAACATTAATAATTTACATTTTAACGTGTAAACTTTCAAATTAAATATTTTTCAATACGGCTGGTTTTCATACATGAAAATTTTTAATTTTAAAGTCCCTTGAACTGGATTTAAAGTGAGTTCAAAGTGTTTCTTTTCTGAGTGTAGCCATCTTGACGATTTTTTCTCAAAGTGACGAAAATAACGAAAATAAAATACTTGCTGATTTTTAATTAAAAATGCCTATTTTTCGACAAAAACTTAAAACAATTTATTAAAGTGAAATACTTGTCACATTATAATGATCCAACTGTTAATGAGCTAGCGCAGCATTTTTATATAGAACTTGCAAATCATATATTTAATTATTGATCGTAATACAATAAGTCTTCAAGGCCAAGACGTATTACTAGAAATTCAATATACAAGTATTTAAATTTTTTTTTTTTTTTAATCTGGGACCAGCACTCAGGAGATGACTCCTACACATGCGAGGCATTGTGCTTGAACTATAGGAAAGGGATAGTAGGAGAAACGACAAGAGGTGAAGCTTAATTAATTATTTTATAGCTCTGCTTTCGCACGTTTTTTGTTTATACTCGTAGCAGTGCTGAAGCTTCGGTTTAGTAGCCATTTTTATTATTATTTTACTTCGCCGGTGCTACACAATAGCGACGAAGGAGGGCGTTCTGATGTGATTGTGGATTGCTATCAGCTGAAGCCGGTATTGTTCAGTGACCAGTGACTATGCCTTCGCCACTGAAATCTTCCGACAACAACTGACGCACAAAGACACACTAATGCACATCAGAAAAATGCGAGATGTTAATTTTTATTTAAAAATTTTAGTCTGAAACTAGTAGTATCTAGTAGTTATAAATAAATAAATAAAATAAAAAATGGAATACAACTCTTATGTAGGGCCGGTGCTTCAAAGACTATTTTTCACGTACAAAAAAAAGTGGCATTTTTAAGAAATATTCTTTACAAAATGGTTTTATTTTTCGGTTAATTTATTTGTAATGGAAATAAATATTCAAATAATAACTTTTTTTTTAATTGCTCATAACTATTAAATCGATAAATATTTTTTTCTATTGTCAATAATTATTATTACACTGAACCAAAAATTTAACTCAATACAGTAAAATTGGGTGTAGAATTGAAGAAAGGTAGCTTATTTTCCAACTAACAAAATTAGTAATCAAGATTACGCCTGTTTTTATTAATATTATGAAATTTAATAATTTATTCATCGTGAATAAATTTCTTTAATTTTTTTTTTATCTGGAACCAGCACTCTTTAGATGACTCCTACACATGCGAAGCATTGTGCTGGAACTATAGGAAAGGGATAGTAGGAGAAACGACAGGAGGTGAAGGTTAATTAATTATTTTTGCAGCTCTGCTTTCGCACGTTTTTTGTTTATACTCGTAGCAGTGCTGAAGCTTCGGTTCAGTAGTAATTTTATTATTATTCAGACCAATAAATTTTAAAATAAACATCTCGCATTTTTCTGATGTGCATTAGCGTGCCTTTGTGTGTCAGTTGTTGTCGGAAGGTTTCAGGGGCGAACGCATAGTCACTGGTCACTGAACAATACCGACTTCAGCTGATAGCAATCAACAATCGCATCAGAACGCCATCCTTCGTCGGTATTGTGTAGCAACGGCGAAGTAAAATAATAATAAAAATGGCTACTAAACCGAAGCTTCAGCACTGCTACGAGTATAAACAAACAAAGAACGTGCGAAAGCGGAGCTGTAAAATAATTAATTAAGCTTCACCTCCTGTCGATTCTCCTACTATCCCTTTCCTATAGTTCCAGCACAACGCTTCGCATGTGTAGGAGTCATCTCCTGAGTGCTGGTCCCAGATAAAAAAAAAACAAAAAAAAGCTTGGCACTGTCGCAAATGAACTGTCAAAAATTCTATGAAAATTCTTTTATACAATCTTTGCAAATTTCCAACGCACTAACTTCTTCACTAACATTTTTTTCACATTTTTTCAAATTTCCACTCAGCTTCCAACAACATTTTCATGAAACAGATTTTTTGATACTTTCTGGAAATTCACATCATATATAAGAACTTTCAGAATTATAAATATTAATTATAAATTTCATATATTTTGTGAAGAATTCTATTATATATATTTCTAGTATATATAAAGAAGACAATTGATGTCTTTTTGTGACAAAAATTAAAAATAAAAATTATTTTCAATTATCCCCCTATAATTTTTTTGTGTGATATTCTTGATAATCGAATAAGAACGTCATCTACTTCATTGCAATTTTTATTCATAATATGTATACATAGGGCCGCCTTTTCCTTTTGGAAAAAAGGAGGACAAACGCTCCAAAAAAAAGCACATTTGACGCAAAAAGAGGACACTTTATAAAATAATAATTTAGAAACAAAAACACAATAAAATATATAGTATGTATACCCTAGTTATCTTATATATATATATAAAATGACATGTTTGCATGTATGTTTATGCCTTATGCACAGCTAAATGGCTGAACCGATTTTCTTGAAATTTTCACAGTATCTGTATATCTGGAAGAAACTATAGGCAATATAAATTTCAGCTGATAGCAATCCACAATCACATCAGAACGCCCTCCTTCGTCGGTATTATGTAGCACCGCCGAAGTAAAATAGTAATAAAAATGGCTACTAAACCGAAGATTCAGCACTGCTACGAGTATAAACAAATAAAGAACCTGCGAAAGCAGTGCTGTAAAATAATTAATTAAGCTTCACCTCCTGTCGTTTTTCCTACTATCCCTTTCCTATAGTTCCAGCACAATGCTTTGCATGTGTAGGAGTCATCTTATGAGTGCTGGTCCCAGATAAAAAAAAAAAAAAAAAAACAATAGAAGAAAAAAATCAAGATATTTATAAAGAAATTAAAAAAGTAATAAATGAGAAAACCAGTAAAACAACAAAAATGTCATATGCAGATTCAGTAAAAGTGTTGCCAGATACAAGCAAAAGAGTTCCCCTAATTGTGAAGCCAAAAGAAAAACAATCCGTGGAAAAAGCAAAAGAAGAATTAAATAAAGTTAATCCAGCTGATTTGAAAATTACAGACGTGGAAAGTAGAAAAAATATTACGATTATTATACAAAGCGAAAGCAGTGAAGAAAGAGATAAAATAAAGAAGGCTATTCAAGATAAAATATCAAACCATTAAGAAGTAAAGGTGCCAAACCCATTTGAATTAAAAATAAAAATAACAGGCATGTCATTCAACCATGATGAAGGAGAAATAATTAAAAAAACAGAACCCAACTCGAGCAAATGCTAATATTAAGCTTATTGAAAAATACAATGTGAAGGTTGGAAATAGAACGCTGTATAACATAAGATTAAAAATTGATTATCACAAAGTTATGGAACTGTCAAAAGTTAATATTGGATGGGAGAGGTGCAAAGTTTATAACGGAACGGAAATAACGCAGTGTATGAAATGTAGAGGATATAACCACTTGGCGAAAGATTGCAAAAATCAGGAAGTTTGGGTAAGATCTCATGGGCAACATGGCACAAAAAATTGCCAGAGTAGTGAAAACATAATGAAATGTATAAACTATGTAAAAGTAAACAATAAGCTTAATTTGGGTTTAGATGAAAATCATAATACAAATGATAAAAAGTGTCCAGTATTTCAAAATAAGTTAACAAATAAATTGAGAAGAATTGGTATAACAGCCTAACAATTAAGGAAAATACGCTTTTTATATACCAATGTGCAAGGCCTTGTTAATAATTATACTCAAGGTGAAATTGTAGCAGTTACAGAAAGCCTTGATTTTTTTATACTCTCAGAAACACATACAACCAAAGAAATAAATGAATCTGAAATTGAGTTAAAGGACTACAGTCATATCATATCTTTATCAACATCCACAAGAACAGGTGGGGTCATGATATATTTTAAGAAATAGTGGAATGTAACAAAGATTATTGAGAAGGTCGAGGATACTAAGTATTGGATTCTTGCCTGTCGAGCTATGTTTAACAACTACAGCAATATAATTGGTGCAATATATAGATCTCATAGTGAATGTGAGTTTTGTAACAAATTTGAAAAAATTATTGAAGAAATCTGTGATAGTAACTGTGACAATAACAGTAACAACTGTGATATCTTATTAGCTGGAGACTTTAATATAGACTGGTTAAAAAACTCGACGTATAGAAAACGAATTAATTGTATAATGAATGATAATGGTCGTAAACAAATTGTAAATGATAGTACCCGTGTGACAAAAAACTCAAGTACACTAATCGACTATGTGATAACTAAGAACTATGATATATCTGCCTATAATTGTTTAACAAGTAAAATTGCGGATCATGAAATGATAAATATAACCATTAGAAATATAAATAACAGAAATATAAAGGAAAGAAAGAGTATTGAAATATTCAAATATAACAAAGAAATATTTAACACAGAACTTGTCAATAACAAAAAGTTTGATGAAAATAAAAGTATTGATGAGAACGTTATCAGATTTGAAGGTAGTTTAAAAGAAGCGGTAGTAAAATATACCATGAATAAAATGGTGCAGGAGTACAATAATGTAAAAAAATGGTTCAATTCAGGGTTGCAATCACTGAAAAGAGAAAAAATAATTAAATATTTACGCGCTAAATCATCAAACACTCCAGAAACATGGACAGAATACAAAATAATAAGAAACAAATATAAAGTACAAATTGAAAACAGAAAAAACGACTATATAAATAATAAAATAAACAACGCTATTGATCAAAAACAGATATGGAAATAAATTAAAGAGCTAGTACTTAATAAAAATAAAAATGGGATTGAGTCTGTGATATTTGACCAAAAAAAATACAATAATCACCATGAAATAGCTAATAAATTTAATACATATTTTGTAGATAGTATTAAAGATGTAAGGGAGTCAATAGATGAAGTGCAATATACAAACAAAATAACACTTAGTGTGACCATTATGTTTAAATTTCGTGCAATAAATATTTTAGAACTTGAGAATATAATAAAGCAAATGAAGAACAAGGCTGACCTATGATGATATCAAATAAAATTATTCTTGATAATTGGAATGTAAAATTAAAAATAATAAATGAGTCGATTGAGACAGGAATTTTTCCCGAAAGCTGGAAGGAAACAATGGTAGTACCAACTGAAAAAGTTGCAAAAACAAAAAAGTGTGCCGACTTTAGGCCAATTAATACATTAAAAACTTGCGAAAAAATTTTGGAAAAAGTGGTGAAAGATCAGCTTGAAGAATATCTTAATTCAAACAATATATTGACCAAATATCAATCAGGATTCCGCAAAAAGTATTCTTGTGAGACGAATGTAAATTATGTTATAAGTAAATGGAAAGGAGTTGGAAATAATAAGAATGTGATGGCAATTTTTCTTGATTTCAAGAGAGCTTTCGAGACAATTGACAGGGAAATAATGATTAGGAAGATGTATATGTATGGAGTAAGAGGCAGAGAGTTGGAGTGGTTTCAATACTATTTAAAAAATATGAAGCAAACAACAAAGGTGAATTGTGTGCATTCAGGCAAAATAATTAATGATTTTGGTGTTCCACAAGGATCAATACTGGGTGCCCTGCTGTTTGTTATTTATGTATATAAATGGCATGCCTCATATATTGGAAAAATGTGAAATAACTATGTATGCTGACGATACCCTTTTATTTAATACTGCAGAAACTGATGAGGAGTGTCATACAAATATGACACATGATATTAATAAAATATCAAAATTGTTAAATATGAATAAGCTTAAACTAAATGAAAATAAGACTAAAATAATGGAAATAAATATGCATTCAAACATAAAATTTAAAATAAATGACACAATAATTGAAAAAGTAGACTATATAAAATATCTTGGTTTTATAATAGACAAAAAACTAAAATTTAATGAACACATAGACTATATATGTAAAAAAAATTGGTAAAAAAAATCGGTTTTCTCAAAAGAATTAGATCCAAAATGCCAAAAGCTACCGCGATTGATATATATAACACTATAATTAAACCTCATTTTGAATTTGGTGCGTCAATTATATATACATGTAGCAGCACAATGCAAATAGAAAGAATGCAAAAATTGCAAAATAAAGCAATGAGAATAATATTAAAATATAATCGGTATGCACAAATAAACGCAATGCTTAACAACCTCAACTGGATGACAATTAAGCAAAGATTGCAGTTAAACACTCTTAAATTTATAAGAAAAATTAAGCAAGGAGAGGAGCCGGAATATCTTATTGAACAAATAAAATACGTGTGTGAGAGTCAACCTTATGGACTTAGAAATGCGGATGATTTTCGCATTAAGAGAGCTACATCAACACAAATGATAAGAACAATATTCTATAAAGGTTTTCAGCTTTTCAATTCTTTGCCAAATAATATGAAAAATGAATTTAACAATAATGTATTCAATAAAAAGTGTGTAAATTTTGTAAAATTTAGTGTAAATGCAATTAATGTAAATTTATAATCCGTTTTATATAAAATTTTTTAAAATATTATATTTATATAATTTGTGAAATATTCGAACATGTTAATATAAAGTATTTTAATACTAATAATAATAATAGTAAATAAAAAAAAAAAAAAAATGTTTGTTCGTAATTTTTTAGCCAAAAACAACCCCCTAATCATGCCTCAACCACCTTATTCACCAGATTTACCTCCCTGCGACTTTTTCCTATTCTCAAAACTGAAAAGACTAATGAAAGGAAAGCGTTTTGCCACATTTAATGATAGCGAAAACGCGTTTCAGAAGTCTCTTCGAGGATTGGAAGAAGCCCTGCATAAGTACGTTATAGCTGAGGGCGATTGCTTTGAAGGAGACAAAATGGATATTGATGAAGAAATAAATACTTTTCAAAAAATTCAAAATTCTCCTTTTCTTTTGGACAGACTATATACTTATATCTGTATATATAAAGCTGAATGTGTGTTTGTTTGTTTCTTTGTGTTTGTTTGTACCTTATAGGAGCCCAAACCGTTGGACCGATCTTGCTGAAATTTTCACATCATATAATTGAAACTCTTGAATGAATTATAGGCTACTTTTTTTAAATCACGCCCACTTTTACGCCTACTTTTTTAATTACGCTACTCCTTCCACATGTTTCTTAACAGATTTTATAATATAAACCAGCTTCACTTCGTGTTTGTGCACCAATCCCGATGAAATTTGCTGCAATTAGTCTGTGCAACTCCGGGAAGTTATAGGGTGTTACTTTTTTTGAAACTAGGACCAGGAGGGCGATAGGGGGGAATTTTCTGTCCCTCCGAAACGTTCAAACCGATTTTAATGAAATTTAGAACATAGATCTGCATCTAAACACGCTCATAGGCTATATACATTTTCAAAAGTAGGACCAGGAGGGTGATAGGTGGGAATTTCTGTCTCTCCAAAACTACCTAGCCGATTTTGATGTACTTTAAAATTTCGATGTATTAGATTTTAAAAGACACATTGACATTAATTTCTTTTAAAACAAGGACCAAGGGGTAAGGTAGGGGTAATTTCCGCACGTTACAGACCAACTAAGCGATTTTAATGAAATTTAAATCAATCTCTATTTCTGCGTCTAGATGGATACATATAGTTATATAAATATATTTCTAAATAGGAGCAGGAGGTTACGTAATGGTAAGATATATGTGTCTCCCAAACTGCATAACCGATGGAGATAATAACGGGAGCGAAGCCGCGGGTGAAAGCTAATTATATATAAAAAAAAAGTAATACTAAGACATCTTGGATTAAGTAATATATGCTTAATGTTGAACATGCTTACCGCTGTTCACATATTCAAATTATAATATATAAATAAATAAATTTATAAATAATAAATCAAAATAAATAAATCGAATTGTTTTTTTTTATCTGGGACCAGCACTCAGGAGATGACTCCTACACTTGCGAGGCATTGTGCAATAACTTTTATGCTCTTCATTACATAAATAGTTAAATTTTATTACTTATTTTTTTCAATGAGATGATAAGTAATAATTGTTTTAGTTGTATTTTTATGTATATGTACATATTATATCAGTTCCGTGTTTCAGACGAAAAAAAAAGTGACTTCTTCAACCAATAGTAAATGGTATATTCTTAGCGATAAACTAAAACTACTCAATGAATTTCTGTTCAGTATACATACTTACAGTGATGGGACATTGGTGAGTTTCGGATATTTTTTGGTGCTTTCTGCTTCTTCATAAACGCGAACTTTTATTATATTAAATGCCAGTTTGTAAAAAGCGGGTTTTTGTGGTGCTATTAAGTGTCGAAGGCATATACACTGGACACTGATACTAATATACAAGTAACATCAGAACACCCTCTTTCGTTCTTAGTGTATAGCAGAATAATAGGCGTAGTAAAATAACACGGTGCGACAGTTCAAAAAACCTGGGACCGGATATTATTTTTCTTGTAGGTCTTGTCGAGTTAAAGAAGAATCCAATAGTGAAATTTGCCGGACACCTCCAAAATCCGGATTTACGGTTAAAAAACCGGTTTTTGTACCTTTGCGCACTTATAAGCCTGTAATTTTGTTGATAATAATCCGATATTCAATTTCTTACTAGATTTGGAAAGAAGTATCTGAGATCTTTCGAATGATATATAACTTATCCAAGAAAACTTGAGAAATTTGGGTGTTATTGTCGAGCAAACACAAATTTTGTAGATTTTTCAAAAATTTTTCAACTTTGGTGACGTTTTTATACATTATAATGTAATAAACTATAATACTATTGAATTTATTTAAAAAGTACGTTTATTGACGATTACAACGCATATTTGGGGTTAAAAATAGATAAATAATTGACTGAGTTATTAAACTTTTCATGAAAATAAACTTTTAAACATTTTATACAAATTTTATTTTAACTCAAAAGTGTTTGCTTGACCGTTTTTTTTTAAATCAGCATCATCAGTTTCTCGTTTAAGTGGTGACCAGTAATATTCTGAAATCATTTTTATTATATTTTTTCCTTCAAAGCGTTTTTCAATAGTTGCCATTTCCTGGTGAAAATGTTCGCCTTGTTCATCACTGAACTGGCCCAGGTTATCTGGGAAAAAGTCCAAATGCGAATGCAGAAAATGAATTTTTATGGACATGTGGCAGCCCATTTCACCATACGCACTTAAAAACTCATTGACAACTGTGACATAGTCGTCGCTTCTGTGATTTCCAAGGTAATTATCGCATAGCGCAACAAAACTCTTCTTGAACTAGTCTTAAAACTTTCTTCAAGTAACCAAGTCCGGTCACTCTTTCTACCAGATGTTATAACGAAATCTTTTTCCACCAAATTCCGCGAACCGAGGACTTCAGATTGCCGCTTTGACAAGTGTAAATCGCGAACAAGATCGTCGAAATCAGCTTTTGACAAAAAATGCCGCTCCGTTGTTGTAGATCTGGATGGAAGGAACTCTTCTTGTTCAAAATCTTTTTCTGTTACATCGACAGATTTGCTCGTTGTCGGTAGATCATTACTTAGAGCTATTGATTTTGTAACAGTTACAACATTTGCGTACTTAATGTTTTTGCGCGTTTTAAAACAGTGACCTAAAACATCGGTTTCACAAAAGTACTAATCATTTGGTTTATGATATGGCTGATGATGCCAAATCATAGGCGTAAAAAGAGCAAAACAAACGAAGGTTGAATTTTCTTTTTTTTTTTTAATGTATTACAGCAATATTGACAAACAAATTCTGGCTCGTACACTTCCAGCACTCCAATATTTTTTTTAAAATCACGCCGGTGACTGATATCAGTAAATAAGCCACAAATATAGCAAAATTTCTTACGATTGTCACACATTTTTTATTTAATTTTAATTTAAATTGCACACGATTTTTATTAAATTGCAAATGTTTTTTAGATACACAGATTCAAAGTGAAAAATAAGACATCAACAAAACGACATATTAAAAGAAAAAACAATAATTTTACATGAGTAAAGCTCTCATTACAAATATTTGTTGTAATTCTAAGTTGTGTTTAGGCTAACAGTGATTTGTAATTTTAGAGAAAGTGCATAAAAACAACACCAAAAACATTGTGCAGGCATTTTGTTAAAAATTTTGTTTTCATGAAAAGTTTAATAACTCAGTCAATTATTTATCTATTTTTAACCCCAAATATGCGTTGTAATCGTTAATAAACGTACTTTTTAAATAAATTCAATAGTATTATAGTTTATTACATTATAATGTATACAAACGTCACCAAAGTTGAAAAATTTTTGAAAAATCTACAAAATTTGTGTTTGCTCGACAATAACACCCAAATTTCTTAAGTTTTCTTAGATAAATTATATATCATTCGAAAGATCTCAGTTACTTCTTTCCAAATCTAGTAAGAAATTGAAAATCGGATTATTATCAACAAAATTACTGGCTTATAAGTCCGCAAAGGTACAAAAACCGGTTTTTTAAACGTAATTCCTGATTTTGGAGGTGTCCGGCAAATTTCACTATTGGATTCTTCTTTAACTCGACAACACCTACAAGAAAAATAACATCCGGTCCCAGGTTTTTCTACTTCATTCAATTTTGTACCACTGTGTAATTAATGAAAATGGCTACTAAACACAGGGTCAAAATTGAATGCGTCTGCTTGCCATCAGAGGCGTTGCAATACTGATGTAAAGCCAAAAAAGTAGAGGTAAGACAACTCAGAAGAAGTTTATTAGGCAAAGCTTAGAAATGTTACAAATGAAACCAATTGGTAGAAAATGTTTACAATTGACCAAATTTCTATCTATATAAAATGCACAAGATTGCGACTTTCTAAAGGAAAATTTTTATAATATTAAGCGATACTATTATACCCACTAAAAATCAACTACCGAGCATAACATTCTAACCTTTCTAAAAGTATAACTTTCTGTGGGATATACATAACTACGTTGCACTAAAATAGCGATATATGTATATTTTTTAGTTTTTTTGAATTGTGAATATATTTTAATTAATATATTCTGTTATTTGATGTCAATTGCTTCGGAGCGAAAACTAAAGTTTTTTTTGAGTTTTTTTGAGTTTCTTTACTTTTTCTAGTTTTTTGACCTTTTTTTTATATTAATAACACTAATTATTTTAAGCCTAAGGTCTTTTTATATATTTTATATTTATTTCAATATTTCGCTACTCCTTTGTGTAGCTTCTTCTTCTTCTTCTTTATTTTTTTTTTATAAATTACTTAGGGCTAATAAATCAGTGCGAGTTTACCTCGTTTTTTAGCTTAAAGTATGTTTAAACAGGGTTCGGATTGGCACACTCTGTGTGGCACATGTACATCTGCATGTGCCAAATACTGCTGCACATTTTGTGTGCCGCTCTTGAAATGTGCAGCACATGTTGCATGCCGCTCTTGAAATGTGCGGTGCATTTTGTGTGCCTGTGAATTTATTATCTCATATTTCGGACATTTATGCGCCGATTTGCACATTTCAAGAGCGGCACGCAAAATGTGCTGCACATTTCAAGAGCGGCACAAAAATGTTCAGCAGTATTTGGCACATGCACATGTGCCATGTATAGAAATTTGGTACATGTGCTGCACACTCAGTCTCAAATTCGTACCCTGGTTTAAACTAATAAAACAGTAAATCAGTAAACATTTAAACCATCGTTCAATTTTGTCCGTTTAAACTACAATTTTCACAACTGTGCGCTTTATAAAACTTTAAAAACTTTATAAAGTTTAAAAGCTTCTTTAGTCATGTGCAAAATATTGTTTCCTTTCTGCAAAAGGGGTTTTTTGTTTACATTTATCGTAGTGCTACTACACTTTATATAATATATGGAGTACTGATTTACTGCTGTTGAGTTTAGACTACATGTAAACTATACTTCAGTTTCTGAGTTTAAACTTTAACTCATTTATTAGCCCTTACTGTTTGTTCTATTATTTTTGGTGATTTTTTTAAACTTTTTTCTTTTTTTTTGCTCCTTTTACCCTTTTTTTAACAGCTACTGTGCTTTTTCTCTGCTGAAGATTCCAACACTGCAAACGTACTGGCATATTTAGGTATACCTACATATCTAGATACGTCTGCAAATATGTTTGTATGTGTTGGAAAACAAAAGAAATTGAAAGAAATATAAATCTACATGAGCCACATGAACGAGTCTGGCTTAATCATTATGTGCACCAACTTGCAGAAAAATTAATGATTGCAAAAATCATATGTACATATGATGATGATAATGAAGCGTCAACATCATCAATGCTAACGAGCAAAAACGCCTTCCACAGTCGGTTATAAAAAATAACAAAACAAGAAAAAAACGAATCTGTTCTCTTAACTACATACACAAATATGTACATATGTATATGTTTTAAGGCAAATACCAGGAATATCAACAACAGCAACAACTACGAAAGCAATAATAACACATCGACACCAGTAACAATAAAGATATGTTATTTTAGAGTGATGAACAAGTTAATACGATCGTACTTTTCTTGATATTTTCGAAAAATACCGTGGTACTCCCTAATAAATTTGATATTCTCACAAAAAATTTTTTCGAATTCTTAGATATTCTTGCTTTGTTATCACCTCGCCGTTTCTATGAATTGGCCATTTCAAGTGGAAGTCATTTTGATTACTGAAAACACTAACCCGTACTATGGAACATTAGCTGACGTAGAAGAATTAATACCGTGAATAACATGAAATAATTGCATTTTGTAAAAAGTTATTAGTCTGTGTTTTCTGATGTTCCAGTAATTACTTATGAACTATTGACTACACTGATCTTCGGAGTTGTCAGAAGAATACAGATTAAAATTGCTAAATCGAAAAAAAGTGTGAAAATGTTACAGTTAAAAAAGGTGCGAGTTTTTGTAATAAAATTAAATATAATTGAAAGAAACAGTTTACATTCCAAATATCTGTACATACAGTACACGCTGGGTTTTCGCGACTGATTAAAAACAACCCCTGTCGCGGAAGCAGAGTTCACTTTTGACGAGGAAACACTACTCCCTCTACCTTTTCTCCCAAAATCGTATTTCCTAGTTCCGGCACAATGCACCGCATGTATAGGGGTCATCCTCTGGGTGCCGGTCCTAAAAAAAAATATAAAATAATTTAGTATATGTTATTTTTTTGGACCACTGTTCAAGGTATGTACCCTATGTGCGCAATGCATTGCACTTGAACTATTTCGAGAGAAAAGAAAGGTGGCAGTTGCCCGTTTTTTGATAATTTGGAATGCCGAGTGGCTGCGATTATGGTGTGATATTCATTTTGAAGTTATAGGAGAGGCAGCTTATTTATTATTTTACTTCGCCTACGTTTTATTGCTCAAATACACGGATCACTGAACAGTTTCAGCTACTACTACTCCACAAGAAACGTCAGAGCACCTACCGTTTTGTCAGTATTGTATAGCATTATCGGTGAAATAAAATAAATCATAAAAATGTTGTCTATATAGAGCTCAAACAAATTGAATGGATCTTCTTAACATCAAATTCGTTACAACACTGCGATGGCACGATGGATGGTAGTCTGCACGTTGACTACGAATCCAAAAACAGACATGGGTTCAACCCCAGTTTCAGACCAATAAATTTTAAAATAAACATCTCGCATTTTTCTGATGTGCATTAGCGTGCTGTTGTGTGTCAGTTGTTGTCGGAAGGTTTCAGGGGCGAACGCATAGTCACTGGTCACTGAACAATACCGGCTTCAGCTGATAGCAATCCACAATCGCATCAGAACGCCCTCCTTCGTCGGTATTGTGTAGCAACGGCGAAGTAAAACTATAATAAAAAAGGCTACTGAACCGAAGCTTCAGCACTGCTACGAGTATAAACAAAGAACGTGCGAAAGCAGAGCTGCAAAAATAATATATTAAGCTTCACCTCCTGTCGTTTCTCCTACTATTCCTTTCCTATAG
Source organism: Dexiosoma caninum (assembly GCA_963924685.1). NCBI lineage: Eukaryota > Metazoa > Arthropoda > Insecta > Diptera > Tachinidae > Dexiosoma > Dexiosoma caninum. The sequence continues at coordinate 13,205,455 of OZ004730.1, read as the reverse complement.
TTCCAGCACAATGCTTCGCATGTGTAGGAGTCATCTCCTGAGTGCTGGTCCAAGATAAAAAAAAAAAGAGCAAAAGCAGATTTCTACAGATAATGAAGCTTTCCTCGGTCCATCACCTTCACCACCTGTCATCGCTATCACTACCCTGTTTCCTATAGAAAATAACACCCAGTAATAGGCAATCATTGCCCGAGTGTGAGTTCTCTTGAAAAAAAATCAATGCTTTAATGCTACAAAATTTTTTAAAGCCCGTTAGTTACACATATCAAATAATTTTGCAAAGTATTATATAACGAAATGGATACGTAAGTGAAAGTTAATCTCCCTTATTGTGTTTGGCGTAGGGGAAAAACGACAGCTGTCGTAATTGCTGTCGAATTTAGAATCTTATGCTACCGTCTAAAATTTTCGACAAGCAAAATTTTGTAAATGAATCATAATGTAATAGACTAAGCTAAATTTAATGTTTATGAAACAGCCTGTTGAAGAACTATCAATCAAATGTTCATTATTTACTGTGTATAGGAGGTACTACGCTCACTTGTACAATTCCGCCCACTTTTAGACTGATGATTTGTACTGATCATTAAGTTACTTAGACCAAATACTGAAACAGTAACTTTAACCGTTCTAGATATATGTAAATCAATATTTGTGCAAACTATCCTAGTTTTGACTGATGATTTGTTTTAACTACAAAGTTATTTCGACCATATTCAGAAGCTTTCATTTCAAATGTAGAGCCATAAAAAAGAATAATTCAAATAAACAACTCAGTGCAAAAGAGACGAAAATTTAAAGCAAAGTGACAACATTGGTTTTCGCAATTTATTTAATTCTCTTTTTATTGTTTTACTTGCCTTAGCCGGACGGCAGTAAGCGAGTGTGTGTACTCTGATTGTTTTAACTTATTTTAGGCGCATACTTTTAAATATATGTATATGTATTCTTATTAATTTTATTACTATTTTTCCAGTCCTTTCTACAAATACCAGAACTTATCTCTGTTTAGTTGAAATTTTCACATTTACCTGCGTAAGCAGTTTTTTTTACGTTTCATTGTCAACCACATCATACGTAACCAGAGTTGGCAAAATAGGTACAATTGTACTTTGTTCGGTACTAGTAAAAGACGAAAAGTGCCAGTTAATAATGTAATATCCCCAGTTTTACTAGGGGGCATTTCACAATACAATACTTTGTATTAAACCATTCAAAAATTCAAATATTAGGTACAAGTGGGATACTTTGAATGCAATGTGTTACGAAAATGACAAATAACACGGTAATACATTTGACACACTCCTTGTTGGAAATTTTTCTGCACGATAAAATTTTTAATTTTATCAGGGTTGTAATATTACAAAAAACATATAAAAAATAACAAAATTGCAAAAAAAAAATCATTTACTGTTGAACCGGTTTTTTTCTTTCTACTTATACTTTTAATTTTATTTGAAGTGTGACAGTTTGAAAGTAAAATGTAATTTTACTTTAGATTTTTTGACTGTCGCACCAAATATCTTTAGATTTCTTTCTCACAGTATTATGAAAGCCGTAAGACTTGTATTATCGTCTGAAATACCCTTAAGAGCATATAGCAACCCCTCATTTCAGTCATATAACTTCAAATAGTATATATATATATATGTATATATATATATATATATATATATATATATATATATATATATGTTTCCTTATTTCTATGTATTATTAGTTGCTACTATTCAATTTTAATTACTTGTTTGGCAGATAAACATGAATTGCACCACTAGTGGTTAATTTGTGTTCGTTAAGAAAAATTCAAAATTACTTACAAAATTTTTGGTGTTTAAGCATTCGTGAGTTGAATCATAATTTTTTCGTTAACTTTAAAATGGTTCAGTAAATTTAGTCCTGAAAATGGAACAATGGAAAAACTATTAGTAAAAGTGTTTCCAAGCGAATACCAACATTATGATACCATAAATTCGCAAAATTTGATTCAATGTACCTCTTTGTTGTGTTTTTAATGAATGTAAATAAAAATTGCTTCGAATGCTGTCTAATCTCTAATTCTTCCGGACAATAAAAACGTTACGAACTTGGATTCAATAATAACCAAAAATATACTAGTAAATAAAAATAATTTGAACTAAAAATATATCTTTTACTTCAATTAAAGACAAAAAAGTAAAATTCTAAATGCCTGTCATCCCTATACGTAACTATAAGAAATTTTGAAAAAACATCACCATCTCTTCAAGGCATTGGTGTTCAAAAATAAAATGAAGGTGTATTGGTGAGAGAATTTGCCCAGCAAACATAATCTCAAACGTTTCAAATAAGAAAGAAAATGCCAGCTATATACAACTTATTAAATGAATGTAATTTAAATTTAAAAAAGATAAGAGCATCACGGACCATAAATAGCAGTTATCAATTTTAATAAATAATTTTAGAACACTTATTTGGAGGGAAAAAAACAAAAATAAATTCATATAAAACAGTTTTTTTGGGCTTAAATATTAGACTAAAAAGTTTAACTATCTGTCATTCCTCATTATAATTTTTAAAGTCGCTTTGAAAATTTTAAATTAAACATTCCTTGTTAATACTTGCGAATTAGTAAAATATTTTTTAAATTCAACGAGGTCATTTTATTTCGCTGCTTGGAACAAACGTTTTTCATGTCTGAAAATATTTGTTCGCATAAGTAGTGGAAAAAAATTATAAATATTTTAAATATATTTTTTTGAGCTGGGGACACATCGCAACATCTAAATTTTTCCAAAACTCTAGAGTTCTAATTTTATCGAAATCTTTTACCTCAGATCTAAGTAATCTAAATCTAATGGGCGCCGCGACCACGGCGGCACACCTCCATCCGATGGTCCAAATTTTCGATGACCCTGAGGCATAATGGAGGTTCTATGCCGTTAATGTGCCGAATTATCTCATCCTTTAGCTCTTGAATTGTTGCTGGCTTATCGACGTACACCTTTTCTTTCAAATAACCCCAAAGAAAAAAGTCCAACGGTGTCAAATCACATGATCTTGGCGGCCAATTGACATCGCCATTACGTGAGATAACACGGCCATTGAATTTGTTGCGCAAAAGAGCCATTGTTTCGTTAGCTGTGTGGCAAGTGGCACCGTCCTGCTGAAACCACATATCGTCCACATCCATATCTTCCAATTCGGGCCATAAAAAGTTCATTATCATCTCACGATAGCGAACACCATTCACAGTAACTGCCTGACCGGCCTCATTTTGGAAAAAATACGGCCCGATGATGCCGCCAGCCCATAAACCGCACCAAACAGTCACTCTTTGTGGGTGCATTGGTTTTTCGACAATCACTCTTGGATTCTCATTCGCCCAAATGCGGCAATTCTGTTTATTGACGAATCCACTGAGGTGAAAATGTGCCTCATCACTGAAGATGATTTTCTTCGAAAATTGATCATCCACTGTTGCCGTGGTCGCGGCGCCCATTTGGCCGATATTTTGTTCCATACATAATTGAGTAATACCAATATATCATAATAAAATAAAATTACAATAATTTCCTAAATAGTTTGTGTTTTATTCAAAATCAACATCGGCCCTTGAAATTTAACCACCCTTTATTATTAGCTCTGATTGAAACGTGTTCATTACCCGCTTTTAATGTTTTGTAACGTAAAAGGCATTGAATGTTTTGAAAAGCATCGTTTACCATAAAATACTTTTCACATTTCATTTCGTGAACTTTTATTATATTTTAATTTTTTTCGTATTCAATTCTAATTGAATCGCGTGTGTTTATTGTGCTTCGTCCAATAAGAAACAACAACAATGCTTAATAAATTTCTGAAAAAAATTACAATAAGCATCCGCATGTGTATTCATCCCTTGCTCAACGACGACTGAATGAAAGTTTTTAAAAGAGAATAACAACTGTCTGTGTAAATTTTTCAACAAATGTTGTATGTGGCGAACATCACTGCTTTAAGGCAAGAAAAAAATGAAATTGTATTGGTAAGCTTCTACCCAGCAAACATAACGTCGAACATTTGAAAGAAAAAAATCAGTATGTAATTAGAAGACATCTTAACTTTTAATTTATTGCACTTATAAGTGGTTCATCCTCCATATTCTCTATGTAAAATCTTCAACATATGCGGAAAGCTAAAAATAAATATTGCATCTTTACCCAAGGAAAATTGTATCATTATGACAATATAAAATGTATTACTTTTTTAAGGTATGGGCGAACTGTAGAAAATGTTATCCATCGAAAGGGCAACAATTTTGTTCAGAAAGGAAATCACAATGAGACATACCAAAATCACGCTTTAACACATAATTTCAAGGAAACGAGAACCGCTATGCACCTTCTGTAACAAAAGGGTACACTAACAATTTTCGTTAACATCAACCTGTCAACCATTGCACCACATTCGTAGTAGATTCTGTAATTCAGGAAATATTATTAACTTATTAAAATATCCTTCGGAAGACCATATCATAATATATATATTCAGTATTTAAATCTCACCAACAAAATTTAGCCGTACTTACAGAGTTTATTTAAGCCGATAGCCAATAGTTACTAGTGATTCGCACATCGAGTTTATTGTAACTTTAATTATAATAAATTTAAAATTAATAATAAAACCCATTGTATTATTAAATTGATAAATCTATTGTGAAAAAACTTTAAGAGTGGAAGAGAAGGTGTATAAATTTAATGCAAAAGAAGACAGGAGACTTCTTAATGGAAAAAATTTCTTTACAAGTAGTGCTCTCTAAAACGAAAAATAATATACAATATACTTAGGTCAGATCACTTACCAAATGAAGCTTAAAGAGAAAAAACACTTTATGGGCAAAAAAAAAAATTATAACATACAAACATTTTTTTAACAAAAAAAGTAATAAACATGTTTATACAGGGTGGCGCAGTATGAGCTATATGGTTTGAATTCTTTATAACTTTTTTTAATTATTATTTTTTCTTTGCTTTTTTTCAGCATTTTGTGATGAAGACTTGGGGAATTAATTATGAATCATTACATGATCGAACAACGTACAAAAATAATTGAATTTTATTCTTCAAACCAACAGTCTATTGTGTTGACACAGCGTGCATATCGTCGGCATTTTAATGTGCGCATTGCACCCACACCAGATTTAAAACAGCTCCTGACAGTTTTCTTTGGGGATATTTGAAAGAAAGAGTGCACGTTAACTAACCAAGAACCATATTTCAACTAAAAACCAACATTCGAAATGAAATCATGGCCATTACACCCGAAATTTTGCGGAAAGGAAAAATGGAAAATATGCTAAAAAGAGCACGTATGTGCGAAGCAGAAAATGGACATCACTTACAGAATATCATTTTTCAAAGCTAATTCCAAAAAATTCTCCAGTAATATACAGTATTTTAAAAAAACCATTTAAACTATATATCTCATTCTGCGCCACCCTGTACAGGCATTGCTTATTATAAAAAGGTACTTTTCGCATGCCATTTTGTTTTCTTTTCATTGAAAAAGAATTTAACCCTACAACCATAAAGTTAATTTATACAACGTTACCATCCACGATACGTAGATCGTACTTAATGTTTTTCTTTGGATACACTTCAATAAATGAAAAAATTTGCAGTCTGAAATATTTTTTTTTGTTTATTTAGTTGAACTAATTTCTTTTAAACAAAATTAAAATAAAATTAAAATTTAAAGATATAATTAATTAGTTTTATTCATGAAATTTTGACAGATTTTAATTTGATGTTCGCCACAAATTGCAGACGATTTGCAAGCACAGCAATATGCTTTGACAGACGCTCGACAAAGTAACTGGCCAGTGGCTTGCCTTCAGTGTTAGTAGACTTACCAAGATAAGCTTCTGCATTTATTACGTATTTTGAAGCAACATCACAGAGCATGACAATTTTTATCCCAAATTTGTTTGGTTTATTCGGTATATACAATTTATATGGCACCTTCCACGAAAACCAACTAGTTGCTCATCAATGGTAACATATGATCTTGGCTTAAAATGCTTTCCACAGGTATCGATACAGATGTCCCAAATTTCCGAAACTGGAGCAAATATGTTTTTTTCCTACGTTCCTCTCTTGTCGCTTGGTCGTCAAATCGCAGCGCGTTCACTACAAACTCGAATCTGTGTTTACTCATCGTCGCTCTATACCGACCTCCCGAATAAGAAGAGGTTAATCGAAAGGTGGTTATTTTTCAACACTGCAGACAAAAGTAGTAACCCCAACAAAGCTTTCAATTCCTTCAAACTCGTATTGGAGACCGTGGCATTTTGAAATTTATATTTATTTCTTAGCTGAACAATTTTGTTGTTTTGTTTTGTTGTGTCGCTAGCGTACAAAATAGCTTATACTTCATCGCAATTGAGTTTACGGTCCAAGTACACGGTTTTTCTTCTGCCATTTTATATCACGGTTGATCTTATTTGAAATTACGACACAAATATATACTTTTTACACTAAAGATACGCAAAAATTACGTACAAAACTTTTTTTCTTAGTACCAACGCTACGTAAATTTTACGTACAAGCTTCTTCTGTGCACTCGCTTACTATACGTTGTATACTAAAAATCTTCTGTTTTGGTACATCTATGCATTGAAATAAACTTAATAAAAGCATAGCATGAAGAATTTACAGTTAGATCGCCAAACACATGTTCTTTCTGTGTTTGAAAAAAAACTGCACGTAAAATTTACGTACATTATGGTTCTAGGGTTAACAAAGGCTAAGAATCTGTACTCGTCGCTCGCTTAGTAACAATTAAATAAAATCAAGATTGTGCCTGCTGTTGTTTTCTCTGTAAACAAGAACAACCTTTGACTTTGCTTCTTTTTTCATTTTGAAATGAAACGCGCATGTTTGCTGTGATACAATTCCTGAAAAAACTTGCAATCAACCATCGCATGTGCTTTCGTCGGTGCGTCATCGACCCACGACTGACAAAGAATGTGTGAGATTTTAATTTCCACAATTGTGCTAGGAGCTGCGCATCACTGCTTTGAAATATTTATAACGGTAGTTATTGATGACACTTTATATGCATACAAAATACGATGATTCATACATATCCTAGTCGCAATTATCATGCTGACAAATTACGAAGATTTGGCCAAATGGGTATTACTGTATTACAGAACTGTGTATGATCGTCTCTATGTAGATATGTATGTGATAAGTGTGTGCAGTCTCGTCAAAGTGATAATCATAGGGTTTCGTTCGCTGCTATTGTACGCCTGCGCCTTAAAATGTTAACCAAAGTTGCCGACTACACCAAAAAACGATTTTAGTGATTAATAAAAATTTCACTGAAATCTATTTAATTTGAGTGATTACATGGAGTACTTTTAATGTTTGTCCGATGCAAATTGGTGGTCTAACTCTAGGACATCGATCTCCCAAATATGACATGTGTGTTAAAAAAGTACAGCGAATGCTACACGATCAATGTTCAGCTTGATTTTTTTTTTAATGCTCATGCACTAGACTACGGAGGCACTAGTCACACAGATACGTATAAGTGTGACTATTTTTATAAAATAACGCACACATTGACAAATATTGAAGCAGAAGATTGATCGTGTAGCATTCGCTTAAGGCAGTGTGGGCTAAAGATGGATCTGTGTGACAATGACAAATATTGAAGCAGAAGATTGATCATGTAGCATTAGCAGTGTGGGCTAAAAATGCATCTGTGTGACAAATTTTTTTCTGTAAGTCGTACGATTTGGAAAATTTTCATAAACTGATAATTTTCATGTGATTTTAGCCAAACAGCTGAGAATTTTGTTGGGACAAGAAAATAAATAAAAAAAAACATTTAATAGTCGGTGAGACGGTCATTGTCCTGTGAGTGGATCTTAGGATTATGTAGAATAGTGAAGCAGGGTCTTTAGAGTATTCAGTATCTTTGAACGAATCGTTATCTGTTAAAATTTAAGGATTGTGTGATTCTATAGCTACATACATGTTCACGATAGTATCCCGTGATGATTGAAGTAGTGTGCACGTTGACTACCAAACCAAAAAAGTTTTGGGTTCGACCACAGTTTTAGACTAATTCATAAAAACATCTCGCATTTTTTCTCTTGTGCATTAGTGCGCCTTTGCGTCAGTTGTTGTCGAATGGTTTCAGTGGCGAAGGCATAGTCACTGGTCACTGAACAGTACATCCCATTATAGTAACGATAGAACAACGAAACGCACCCCACGTTGCGACGATGCTCAAGAGAGTCAATAGAGTTGGCTACCCTACTGTCTCCTATGAGTTTCTTTGCTCATTTCTGTACACGGTCGAGTAACTTCAAAATAGTCTTTGAAGCACCAGCCCATACATAAGAGTTGTATTCCATTTTCGGTCGGATGAAAGCGGTATAAATAGTGGGAAGATCAGATGGGGTGAAGTATGTCTTACACCGTCTTAAAAAACCGAGGCACTTGAATGCTTCCTTTGAGACCTGAAAAATGTGCTCAGCCCACAGCCACCAGACTTTTTATTCTTTTCAAATCAAATATTGCCCAGTGTCTCGCCAATCTAAAATTTTCTCGGCCACAAGGGATCTTTTATCGCCACGTTTGGGGACAAAACGCCATAACTGAAAATACTGCATAATGCAATACCACATTCCTGCAGTACACTCTCAAATTATGTCCCTCTCTCTACATATCTATTTCAGTGGTGAACGACGCATAGCACAATTGTGCGAGATGAATTCTTATAATTTTTTATTCAGTCGTCGACTAGATAGCGACGAAAACACATGATTCTTAATTTTTTCCGGAATTCTTCTCCAGCATACATGAGCGTTTCGTTTCAAATTAAACAACAAGGAAAAGTAAAAATTGTTTCTGTTTACAACATAAATACAATAAGCAATGCTTTTAGTGATGTTCAGTGCATTTTATACAGATATTATATTTGAAGTTTTTACTCAATTCGAACAACTATTGATTGAATTTCTGATTGTTAACGTTTTGCATTATTTTCCATTTCACAGACGAGTTTAAATATTTTCAAAAACAATTTTGGCTAGTTTTCGTTTTTCTTCGCTTTTGGGCATCATTGATCTAGTTAAGTCCTTATGACACTACATTTTTTCTGCATTGTTCAAATTTTGGAGAAGAGCGCAAATATATTGTAATGGGAAAATTAATCAGGTCCGAAGAGTACAACCATATTAAGATAAATGCAAAACCGTCAAATCGTCCACTAGTGTTATCGCTAAAATATTAGTATATGTCAAAAAAAAATTTTTAACTTAAAATTGACGTTTCGAGCTTAAAATCTTTTACATGTTGACAAGTTAGGGATTTATGAACAATGTCTGCGATTTTAAGCTAATTTTTTGATTGTATATTTTTCTTTAGCGTTTTTTTTTAAATGAAAATAAGAAGGCAACACTTACAAATGTAAATATTATATTGTATTTGTTTCTTTCTGGCTTTGTTGTCCCTTTCTATCCTTTTTATATTAATTAATGAAAAATAAATGTAGTGTCATACGTGCTTTACACAAACTAGGCATTCCAAAGAGCTATTTTTAAAAACAAATTTTAAATCCCTAAAAACAGTACTGAAATATTTAGAAAACAACTGCAGAATTTATCTAACTTTCACATGTATATAACTATTTTTCATTTATTCAACGTGAGTCAAATTTAATTACAGTTATTTATTTATCTGTTCTTTATTTTTTATTTATTTATATTTGGTATATGGTTTATCTGGTGTATATGTACATTTCATTTGATGCTAATACCATACTCGCCAGTAGACCTTTAACCAAATTCTTGAAAAAAGCTAAAAAATTCCACATGTTTATACAAAAACTCCCAAAAAATCTTTGAGAATTACGATATATACAAACAAAATAAACTAAATAGCTTCTGCAAACATTTTTTTACAACAAACATTTTATTATTCGATTTAAATCTATTTAATTTTTTACATATTTATTTAAATATTCGTAATTAATAAATAAAATGAATAAATAAAAAAAATAGTTACATAATTGTACTAAAAAAAATTATTTTTTATGTTACATTTTTAGATAGAATTATTGTCAACCAAAGGTTGACTAATTGTAAAAAGGTTTTTAATTGGAGGCTTTGCTTTCTTGATAATAACGTCAATGTCATAAAAATATGGTACAGAATATGATATTGCAATCGAACCAAATTTTGATTAAGCCCAGAACGATGTCATGGTTTAATCAGACGTGCAATCCTACAGTCTAATCGAGAGAGAAAGCATTTAGTATCTGGGGAAGCAATAAAAACGCGGATATTAATTTGATGCGAGAAAGGAGAGATTTTCATGTGACAAAGTGTTAATATGTGAAAAAGCTTTGTACTAAAGTTTTTCTCCTTTTGTGAAAGGGTTTCCGGCTCTTAAAAAAATATTTGGTTTGCAACCACTTAGCACTTGCCGGAAAGTTATAAACCACTATGCGCTCTTGAAAAGATATACTGTAAAACTCGTACGGTTAAAAAGTGTTTAAGCGAATTTTCGTTGGAATGCCCAAAAGGGGAGATGCAAGAACCACTAAAAATTATCGCGCAATGACAATCTGTTATACGATTCCCAAAGTTATGAAAGGTATGGTGAGCTTACGTACTCTACGGTGTACTTATCGGAAAAATGATGCGGATCCATTCATCAATTTGGCGAAAGTAAGATGGTGGCTATATATATTTGTAAAGCATTTGGCAGAGTGTGGCATGGAGCACTTTTGTCTAAACTTATTGCTTTTCGTGTTCGTGATAGCTTTTCTTAATTTATATCGAGATATCTCAGGGATCGCGCGATAAGAGTTTTTATAGACGGGATCTCACCTAATGAATTCAAGATTAATTCAGCTTTTCTGTTCTTTCTCCTACTCTATTTCTTATATTTCACAATGACCGTTTATATGAAACTTTCAATTCCATCCACTCTTTTGCAGATGACAGAAGCAGTTGCTATTCATTTTCTCAGTCAATTACAGACCAACATCGACTGAGATCCGGACGATGAGCCTGCATATGCATAGTACGTTGAATAGTGACCTCACAAGAATATCGGAATGATGTCACCTAAACACGGTCGATTTTAACGCTCGCAAGACCCAATGCTGCATGCTTATACAACGACGCACGCTGCTTCATCTATAATTATGGGTGGTATAAATATTGTGCAATCAGAGACTGTTCGTGTTCTTGGCATGAAAATTCACATATCGATGGCACGATCACATTTTTCAAGTCTGTAAAGAAGCATTCAAGTGCTTCAGTTTTTTAAAACCGTTAAAGACATACTTCAGTCCATCTGATATCCTTACTATTTACACAGCTTACATCCACCCGAAAATGGAATACTATTTCGAAATTACTCGACTGAGTACAAGATAGGGCGAAGAAACTTATTGGGGACGGTAGGGTACCCAACTCTAATGCCTATCTTGAACATGGCCGCAATGTGCGGTGTATTTCGTTGTTCTATCGTTATAAAATAATGTGTTCTAATGAAATCAGGGAACTTGTTCGCGAAATTCACTCATTCTTATGCATAACGCGTGCATCATTAAGCACGCATCCATTTCTGGTCCATTTGGAAGCTAATAGAACTACGCATTCGGAGAAAAATTCCCTGCAGAGGGCTTTCCTGTCACTTTCGACATGAGAGGATTCAAATCGAATGTTCATGAACACTCCCGCTATCCTACTCTCGAAAACTCATTTCTTAGTTCCGTTGAGTGTCGGTCTAAGAAAAAAAAAATAAAACAATCACTTAAATGTCTTTAATCTGTAGTATGTCAGTTTGTTTATTTGCACATATGCATTTTATAGATATTGTTGGTTAAATATTTACCGTATGTAGGAATCATCCCAAGCTTTAAGTCTGTTATAATTCTCAATATAGTTAAATAAAAGCAAAGGTACCTTAGACATCCAGATTTATGCTGACAACAGAGTTGTGGTTAGGTCTCTATCGGCTGCCTACATGGCGTCCAGACCAATCTATGAATGCCGGGTATCTTTTAACGAGATAGCGAGACATTCTAACCTCGAGCTTATCTGAGTGAGGAGGCACGCAGAAGTACCTAGTAACATTGTAGCGGACAGTCTGTCTAGGAATAGCACCTGACTGCACCAGAGGGATACCCACTTTACGGTGGTTGTTCCCATGAGTTATTGCAATATACTGTTGAGAATCGCGCATACTAGGTGGTCGCTGGAGGTTACATGCTCCACGCCGAGGGCACGTTTGATTGCAAGAGGGCTGGAGTTTTGGAGATACCTCCAGTTGACTGTGTACCTTTGTTGCGGTGCTGATGGCACCGCTTCATAGGGGTGCAGGCTGGGAGTTCTGCATTGCAATGGCTTCTGTAGGAGTTGTCGGGTTGAGGACGAGAGGGTGTAATACCTCCCCTGCTCTTGCAGGTGTCGGAGTACGCGGTCGAAGGAATAGAATTTCTTTTCCGCGCAGCGGAGTGTTTTTACACCGGGGATGATGGCGACGGGTAGCATATGCTACGAATTGCCTATCGGGCGACACAACGGAACCAGGTTTTGGACACAAGTTGGTCGGACAACGTACTTATTCATATTTACAGGTAATATACACCGTTGGAAAATTTTTGAAAAGTACTTTCGATATTTTTACATCCTAGGGTGATAAAAAAAGTCTATTCACGCTTAACACAACCTCACTGATGCTGACATTCAGAAATACCCACACTAATTGTGATTTCTTTTCTTCCACAAAAATGACACCTTGTTAAAATGTACATATCGTCATATTATTTAGAAAAAGCTTTAGCTCACAGCATCAAAATACATGTTCCTGCAAAATTTTCACGCCTGGAATTATCAATAACGTTCTTATCAACAAAACTCGGAAATGCCGGAAATGAAGTGCAAGGGTAGAAGTTAGTGTGAAAGTATTTGCTTCTTCTGTAAAATTTTTTCAATGTAACTTAAGACTTTTGTGAATTCATATAACGATATACATATAACAGTTAGGTCTTCAGCTATATCCAATCCACAAGCACATCAGAACGCCCTCCTTCGTAGCATCGGCGAAATAAAATAATTACTAAAAATAGCTACTAAAACGAAGCTTCTAAATTTAATACGTCTCCTTGACATCAGAAACGTTACAACAATGCTACAAAAACAAATAACGTGCAAAAAGCGAAGCATCACCTCCTATCATTTCTCCTACAATCCCTTTCCTATAGCTCCAGCACAATGCACCGAATGTGTAGGGGTCAATCTCCTCAGTGTTGGTCCAAGATAAAAAAATGGCTTATCAGCACTGCTATTTATAATTTTTTTTTTTTTTATCTAGGACCAGCACTCAGGAGATGACTCCTACACATGCGAAGCATTGTGCTGGGAACTATAGAAAAGGGATAGTAGTAGAAACGACAGGAGGTGAAGCTTAATTAATTATTTTGCAGCTCTGCTTTCGCACGTTCTTTTGTTTTTATACTCGTAGCAGTGCTGAAGCTTCGGTTTAGTAGCCATATTTAGTATTATTTTACTTCGCCGCTGCTACACAATACAGACGAAGGAGGGCGTTCTGGTGTGATTGTGGATTGCTATCAGCTGAAGCCGGTTTTATTCAGTGACCAGTGACTACGCCTTCGTCACTGAAACCTTCCGACAACAACTGACACACAAAGACACACTAATGCACATCAGAAAAATGCGAGATGTTTATTTTTATTTAAAAAATTTTTTGTCTGAAACTGGGGTTGAACCCAGGTCTTTATTTTTTTTGTTTGGTTGTGTAGTCAACGTGCACATCCATCGTGCCATCGCCACCCTCAATGAGAATGAACACAATGTATGAAAAAGTGGAGCACCATATTCATAACATCTGAAATATAAGTTTGTTTGAATAAAAATAATAAATAGGAAAAATAATAAATCAGATAACGAATAAATAAATAAATAAATAATTCATTGTAATTTTGAAAAATATATGGTTGCGGCAATATCCTCCATATGTTTGTTTAAAATTTTCCTTAGTTGCTAGTTACTTAAACATGTAAACAAAAAAACGAAGTCTCGTATTGCTGATTTATCGAATTTCAGTTTGTACGATATATTTCCAATAAAATGTTTTTTGAGAACAATTTTCTGAATCCACTTACATTTTATACCACTGACAAACCAGAATTAACAATATACTATTTTCTTAAATTTAATCCAAAAAATTTTGATAATTTTCCTTATTTTATAACTCAACTCTTTCACTCTACCTATGCTAAGCGATTTTTTAAACTTTGTCTAGTAGCACTATGAACTTTGTCTGGTAGCGCTTTGAATACACCAAAACACTTAACATGACAATCTCAAAACTCTAGATTTATATGGTGTATAAAGTGTGTTTCATTCCACCATTACTACGGGTGATTTTATTGAAAACATACTACCCTGTCTGGGAGCAAAACAGTTTTAAAAAACAAATATCTAATTGCATGTTTTTCAAAAATTAGGGTTTCCTTTGCTGAAAAGAAAACTCCTTAACACTATTAAGTTTTTAAAAAATTTAAAACTTTATTACAGTTGATTTTGGGTACAAGAAACACCTGTTATAAAGTATTTTCACTTACAATGTACAAATTCTGCGGTCTAAACAGTTTTGCATTAATATTTTATAATTATTATTATAATAAAAAAAAAGTGCCAATTTTTAAAATTTAAAATATTTATCACAATTTGGTACCACTATCAGCTGTGTTCTTAGTTAAAACATAAATTATAAATTTAATATTAAAGAAAAAAATTTAGAAAAAAGTGAAATGTATGAAATTCCAAAGTGTACGTACATTGTCTACAATTGTAAAAAAGGAAGAAAATATTGAAAAAATAAAAATAATATGAAGACTAAAAACAGTTACTTCGGTTATAACATACGTCGCCTGTAGTGAAGAAAATTGCCCGGTTCCGCGGAGTTCGTTATAACCAAACTTTACTGTTGTTTTTGACGTGTGAATAGTGCAAAAAGAAACACATTTCCTGTAAATGTAGCGTTATAAAATCACTATAAGTGACAAAAAAATATATGATATTTTACTTCTCTATGAAATGTTTGCTCTCTATGCACTCAAACAAAAAAGAATTGCTACAAAAGAACGCCTACATTCTTTTCATATAGTACATTGTTATTATAATTTTCTATCGTTTGCTTCCCGTCAACTAACTATGGGTTGAATGCTTAATTATAGACATATAAAACAAATTTTTAACACATGAAAACATATTTTAGCAGATACTCCTTTTCAATTTATAATTAATTATAGCTTATTAAAATGCCAAAAAAAAAGGAGTTGGAATTTGAACACACAAACAAACCGATTTGTCTGTCCGTCAGTATGATTGCATGCTCGAGCCTTGCTTCGTAGTGAGAGAAAGATTGTATGAATGTTGCAGCAAATTGCACTTTATAATATAACGTTCACAAAGTATAAAGTTTTGAAATAAGCACTTATCCAATATAATAAGTTATAGAACTGCGTTGTGTTTGCATGCATACGAAATGAATATCCGAGTGTCTAACAAGTGGTCAAGCAAACCTTCGTACTTAAAGTAAAAGTGAACAAAAAGCAGTTCATTAATTTTTTCCTATTCAATCTTTTTTAAGCATGTGCCAATGCGTCATAGAAAACGATGTAGTTAATTTTCCTGGTATGTATGTGTACAATTCTACCCTGCAATTAATATTGGATTACGTGGTCCATTTTAGGTGAAATGGACTAGTTACAAACATGGTCCTATGTAATGCAGCCATCGCCACCCTGGTGAAACACAAGTTCAAATTTTTTTAATTTTTTATTGAAAGTATTTGCCAATTGAACATAAAACTCTATGAGCAGTTTACAATTTTGATGAATTCTTCAATATGTGTATGACAAATAACAAAATAATTAAATACTCGTACATATGTTGAAATGCCCATTTTTTTATCTTGGACCAGCACTCAGGAGATAACTCCTACACATGCGAAGCATTGTGCTGGAACTATAGGAAAGGGATAGTAGGAGAAACGAAAGGAGGTGAAGCTTTAATTAATTATTTTACAGCTCTCCTTTCGCGCGTTTTTTGTTTTTATACTCGTAGCAGTGCTGAAGCTTCGGTCTAGTAGCCATTTTTATTATTATTTTACTTCAATACCAATGAAGGAGGGCGTTCTGATGTGATTGTGGATTGCTATCAGCTGAAGATGGTATTGTTCAGTGATGAGTGACTATGCCTTCGACACTTAAACCTTCCGACAACAACTGATACACTAATGCACAGCAGAAAAATGCGAGATGTTTTTTTTTTTGTAATTTTTAGTCTAAAACTGGAGTTGAACCCAAGTCTGTTTTTGGTTTTGTAGTCAACGTGCAGACTACCATCCATCGTGCCATCGCCACCCTCACATTAATGTTAACAACAACTGACACAAAGCCACAGAAATGCACATCAGAAAAAATGGGAGATTTTTTTATGAGTTTGAAACTGAGGTTGAACCCAGGAAAATTTTTCGTTTTGTAGTCAACGTGCGTACTACTTCGACTATCGCCATCCTCAATTTAATATCAAAAAGTCCCCTGAAAGTTAGGCCAAAAAAGTATTTTTGTAAATGCGCATAGATCTAAAAAGGAACTTAAAAGTTGTCTCAGCGATATCACTCTTAATGTAAATAGGCTCTTGTACCCCAAACAGACATAGGATTTGTATATTATAAAAGCGTGATATTCCATTCAAGAACGTTGTTTAAAGCTGGCATGTACATATTTTACGAACATGTACGTGGTATTACCATAGTATCTTATTGAAGATACCCAAAACGCTGTTATCAATAACAATAATGCATAACCAGATCCAAAACCCCCATGTGTTTACTCCCAATTTTTTTACCAGTTAACAGAATTTGTTCTTTCTTTGCGATTATACATATCCTTGCGTACACAGAGGGAACAATTAGTTTTTTCTCATAAAATATACAAATTGTTATTATTACAGAGTCAGGCAAAATGCCGCGCCCATGGGTGCTTTGTTATTCTCTTATTTACACGTAGTTAAACACACATATTAGGTGTGTTCGTTTACCCCAAATAGGGCGCCCGCGGGCGCCCAATCTTACCCAAACGCGTTTTCTTACGCAAAAATTATGAGAGAGGTTTTGAGAGAGTAATGTTCTTGTTCTTCACGCACGAGAATGCCCGTACTTTTTTTTTTATCTAGGACCAGCACTCAGGAGATCACTCCTACACATGCGAAGCATTGTGCTGGGAACTATAGGAAAGGGATAGTAGAAGAAACGACAGGAGGTGAAGCTTAATTAATTATTTTGCAGCTCTGCTTTCGCACGTTCTTTTGTTTTTTATACTCGTAGCAGTGCTGAAGCTTCGCTTTAGTAGCTATTATTATTAGTATTTTACTTCGCCGGTGCTACACAATACCGACGAAGGAGGGCCCGTTTTCTTCGGGCTAGTTTGGGGATGAAGAACAAGCAATCAGTTTGTTTATAATAAACATTGAAAATAACAAGGCAAAATTACAAATGTCCCAAACAGCTGACAGACATTAAAAAAGTTATGTTCAAAATTTTTCTTAACAATAATTAATTACAAACATTTTTGTTATTTATACCATAAATTGTTAAAAACTTTTCATAAAAAAAGACCATTTTTTTAAATAAATATTTTTGTTAATAAAAATTATTATTTCCTAACGATGCTACCTATTTGGTAGCGAAATATTGAAAAATAAATAATTGTTAAAAACTTTTCATAAAAAAGACCATCGCTCAAAAATAAATATAATTAAATAAATTCTTTCAATGCTTGTTTTTGTAAATAAATTCTTTCACAATTAGTTTTTTTCGGTAAACTGTCATCAATCAGATTAAACTTTCAACGAAAATCAGGGATAATCAAGCTCGTACAATTGTACTTTTTTCAGTACAACTTGCATTGCAAAAGTACTACTTTACTCCACTAAATATTAAGTACCAACGTATATTCATATGATTATACGTTGTTCAGTAATTTGAATTAATTATAGCAAAAATATATTTTCGATTTTTCTTAATATAATATTTAATTATTAAATTATTCACAACCACTCTCCACAACTTTTTCACAAACTTTGACGTTTGGTCTGTTGAATGAAGTGACCAGCGAAATAGCTAATAAGTTTAGGTGCCCTACAAGAACATTGACGGTCATTTGACCGGTGATATGACCGTCATTGCTGACAGAATTATCGGTCATTGCATAGAACAAAGTTTATATCATTTTCTTAAGGGCAATATGAGAATATGAGTGTACATGTGATAGTCAGCGTTGATGCATATATATCGCTCACTGTAGACGGATATCCCAACTGAAATGAAACACTATTTATTTCAATTCTTTACGTTGATTATATTTCAATATTCTTATATGTACATATGTATATAAAAAAAAGAAATGTAATATAATATAAAATAGAAATATCCATCAGAACCTTGGAGTGGGCCATCATCTGTGAATTTTTTCTTAATATAATTGCCCACAATTATTTAAAATATACAAATATTAAAACAAACTATTCACGGATTCGCATAAAAATTAATTCTATCCATCAGCAAAGACAACATATGTTGTTGTTAAAACGTCTCGCCGAGTGCCGAACACAAAAACGATGCTCTCTTTTTAACTTTGGGGGTGCTGATGGCGAGTAGTCAGCGTGTTGGCTCTGCAACCAGAAAGACCCAGGTTCGATTCCCAGCCGGGTGAAATCAGAAAAGAGTTTTTTCTGAGTTTTCTGTGCTACGGCACCCTCCTTCGTCGGTATTTGAGCAATAAAACGTCGGCGAAGTAAAATAATAAATAAAATGGCTCCATTAGCTTAAAAATAATGCGTCAAAAAACATCAGAGACGCCGCAACTTTGCTTTATAATTTACACGCAACTGCAGAGTTGTGCAAGAATTAAGCCCTATCTTTCTACCACTTTCACCACCTGTCTGTTTCTTCCCTATCCTTCTCTCTAGTTCCAGTGCAATGCATTGCATATATAGGGGATAGCCCCTGAGCACCGGTCCAAGATAAAAAAAAAAAAAAAAAAAAAAAAAATATTCCACAACACGTTGGTTGTCTCGCAACGAGGTGGTCTCTCGAGTAATAGGAACTCCTTCAGTATTACTTTAATTTGATTGATTTCGAAACAAATTCTCAATATTTAAGAATTCATTTTATTTTATCTTTCTGTTATAATAGTTAGTAATAGTAAAACTTAACACAACTTTTATGTTTTTAGTACATTTGGGGTCAAAAAAGTACAATTTTAAAATTGTCAATTATCATCTCCGATATAAACAGAGTTGTAAAAAATTGACATTTCTTTTTTTCTAGTAAATTTTATGGTTTTTTTCGTTTTCTTACTTTTGTACATTTTGCTATCTTATTGAGAGTAATTATAGCTTACTCTCATTTTACCGAACTTTACCCAAAAAGTAAACGTACAGACGTATTATAGAAAATTAAACAACATTACTCATTCTGGCTTGAACATTCAAATAATCAGGCTCTGTATTCTCTTGTTGCTTAAAATCAGTGTTGCCACAAAAAAAAACTCAGGAAATATTTTTGTTCTCTTATAGAGACAAACTGCAAGAAGATATGTTTAATGGGCAATATGGACTAAACTTATTATCAGATAATTATTTCGCAAACTAAAATATTTGGTTTCTTAACACACAACAAAAATTATTCCACGTACATTCAATTTCTATTATTTAATTACAACTGTCGTTTTTATGACTGCTTTGCGACATTGCGAATCAAAATCGCGAAATTAAAGCAAAACTAATTAAGATGAGGGAAGGTCTACCTTTCCCCTTGCTAGTGAATATATAGGTAATAAGCAAACAATTACATTTGAAAATTATATTTAATATTTGCATTGACCTATTTATATTTGTGTGTCAACATTTTTTTTATTGAAACAAAAGCGCATACGAAATAAATATTTAAGTTGCCATGCATACTAAGACTGATTTTGTAACTTTTTTCCATTTTCCATATGAGACACAATTCTACTCTGGCAACACCGACTCTTGTTAAGAAAGAGAATATATCTAACACATTCCTGCTACTGTATTATTATATTATCTAAGTATGTACATACATATATGTATATAAGAGAGAGTGACGTTAGGTACTACACTATTAACTCAAGAACGCCTGGACCGATTTCGATGATTCGCGACGATTGGGAATGGTATCCGACCAAACAAGAAGAATACCAACTGGGCGTTGCCACGCTCAAAGTAATTATTCATTTTTGTATATCTTTTGAACGGATGGAGTGAAAGTTTCATCTCCTGAGTGCTGGTCCAAGATATAAAAAAAACCAATATTTTATGGTTATGATTGTCAAATATCAAAAATAATACTATTGATTGTGGTAATTGTTTGTGATTTAACGAACTACAAGTTGATTTTAACAAGCCTTGGTGCATTTTATACAAGTAAGCCTATATTGGATAGTAATTATAGCGTTTTTAAGCTTACAGGTTATTGTATGACGACACAAAAATATTCGTGTTCAGTGATATTTTAAATGATATAAATACGTCTTTTAAATATTATTTAATTTTATATATTATTTGCATATTTGACAAATAAAAAAATTTTTTCATGAAATTATTTAAGGAAAAAAATAAGTAAAAATATCGCGCATTTTTTCTGATGTTCCTTTGTGTGGCTTTGTGTTATTTGTTGTCGGGAGGTTTCAGTGGCGAAGGCATAGTCACTGGTCACTGAACAGTAACGGTTTCAGCTGTAACCAATCCAGAGGAACATTAGAACGCTTTACTTCGTCGGTATTGTGTAGCACCGGCAAAGTAAAATTTAAATATACATACATTTAAATATATATTATTCTAATTATTGTAACAAAATAAAATAGAGAATTCATGTATTGTAATTTGGGCAGCCTGTGAATCGATGTACGGCTAAAACTAGGGTATCCGAGGGTATTGGTCGTTACAAGCTGCCATAATAGTTTTATTTAAAAAAAAAAATGTCTTATGTGCCCTTTATTAAAATCGGTTAGTTAGTTTCGGAGACGTGGAAGTTGCCCCCTACCAGCAGTCATGGTCTTAACTTTGAAAAAAATATATAGTCTACGTTCAGACCTATCTATGTTTTAGCTTCCCTCACTATCAAAATCTTCCGTAGACCTTTAACTTTAACTTTTGCATAAGGAAAATGTTTTGTTTTTTTTTGTTTCTATATTCCGTAATTCTCAACATTTTTTGGGAGTTCTTTTTGCTAATAATACATGTGGCCTATTGGCCAATAAAGAATATATTCCAAGTACATAAAATTACTATGAGCCATATAATAGGATAATATATACAGGGTGGCCCAAGAGGAGCGAAGGTGTTTGAATTCCTTATAATTTTTTTTATTATAATTCTTTTTCGTTTTCAGTATTTTGTAAAGAAGACTTGGGGGAATTTAAAATGGAACAGTACATAATTGAACAACGTGCCAAAATCGTTGAACTTTATTTCAGAAGAAAATCTTGATTTTATTCATAATTTAATTATGAGCGACGAAACACGTTTCCAATTGAATCGGTTTGTTAATATGCAAAAAGGGCTACGGAAAATCTAAGAAAAGGGCTAAGGAAATTGGCCCATATTTTTTTGAAAATGAACACGGTGTCGGCATTTCCATCACTGGTGTTTGATATCGGACAATGTTGGAACATTTTTTAGGGCCAGTCGTGGAAAACCATCCGCAAGTATGGTTCCAACAGGATGGACCCATAGCGCACACTGCGAGGGACTCAATTGCTCTTTGAAACACCTTCGGTCATTTTGGACTACTCTGTATAAATAAAACTAAAAGTTATTACGAAAGTATTAAGTACATCAACTAAAACTATATATAATATGATGAAATATAGAAGAAATATATTAATTTAATAATTAATTTAACAACAAAAAACATTTCATATACTCCAAAGTATATGGGAGATGTTTGAGGATTTTTAGTAGGTCTTGTGAAAGATAGCATGTGCAAAGTATGTACAGAAATATAAGTAGATTAATAATCTGAATTTTAAGAAATCCTAAGTTAAGTTAAGTTTAAGAAATTGATTACATGATTAGAGACATGAGCTCTTCGTCTGAGTCCATAAACAAATCGTAAAATTTTACGAATGATCGTTTTTATTCTGTTCCTATTACCACAGCTACATCCCGAGTAATAATTAACCCGAAACATTAATAAGACGTGAGCCAAAGATCTATCCACAAAGAGAGGCAAAAGCAGATTCAGGTGGTAAAGTCTGGGTAAAGTCAAAGACCCCTTAGAGCAAATATTATCTATGTGAGGTGTAAATGTTAATTTATCAGCAATGGTTACCCAAAGACAACTCAAACTATTTATTATTTCAATAGATCTAAGACTATTCACCTGCATCTATATTTGTGACGTCATAATTCACAGCGGTCGCAAAATTGTCAGTGAAATGTAACTCCCCAGACCATAGTAACTGAATATCATCAGCATACGCAAATAGCCTTCTATAAATAAGTTGTAATGAGGTTATACAAAAATGAAATCTTCTAGCCTACCCGTGTTTATGCCGGCGCTTAAAACGCCACTGGCAATAAAAATAAGTTTAGAGACAAGGCAGTTTGGATGCCTGGTCTGGTATAAAGCAGTTGAATGCTTTTTAATAAAAACACAGCCGATTAAAGGCTTAAATATAAGTGTTCTTTATTTACAAAAATTCCTTGCTTATAACTAAAATTAACGGGACCATAAAACTACAAAAAACTAATATTTGTTGTTTTATGGCTTTGCTACAAAACTTAAAAGTATAAAAATATTAATAACAGGCGAGCATGAGTTTACCGGTTTGTTTATTACATATTGATAAAAAATAGTGATAGTGTCAATCAAAATAGTTCGTACAATAAAGGTTTAATTTAGTTACACTACAAAGTTCAGAAAATAAATAAGTTCAGAGAAAAATCGTGAATAGCCTATCACAGAACCTTGTGGCTAACATTCCTAAGATCAGAACGTAACACATTCAACTCGACAAATTTTCTACGATCACTCAGATATGACCAAATTAATCGACGTGCAGTAATAGAGATTCTAAATCTGCTCTTTAGCTTGTATGCTTTAGTTAGATATACCGAAACACATACTGAAACTTTACTTCCATTTAGATACTCCCTTATAGAATCAGTGAGGCCAGTGTGAAATAAATATATATATATACAGTTTGTAAAAAAAATGTTTTCAAAACAAAATTTTCTTAGTAATTTAAATTTAAATAAATATTTACAACAACAATATCATTATATTTGTGAATTTTTTTTTACAAATGTTGTTTTGTATGTTGTCGACAAGCAGGCGTCGAAACTTTGACAAATTTATGAACATATTACAACAACAACGCTACAAAATAATTTTGCATACTTTAAACAGTGTAAAAAAAATGTTTTCAAAAATGCAAAGACAAGAAAGAACCGTTCGATTTTTGCATATGTATTGCGTATAATAGTTTTATACGGACGCTAAGAGTACCAGTTGTCTTTTATTCATTAAATTAAGCTCATAGAATAAACAAATGATTACCCAATTATATATAAACTATGCCAGGAAATCGACTGAACAAAGACATTACCCAACTAGTGTATTTTAATTACTATAAAGGAAAATCTCACAGAAAAATTGCTGAAATGTTCTTTCTTAACCTAAGGACGGTATATAATGTTATTAACCGTGCTGAAAAAGAAGGAAGACTTGAACCAAAAGAAACACCAGGCAGACCAAAAAAAGTAACTCGGCGAATTGAAAAGAAAATTTTGAAAATGATTGATGAGAATCCACATTTCAGTATTATAGGAATTGCACTTAACATCAGTAATGAATGTGGAGTAAGTATCCCTCTCAGACTGTTAGAAATGTGCTACAAAACCGTAAATACTCTTCGTGTGCCAAAGTGCTAAGACGTGCAAAAGCTTTGTACGAGCAGAGTCTTCGCGCTAAAGTTCTTACTGCCCCACAGGGAAGTAAAAGCTTTTGGTCATTCGTTAAAAGAGTTAGGGGAAATGCTAGTTCTTCTATTCCGTCTCTTTTAAAGGCTGACCAAATATTCACTGACCCGGTTGAAAAGGCTAACCTCCTTGCTGAAATGTTTGCAGGTAATTTTCACCTGCCGGAAAGCAATCAACCACTGCCCGCATCCGAACGTGTATCCGTAACTATGCCAAAGATATACTTTCGGGCTCGTGCAGTAAAAAGGGTTTTATCGGACCTTAACATAAATAAGTCTCCTGGCCCGGATGGAATTCCGGCACTGGTCTTGAAGCAGTGCTCTTCGACGTTATCGCGTCCTCTGGCAATCCTTTTCAGCACCCTATATCATGCAGGCGAATTTCCGTCGTGCTGGAAAGTTGCAAATGTTACGCCGATCCCCAAGAAGGGAGAGGCAAGCAACCCTGAAAATTATCGCCCAATCGCAATATGCTCTACCATTGCTAGAGTAATGGAGAGTATGCTAAATTTCCATCTTATGAAATATCTGGAGTTCAATAGCTTACTTAACGACCGGCAATATGGCTTCCGTGGAGGACGTTCTACGGGTGATTTATTAGCCTTCCTCTCGGAAAAATGGTGTCGATCCATCCACCATTTTGGCGAAAGTAAGGTAGTGGCACTAGATATTTCAAAAGCATTTGACAGAGTGTGGCATGGAGCACTCTTGTCCAAACTTATTGCTTTTGGTGTCGGCGATATCTTCTCTCGATTAATATCGAGCTTTCTCAGGGATCGCGCTATAAGAGTTGTTATAGACGGGATCTCATCTAACGAGTTCAAGATCAATTCAGGGGTACCACAAGGCTCCATTCTTTCTCCTACCCTATTTCTTATTTTTCTTAATGACCTCCTATGTCATACCTCAAACCCTATCCACTCTTTCGCAGATGACAGCAGTATCTGCCATTCATATTCATTCGATCGTAGGCCGACATCAACTATGATCGCGGCGACGCGGCAGAATATGAATGATTCGCTAACAGGTGACCTCACGAGAATATTGGAATGGGGTCACGCGAACAGTGTCGATTTCAATTCCCAAAAGACCCAATGCTGCATGCTAACACACCGCCGTATGCACGATCACGCTGCCTCATCTGTAAAAATGGGTGGCATAAACATTGAGGAATCAGAAGCTCTTGATGTTCTTGGCATGAAAATTCAGTGTGATGTCCGATGGACTGAGCACATTTTTCAGGTCTCAAAGGAAGCATTCAAGTGCCTAGGCTTTTTAAGGCGGTATAAGACATACTTCACCCCATCTGATCTCCTCACTATTTATACCGCCTACATCCGACCGAAAATGGAATACAACTCTCATGTGTGGGCCGGTGCTTCAAAGACTATTTTGAAGTTACTCGACCGTGTACAAGAAAGGGCGAAGAAACTCATAGGAGACAGTAGGGTAGCCAACTCTATTGACTCTCTTGAGCATCGTCGCAACGTGGGGTGCGTTTCGTTGTTCTATCGTTACTATAATGGGAGGTGTTCTAATGAAATCAGGGAACTTATTCCCAAAACCCGGGTATTCGCGCGCACGACGCGATCATCATTAAGAGCGCATCCATTTGTGGTCGATTTGACGGCGACTCGCACTACGCATTACAGGGAAAATTCGTTTTTTGGCCGAACGGCACGAATGTGGAATAGACTACCCGCAGAAGTGTTTCCTGTCACTTTTAGCTTGGGAAGATTTAAATCAAATGTCAATAAACACTACTCCCTCTATCCTCCTTCCCATAACCTAATTTCCTAGTTTCAGCACAATGCATCGCATTGGGGTCATCCCCTGAGTGCCGGTCCAAGACATAAAAAAAAAAAAAAAAAAAAAAAAAGAGTTACAAGGAAAAAACTCTTGCTATCCGCGGTAAACATTGAAAAAAGGTATAATTTTTCCATTGAACACATTTCTTTACCTCCGGAGCACTGGGATGATGTTATTTTTTGTGACGAAACGAAAGTGATGCTTTACTACCATGATGGACCTCAAAAAGTTTGGCGAAAACCCCTGACGGCTTTAGAAAATAAAAATATAATACCCACTATAAAGTAAGTTGATTGAGAAGAAATACATGCTTATGAATGTATATTCATTGCAGTAAAGCTACAGAAGTGTGAATTTTTATTAAAATCTAAATCGGAAAAAGTAACTGAATGCAATAACATACATATGTAAATGCTTCGCCGAAAGCTCTTTCCGTGGAAGTATTCGAACACACAATAACGATCTTAAACATCAAAGATGTGTTCTAATAGAATATTCTTTCTGATGCACAAATATACCAGTAGAAAAATTATTTTCTTTAACGACCAAAATGTGGACAACTACAATACCCAGTTACAAGTTTCAGTGGTGAATATTAAGAAAACTTGCTACGAATTTTATTCTTTTTAAAAATTAAAATTAGCCTTTAAAAGAAAAGTTTTTTTTGCGGTGACACGCACAAAAATAATTGTGGATTTACATACATATGCAGGTATGTTTCCTAATTTTTTTAATTCTCAAGAAATTCTATCTCGAAACATCATAAAACCGCTTAAAATACTAAACACTTTCTAACTGCAGAAAAAAAACCAATGTACCGGTATTGAGTAAAATAAAAAATGGTCAAACCGCTTTTGATATTCTGCAAAATATAGACGTATTGCAGCCTTGTTATTGTCAATATTGATTTTATTTTCTGGTAACTTCGCGTGTTGTGAAGTATTTAAATGGAAAACAGAAGTTTTTATAATCGAATTGATTGAAGTATATCGCTCATTGCCGGCTTTATGAAACGTGGACAGCAAGCAATATGGTGGCAAATATATATAAAATATCTCAGTGTTTTGTTTTTAATAAATAATGAATTAAACAGATATGACGGTAAGTTAAAAAAATAATTTGCCGACGGTAACTTCTATGTTTACACGAAAAAAAAACGCCAAAAATTTAATATTGATGGAAAATATTGACGTAGTCCGTCAAACGCTTCAATATTATTACTAACATACAAACGTGTCTGGCATTGCCTTTAATATACAACTTAAACTACTACAACTACAACTCAAATATCACAAACTCTTTTCAATTATGGAGTGTTCGTTTTGTTTGAAAATATTGTATGAAATGCTGGAATTCAGAAATGAATCTATGAAATACTGATGGAATTAAAAGTCAGTGCTTGGAACTACTGCAAAGTGGAGAACAGTGTATTTTAGGATATTTTGTGCAGCCTCTACTAAAGGGTGTCTGGTGGCAAATTTATATTTTTAAATACGATTATTATTGCGGGATTATATATGCGGGAGGGTGGCGCCGTTGGATTGTGCGGATTTGTCAGTCACGATGTCGCAATGGTCGAGTGAGCATCGCGCGTTCGCTGTGGAGACATTTTTTAAGAGTAATGATTCTTACGTAATTGCTCGTCGACAATTTTGTTCAAAGTTCGGTATTCGGCGAATAAGTGATTGAGCGAGTGTAAATTTAATTCATTCGTGGGTGGAGAGATTCCGTGCAACTACTTCGGCTATGAATGGCCCACGGCCAGGGCCCAGTCGATATTCAAGGACTCCCGAAAACATTGAACTGGTTGAAAGCAGTTTACGTGAAAATCCGCGAATTTCAATACGGAAAAGAGCAGCCACACTGGTACTTCCAAGAGCGATTATAAATGAAATTTTAAAAATGGATCTGAAGGACCTGGATGACATACTCTTTAAAAAATAAAATCCGCATTTCCATTCTATCGTTCACTGCTCTTAATAAAACTCAGTGTCAATTATTACGTTTTTTATTTAATTTTGAAAATAGAAATCTGGTACTAGACACCCTGTACACACGTATGTTCCTACTTAATTCGATTATAAATAAGCATTGAAATAGAATTTATTTTTTCTTTTTTATGCAATTTTTTAGTTTCAGTTAGTTAGACCGGCGTAGGACTTGCCGGTCGCGGGATTTTTCTGAATTTGCAAAAACGTAACCGGTTTTTTTAAATATTCACATATTCGAACGATTCGAAAACCGGATTCTTAAAAATGTGTAATAACGATCACCTTAGTACCTACTACTGTTTATTTCTAGAAACGAAAGAAAAAGTTCGTGTCTGTGGTTATATTGAAAACAAAAACAATTTTTTTAATTTTTTTGCTGTTATAAAATAAATACACGAACGAATTTGTTTTAGTTTTCTAAATAAAGACAGTTAATAAATTTTATATCAGAAGAAGATAGTTACGATAATCCTACCGACTGTTTTGGTTAGTAAAAAAAGCAATATTTAATGATTTCAAAACATAATTCTCCAAGAAAGAGCGCTACGGATGTACAGTGTAACCTAGGTTAAAGCAACCCTCGATAACAGCAACACCCAAATTCTCAACATGGTAACTTTATTAACGCAACTTTACAAGAAACCAAACCTCAATTAATGCAACTTTGAATTGTTTCTCTTTCGTATTATTTTTTGCGATAGTTTTTTATAAATAAATTGAAAAATACAAACCTTTATGCATGTAATTTTATGCTTAAATCATGGGTGCCCAAAAATGTTTTACATATATTTTTGTGAGAGAATTTTGAAGTACAATGACAGGCAAAAGTCATTCAAATTAAATCACCAGAAAATATATCAGTTATTCATCACCCGAATTAGGCGATTTAAATAGCGCTCTTCTAGACATAAGGATAATTCGAATGGCATATCATTTAAGGGTGCTTTAGACCATAATTTGCATCCGTATTTCAAAAAAAGAGAGTAAAAATCGAATGGTTGTTTTCTGACTTTTACACCATTGGTATGGATAAAATCAAAGGTCTGTACGTTTACTTTCTGGGAAAGTTCGGTAAAATGAGAGTAAGCTATAATTACTCTCAATAAGAGACCAAAATGTACAAAAGTAAGAAAACGCAAAAACCATTAAAATTTACCAGAAAAAAAGAAATGTCAATTTTTTACAACTCTGTTTATATCGGAGATGATAATTGACAATTTTAAAATTGTACTTTTTTGACCCCAAATGTACTAAAAACATAAAAAGTAATACTGAAGGAGTTCCTATTACTCGAGACCACCTCGTTGCGAGACAACCAACGTGTTGTTGAATAGTTAAAAATTAATGCAGTTCATTACATTACATTATTTTTGAATTTTCGCAAATTCATCCATTTTACAGAAATGGTAATTTTACTCGTTTATAAACTTATAATTCGGACTATAGTTTTTGAACCTCCGTACGACTGAGTTTAGACGAGAAAACATTTAGTTTGGTAGCATATTACGGGTGTGGAAGAGAGCATCGTTTTTGTGTTCGGTACTCGGCGACACGTTTTAACAACAACATATGTTGTCTTTGCTGATGGATAGAATTAATTTTTATGCGAATCCCTGAATAGTTTGTTTTAATATTTGTATATTTTAAATAATTGTGGGCAATTATATTAAGAAAAAATTCACAGATGATGGCCCACTCCAAGGTTTTGATGGATATTTCTATTTTATATTATATTACATTTCTTCTTTATATACATATGTATGTACATATATATTAGAATATTGAAATAAAATCAATATAAAGAATTGAAATAAATAGTGTTTCACTTGAATTGTGATATCCGTTAACAGTGACCGATATATCCGTTAACGCTGACTAGTCAGCAGTGGTCGATATATTCGTCAGCAGAGACCGATTTATCCATCAACGCTGACTATCATATGCACACAAGTTTCGGTCATTTTTCTCATATTGCCATTGAGAAAATTATAGAAACTTTGTTCTACGCAATTACCTATAATCCTGTCGACAATGACGGTCGTATCACCGGTCAAATGACCGTCACTGTTATTGTCGGGAAGCTAAACTTATTAGCTATTTCGCTGGTCACTACATTCAACAGGCCAAATGTCAAAGTTTGTGAAAAAGTTGTGGAAAGTGGTTGTGAATAATTTAATAATTAAATATTATATTAAGAAAAATCGAAAATATATTTTTGCTATAATTAATTTAAATTACTGAACAACGTATAATCATATGAATATGCGTTGGTACTTAATATTTAGTGGAGTAAAGTAGTACTTTTGCAATGCAAGTTGTACTGAAAAAAGTACAATTGTACGAGCTTGATTATCCCTGATTTTCGTTGAAAGTTTAATCTGATTGATGACAGTTTACCGAAAAAAACTATTTGTGAAAGAATTTATTTACAAAAACAAGCATTGAAAGAATTTATTTAATTATATTTATTTTTGAGCGATGGTCTTTTTTATGAAAAGTTTTTAACAATTATTTATTTTTCAATATTTCGCTACCAAATAGGTGTAGCATCGTTAGGAAATAATAATTTTTATTAACAAAAATATTTATTTAAAAAAATGGTCTTTTTTTATGAAAAGTTTTTAACAATTTATGGTATAAATAACAAAAATGTTTGTAATTAATTATTGTTAAGAAAAATTTTTAACACAACTTTTTTAATGTCTGTCAGCTGTTTGGGACATTTGTAATTTTGCCTTGTTATTTTCAATGTTTATATAAACAAACTGATTGCTTGTTCTTCACACCCAAACTAGCCCGAAGAAAAAGTACGGGCATTCTCGTGCGAGAAGAACAAGAACATTACTCTCTCAAAACCTCTCTCATTTACCCAATTTTTGCGTAAGAAAGCGCTTTTGGGTAAGATTGGGCGCCCGCGGGCCCTTTTCAGTTGTTCATAGCGCAAAATCATAAAAATGTTCTATTTCTTACTTTTTCCACTTTTTTTATCCAAAAATATAATGTTTTTTTACAGTAAACTAACAAAAATGCATCAAATGAACTGAAAACAATAGAAGAATAAAAAATAAGAAATAAAATAAATAGAATAAATAAAAAAATAGAATAAAAAGTAAGAATTTATCAATATTTTCACGAAAAATTTGCACTTTCACAAGGCCAAAACTGCCTGAAGGAGCGTTCCAATGCTTTTGCGATGTACTAGAGAGTTCTTAACTATTGTCTTGGCTACAATTTTTGTCTTAGTATTGGATCGAAAATCTCAGTGGTTTGGCTGTTATAGGCCAAAATATCCAAAAAAACGTGACAAAAATCTGATCAAGTCAAAATGCGCTAGCTCGATTTTCACCGTAGACGTATGGTCTAGTGGACTTTTTTGCTTAGTACAATCCCAAGAATCAGAAACGCGAAGCGCCCATTAAGATTTTTTTCCTTCCATACTAATCGCCCCACCCTAATAAACATATACCGTTACCACCTAATGTGAAGGGCATTAAAGTTTGGTAACGCTGCTTTTAAATTTGCCTGCGTATGTGTTTTTGTTAGGATTCCCAACAATCGATTTCGCTACTTAAATGTAACTGAACTGTAGAATAAGCTTTTCACCAACTGATGACGAGTAGTTAACGTGTTGGCTCTGCAACCGGAAGCAGCCAGGTTCGATTCCCACCCCGGTCAAGTCAGGAAAATTTCTGTTTTCTGTGTATTTGAGAAATAAAACGTCGGCGAAGTAAAATAATAAATAGAATGGCTCTTCTTAGCTTAAAAACAATGCGTCCAAATTAACATCAGAGACACCGCCACTTTTTTTATCTTGGACCAGTATTTAGGGGATTTGCACTAAACATACGATGCATTGTGCTGGAACTAAAGGAAAGAGATTGATAGAGATGACAGGTAGTGAAGCTTCAACAAAAATATTTGTTATACGTTTCACATAGCAATAGTTGTTCAATTACGCTTGCTGAATGCTTCGTCTGATTAATAGTTTTGCAGATATGATTGTTAACGACTTTTTCAAGCGTTTTTGTATAATAAGATCGTTTATCTTAAAGTGTCTGTTTTAAATTGTTTTTTGATTCTTTTTTGTTTTGTTCGAAGACTGGTGTTGGCTCGTTGATCCTACAACCAGAAGATCGTCGGTTTAACCCCTTCAGACAAAAAATTTTTTTTATAAAATTTTATTACTGTAAGTTTATTTCACATTTAGATTTCTAAGCTGATATTGGTCAGCTTGTTTCAAATTATTTCTAAATCGTTTTGGTTTGTTGGGTTAAAATCAATACACGCACAACGATATTTGAAGTAAACGGAATGACAAAAAAGGGTAAGAAAAGGCTAACTTTTTATTGTAACTGTGTAATCTACATTTAAATTTGTAAAAACAAAGGGTAGAAGAAGATGATCAGTACCAGTGAAATTATAAAAAATACATATCCTACTACCATCATATGAACGATACTTTCAAGAACGTGTGTATGTACGAGTAAATTGAAATCACAAATATCCATTCAAGTAAAAGGGCGCTTGGGTATAGAGATACCTGACACTTGACAACACACAAAATAAGTAATTTATACTAGAAAAGTTTATATACATATTTTTTTTATATTGTATTACACATAAATCCAATTTTTGGATTTTAGTAAGCTATTGTCCTCGTTAAATTTATTAGTTTTGCCAGCGATGCTATTAAATTGCTAAATTATTTTTAAGACCATTATTTGAGCATAGCGAATTTTTCAAAAAATCGCTCAATATCAGCTGTTGTGGAAAATCATTAAGCTTTACCTCAAGTTTCAAAGTTGTTGCGTAAGGACATTTCAGACTATACTCGTAATACAAGTTATACGAATTTCATAAGACTTTGTGAGAACAAAATCTAATGATATTTGGTGCGACTGTCATAATATTTAAAGTAATATTACAATTTGCTTTCACACTATCATACTTCAAATAAAATAAAAAATATAAGTAAAAAAAACCGGTTCAGACGCAAATAATTTTTTTGTAAGTTTGTTTGTTCTTTATTAGCTTTTGTAATTTCCAAAAACGAGGAAGTCTTTAATTTTAAATGTATTAATGTGTATGAATTGGTATTTTGATGACTTCTTAAGCACTTCTTTATCTAAATTAATTTTTAATGCCATCTTAAATGTTAACAAAATTATCACTTCTGAAGTCATGGACAACACATTCAACTGTCTCGATTAATTCATATGAAAAACTGGGCAATTGTAATTTAATTTTTGTAGTTTGCATGACGAGCTGTTTTGTTAAATATGACTTTGCTACTATTGTATCAAACATCTATATAATTTTGCATAATGCTATTAACATAACTGTTCTTGAAATAAGAGTCTGCAATAATAATGGTCCTCAGTTGAATAATCATTATTTACGGAATGCTAAAAAGAGGAAAAGTAAATGTTACGTCAAATATAAAAGAACTGGTACACCTGCTGATTTTCGAAAATACGCTACAGATGAATCTAATTATAATTCGGGTATTCACAAGATAATCTTAAAGTCATATGTTGTAAAATAATAACACGAAAAAATGTGAGTGTTGCGAGCAACCCATCATAACTTAATATGTTATTTCAAATTTAAGTTAGCTCCTGTTATAGATCTCTTCCACCTTATTTTGTTAACGGCGACTAGTTGCAAAAATTTCGCTGCGCCTTGAGTTCACCAATTCGGGAAAGTAAAAAAATAAAGTTTTTTTTAATTACTTATAACTGTATTTAAGCAATACAAATTTCAGAATTTGATATTCTTAAGAATGTACATTCGTCATATGAAATGAAAAAAAGCCCTAAAATGAAAAAGGCACTATAATACTTTGTATGTATTAAGGCATGTAAAAAATTAACGTATTACGTGTAAGTGAAGTAGTATTAATGCAATGACGAATAATCTCATATTTAAAAATTACATGTTTGTATTTGTTTTGTGCCTTATGGACATTTAAACGACTGAACCGATTTTATTGAAATTTTTACAGTATCTCTCTGAATATCTGGCAGGAACTATAACCTATATAAAGTTTAAAAATTACAATTACTAACTAAATATTGATTTCACTATATCTTGAGAACGGTTAAAATTAATGTTTCTATATTTCGTATGAGTAACTTAATGGTCAGTACAAATTATCAGGCAAAAAGTAGGAGGAATTAGACAAGTGCGCGTGGAATGCTTTGTCTAAAATATCAGAAATATTAAATAAAATTTAAAAATGTTTTTTTTTTGTTTTTTATAAATTTGAACTTGTTGAAAATTGCCATACTTTAAAGACACTAGTATAGGTTTCTTGTTAAACAATAGTATATGATACTTGAAAGTTTTGAATTATTAAATGAAACTTATGGAATTTTACATAATATATTGAAAATGAGTAAAAGTTTAGAAAATTCACTACATTTGCCTTAACATCTGTTCTTTTTTCCCTTCGCTTGAAATTTTCCGAAAAAATCCTCACAAAAAGGGAAAGTTCCCTACTTTTGGTATCAGTGGAAGACAGCCATATTTTAAGATGTTTAATAGTGCGATAGAGTCCATGAATATTTCTTTTTTTTATTTTTTTCATCTGGAACTCGATCATCTGGATCCAGGAGATGACCGCTATACATACGATGCATTGTGCTGTAACTAGAAAAGACACGAGGTAAAGCTTCACTATCTCACAACTCTGCTTTTCACGTTCTTTGTTTACAGCAGTCTTGAGGCGCCTTTAATGTCAAGAAGGCCTTTAAAATTTTGAAGCTTCATTTTAGTAGCCATTTTTAATAAGTATTTTACTTCGTACTACACAAAACCGGCGCGCTGATGTGCCCGTGGTTTGGTTACAGCTGAAGACAATACTGTTTAGTGACCAGTGACTACGCCTTCGCCACTGAAGCAACTGACACAAGGACAAACTAATGTACATCAGAAAAAATCCGATATGTTTTTATGAATTAGTCTGAAACTGGGTCGAACACAGGACTTTTTAGTTTTGTAGTCAACGTGCAGACTACTTCAGCCATGGCCACCTTAATTAATTTCTTCTTTCATGAAAATAAAGCATGTTTCCATGTTTGGAACAGTTAAATTTTGATTCAATACTTTTCATTTATTGCAGCTACGAACAGGTTTCATATTGTTGCACACGTCAAAATAGGACAAAATGCAAAAGCAAAAAATATGTATCTATATACACAATTAAATTGTGCGTATAAAAAAACTCCATATAGATTCGAATTTAATAATGACAGACGCTAAAAACCTTCTAAAAAACAACAAACACTCGCGAATAAAAGTGTATACAGAATCGAAAAAAATAATAGCACCATTACCAGTTATGCACTGATAGAAAACGCTTCATTCAGACAATTAATTCGCCCATTCTACGAATTGAATTTGTCATTACAAGTGAGCTAACGAAGCACTTCATTGTACCAATGCAGATTGTTTCATTATACGAGGTCTGATCTTTTCTTCGATTACAATGGCGTAGTGCATCATGAGTTCTTGCCAACAGGTCGTAAAGTTAATAAAGAATACTACAAGGAAGAAATGCAACGTTTGCGTGAAACAATACGGCTCAAACGATCGGAATTGTGGAAAAAAGACCATGGATTCTGCATTACAATAATGCACCAGCTCACACATCAATGTTTGTTCGCGATTTTTTGGCCAAAAACAACCCCCTAATCATGCCTCAGCCACCTTTTTTTCTTATCTATATCATAAAGAGAATGAAAACATTCATTACGTAAATCAGAGTTCAACATTGGATTAATCAAACATAATAAAATTTCATTAAATAACTCAAATTGTTTCACGAACCTAAAGACGGACTTTCGTTCCATATACTATGTAAATTCATTGATTTAATGAAACGTTTTCATTAATTAAATAAAAAAAAATGCATTGAGTTCACTATTGTGTTTATTGTTGTTATGTGATTTATCTGCTTGTTGTTTGGATAAGCTGGCCTATATTTGCATTTCATTGGTGGTGAAAGAAAGACTACTGTGAAAAGGAGAATTCTTAGTGGAAACTTCTTTAGATAGTAAAGTAAAACGGGAAAAAGAAACTAAATAACCAGCACAATAGAAGCGTTTTATTTTATGGTTTACGCACTGTCGACAGTCCAAACCTTTGTAAATTTTTTTTTGGTATTTTAACTTCGCTTAATCGAAATCCTTTTATTTCGCAAACTCCTGTAATTCGTAAAAATTAGCTGGTCCCTTTGATTACAAATTAACGGGATTCTATATACATACATACATATGTAGATTATAGTTTATTAAATTCAGAAATATTTATATGCGAATATTTTTTTAATTATTCGATTTTTTACCATTTAAATTTTACTGCACTCTTACTTTCACCTGAATTTTTCTAATAAAAATAATAAAAAGTAGAAAACCGTTACGTTCGTATTGTATAATTACTAAACTAAAAGTGTAAAATCCAAATATATACTTTTATACTAATAGTTATTTACATTAGTGATTCTTGAACTAATTTGAAATTTGCGTCTTTTTTACCTTGGTCAGGCAGTCTGGGGATGACCCCTACACATGCGACCTTGGCAATTAGTTTATGGGAGGCGAATAATGGTAGAAGTGTTTATGGACATTGGATTTGAATTTTCCCACTTCAAAGTGACAGGAAAGACCTCTGCGGGTAGTCTATTCCATATACGTGCTGTGCGCCGTAATGCGTAGTTCGATTCGTTGCCAAATCTACCACAAATGGTTGAGCTCCGAATGATGAACTCGTTGTTCGTAGTAGCGATAGAACAACGAGACACATTGCGACGAATATCAAGAGGGTCAATACAGTCACCAATGAGTTTATTCGGCCTCTCCTCTACACGATCCAGTAACTTCAAAATAATCTTTAAAGGACCATGCCAACATCAGAGTTGTATTCACTGTAACGTTCCTTGGACTAACCACATTTTGCAAGTCTCTAAAGGCCTTTTACACCCGGGTAGACTAGCAATAATGCAAAAACGTCGGCAGAATAACAGTGCAATATTGCTCACTAATTTGCTTATCTTAAATTTAAACTTATTTTAAACTTATATTTTTATTATTGCTTTGAATAAAATTCTTAAATGTGGCAAAAATTAAAAAAAATTAAATTTTAGTTTAATTTGTAGATTTCTGTATACTCAAGTTGTACATAAACGAGAACATGCCCAGTATTAATTAAAAACGCTATTGAAACAATATAAAAAAACGCTTAAAATACGAGACCATAAATATAATTAATGTTTTTGCACAGTAACCATGTTAATTCATTCAAATGTACATAAGAATCTACTATGCAAATGTAGTCCACCCATAATGCACGATGTGAATTGTTAGTCAGATCTTAACGTTAAGTTTTTAGCCCACCTTAATATGACATTTCTTTGTTTCAGTGTTTGACAAATTGAACCATGAAGATTTACACAATTGAGCAGCGCGTTAAGATTGTTGAAGCCTTTTTTTTTTTTATCTTGGACCAGCACTCAGGAGATGACTCCTACACATGCGAAGCATTGTGCTGGAACTATAGGAAAGGGATAGTAAGAGAAACGACAAGAGGTGAAGCTTAATTAATTATTTTTGTAGCTCTGCTTTCGCACGTTCTTTGGTTATACTCGTAGCAGTGCTGAAGCTTCAGTTCAGTAGCCATATTTATTGTTGTTTTACTTCGCCGGTGCTACACAATACCGACGAAGTAGGGCGTTCTGATGCGATTGTGGATTGCTATCAGCTGAAGCCAGTATTGTTCAGTGACCAGTGACAATGCCTTCGCCACTGAAAACTTCCGACAACAACTGACACACAAAGACACACTAATGCACATCAGAAAAATACGAGATCTTTATTTTTACTTTATTCTGAAACTGGGGTAGAACCCAGGTCTGTTTTTAGATTCATAGTCAACGTGCAGATTACCATCCATCGTGCCATAGCCACCCTCTTTTAAGAAAATGGGTGTAAAAGTCAAAATACTTTTCGTGCACTTCGTGATTTTTTTGTTCAGCATAATCGACGAAATGTGTCCAAGATCGGGAGAATTGTCCGCAATTTTCAGCAAACGTTCTGTAGGTTCTATAGGAAATGTGCAAACACCTGTACATGGTCGCCCAGTGGTTTGTGGGCTGGCTTCGTCATCGGGCCGTACTACTTCGAAAATGAGATCGGCCAAGCAGTCGGCTGTCGCGAGATTGTGACGTACTTCTTGTGCCCAGAAATTGAGTGCATGTGGTTGTAAAAGTATGATGCCGCTTGCCGCACACCCAACGAAAAAATGACGAGAAATTTAATGGCCGTGTTGTCTCATGTCGTGTCGATGTTAATTGGCCATCACGATGCTGATTTTTTTTTTTTTTATCTAGGACCAGCACTCAGGAGATGACTCCTACACATGCGAAGCATTGTGCTGGGAACCATAGGAAAGGGATAGTAGAAGAAACGACAGGAGGTGAAGCTTAATTAATTATTTTGCAACTCTGCTTTCGCACGTTCTTTTTGTTTTTATACTCGTAGCAGTGCTGAAGCTTCGGTTTAGTAGCCATTTATTTTTTATTATTATTTTACTTCGCCGGTGGTACACAATACCGACGAAGGAGGGCGTTCTGATGTGATTGTGGATTGCTATCAGATGAAGCCGGTATTGTTCAGTGACCATTGACTATGCCTTCGCCACTGAAACCTTCCGACAACAACCGACACACTAATACACATCAGAAAAATGCGAGATGTTTATTTTTATTTTAAGATTTTTTTGTCTGAAACTGGGCTTGAACCCAGGTCTGTTTTTTGGTTGTGTAGTTAACGTGCAGGCTACCATCCATCGTGCCATCGCCACCCTTTTTTTCTTTTTTGACACCGTTTGGGGATATTTAAAAGAAAAAGTGTGCATAATTAGCCAAGAACATTTTAAGAGCTAAACGATCAGATAATTCGGCACATTAACGACAATTAACTTCAAATATGTCTTCAAATATTTGGCCGATATCTTGTTTCACACATAATTGTGATAGATCCTTCTATCATAATTAAAAAAATATTAAGATAATTCTCTAAAAGTTTTTTTTTATTTACTATTAACATCGCGCGTTCTGGTTGCACCAGCCTTTATTTCACAAATAAATATTAAAATATTTATATATATATTTGTAAAAGCCTTTAAGATTATTAGGCGATCCGACCCAGCCTTCGGCTTATCGGCCACTTTGCATGTTGGATGGAGCCGGCAAGCTGTTGGAGAAGCTACTGCAAAGAAGGCTGGCGGAGGCCGTGAGGATGGCTGGGGGGCTGTCGGATAGACAGCATGGCTTCAGATCTGGCAGGTCAACGCTCGGGGCGATTGCTGATGTGGTTGGGTGCTTCGAGCGCGCTCAGAGTGAGAGGCGCTATTATCCGAAGCGCATAGTTGTCCTGGCAACACTCGACGTTCGGAATACCTTCAACAACCTACGATGGGCTGATGTTCTAGAGGCGCTACGGGGGAGGTTCCGTATTCCCGGATACTTGTATAGAATTCTCCGTAGTTATCTGGACGATCGGGTGCTGTTGTACGATACGACGACGGGGCGGAGGAGCAGGACGATCACGTCCGGCGCGGCCCAGGGATCTGTGCTGGGCCCGGACCTATGGAATCTGACCTACGATGGGATCTTTGGGGTGGAAATGCCCGAGGATGCTCAGCTCGTGGGATACGCGGATGATATAGCGGCGGTGATATTGTCGCGGAATATGGATGACGCCAGAGGGAAGCTGAACCGGGTCATGATTAGGACCCGGATGTGGCTTGGGAACCACGGCTTGGAATTGGCCGGGGAGAAGACCGAGGTGATGTTGATGACGCGGGCACATATATCACTCGGCGTCGGCATGCGGATAGGGGATGTGTCTCTGGTTACCCAGAGTGCAATAAGGTATTTGGGCGTCAGACTCGACTGTAGGCTGACTTACTGGGCCCAAATACGGCATGTGGCGACTAGGGCGGCGAAGATGACTGGCATATTGAGCAGACTCATAGCGAATGTCGGAGGCCCGACACAGAGCAAGAGGAGGCTGATTATGGCCGTCACGAAGTCGATCTTGCTGCATGGGAGCGAGATTTGGGGAAATGTACTGGGTGAGAGAACCAAACGCAGGGTGCTCGGGGCGGTACAGCGGACGGCGGCCCTCAGGGTTGCTTCGGCTTACCGCACGGTCTAGGGCGCTGCGGTCCTGGTGATATGTGGGGAAATACGCATAGACCTCTTGGCGCGCGAGCAGTGGGTGGCTTGGAACTCGAGGGGGGAGGGCCCTGGTATTGGTGCTATTGGTCTGAGACCCCAAACTGTTCGGCGATGGCAGGACAGGTGGACCGCGGACACGGTCGGCAGGTGGACGGCGAGGCTCATTCCCTGCGTGGAAGTATGGATTCGGAGGAAATTTGGGAAAGTTAACTACTTCCTGACACAATTCCTCTCGGGCCACGGATACTTCCGAAAGTACCTGTACCGGATGGGCAGGGCAGATGGTCCCGACTGCATTTACTGTGGTATTACGGATGATGATGCAAAACACACTTTCTTCGACTGCACCAGGTGGCATATTGAAAGAGGTGCAATGGCTCAGCGGGTTGGCGGGTTCGCTCCTGCCACCGTGATAGGGAGGATGCTCGATTGCGAGGACAATTGGGACGCTGTGGCGCAGTACGTGGGATACGTTCTGCGGAGGAAGAAGCGGGACCTCGATACGCTGCTGCATAGCGGGGCCCCCTCTGACGGAGACCAGGCGATACGGGCCGGAGTCATGGCGCCGGCTGCGAACTTGGCGGACCCAGACGTGGGTGAGTGAGAGTGGTCGTGATTGGGACGTGGCTCTGGGCCTTCCCGAAGTAATGCGGAAAGCGTTCCGGGGGAGGAATCTACCCAGAGGAGGAGGAATGAATTTTTTAGTGGCAACACCACTCGACGCAGATGACGACGGTCTCTGTAAGTGCGAAGGCATTTTCAACCCTACCTCACACGACAAAAAAAAAAAGTGTATCCTAAAAAAAAATATTTTTTGGGACTCTACCATAATTTTAAAGCTTATGGGATGAAGTATTTTTAAGAGTTTTTTCATGTTTCGGAAACGCTTCAGAGGTCGCACAAGTCGAATTTTTGCCAAAAATCAGGTTTGCCGGCCGTTCTTTGTGTGTTTTTTAAAATTTTTCAAAACGATAAGATTTTTCAATTTATCAGGCTTGTAGTAGTACAAAAGCTAACAAAGAAAATAACAAAAAAACAAAAAAGTCTTTTACTTCTAAACCTGTTTTGTTCTTACTACTTACTGCACTTTTCATTTTATTTGAAGTGTGCTAGTGTGAATCCAAAATGTAATATTACTTTAGATTTTTTGGCAGTTGCACCAAATTTCATTAGATTGCTCTATCACAAAGTATTATGAAAGCCGTAAAACTTGTATTATAGTGTGTATTTACGGTACAAAGAAATAAGGTGTGTTCATACCACAGGGTCTTTCATAATATCTTCAAATTTTGTATACTGAACAGCGTTACCATTTCTCAAGTTTTCCCTTATTTTTCAAGCATTAAAATCATTTCCGCTCTTCTGCGATAACTTCCTTCTGCAAGTATTCTCAATATTGCCGTTAAACGCAATATTTTAGTCACTCAAGCCGATCTAGAAGAATAACGGAATTTAAGTGATGTCGTCTTTAGGACGTACGGGAAGAATTCTTTGCTCAACCGAAATTAAAAAAAATATAAAAAGGGTCATACTTCTGGTATCTTCTTCGTCATCAGAAGATAAAAAATGTTCAACGCTTAACATTTTAAATTAAGTTTATTTTATTTATTGACAATTATTGAAATAAAACTTCTATGTTCTTTTTCAGCAGCGGATCTGTTTTTAACAGGTTGACTCATAATTATAAAAAAATTTTGTGTAATACAAATCGTAATCTGTTGAAAAAACACGTCGAAAATAATACACAATGCAAACGGAATTTAAATTCGGGTTCGACTACGACAATTTGTCATATTCGATCAACTTAGCCAATAGCAAATAAATAAATAATAAACGTGTGAAAATTATTTCAAAAAGTAAAAAAAAAATAAGTAAATACTTATTGCTGAATTTACATAAATTAATATATTTGAGATTTTTTATACTATTTGACTTGATAAATTATAAAATATTTTTTTACATATTCATACCTGTTTTTGTTCACAAACCTTAACTTCAGTGCTATTTTTTAGAACAGAAGTATATAAAAAAACAATTTGAAATAAAAAATAAAAAGATACGTTCATAAACATATACACCGCTCATCAGAGACGGAATTCAATACGTATCATTGTTAGCTAAACAGACGGACGGACAGGCCGTCATTTAAGGGTACTTTATTACATAAACACCATGCAGTATATTAAACTATGCATTATACGTTTATTGATATTTAATTTACAATTGTTGACAAGATGAGCGTGAACGAATTATACTTTCTATTAAAATGAGCGATACACATAGCACTCATCCGCACAAGCAATTATGCGCTTAAAACTACAGAATTAAAGAAACATGTAAAGGGTGGTTTTTTATATGCGTACACCCAGCAAAAAAAGAGAATGCGTTTACTATGAATTCGTATTTTCATTACTTATTAAGTACTTCTTTACCTGAATTAATTTTTAATGCCATATTAAATGTTAACATTATCACTTTTGAACTCATGGAAAACACATTCAAGTCTGCCGATTAATACATATAAACAACTGAGCAATTGTAATTTAACTTTTGTACTTTGCGGCGTCTTCACGACGAGCTGTTTTGTTAAATGTGAACACATGCTCGCCAATGACACCCTCATATTAAAATCATGCGTTATTCAGCTAAGTTGAACAGTGTTTTTTGCATGTATTTTTTGCAGGGCAATGTTGAATTAAAAAAAAATGTTCAGCACAATTTATTTATTGTATTTAAATAGAACTAACATATGACTGATCAAATCTTAAACTTAAAAATTATTACTTATCCCATTCAGCATGTATTTAAGTCACTTTAAGTCAAGTTTAAGTTTATTCGGCTTCTTATCAGGGTTGTCAGATGAACCACTTTTAATTTCTTTGGCGATGAAATTTTTAGTTTGGCAAACCACGGTCGTCATGATGGCGATGCACGTCGGCTACAAAACGAAAAATTTTCTTGGGTTCAACCCCTGTTTTAGAGTGAGGGTAGCGCTGGCTGAAGTAGTCTGCACGTTGGCTACAAAACAAAAATAGACCTGGGTTCAACCCCAGTTTCAGACTAAAATTATAAAAAAAAGAAACATCTCGCATTTTTCTGATGTGCATTAGTGTGTCAAGTGTTGTCGAAAGGTTTCAGAGGCGAAGGCACTGAACAATACCGGCTTCAGCTGATAGCAATCCACACTCAGATCAGAACGCCCTCCTTCGTAGGTATTGTGTAGCACTACGAAGTAAAATAATAATAAAAACGGCTACTAAACCGAAGCTGCAGCACTGCTATAACCAAAGAACGTGCAAAAGCCGAGCTGTAAAATAATTAATTAAGCTTCACCTTCTGTCGTTTTTCTAACTATCCCTTTCTTATAGTCCCAGCACAATGCATCGCATGTCAGGGGTCATATCCTGAGTGCTGGTCCCAGACAAAAAAAAAAAAAAAACATGCCGCATTTTTTTTGATGTGCATATGTGTGACTTGCTGTCGGAAAGTTTCAGTGGCGAAGGCATAGTCAGTAATTACTGAACAGTAACGGCTTCAGCTGTAACGAATCCACAGGCACATCAGAACGCCCTCATCGTCGGTATTGTGTAGCACCGGCGAAGTAATATATTACTAAAATGGCTACTTCAAAATTTAATACGTCTCCTTGACATAAGAGACGCGACAACACTGCTATACAACAAATAACGTGCCAAAGCACGAACTTGATAGTTATGTAAACCATAAATTAGTAGGATCGTTTTACATATATCCCTATATACTGAAATTTTTAAGTAAGTTATAGGCAAATCATACACAATGTTTAGCGCCCTATTTTGTAAACGTTGAGGAGATTTAAGATGAACATTTCTGTTGTTATACGCATACACAATAGCCAATTAAATCCAATAAGACTGCATTAAAGCTTGATATATCATCAACTTCGCCTTTACATTTAGTTTGCGGGTTAGCTTATATAATATTCTACTGCAGGTGGTATTTTCTTTTATAGACTTGTTATATGCAGATCCCAATTCAACTTGAATTGCAAGGTGATTCCCAAATAGGTAGTAGATCATATTTCATGTATTACTTCGCCATCAATATTTTCTGAAAAGCATCTAGGATTTGACTGCGGTCCAAAACGAATAAGTTTAGTTTTCCTCGTGTTAAGTATCAGCTGGTTAAGCCGGGCAAATTCAAAATTAAAAGCCGCGTCTCTTTCAATATTTATTTTCAATAATAAATCACTCTTGTAGGGATACAATAAAGATATATCTTCAGCAAACAACCAAGATTTTGTAAGTCATTCAAATAGACTAAAAACAATAATGGATCCAATGCACTGCCTTGCTGAACTCCATATTCCACACTACCAAGAAAACTTTTTGCATTGTTTATTTGAACATACTGTTTTCTGTTGGTAAAATAACTTTTGAATAGTAAAAGCTTACGTTCTTGGACACCATAACATGATAATTTTTGTAATAAAATTTGGTGATCAACTAGATCAAAAGCCTTTGTAAAATCAAAGGACATTGCAGCCATCCCAGTAAATCCTTCAGCCAGACCATTACAATTAAATTTTACAACATAGAGGGCGGCATTCTCCGTATTACAACCTTTCCTAAATCCAAACTGATAATTATATAGAACATTATTCTCTTCCAACAAATTCTGAAGTTTATCATACAACAGTTTTTCAAAAATTTTATCGACCGTTGATAAAACTGATATTGGACGATATTTAGCAACATCGTTAGCGTTAAGTTCTTTGGGAATTGGAACTACTTGTGGACTTTCAATGTATCTGGGTAATCAGAGGACTCAATCATTTTATTGAAAATATCAACCAGTGT
Organism: Dexiosoma caninum; assembly: GCA_963924685.1. NCBI lineage: Eukaryota > Metazoa > Arthropoda > Insecta > Diptera > Tachinidae > Dexiosoma > Dexiosoma caninum. Next base: position 13,160,483 of record OZ004730.1, on the reverse strand, counting down.
TGGCAAGATCTCAACTTTGCATTCCTTAACGGGTGGGTGTTACATTATTAAAGCCAGGGCTTCTGTTATTGTTCATATTCAATATTATTTCCTCTATATTTTCAGTGGTAACACTATCTAGTGAAAATCTATGGTGTAATACAGAAAGGGTACGAAGTGAGTTAAAAGTGTCATCTGGTTGAACATCAAATTGTTGTTTAAGATCTTGTATGCTACCCAAAAAGAAGTTATTGAAGCAATCAACCTTCATGGCATCATTGAAAATTCCTTTTTTTTTTTTTTTTATCTAGGACCAGCACTCAGGAGATGACTCCTACACATGCGAAGCATTGTGCTGGGAACTATAGGAAAGAGATAGTAGGAGAAACGACAGGAGGTGAAGCTTAATTAATTATTTTGCAGCTCTGCTTTCGCACGTTCTTTTGTTTTTATACTCGTAGCAGTGCTGAAGCTTCGGTTTAGTAGCTATTTTTATTATTATTTTACTTCGCCGGTGCTACACAATACCGACGAAGGAGGGCGTTTTGATGTGATTGTGGATTGCTATCAGCTGAAGCCGGTATTGTTCAGTGACCAGTGACTATGCCTTTGCCACTGAAACCTTCCGACAACAACTCACACACAAAGACACACTAATGCACATCAGAAAAATGCGAGATGTTTATTTTTATTTAAAAATTTTTTTTTTGTCTGAAACTGGGGTTGAACCCAGGTCTGTTTTTTGGTTATGTAGTCAACGTGCAGACTACCATCCATCGTGCCATCGCCACCCTCAGATGTCAGAAGAAACGTTAAGAATTAAATCATTCTTTCTAAGAGGGCCAAGTGTATTGTTAATAACATTCCAGCATTTCCTTGGATCATTTTCAGATCTAGCTAATCTATCAATATAATAGTTATCTCCATATTTTTTAATTGCTGTTTTAATCACCTTACTAATTCTTTTCAGTGTATCATTATATTGACAATTTTTTGATTTGCTTCTTTTAACTAGCAACTTTTCTTTCCATAAAATTAATTCCCGTAGATATTTAATCCAGGGTGCAATTGCGAAATTTAACGATTTATTACTGTTGTTTACAATAGTTGAGTGCTTAATAGCAGCTTCCATATTATAAATCAATTTGTTAGCTGGCTCTAAAACGCTTAAAACCGTAAAATGCTGGTAAATGCTGCTGCAGATAATTCTTGTCGAATTTTTTCGTGATCTGATAAGTTGCATTCAATTGCATCAACAAAAAGTTTCTCAGAAAAATGAATGGAAGCAAGTGTTGGGGGCTGGTCTTGTTATTAGATTGTGTACATTATGACAGTCATAATTTTGGAATATTGATAATAATTCAACAGTATGTGGACTTGTAAACATGTCAATGTTGGAGTCTCCAACAACAATTATCGGATTTTGTCCATATTCACACAACACGTTTTCCAATTCAGTTATGAATTCATGAATATTACATTTCTGCGACCGATAATAGCAAATAATTCTCAATGATTTGTTTTCAACTTTAAAATTACTCAGACTTGCAACTATACATTGAATAAAATTGTTGCTTTACACACTTCAACAGAATAGTTAAAATTCTCATTAATATATATATAATGGCGTACTGCCAGAACTATCATCAAGGCAACAATGCACGCTTTTAAAATTGTAAATTCGGGTGAGAGTTTTGTCGAACCAAGTTTCTTGTAAAGAAATTACATCTGGTATTTTAGGAAAGATGGATAACAAAGATTTACCAATATAATTATTAAATTTACAAAACTCATCAAAATTTAGATTTTTGATCATACCTATCATAAAAAATTTGCGGACATTTTACAAACAGTATTCTTAGAATGAAACGCTATCTTCAGCTTTACCTCTAGTATCAATAATTTGAAGTTCATTGCTTTGTATTATGTATCTTCTTCCACGATGTATATTTCCTGTTGCATCCTAGAGCATCTGGTCAACTTCAACTTCACTTTTTATAAGAAACTGTTCACCTGAATCTTTCCTTTTGCAAAAGATTTATCCTTTTCGGATATAGATATGTTGATAACAAATACTTTTTAACGACTTTGCATGATTCCAAAGGTTGACGGTCTTTCGTTGCTTCACTATCTCTCAATTACATCAATTTATCCTTTTTTTTTTATCTAGGACCAGCACTCAGGAGATGACTCCTATATTGAAATGTAGTTGTGGTGATGCAAACCCTTTCTAGTAATTCCACAAAGTTCTTATATATAAAGCAATGTACAAAACACAATGTACATGTATGACTTTTATTGATGACAAATTCTTTTAAACTATATATAAAATTTTTCTACAAAGTGACACAACATAAAAAATATTTCAAAGCCAACTATGTGAATATACATGTTGAATAAGCAAAGTGTTAATGCTCAAATTATATTTCCAACACTCCTCCTCAACATATATATTTTACAAACTGATTTTATGTTTTTAAATTTAACAAAGTAACAAATTTATTATGTTTTAATTTAGACAAATTTTTAGTAAATATATCCGCAATCATATCTTCCGTAGGACAGTATTCCAAATAGATTTCCTTATTATTTACTACTTCTCTAATGTGATGATACTTTATATCTATATGTTTGCTGCGATTATGAAATACTGGATTTGTTGCTAATTTTAAAGCTCCTTGATTATCGACGTTCAATTTAATACTTTCTTCATTTATGAAACCAAGTTCTTGTAGTAATCTTCTTAAGTATACTGCTTCCTTTGCTGCATTTGATATAGACATATATTCAGCTTCTGTACTGCTTAATGCTGTTGTGGATTGTTTTTTCGACTCCCAAGATATTGCACAATTTCCAAGATAAAATATGTATCCATTATGTGACTTTCTGTCAGTTTTACATCCACCCCAGTCTGCATCAGCATAACCGATTAACTCTTGATTACTTTTGCAAAATTTTAATTTAAGATTTTGAGTTCCTTTCAAATATCTAAGAACTTGTTTTGCCGCTTTAAAATGTTCTACATGTGGATTAGTATTTCTTTGTGCTAATTTATTTACAGAATATAATATATCTGGCCTTGTCGTTAAAGATAAATATAATAAAGAGCCAATAAGTGATTGATATAATGTGCTATCAACCTCTTCACATTTTTCATTGCATTTTGTTTGAAAATTTGGTTCTAGTGGAACTGATGATGTTTTACAATTTTCCATATTGTATTGTTGTAACAAATCTTTAATATAATTTTCCTGACAGATATTTATATCTCCAGTTTCACCGTTACGTTCAACTTTCATCCCCAAAAAATGTTCCAATAAACCTTTATCTGATACTTCAAATTTCTTACTAATTTGAGACTTGAATTTTAATATTTCTGCTTTATTTTTACATCCAACTATTATATCGTCGACGTAAACTGCGACTACAATCAATTCTTTGTCTTGTATTTTTTTATATAAACACGGTTCATTTTTGCAACTTTCAAATCCCATCTTACATAAAACTTCATTTAATTTAAAATTCCATGCTCTCCCGGATTGCTTAAGACCATAAAGAGATTTGTGCAGACGTAACACTTTATTTGGATACCTTTTGTTTTCAAAACCTTGAGGCTGTTGCATGTAAATTTCATCATATAAATCTCCATTCAGGTATGCTGAAGTTACATCTATTTGGTGCAAATGCATTTTGTGCTCAACTGCTAATGCCAAAATCATTCTTATCGTTTCGTATCTTATAACAGGGGAAAAAGTTTCTTCGTAATTTATGCCGTATTTTTGACTACAGCCTTTGGCGACCAACCTTGCCTTAAACCTTTCAATTTCACCTTCACTATTTTTCTTTAAAGTGTATACCCACTTACTTTTAATAGTTTTATGACCTGCTGGTAACTCAACTAATGACCATGTCTCTTTTTGTTCCAACAAAGACATTTCTTTTTTCATAGCTTCTCTCCATTTTTCACTTTCACGACTGGATAATGCCTCTTCTAAAGTTTTTGGAACTTGCTCCTTCACTGCATTATTCAGTTGTTGATATATTTTTCTTGGACGACCTGGCCTACCATTACTAAAAATTTTAGGTCTACCTGGCCCACGTTTACCTTTTTCATTTGTTTCTACAACCTCATCAAGTGAAATATCGCTATTTACTGATCTTACAATGCTATACTCTAAATCTTCTTGATTTGAGGTATTATTTGTCTCAAATTGTTCATCGACATCTTTCTTATTTACAATCGCTTCGAAATCCATAAAATTTTGAATGTTATCATTAATTTCTTTACAGGGTAATTTATATTCATTAAATAAAACATTGCGTCTTTCAATAACTTCTCGTGTTTTCTTATCATATAAGCGATATGCTTTTGATACTCTAGAATAACCAACCATCATCATATTTGCACCTTTTGATTCAAATTTTCCTCTTCTTTTATTCAAAACTACTGCATTTGTACCAAAAATTTTAAAATGATTTACACATGGCTTACGACCCGTCCATATTTCATAAGGCGTTTTTCCATCGAGACTTTTTGATGGAGATCTATTACGTAAATAAACTGCTGTTGCTACAGCTTCAGCCCATAAATCTTGTTTTAAACCAGCATCGACTAACATACAACGAGCCATTTCTACTATTGTTCTATTAAACCTTTCCGCTACCCCATTCTGTTGCGGCGTATAAGGTACCGTTAACTGACGTTGAATTCCGCATTGCTCCAAATAATTATTAAAATCTTTATTAATATATTCTCCTCCATTATCACTACGAATACATTTTATTTTACGATTTGTATGACGTTCTACTAATTCTTTGAAATTTTTAAATTTTTCAAATACCTCGCTTTTGTATTTTAAAAAATAAACAAAAACTTTTCTTGACTTGTCATCTATGAATGTGAGGAAATACTTTGAACCTCCAACTGAATCTATTTTCATAGGACCACAAACATCCGAGTGTATTAAATCTAACAACTCACCAGATTTACTTTCAGATTTCTTCGGGAATTTTATAGCATGAATTTTGCTAACCATACATATTTCGCACGGATCTTGATGTTTCTGCGTCAAATTTATACCATTCACCATATTTTTCTTCGACAACTCAAACAGGCTTTCATAGTTCAAATGTCCATATCGACGATGCCAAGTTTCATTAATGGATTGTAAAACACATAATTTCTCGTTCGGTATTTTTATTTTAAATTGGAACAAATTTTCTTCTTTACGGGCTTTTAAAACTATTTCACCGTAAGCATCAGTAAATATTGCACCCTTATTATTAAATTTGATTTTGCCACCATACTGTACGACCTTATTGACAGATAAAAAATTTCCATTCAGATCTGAGGAATATAAAACATCTTTTAGTACAATTTTATTATTATTTATAAACAGATTGACTGTTCCTATTCCTTCAGCAGCAATTGATTTTCTATTTGCCAACATTATATTATCACTGCATCTGTCTAATTTACAAAATAAATTTCGATTTGCACACATGTGACTTGTAGCACCGCTATCAATGTACCATGTCGATGTTTGTGTATCTCTTTTTTCAGAATTCGCCATTGCAATCAAAGAGTAAGTTTTTTCTTGATTACGTTTTTCGTTGCACCTATTTGCATAATGCCCTTTCTTACCACATATGAAGCAATTTCCCTTTTTAACATTCAAATTATTATTACCTTTCTTGTAACCTGTTTCTCTTTTGGCTGCACCAAAAGCTTGTTCAATCGTAGATGATTTGTTTTGTTGATTTCTACGTTCATACTCTTCAAGAAGTTTAACCTTTAGCATTCCTAACGCTGGTAGAGAATCCCTCGTTTCTATGGCAATAACGAAGTTTTCAAACTCTCTCGGAAGACTTGACAATAAAATGACTACCAATAATTCTTCTTGAATACTAATTCCAACATCGGCTAATTTCTCCGTAATTTCACAAAAACTGTTTAAATATTCGGCCATATCTTTGCTGTCTTTCATGTTCAAACTTAACATCTTTTTATATAAGCTAACCTTTTGCATCGGACCACTCGGCTTGTAAACTTCCTTAAGTTTAATCCAGGCATCTTTAGATTTGTTAATGTTTTTAATATGGTTCAACTGGTTAGACTTAACACTTAATAAAATTGTTGCGAGCGTTTTTTCATCATTACTCTTCCACTCCAAAATTTTATCACGACTCCAGGTTGAATCTGTTTCTTCTTCGCCACTTGCATACTTCCAAAAACCAGAATGAATAAGGATACTTCTCATATGAATACTCCATGTTTCGTAATTCCTTTCATCTAGCTTTTCTATCTGATATAATGACGACGATGCCATTTTTTCTTTTTAAATCTTGCAATAAAAATTCAACAACTTCCAAATCGTATGTCTGGGCCCATAACCTATTGAAATGTAGTTGTGGTGATGCAAACCCTTTCTAGTAATTCCACAAAGTTCTTATATATAAAGCAATGTACAAAACACAATGTACATGTATGACTTTTATTGATGACAAATTCTTTTAAACTATATATAAAATTTTTCTACAAAGTGACACAACATAAAAAATATTTCAAAGCCAACTATGTGAATATACATGTTGAATAAGCAAAGTGTTAATGCTCAAATTATATTTCCAACATCCTACACATGCGAAGCATTGTGCTGGGAACTATAGGAAAGGGATAGTAGGAGAAACGACAGGAGGTGAAGCTTAATTAATTATTTTACAGCTCTGCTTTCGCCCGTTCTTTGTTTTTATACTCGTAACAGCGCTGAAGCTTCGGTTTAGTAGCCATTTTTATTATTATTTTACTTCGCCGTTGCTACACAATACCGACAAAGGAGGGCGTTCTGATGTGATTGTGGATTGCTATCAGATGAAGCCAGTATTGTTCATTTTTAGTTAGTTTTGATGAACATTTTACTACCACCGTTTTCTTTTCGTTAGCTTTGTTGTTAGAATTTCCCATGGATTCAATTCGAACACGAACTTGCTTTGATAAGCCCATAACAGCATCAAGAGCACTATCGCCTTGTTTTACTTTTAAACCTCTTATAATGTCTTACGCGATGATTGTTTAGTACTTGAACAGAGGATTTAAGAATCTAAATTTCAACTTACAAACTTTTGTTTTCTTTTTCTAAGTTATTATTTTTTTTTTATTTTCAGCTACCTCCTTGAAAACATATTCGAATTTGGCTGCCATGAAATTTATCGAATAGGTTAGATGGTGTAATTTTTCAAGTTTCATTGATTTCTTAATTCTGTTTTTATAGTAGTTATTTCTTTTTTTATTTCACCTTCTCCTTGTTGATTTGTATCACGCTTACAAGTATTACATATATATTGATCATTATTATTTTTTAACAACAACTCAAAAGTTCTTCTACTCAAACCAGAACATTGAGAATAAAAGCTTTCCATACACTTGTCACATTGCATAAAGCTGTCAGGTTCTTCTTTGATCTCATGTTCGCACTTAAGACAATTAACCACGACTTTACTTATATTTCGACGATGATTTTTAGGCATATTTCTATTAGTTCATATTCAGGTTAGTTCACTTTAAATGTGCACCAATTTCTATTCTTTTCGGTAAAAATATTTTACATAAAAAGAATAATTTATATGAAATGTGGCAACGCTATGACCGAGTGAACGTGGTTTTCTACAGTGATTGCTTCTGATTTATTATATTTTTATTATAAATTAGTATATTATTGCAAATATTCTGGAAAATAAGTATTGCTGATTCTACATCATCTGCAGATTGTATTTGTGCTGTTATTTACCCGGGATTACCGTAAAACACATCTTCATATATACATATGTACCTGTATAAGTTATAGTGTACATACATTTCTTTTTTTTCTTGCTAAAATGTCGGCTGCGTCTAAATGTGGTACATGTAAAAAAATTTTAACGAGAATGATTCTGGAATTTAATGCGAATCTTGCTGCAAATGGTTTCATATTGGCTGTGTGGGAATTCCGTTGGAGTTTTACCCTTTACTGGGACAGAGCAGGAGCATAAACTACAAGTGCACGCGGTGCCTAGATAACCCTGGTGCAGCTGGTCAACGTAAGGCTGACCAAAATCTTACCACATGCATTACAGATCTTGAGAAAAGGCTGAATGGCAATTAAACTCTTTGAATCAAAATCTAAGTGCCTTTACCACGGAAATGAGGGTGCTGATGGCGAGTAGTCAGCGTGTTGGCTCTGCAACCAGAAAGACCCGGGTTCGATTCCCAGCCGGGTCAAATCAGAAAAAAGTTTTTTCTGAGTTTTCTGTGCTACAGCACCCTCCTTCATCGGTATTTGAGCAATAAAACGTCGGCGAAGTAAAATAATAAATAAAATGGCTCCATTAGCTTAAAAATAATGCGTCAAAAAACATCCGAGACGCCGCAACTTTGCTTTATAATTTACACGCAACTGCAGAGTTGTGCAAGAATTAAGCCCTATCTTTCTACCACTTTCACCACCTGCCTATTCTCTACCCTATCCTTCTCTCTAGTTCCAGTGCAATGCATTGCATATGTAGGGGATAGCCCCTGAGCACTGGTCCAATATAAAAAAAAAAAAAAAAAAAAAAAAAAAAAAAATTAAAATGCGCTCTGAACAGCAGAGACTGCGAAGCCTGATTGAAACATATATTGCCGGCATTCGTACGGACCTTTCAGCATCGATTAAAAAGGTGCAGGACGATGTAGATACTTGTTATAATAATATGAGGCAATTGGAGATGAGTATGTTAGCTAAGCTAACAGGCCTTGAGTTAGAGGTTAACAAACTTCAAAGGAAAACAAATCGGGCGGAAATTATAATAACAGGGTTACCTTTGGGCCTCAATTGTCTTAGTGACCCCATTTTGGCGATTTGTGCGCATTTCAAATTGAAGGTGGATGCCAAAGATATCTGTCACTGTAGATACCTACAGCATCTAAATCTCTGATTTGTAAATTTAAGAGCATTCATCTAAGGGATGAGATCATGAAAATATAATATAATTCGTCTAACCTAAAGTTGAGTGACGTTATTTCAACTAATATTGCCTCGAGGGTTTATCTAAATAACAACCTTACACCTGCGGGTGTTCGTCTACAGTCCCTTTGTCGCAGACTGAAGGAGGAGGGAAAGATTTTATGGTATCGAGTACTAATTAGAGATGAGCCGTTATGCAAAGTCAAGTTTCCGGATGGTGTGGAAAAAACGCTGAACTTCTTGCAGTGCTCTGGTGTGTAAGATGGATGATCTCGGTAACAACTTACTATTAATTTATTTGAATTTACATATTACTTATTCTTTACTTATTGCAATATTCTGTGGCAGTATGTTTCGTCGCTCAAGCCGAACGAAACTATTTTTAGTTTTGTTCTGTTTCATGATGAATTAATTATAGCGTTGTAATACTACTATATTAAATAATTATCATGTAATAATAATAGTGTTATTAATCCTTATTTTATCTTACCGGTGACACTAAATATTCAGCAAACCATCTTGACTTGTATCCAAATTCATGAAGCAGCAAATTACGAAGATATACATATATATTTCTACATTCATTCTGTATTAGTTATGTATATAATAAAATCACACATTATATACTGCTCATTTTTATTCAATATTTATATTACTTCTCTTTTTGCTATTCCTGGAAAATTACTCAGTATACTTAAAGCGTTAATGCTGTATTACTATTTTGTACATAATGTATGCAGTCGCGTCACTGATTAGAGTTATTTGTAATCCACTTTATATTGAGGGTGTGAAGATAAATTCCTGAATTAAATACGTCCCACACTGCTGTTAGTTATGTTCCACCTCACTGTTAAAAAAAAACCTAATTTAAAAATCATTCGTTTTTTTGCATAAAACTTCGCCATTTGTGGACTAATCTCGATGGAATTTGCCGAACTTAGAGTCTGCAACTCCGGCAATTACTTTTTTTTTAAACTAGGACCAGGAGGGCGATAGGGGGGAAATTTCTGCCCCACCGAAATGTTCAAACATATTTTAATGAATTTTTGAAAAGAACATAGATATATTTGAGTCTAGAAATTCACATAGGCTATACACAATTTCAAAAGTAGGACCAGGAGTTCGATAGGGGGGAAATTTCGTCCACACCGAAATGTTCAAACTGATTTTAATGAAATTTAGAGCATATATAGATTTGCGTCTAAAAATTCACATATGCTGTACACATTTTCGAAAGTAGGACCAGGAGTTCGATAGGGCGGAAATTTCTGCCCCACCGAAACGTTAAAACCGATTTTAATGAAATTTAGAATATGGATAGATCTACATCTCAAAATCCACATAGGCCATGCGCATTTTCTAAACGAGGACCAGGAGGGCGATAGGCTGAAAATTTCGACCACCCCAAAACTGCATAGCCGATTTTGATGAACTTTAAAATTTGAATGTATATTAGTTAAAAGACATATTGGCAATTGTGTACCTCCGGGAAGGTTATAGGGTATTACTTTTTTTTACAACTGAAACCACGAGGGAACATAGGGGTAATTTCTACGCCAGCAAGACCATATAACCGATTTTAATGAAATTTAAATGTATTTATGTTTTTACTTAAAATTTTGCAAAAATAATGAAAAGAAAAATAATATAAAATGGTTGAAAATCTATTGTCGTGTTAAATACACAGCATTCGTTTATTTTTTACATATTCCTTTTTGTGCTTTTCGTAAATTTTCACCGAGATGACACTGGATTTAAATTTTTAACTACAAACGTTAACACCAAGTTACTGAATCGTTCAATCGTTATAATCATAAAGTAGTCTTTAAATTTTAACAGATAACGAATCGTTAAAAATACTGAAGTCGTATATATGACTTGAATGGTAACACTCATTGTCATTGTCATTTTACTTAAAAAATATTTTTCATGAAAATTTTGTTGAAAGCTGTGTGGAAAGTTGAAAAAATGTGACTGTGTTAGTGAAGAAGTGTGAGTGTATTTCGAATTTCATGAAAGTATTTTCATGGCTAAATTGGAAATCCCCCAATCAACACGAGTAAACAAACCTCGTTCAAAAAAGGGTTTAAACTCTTAAGAGGAAGTAGTCGTATTTCACTTCAAGTCTCAAGTAAGAATTTCTTTTGCATAAGGAAAATTTATTTTTAAAATTGTTTTTTTATTTTAAAATGTCTGAATATCATAAAAACATTTTTTTACCTACAAAGTAAAATTTTTTTAGTCTTCATTGCAATATTTTTCTATTCAAAATCATTTAATTTTTCTTCAATTGCTATACTGTATTATAATATTTTTGTCTACACTTGCAAAGTTTTGCCTTTTCAAGTCGTGCTGAAAACGGGTGTTTTACCTTTCTACTTCATGTCACGAAGAAATTTCAATAAAACTTACCATTGTAACTGGCAGACCTCCGGCGCCACCATTTGAATATGTGTAAGGTGATACCAAATAGCCCATATTGAAGGCAGTTGCATGTGGCTCAATCTTACCTAAAGTAAATAAATAAGAAATGTATATTGAAATTTTAATAAGGAAAGAAATGATTTTAATATGACTCATGAAATATCAATTTTATTAACAAAGTTCAGTGAGTTTTTAATTCTTATTAAGTATCAGTGTTGCCAATTTCTGTGTAGTTATCCAAAAATGGAAAAAAAAATTTTTTAAATAAATTTTAGATAATAAAATTTTTATGTAATACCAGCTCAAAATGAGTACGTATAAACTATTTTCAAAGAAATTTAAGCGATAAATTTCTGGCACGTTCTGAAATGTGCGCAGCATGTGGAAATTCATTATAAGGAGATCAAAATCACCTAAAATGCAATGGCAATTTTAAGCGTTTTCATGAGTACCCTAATATAAAATACAAATTATTCTTTCCTGACGATGCTACCTACATATTTGGCAGCGAAATATTGAAAATAAATATTTAAAAAAACTTTTCATAAAAAAATAAATATAATTAAAAAATTTAATAAAGGTCAAATAAAAATATAAATGAGACTAAAATATAATGTATGTATACCGCTTTATTTATAGATATTCTTGTACTTCCTGTAGAATTTCGCAGCACGTGCTCACATATTAACTGCTCTCAAGTAACTGCAGCTTTCACATTTAAAAAAAAAACATCAATATTTTGTACTAAAGATCATAATGAACGGAAAAAATATACTATCATACATATTCTTCAGCACATATTACCAAAAAATGTTTTCCAAAATGTTGAGAGACTTAGCTGCATGTTTTAAAACATGTTTTTACAACATTTGTTGAAAAATTTACACAGACAGTAATTATTCTCTTTTAAAAACTTTCATTCAGTCGTCGTTGAGCAAGACATGAATACACATGCGGATGGTTGTTGTCATTTTTTTCAGAAATTTATTAAGCATTGTTGTTGTTTCTTTTTGGACGAAACACAGTAAACACACGCGATTCAATTAGAATTAAATTCGAAAAAAATTAAAAAATAATAAAAGTTCACAAAATGAAATGTGAAAAGTATTTTATGGTAAACGATGCTTTTCAAAACATTCAATGCCTTTTATGTTACAAAACATTAAAAGCGGGTAATGAACACGTTTCAATCAGAGCTAATAATACTTAGATCTGAGGTAAAAGATTTCGATAAAATTAGAACTCTAGAGTTTTGGAAAAATTTAGATGTTGCGATATGTCCACAGCTCAAAAAAATGTATTTAAAATATTTATAATTTTTTTCCACTACTTACTTATGCGAACAAATATTTTCAGACATGAAAAACGTTTGTTCCAAGCAGCGAAATAAAATGACCTCGTTGAATTTAAAAAATATTTTACTAATTCGCAATTCGCAATTAATATGGAATGTTTCATTTAAAATTTTCAAAGCGATTTTAAAAATTATAATGAGGAATGACAGATGGTTAAACTTTTTAGTCTAATATTTAAGCCCAAAAAAACTGTTTTATATGAATTCATTTTTGTTTTTTTTTTTCCAAATAAGTGTTCTAAAATTATTTATTGAAATTGATAACTGCTATTTATCTTTTTCTTAAAATTTAAATTACATTCATTTAATAAGTTGTATATAGCTGGCATTTTCTTTCTTATTTGAAACGTTTGACATTATGTTTTCTGGGCAAATTCTCTCACCAATACCCCTTCATTTAATTTTTGGACACCAGTGTTTTAAAACCACAAAATTATTTGCACAGAGTACCTATTTTGTGGTTTCAAATCACGTTTACGTAATCTAATTTTTAGAATATGCCTGATAAATAATTAGTTAATTTTGAGGGTAACTAAGAACATTGTTATTTTCGAGAACTCATCACCGCTTCTTAATAGGTTTAGAATTTTTAAATAAATTTTACATTTACTCTATAGAAAGTCCTTTTCAAAATCTTTCAAATGATACCATATACATACGTTCAGAAATTAAGTGGAGAATATCAATTTTATACAGGGTCTACAATTGGTAAACCGGCACATTTTCATTTTATTTTCTTCTTCATTTTAAATCTTCTATCACCCTACGTAATTTTTGTTTATTTGGAGAGACGTCCGTAAACTGAATTGAATATTAATTTTGGCGAATTTCATATATGTATGTACATACATATATGTACATATATTTATTTATTTAATGAATCGTGTTAGCAAATTTCGTCATTGGGTCTGTAAGTTATTTACGACCTGCGATAAATACACAACGGTTAGAAACATATACAAATCAGAAATCAATGTTGTGAAGATTACAAACGGACTGACAAACTTATAAATATATACGAAGGGCGACTAAATGCTGTACTTGAGCATTCAGCTTCTTACAGCTACACCATACGATCTTCCAAGAAACCTTTACCAAACACAATAAACACACAAAAATTTCAATTAATTTTTTGCTGGTTTTTAGCAAGGGGTTCGCCATATCGCATTGTTTTATGAAAAAGGTAGACTGGGATTATTCAAAAACATCCAAAGAAAACCATATCCATACATACATTTATTTGTGAAGCCTTGTACAGGCTCATCGTTTTTATGTTGAAGTATTTAACGCATATGGATAAGTACATACATAGAAGAAAAAACATGTAAAAGGTAGAGCGGGAATACCAATTTTTATTTTCTTTTAATGTTTTTTAATGAAGTTGAGTGCCTTGTATGTATGCAACTGTATACACTCTCTGCCACTTGAGTAGGAACCCAAATTGAATTTTTTATTTACATTTTTTTTCAAAATTTTAATAGTATTGTATATTGGATATCAAAAATGATTTATTTTAGACCGATCAGTGTCTAGGAAAATATATGTATGTAAGACCTCCTTAAATTGCATTCATCACTAACATTTTAATATAATGAGAGAAAAACAGAGATTTTCTTCTTCCACTGAAGTCTATGTAAATTTTACATACTGTAAAATACATTGGAAACTGTTGTTTGAGTATTAGAGCCATATACATACAGATGTGGCTGGTATCAAGTTTTTTTGCTTATTAAATATTAACGTTTAATATTTATTTATTTATTAAGTTCATTTGTAATACAAATAGCCTATTGGCCAATTAACTATGTTTTAACTTCCTTATAATACTTACTTAGAGGTGAGTAAAGATAACACACTCAAACATTCCAACAAAACCCAAACAATCAATATACATTAAATGGTAAAAAGAAAGAAACGAAGGATAAAGAAGCTATGCTATTAGCGATTAGAATTACGGTTATCGAGGAATTCAATTAGTTTGCGTTTGAATGTTAATAGAGACATAGAGAAATAGCGCAAATTTCTTGGCAAAAAAATTCCATATTCTAGCAGCTTGTACAAGAAAAGAATTCTCATAAGTAGCATTATTAATTCTTGAAAGTATAATTTGAGGATTTCTAAGAGTTCGTGAAAAATATAGCATTGGATTCGATTTTAATTCCAAACCAGAGTACAGTTCTAACCAATAATTTATCCGAGACATAACAAGTGAGTGAGCAACAGAGCTCTTAACATATAAGGGTAATGACAAATTTAAGTGGGGTAACCTTCGCAGCGTCATACTTTAGAGCATATGTATGTGATCAAAGTGCGATCCAAATGACAATTTATCATCAATTATAACTCCAAGGCAATTCATCTGATTAACAATCGCAATAACAGAATCAGAAAATCTCAAATCGAGGGCAACCTGAGATATGTCGTACCTGTTAGTTTTGAATGTCATTGCATTAGTCCTACTTGTGTTGACCTGAAGATAGTTCAGGGTCATCCAATCGTTCATAGATGCCAGATAACGGCTAATATCAACATACCAAACTATAGGTGGGAGTGAATCACAAGACCATAAAATTGCACATCGTCAGCAAGAGCAAATTATTTGCAACTACCTTTATTAAGCCAATGCAATAAGTAATAAGTAAATAGTGTAAACAAAATAGGACCAAGCGCATAACCTTGTAGAACATCCGATCTAACCTGTCTCAAATCAGAAGATGTGCCATGTACAAATGCAAATAATATCGCAAATTTTCAGACAAGTTATAATTCCAGTTTATATATACATATGTATATATCCATATGGGCATTGAGTAAAATTAAGAAATCTTAATTTTTTCCATTTTTTTATAACAAATTAATGGGACTATTTAGAGTGAAAAAGCTAACTTTCGTCGATTTTTTTCTGATATATTCGCAATAAACATGATATCACGACCGGGACAAAATTTGGAACTCTCGTTCGACTGCATTTAGAAAAATTTTAAAAATCTGCGACTTAGAACGTCATTTCTGAAAGGAATAATAAGACTTTCTACTGATGGTCGTCTTATTTAAATATTTGTGTTCTTCGTTTCTTAACAACCTTCGTTCTGATTTAGCACGGAACGTATTTTCCTGCCATGTTTGTAATACAAATCTGTTCAAATTTATCGAAAAAATACGAACATTTTCGTATTTACTATTTTATATTGCAGTCGAACTTCTCTATAACGTAGCAGTTGGGGACCGTCAAATTTCACGTTATAGAGAAACTGCTGAAAATTTTGACTACATTTTTTATATAGAAAATATATTTATTAAGACAAAAAAAATTGTTTTTACATGAACACATTAATTTTTTTTTATTAATACATACATATGTGACTAAATTGATGCAAAAAATCGATTGCTAAAAACTTCGCAATAGAGATTATTTAGTGTGAAAAATTCTATTTAGGTCTTAAAAAATTGTACGTTACAGAGAGAATTTCGCTATAGCGAAAAAAAAAATTTGCACTTTCACAAGGCCAAAACTGCCTGAAGGAGCGTTCCAATTCTTTTGCGATGTACTAGAGAGTTCTTAACTATTGTCTTGGCTACAATTTTTGTCTTAGTATTGGATCAGACAAAAGTCTGATCAAGTCAAAATGCGCCAGCTCGATTTTCACCGTAGACGTATGGTCTAGTGGACTTTTTTGCTTAGTACAATCGTGAAGCGCCCATTAAGATTTTCAAATCGCCCCACCCTAATGAATATATTTTAGGTTTTAGCATGTACTAATTACGCAGTTAATTTTGAACTGCATTTATAAAAAAAATCATCTCAATCATTTATATTCCTAAATATTTAAGTTGGCTTTTTTTCAAGTAAATTATAAATATAGGCATAAAAAAATAAAAATTGCAGAAATAAGTATTATCCAGTTTTAATTTTTTTAAGAAGTGTTGTCCTTGGATCGCTTACTTTTAAAATTATAAGAGTTTTACATACTGTGACGCGCATTTTGAGTTAAACAAAACGAAGATTACCGGGTTCTCTAGTTATATTATAAAATAGACTCGTATATGTAATAATCTTACTTAGCAATGTAGGTCTTTTTTATAAAAAAGTTTTTTAAATTATTTATTTTTTCGATATTCCGCTAACTCTTGGTTAGCATCTTCAGAAAAATTAAAGTTTTTCGAATAAAATTATTTAACAAACATAAAATCAAAATATTTTATATTATTTGAAAAGAAAAATTTTTTTGTCTATTATATAAAAGTATTTTGAAAAAACTGTTTCTTATCTTTTTTATAAAAATTCAAAATAACTCAAACTATATATGAAATATTTAACAATTATAATACAAAAACTTAAAATTACTATTAATTATATAAATTGTCCCTATTTTTTATTACCTAAATATCTATAATTTTGAGCTATATTATCTACATCTGCCTTATAATTAATTTTAAATTTAATTTAATTTTAAATTATTATTACATACAGTAAAAATAGAAGGTCAAATAAAAAGAAGAATTAATATAGACGCGTATATTTTATATGCTAAAATATTTTAAATAAGTTTTCAGTTTCCATATAACAAACACGACAAACTGAAAATACATAATATTCTTAAAATTTTTAAATTTTTCAATACAATGTTAGGCTCATCATTATGTATGCTTCCCTTCTTTGGTGGCCTAAATCGGAAAAGAGGTCGCCAAGAGACAGCTGGCCAGTTTTAAGCGACAGACTTGCTTAGCTTTTAGTATGCAAATCGCGCCAGGGACCTTGGTCACATGAGTGTCCTGGTAAGTAATTCGGACTTTATGGTCGTGTATTCGATCACAGACTGTACGAGTTCTATACTGGGTGTTTGAGATATGTTCCCCGATCGGGGGAAGGGTTTGGGATGGGCCTTGTTTTGATTCCACGAGGCTGAAGTGGTTTACGGATAGCTCTAAGACTTCTATAGGGGACCGCGATCTTTACACCTAACACAATTCTTCTGTGCCTATGGATGATCGAGTGTATTTCTGGCGATTTCGCTGAGCCTTGATATAAACCTACAGAGGGGCATCTTACGTGCGCATATAACAATATTTTCGAATAGCTAGGCCGAACTAGGGGCACTACTCTCTTTTTAAAGACTCTAGTAGCGAACAAGGTTATGTTTTGCTGGGTCCGTGCTCATTCCGGGATCTCTCGCAATTAGATTGCTGACGGACTACCAGTCCAGGGTCCGCAGTGTAATTTATTAGCCCAGAGATTGGCTGGGCAGCCCACACAATTGGTGGAGCCGTTCTCCTGTGGAGAGGAGCTGTATGGATTGCGTAGGGTGGACATTGGTAAGATAGTGGGTTTTCTGTCATGATACTACTACCTGTTACATCTTCTAGATGACATGGCTCTCTGTAGAGTAGGATTAAACCGCAGAGTATATATTGTGTAGATGTGTTGCGCTGACCAGTAACAGATTGCAGGGCTCAATTCCATCTAAGCGAAATCAGATCTGTTCCTCTCAGGTATTTGCTCGACTTCTTTTAGAGGTCGGCGAAGTTGTTAGCTGAACATGGCTTTCGGTCTGCCACTTTCTATTCGGAGAAAATTTATATGAAATAGTACCAGTAAACTTTGTGGTTAAGTGCGCATCACTGCGGCCGGTGTCGCACTGATAACAGCGTAGGGATGGCCACATAGTTAATCTTTTATGGTTATTGTAGGACAGAGAATATATTTTAGTTAACCTACTGCTGAATGATAATAATAACAATAAAAACCTCAAAAAGAAACGTTGATTTTTGCCAATTTTACTAAATTCGTTCGCGAAAATGTCCAACAAAAAATAGCTTTTTTATAATAACTCTTTACTTAAAAAATGCATCAGATGCCGCACATTTCACAAAAAAGGTGTAAAATGGTTTGCGAGATATCGATGTTTATACTACCAGAGAAGTTAAGTCCTAAACTCGCGAACAAAATGCGATTATAATTAACTAGCCTATTGTCCGACTTTATTTCAATAATAATAGAAAAGTTATTAAATATAATGTGAATTACACAAAATTAAAAAAAAGTATTTTCTTTTGTTTTTTTTATGCACAGACGAGTATGTATGTGCTATTCAAGTGTTGAAAGATTTGTGTGACTTGTTTTCCACTTATTTTATCAGATTATATTTTTTTTATTTTAGCAGATATTTACTTTTTATTGATAAGTAGGGTATCTTACATATGTGATGAGGAGTGTAAATACACACCAAAAAAGAAGTCAAACCTCTGAAATTAGATGTCAAGCACAATTCTCAAACTTTTTTTAACGGTTTGATTTTAACACTTGAATTCAAATTGATGATGTGAATATGAAGAGTTGATAATCAGTGTTTTATCAATTTATTTTGGAGTTATGTTATTTTCCTATTGCAGATAAAAGTGGCAGCACAATTTAAAGCGAAACATAAATTTCAAACATTTTATTTATTACAACTGAAAAATATTACATATTTACTGTAACTTATGAAAAATGCATTTGTTTGGCAGTAAAAAATTACTTATTATGAAGAAGAACGAGAATAATAAGAAATAAATCGCGAAAGTGAAGTAAAATGATAAATTTATTTATTTATTTTCCACATTACTTCAATTATTACAATCTACTTTTGAAAAACGTTTGAAAGTAAGTGAGAATAGATGAATTTCTCAGTTTGAAAATAATTTCCCTTTTTTGTTGAGTACGCTATTTTTTCTCAATTCATTCTCAATTTGAAATCAAGCCTTCGTGTTTGTTGGGTAAGTACAACACAACGATTTTTGAGTTCAAGATTACTAAAGGCCCTTTCACACTATAATTTAAGTCTTACGACTTTTATAATACTTTGTGAGAGTGAAATCTAATGAGATTTGGTGCGACTGTCAAAAAATCTAAAGTAATATTTCATTTTGCTTTCACACTATCACATTAAATGAAAAGTATAACTCGAAATAAAAAAACCAGCCCAGAAGTAAATGATATTTTTGTAATTTTGTTATTTTCTTTATTTGCTTTTGCAATATTAGAACCCTGATAAAGTGAAAAATTTTTTTCGTTTAGAAAAATTTCCAAAAACCATGAAGTCTTATAGGATGACAAATATATTATTGTATTATTTTTGTTTTTCATAACACATTGAATCACACTATCATACAAGTACGTAATACATGAATTTTTGACATGTCGTAATACAAAGTATTATAGTGTGAAACGCCCTTAAAACATTGTTCTCTTATGTACGCGATCTGTTTGTTCACCCTTGTTCTATACCCACTCCAACAGTGTATAAGGTATACAAATAAAACCAAGAAAGGAAAAAATTTCTCGTTAGCTTGTTCATTGCTTTTGTTTTTATTTCTCATTCTTATTAACGCCTGTACAATTTAAACTAAATATACTTTTTATAGCCACATTCTAGTTTTTACATAGTTATGTACATCTGGATGTGCATATATATGTATGTACATACTGCCATGCATATACAGTTCTGTGTGCGATAATAGTAGCGCTGCAAAATGGACTTCTATTAAGTTTTATTGCATAATGTACATTGTAAGCATATCGAGCCTTTGGTGCAATACCGTCGTAATTCAAAAAATCGTGAACTGAGAAAAATGCATTTAAAGTTTTCAGCCATCTTTTTGATAGTATTTTCGTTTACTAAAGTTATTTTTTTTCTAAGTTTTTAAATAAAGAGGCATGTTTTGTAATGTTTTCTCTTTGTAAATTTCTAGTCATAAAGGAAATATTTCGTTATTGAAAATAAATATTGTTGGAAATAATTTGAGGCAATAAAGACATTTGTAGCTGTAGAATCTGAACAGTTAGAGATAGAACCATAATCTTTTTTCCTTAGATATATATTTCGCCAAAAGATCATTTCTGCATACCCAGCTCAAAAAATTCTAATTTTGAATTACTACGGTATTGTACCAAAGGCTCCATATGTATATGTATCTACATCACATATAATTTCTGAAAACATATAATTTGCTGTTCTAGGTAAAAATCCTTGGCTTTTCCAAATACAGTTATTTTTCAAAGATTTGTTTTTCGGCTAAGTGTGAATACCAGAAAACACGGGGAATTTGTATGTGAGTTTATGTACGTTTTTGCCAGTAAATGCTGGCGACTTTCTGCATTACCATTATCTGGCAACGCATATATAGGGTGGTTAAATTTCAAGGGCCGATGTTGATTTTGAATAAAACACAAACTATTTAGGAAATTATTGTAATTTTATTTTATTATGATATATTGGTATTACTCAATTATGTATGGAACAAAATATCGGCCAAATGGGCGCCGCGACCACGGCAACAGTGGATGATCAATTTTCGAAGAAAATCATCTTCAGTGATGAGGCACATTTTCACCTCAGTGGATTCGTCAATAAACAGAATTGCCGCATTTGGGCGAATGAGAATCCAAGAGTGATTGTCGAAAAACCAATGCACCCACAAAGAGTGACTGTTTGGTGCGGTTTATGGGCTGGCGGCATCATCGGGCCGTATTTTTTCCAAAATGAGGCCGGTCAGGCAGTTACTGTGAATGGTGTTCGCTATCGTGAGATGATAACGAACTTTTTATGGCCCGAATTGGAAGATATGGATGTGGACGATATGTGGTTTCAGCAGGACGGTGCCACTTGCCACACAGCTAACGAAACAATGGCTCTTTTGCGCAACAAATTCAATGGCCGTGTTATCTCACGTAATGGCGATGTCAATTGGCCGCCAAGATCATGTGATTTGACACCGTTGGACTTTTTTCTTTGGGGTTATTTGAAAGAAAAGGTGTACGTCGATAAGCTAGCAACAATTCAAGAGCTAAAGGATGAGATAATTCGGCACATTAACGGCATAGAACCTCCATTATGCCTCAGGGTCATCGAAAATTTGGACCATCGGATGGAGGTGTGCCGCCGTGGTCGAGGCGCCCATTTGGCCGATATTTTGTTCCATACATAATTGAGTAATACCAATATATCATAATAAAATAAAATTACAATAATTTCCTAAATAGTTTGTGTTTTATTCAAAATCAACATCGGCCCTTGAAATTTAACCACCCTTTATATACCGTATACTTCTCTTGTCAGCAAAATGTGATAAAACGGGCACATATGTATGTGTATCAACAATGACGGCAGACGCTTAACTGATATCATATTTTTCAATTAACAGAGAAAATTGTACAGGTCCAAATAAAGATTTTCGCCACTCAAAATAATTTCTTTCTATTTAGTAAAAATTTATTGAAAAAAAAAATTGCATGATTCATTTTTGTATTGTATTTCTAGAATTGGTAAATAGCGATACTATGGAACTGTATATAGACAAAATTGTTTTTTATGGCGCATACGTATAGATTTGCTTTGAAATATAAAAAATGGTTATAAATATTGCTAAGAGATTCGATCTTAAAATTTAAATCATCAAAGTCTGTTTTTATGAAAGCCAAAATCGACTTTCTGGGCATACAATCGACAATGAAAGCATTTGGCCAGACAAATGGCAATACAGTCGCTAATTTCCCAACCCCGAAAAGTATTACAGATGTTTAATCTTATATTGGCTAAACGGAATATTTTAGAAAATTGATTCCGAATTATGCACATATAGCAAGACCGTAGACTAACTTCCTAAAAAAAAGTGTTTTCGAAATGCAAGCCGAAGAAATTTACACAATTAAATTCTTTGCTGGTAGGTGAGCCAGTCTTAAGAATTTTAAAAGACGCGCCAAAAGACGAGCTCGGTGCTGCCTTACTTTTAATTGGAAATTTAATATTCTAAAAATCATTCTTTACGAAACGTGCTCTAAAATAATACGTTTAAAACTCATAAAATATTTACAAAATTAATGTCTTATTCATAAGAACTTCTTTGATTTATAGAAAGTATATTGATTGAATTTTGTATGGAAATTTGTCTAAATAAAAAAAATTTTTATGAATACGGCTGTTAAGTTTAAATTTAATTTAAACAGCATTTCAAATCTGTTTTAAGCAATTTTCGTGTATATTGTATTCATAAAAGAATTTTAACTTAAAACCTGTTTTTTAAAACGTTGTGTAAATAAGTAAATTATAAAATTGGTTGCACCCATGTTGAAACCTGGTTTTTATAACCATCACTAATTTGTGCAGTTTAGTAATAGAATATAAGAATTGTTTTATATACATACAGTTTGTAAAAAAAGTCTTTTCAAAACTTAGAAAAATTAAAAAGTTTAAGATAAATTCTTATTTGCAAGTAAATTATACAACTTTTATTAAATTTTTTTTTTCATGTATTCAATTGAAGATGTTTATAAACACTTTGCACAAAAAAAAAAACAAAATTAATTTAAATAACAAAATAATAATCGTAACTTAAAAAATACTTCAGTTTCTACGCTGTAAAATAAGTGTTTTCAAAATTGTGTTAAATTTAATTAAATTTATTCTAAATGGTAAAAAAAAAAGATTTGAGGGTGCTAATACTTGGTGTGCCCTCCTTTAGCTTTAATTACAACTTCTAAGCGTCTAGACATTGAATGGATAAGCTTTGGTCTATCATAATTTTCAGGTATTTTTTCCCACTCTTCTTTAATAAATGTTATTTGTTTTTGGTGACCTTTTTCCGACTTTTTTCTTTGGGTGGACCCATGAATTTTCTATAGGGTTTAAGTCTGGGCTTTGTGCTGGGTTATCGATCACTTTTCTACAATTATATAACAACCAGGATCTACAAATATATGCCTTATGCTTCGGTTCATTATCCTGCTAAAATTTATACTTGAGCTTTTCTGGGTCAACAAAACCGAATTTCCGAGCACTTGCACTCAATTCCTTTTTTAAAATGTTTAGATAGACTTCCTTGGTCATTATATCCTCTAATATTCTTATTTCGCCAACACCGTTGCTCGAAATACAACCCCACACCATAACGAATAGTTTACCGAACTTTACAGTGGGTATTATATTTTTATTTTTTAAAGCCGCCAGGGGTTTTCGCCAAACTTTTTGAGGTCCATCATGGTAGTAAAGCATCACTTTCGTTTCGTCACAAAAAATAACATCATCCCAGTGCTCCGGAGGTAAAGAAAGGTGTTCAATGGCAAACTTATACCTTTTCAATATTTACCGCGGATAGCAAAGGTTTTTTCTTCGTAACTCTTGAAGAGTATTTATGGTTTTGTAGCACATTTCTAACAGTCTGAGAGGGATACTTACTCCACATTCATTACTGATGCTAAGTGCAATTCCTATAGTACTGAAATATGGATTCTCATCAATCATTTTCAAAATTTTCTTTTCAATTCGCCGAGTTACTTTTTTTGGTCTGCCTGGTGTTTGTTTTGGTTCCAGTTTTCCTTCTTTTTCAGCACTGTTAATAACATTATATACCGTCCTTAGGTTAAGAGAGAACATTTCAGCAATTTCTCTGTGAGATTTTCCTTTATAGTAATTAAAATACACCAGTTGGGTAATGTCTTTGTTCAGTCGCTTTCCTGGCATAGTTTATATATAATTGGGTAATCATTTGTTTATTCTATGAGCTTAATTTAATGAATAAAAGACAACTGCTACTCTTAGCGTCCGTATAAAACTATTATACGCAATACATATGCAAAAAACGAACGGTTCTTTCTTGTCTTTGCATTTTTGAAAACACTTTTTTTACACTGTTTAAAGTATGCAAAATTATTTTGTAGCGTTGTTGTTGTAATATGTTCATAAATTTGTCAAAGTTTCGACGCCTGCTTGTCGAGAACATACAAGACAACAGTTGTAAAAAAAAAATTCACAAATATAATGATATTGTTGTTGTAAATATATATTTAAATTTAAATTCTTAAAAAATTTTTGTTTTGAAAACATTTTTTTTACAAACTGTATATATGAGTATAAAACTCTTTCTATTTTTAAAAAATTTTTTTTTATATTAAATATAAAACTAATATACTATATGCGATACCTTTACGAAAATACCTATATGTAAATACTGAATAATGTTTCTAACTTAGACTGTAAATAATAATCTGTGTAATAAATAGCTTGTTTTCGGCAATTTGGATTTTTATTACGATATTGTTGAATAAATAAATAAAATGGCAGTGTTGATATTTTGCTTTGTGTTTATGTATGTGCATTAGACCGTACCTCAAAAAAAATCTCCGTACGTCCTCTTATATAACGTATTTTTGGATAATAATTTAAAAAAAAAATATTTTTTTAAGAAGGAAGCAGTCGCCTTTTTAACTTTCCTTTACATCTTTGGCATTTGGTGTCGTATCTTAAGGAATGATATATCAATGGTTTTGTCTTAAGAAGCCCAATATTCTGCATCAATGGCCATTGACTTCCAATATCCCCTTCTAGTTTTTATCCACCAGATCTCGGTTTCTACCACCCTAACGCACCCCCCTAATGTCATAAAATTAAAGTTCACAAAAAAAAATAGATGTTTGCTAACGAAGTAATTCGATAGTTCCAGCAGAAACATTTTAAAATTTAAGTATACTAAATTAAAAAATTAAGATAAAATAATATTGTTACGGAAATACTTTTATTAACAGCAAATTGTAAA
The DNA here is from genome assembly GCA_963924685.1 of Dexiosoma caninum. Taxonomy (NCBI): domain Eukaryota; kingdom Metazoa; phylum Arthropoda; class Insecta; order Diptera; family Tachinidae; genus Dexiosoma; species Dexiosoma caninum. The sequence goes on along the minus strand of OZ004730.1, from coordinate 13,135,178 downwards.
TCACCCTCGTATAAACGTATTTCATTAAAACGTTCTGAATTTTCAATATCTGACAACCCTATAATAAAATACAGAAGTGGCATATCACACTTACGCAAAGCAAAACAATAAACAAATACATAAAATGACAAACACACATTCACACTAATGCAACAACAGTAAGATAGCACAAGCAAAAGATAAAATCACATCAGAACGCCCTCCTTCGTCGGTATTGTGTAGCACCGCCGAAGTAAAATAGTAATAAAAATGGCTACTAAACCGAAGCTTCAGCACTGCTACGAGTATAAACAAATAAAGAACCTGCGAAAGCAGTGCTGTACAATAATTAATAAGGCTTCACCTCCTGTCGTTTCTCTAACGATCCCTTTCCTATAGGTCCAGCACCATGCATCGCATATGTAGCGGTCTCCTGAGTGCTGGTCCCAGATAAAAAAAGATAAATTCAAATAAACGGATCTCTAAAATATTTTACACAAATGTCCAAACTGCTGCAGCATGCTGGGCAAAAATAAAACGTTCTAACAGGCTCTAGTGGCAAATGTCTGGAGTATAAGGCTGATTGTGAGCAATCATTATGCAGTTCTAAAAAACACTCTGGAAGCGATCGTTTACATTAAGTGCCTGATATTGTGAACATTATTCAATTAAAGTAGGATTGAGAAGAAATTATTAGAAAAAACGGTAAATAAATAAAAGCTTAGCAACTAAATTGTAAATTGAAGTAAATAAAAGAATAAACGTTTTAAAAGGTAAAACGTAATAATTCGTTGTTTGTTTATTTTGAAAATCACGAATTAAATTAAATACACTTTTTAAAAAGGTAAAACGTACAATATGTTGCAAATTTTAATCAATCATATTTGGACGTGATTCAAGTTGGCTGTATTTTTGGCGGCTCTCTAGCTTAGAAAAAATATGGCCTATGCGTTACCGCCTTGGAAGATTCATGGACTACATGAACAAAACTCTCGGTCTTTTGTGAATGGCAAGGGTAAGCTGTGAAAAATAAATACGGTGAGCAAAATAAAGTATCAAATGAAGATGACTTTAGTATCAAGCCATGAATGTTTGTCGTGATTATAAATAGCATTTGTCTATGTTTTGAAGCGAACGGAATAAAAGTAAGAAGCGTGTACAAATAAACACGATTTCGTTACATCAGAGTCAGTTGTAGATCAGACAACAAATATGGACTGTTCTGCAATAGTTATTAAATTACTTCAATTCGACCCCTACCTCGTCCAAAAAAATTTTTTTTTTTAATTTACTGTCCAAAAATACGCTTTATTCAAGCTAATTTTTCTAAACTTCCAAAAATTATTTGGGTAATACAACCTTTTCTGCTCGTTACAGGACCCACTGACGCACCATTTGTATATAGTGGGATATGTGTAGTATTGTCCATTTTTCCATTGGTAAAAATTATTGCATTAGCTTTACTTGCCCGGGATGTTGTAATAAAAAGAGTGATGGATCTGAACTCAAACAGTGTTTGTCAGAGATGGAGCGGAAACTATCTACAAGCATATCCAATTCTATTGCGGAATTGCGTAAGGATCAGCAGTCTGTGAGAGACTTTATTAAAACTTCTGTGACTGATATTAATTCTAATTTGAGTACATCTCTTGCAAGTATTAAATCTGAACTTGAACACTGCAGAGAAAATATGAAAACTATTGAAAACAACACTGTGGTAAACTTTAAAAAACTTGAGATGGAAAACAATAAAATGTAAAATGGTATGTTCAACCGTTCTGGTGTCATAATTTCTGGCCTACCAAAAGGTATTAATTCTTTGCTACACCTTATATTGGCTATTTGTAAATATTACACTATTGAGGTGGATTTCAAGGACATTAATAATTGCTGCTACATAAGAGATGGTAGTGCGGTGTTGGTAAAATTTAATAGAGTGGTGGCTCAGGGATTCACTGTTGAAAGAGTATTTTAAGCCACCGAAGATTACATTAAGTGATGTCATTGGTGGTGATGTCTCTGCCAGGGTATTCTTAAGTGATAACCTAACAGCAGCGGCGTACAAACTGCAATTATATTGTCGTATGCTTAAGAAGGCACAGAAAATCATCTAGTTTAACCTAAATAGATATGTTCCGTTGGCGATGATAAAGTTTCCTGATGCCAGGGAAAAACTTTAAATTTTCTACAATGTGTTGAGTTATAAAGCATCTCTAAGTATGTAATAGTTACTTTTAATATTTACCCGTATATATTACATTTCAGCGAAGTCAAGGTATTTATCGTAATGTGAAATGAAAAAATGCGTAATTAACACTCTTTTTATTTTTTTATATGCGAAAGTATAACTTTTTAATATAATCTGTTCTTTTGATTTTCGCTGTTATAATATCTCATTTTTATTGGAAAATTTTACAGATATGCATCATAATTAAACACAAATTTACTTCGAAATTTTTGTTTTTTTTTTTTTTTTTTTATCTAGGACCAGCACTCAGGAGATGACTCCTACACATGCGAAGCATTGTGCTGGGAAATATAGGAAAGGGATAGTAGGAGAAACGACAGGAGGTGAAGCTTAATTAAGTATTTTGCAGCTCTGCTTTCGCACGTGCTTTTTTTGTTTTTATACTCGTAGCAGTGCTGAAGCTTCGGTTTAGTAGCCATTTTTATTATTATTTTACTTCGCCGGTGCTACACAATACCGACGAAGGAGGGCGTTCTGATGTGATTGTGGATTGCTATCAGCTGAAGCCGGTATTGTTCAGTGACCAGTGACTATGCCTTCGCCACTGAAAGCTTCCGACAACAACTGGCACACAATGACACACTAATGCACATCAGAAAAATGCGAGATGTTTATTTTTATTTTAAAAATGTTTGTCTGAAACTGGGGTTGAACCCATGTCTGTTTTTGGTTTAGTAGTCAACGTGCAGACTACCATCCATCGTGCCATCGCCACCCTCACTTACTTACGTAGTATTGCATTTCAGCTATCGTTATACTTTTATGTAATTTGTTTGGGCATGTTTTGTGTCAATATTCCATTTTCTTAAAACAGTTGAAATCATCATATTGTACCTTTACGGCGCTGTTTATGTTTATGCATATATACTTTTCTTTTTTAGTTAATTTGGTCATATGTCCTGAGGTTCCCTGATATGATAAATATTGATATATTTTTAAACGTTAATTGCACTTTTCTGATATCCCTACGACTCCTACACACAATTTGTTTAAATTCTATTGAATACTAGAATTAATTTGCGCCCAGTAGTTAGTGATGGATGTATTGGTCTTGCTTTTGCGGGTTATCATGGTTTTAAGGTAGCTCACATAAATGCTCAGAGTCTCTGTCCTTCGAACAGATCTTGTAAACTTGATGAGCTGAATTGTATTATTGGGAACTCGCGATTGGATATAATCTGTGTTACCGAAACATGGTTGGATAGGAGCATTGTAGATCAGACGGTTGAACTTCCAAGGTATACTGTTTGCAGGTCTGATCGTCCATATGGACGTAGGGGTGGCTATATATGTAGCCAACGGCATTAAGTTTAGGTTTGTTTTTAAATGCTGTGCGTATTTTTCATGTGAGGGACACTTTATTGAGGTTGACACGAGAGTAATGACATTGTTACTAGGAGCCATCTATCTTCCGAGGGGAGATCTTGATTTATTTGAAAACTCGTTTATTGACCTTTTGGTTCGGTACCGGAATATAATTGTGGTAGGAGATTTTAATAATAATCTATCCAATACTGTAAAATCCAATGCCGTATATTCGCTTTGCGGCCGGTTGGATTTGACTTGCTTGCATAACTGTATTCCTACACATTATGATTCACATCACCAAACTACTTCACTTATCGACTACGTTTTAGTAGGTCGAGGTATGACTGGAGGTTTATATTTCCAATTTCAGGTCACACCATTCTATAATATGTGCATCTTTTAATATGGCTGTTACTGTCTCATCTGGATCTGCTTTTTTAGGGATTATAATAATGCTGATTTTCATGCTATTGAAAGTCGTATACTACGTACGGATTTTTCACAAATTTACCAGTCTGGTGATCCTGATACTAAAATCGTTTTCCTTAATACCTTATTGGGTGAACTTTTTAACCACGTTCCATTGAGGGAGGTTTCTCCTAGTAGAAACCTCAATGTGCCCAGATTCACTAATGACATTAACTATCGTAGATCGCTGACTCACATTGCACTAAGGTCGTATTTTAATAACATAAGTTAAAGTAATTTGAAAGCCTATCGGCGGCTGCGTAATGTTTTTTCTTTTTTTTTTTTGACTTGGACCGGCACTCACGGGATGACCCCTACACATGCGATGCATTGTGCTGGAACTAGGAAATTAGGTTATGGGAAGGAGGATAGAGGGAGTAGTGTTTATTGACATTTGATTTAAATCTTCCCAAGCTAAAAGTGACAGGAAACACCTCTGCGGGTAGTCTATTCCACAGTCGTGCCGTTCGGCCAAAAAACGAATTTTCCCTGTAATGCGTAGTGCGAGTCGCCGTCAAATCGACCACAAATGGATGCGCTCTTAATGATGATCGCGTCGTGCGCGCGAATACCCGGGTTTCGGGAACAAGTTCCCTGATTTCATTAGAACACCTCCCATTATAGTAACGATAGAACAACGAAACGCATCCCACGTTGCGACGATGCTCAAGAGAGTCAATAGAGTTGGCTACCCTACTGTCACCTATGAGTTTCTTCGCCCTTTCTTGTACACGGTCAAGTAACTTCAAAATAGTCTTTGAAGCACCGGCCCACACATGAGAGTTGTATTCCATTTTCGGTCGGATGTAGGCGGTATAAATAGTAAGGTGATCAGATGGGGTGAAGTATGTCTTACACCGCATTAAAAAGCCTAGGCACTTGAATGCTTCCTTTGAGACCTGAAAAATGTGCTCAGTCCATCGGACATCACACTGAATTTTCATGCCAAGAACATCAAGAGCTTCTGATTCCTCAATGTTTATGCCACCCATTTTTACAGATGAGGCAGCGTGATCGTGCATACGGCGGTGTGTTAGCATGCAGCATTGGGTCTTTTGGGAATTGAAATCGACCCTGTTCGCGTGACCCCATTCCAATATTCTCGTGAGGTCACCTGTTAGCGAATCATTCATATTCTGCCGCGTCGCCGCGATCATAGTTGATGTCGGCCTACGATCAAATGAATATGAATGGTAGATACTGCTGTCATCTGCGAAAGAGTGGATAGGGTTTGAGGTATGACATAGGAGGTCATTAAGAAAAATAAGAAATAGGGTAGGAGAAAGAATAGAGCCTTGTGGTACCCCTGAATTGATCTTGAACTCGTTAGATGAGATCCCGTCTATAACAACTCTTATAGCGCGATCCCTGAGAAAGCTCGATATAAATCGAGAGAAGATATCGCCGACACCAAAAGCAATAAGTTTGGACAAGAGTGCTCCATGCCACACTCTGTCAAATGCTTTTGAAATATCTAGAGCCACTAGATATAGGGCATGATATAGGGTGCTGAAAAGGATTGCCAGAGGACGCGATAACGTCGAAGAGCACTGCTTCAAGACCAGTGCCGGAATTCCATCCGGGCCAGGAGACTTATTTATGTTGAGGTCCGATAAAACCCTTTTAACTGCACGAGCCCGAAAGTATATCTTTGGCATAGTTACGGATACACGCTCGGATGCGGGCAGTGGTTGATTGCTTTCCAGCAGGTGAGAATTGCCTGCAAACATTTCAGCAAGGAGGTTAGCCTTTTCAACCGGCTCAGTGAATATTTGATCAGCCTTTAAAAGAGACGGAATAGAAGAACTAGCATTTCCCTTAACTCTTTTAACGAATGACCAAAAGCTTTTACTTCCCCGTGGGGCAGTAAGAACTTTAGCGCGAAGACTCTGCTCGTACAAAGCTTTTGCAAGTCTTAGCACTTTGGCACACGAAGTTCTCGCCCTTTTGCGCATCATATCAGTATCTGCGTTTTTATTATTCCGCCAGACACAAAACGCTTCCTCTCTGGATCTGACTGCAAGTCTGCACGTCTGATTAAACCAAGACTTTGGTCTAGGCCTAATCGTACCCTCAGCTTGGTTCTCTGCTACACATATTTGAAGGTTTGTATTTTTCCAAATAACATACATTCACTAATTTATTTAATAAATTTAATAATAATTTTATTGGTTACTTTATATTGGTTTGAGTTGACAGGGTGCCACACCACTCCCCTCCCTGAAATAGATCATTTAAAACGGGCATGGCTGCCACTGAATGAAGTTTTCAATATAGGCTGTGGAGCGATGTCATCTTTCGAGCTCTGTTACTCTGATGGAATGTTTAGCTCGACGTCATCCGAAAAGTTCTTCGCTGGTTTATCGTTGCAAGGAAATTTGTTTTTTTTTAGGTTGATTGTCGTAAAACAGGTGCATTCTCCTTTGCAAAAGCTCGGCTTCAGACGATCAATGTTAATGTTGCAGGTTCGGTTACGAACCCGAATAGTAAAAAATTTCGAGTTGGGTTTTAAAACGGCGTATGGACCATAAGGGTGCGATAATAAAGGACGAACTGAACCATTTCTGACAAAAATCTGTGTTGACGAAAAAAGATTTTTTGATATAAAAGCATTCGAATGATGTGCAGTTTCAGTTGGTTTTCCTATGGCTTTTTGAAAATTGTTACAAATTCACTTAAAGACTTTTTCACGTTGCTTTTGAAGAAAAACTCTCCTGAAATTCTAAGCTTTATGTCTTCCACTAATTCTGCTGCAGAAACATTTATGTCACTCTTGAAGACCACCTTATTCCCGAGTAATATTGTACCCATTCTGAGGTGTCTTGGCATAAGATAAATGCCTTAAATGTGGATGGTAGACTATGGATGGTAGGGTGTTGTCGTAAATGTCTTGCACCTATAGTTTGCATTAACTCTGCAAAACCGGCAGATTCAAACTGGCGTCCTTGATCGGAGGTAACTCCAAAACGTGCAGGTACTCCAAAACGTGCTATCCAGTGTGTTATTAGAGATCGAACGCTGGTTTCAGCTGTCATGTTTGGAAGAGGCACTGGCTCGTGCCAATGTGTAAAGCGATATATGATGGTTAGAATATAGCGTTATCCTTCACATAAAGAGAAACGTCTAACAATATCTATATTTATTTGGGAAAAACTTTCCAGTGCCGGTTTCAGTATCTGACGCATCAACGAAAATTGATATTCAGCGTCTGCATGACGCTGTGCCAAAAGCGTTGCGTTTGCCAATGCAGTTTTGCAAGTTTCAAATGCAGTTTCTGTACCTGATGTCCATTGTAATGGAGTAACGTAATTGTTTTTGTTTCTATGAACCATGTGTTGAAACGTAATCAGATATGATGTTGCATGAGTCAAGTACTTTCTGTAAAAATGTATCATGCCAATAAATTTTTTCAGCTCTTGTACTGTATTCAGTTTCGGAATATTTTTAATTGCATCGACTTTTTCACACTCACTCTTACAAAATTTGAATTTCGTGAGGTTAATAGCTCTTAAACGACGAAATACAACCCGTAGGTCCTTACAATGTTGCTCTATTGTCGTCGATACGACAAATATATCGTTGACATAAGGGAACATAAAGATGAGTGCGCGAAAAACTTCGTTGATTAGGCGCTGAAATCTTTGAGCGGCGTTACTAATTCGAACGGCATAAATATAAATTCGAATAGTTTAAAAGGCGTACTTAGGACTGTTTTTGGGATGTGTTCGTGTTATATTGGGACTTCATGTAATGCTTTTTGGAGATAAATTTTTTAAAAAACTCGCTTGCCCCTTAAATTTGCGGTGAAATCGGTTAAGTATGGTAAAGGGTATCGATCTGCTATCGTTTGGGCATTTAGAGAGCGGTAATCCTCGCATGGTCGCCATGTTCCATCGCTTTTTTTAACCATATGCAATGGACTAGACCAATGGCTTTTTGATGATTGGCAAATCCCCGTTTTTATTAAAAAAATCAAATTCTTTTTTGGCAGCTACCAGTTTGTCAGGGAGAAGCCGTCTGGGTGTAAATTACAGGTTGACTAGTCGTCTCAATACGATGAAAAATAGTTGATTTCCTTTTAGAGCCTAATGGTGACAGCTTGGTGATGTCGTTGAACTCGTTCTGGTTATTTAAGTTGAAATGTTATGCTTTATAAAATTCGAGCAAATGATAGGTATTGTTACAGCGCCGATAACAAACGACCAGTAGAAAGCTCATCGAAGTCCGAGGTATAATTTTATAATTTTTTTACTTTGATGGATCCATTGGCAGCATATAACGTTACGGTTGTCGGTTTTTATGTCGAAAGTTTTTGCAGTAAGTAAGTGGTAAAATGGAAATTTCGCCGCCACTGTATACCAAAAACGTTTTTTACGTCGTGCGATCTTTGATTTGCAGGCAAAAAATTTGGTCTTTCGTGGAAGAATTTTCGCCAAAATTCCTCACGTTCCCTTTTTGTCAGTTAGCTGTGTTTGAGCTGATAATTTGAACGTGTTGTTGTTCGTAATTGCATGGACTGCGACAATTTTGAGCTTTACGGCCATATGTGCGGTTATACCATCATTCATTTGAGGTTGTGTCATTGTTACGACTTTTGTCTAGTTTTTTGTGAACGACGTCGTGAAATATTTGGCCTATTAGACCGAGAATGTTAACGATCATTGAGCTGATCAAACTTTTTACCCAATTCAACTATCGCTGCTCGTAGGACATTTATGTCACTCACAGTTGGTGATTGACTTGACTTATCTGTCCACGTGATATAGCGTCCACAACAGAATAAGCTTTTTTCGTAAATTCGGACGCTGAACCTGTTGATGCTGCTACAACGAGCTGTGCGAATTGCGGCAACCGTTTTGTCCATAAACCTTTTTAGCGCAGCTTCATCTAAGGTGCTGCCTGCTACTCGTTTCATTTCGAAATATAATTCGGATGGCTTTTTGTAACCGCCAAGGTAGTTCTGACAGTAACCTGTCGAAACGTTTCTGTTCGCTGTCTGCAAAGTGACTGATTAAGCAGAAATTACAGCACAAAGTTGCGCAATGATATTTGGGCTTACCGCTGCAAGTACGGTTGTTCTCTTTTGCTTGTCGGACGTTATGCCTGATGCTACAAATCAAAAATCAATCGTTATGAACCATGCTTCCACGTTATTACTTGCTATTTGACGAAATGGTAATCGAGCATAAATGGCAGATACGTTGCCTTGCCCTTCCTCTGGCCTTTCTCCGGAATTAGGAATGGTTGCTAGAAGTTGTTGGGGTACTATCGGTTGTAGTGCTGATCTGGATGTGATGTACCGAATGTAAATTTAACTCGTTCATGGGTGCAGAGATTCCGCGCAACTGCTTCGGCTATGAATGCCCCACGGCCAGCTCCCAGTCGATCCGAAAACATTGTACTGGTTGAAAGCAGTTTACGTGAAAATCCGCGACTTTCAATACGAAAAAGAGCGATTATACTTGAAATTTTAAAAAAGGATCTGAGGAATCTGGATGACATACTCTTTAAAAAATAAAATCCGCATTTCCATTCCATCTTTCAAAGCTCTTAATAAAACTTTGTGTAATTATTACGTTTTTTATTTAAGTTTGAAAAGATAAACCCGCTACCAGACAACCTTTAGAAATTTTTTTTTTTTTATATACTATATATTAGCTGATCCGCACATGCTTTGCTGTAGCTGTTATAATAGTTTTATTTAAAAAGTATATGCCTTATATGTCCTTCATTAAAATCGATTAGTTAGTATCGGAGACGCGGAAGACCGTCGTGGTCTTATCTTTGAAAAAATATATAGTCTATGTGTCCATATAGACACAAACTTATCTACGTTTTACCTCCCCTCCCGACATTCCATGTACTTACCCGTATACCTAATTTCAGTTCTCTGGCTTTATGAAGAGTGCGCAACCGTATATCGAACGGGAGTGCCACATGCAAAAAAGGGTCAACCTAGTCTCCCTGATAAAAATTTCCAGTTTTCATATTGTTCCCTTTATTTACTCTCCCGTATATCGAACTTGAGCACTGTAGCTATAATAAAAGTGAATGAAGCTACAAAAAATTTACTGTCAAATCATTCACACGAAAATGAGAAACTTTAGCTTTAACGGTTCTCAAGATATACAAAAAATCAACATTTACTTTATATGGGAGGCACTATGCCCACTTGTCCAATAACGCCTACTTTTTGACTGATGATTTATATCGACTACCAAGTCATTCGGACCAAATTTAAAAACTTGAGCTTTAAACGTTCTCAAGATATACAAGATATACCATGCCCACTCATCCGATTCCGCCTTCTTTTTGACCGATAATATACATTGGCTTTTATTTTATATGGGTGTGGCCACTCTCAATGAGAATATTTTAAATCAATAAATCCTATATTTCAAGTTGGACAAAGTAAAATATCTGTGCTAAATTTCATTAAAATTAATTCAGTAGGTTCGGAAATTAGCCCGGACAAACATCGTGACAAGAGATTTGTATATATGTGACGCGCAAAATAGAAAGGGACCTAAGGGTAAAAACCGGTTTTGTTCAGGAGAGCCATTTTAAAGATTTAAATACGTGTATCTTTAGTGTACTTCTCTTTCATAAAACGCGCATATCTCTGGGAGGGAACACTTTTGGAGCATGGGATCGGTCTCATTCGATGCAAAAGGAAAAAAAAAGTGAAAATTGCTTTTTTTTACCCTTAGATCCCTTTCTCTATGCGCTGTCACATATATAGATTGGTGTAGGCGAGAGCGGTCGTTAAGTAGATAGTTTGATCCCTGACACTTTTTTTTTATGTTTGCTTGAATTTGAAATAAAAGAATGAATTTCTTTATGTTCTAACCAAATAAGATACGTGTGTTTCTTATAAACGAGTGATGGATTTTTTTCTTAAAGATCTAATCGGTTCTATTATATTGTTATGCTTTATAAAATTCGAGCAAATGATAGGTATTGTTACAGCGCCGATAACAAACGACCAGTAGAAAGCTCATCGAAGTCCGAGGTATAATTTTATAATTTTTTTACTTTGATGGATCCATTGGCAGCATATAACGTTACGGTTGTCGGTTTTTATGTCGAAAGTTTTTGCAGTAAGTAAGTGGTAAAATGGAAATTTCGCCGCCACTGTATACCAAAAACGTTTTTTACGTCGTGCGATCTTTGATTTGCAGGCAAAAAATTTGGTCTTTCGTGGAAGAATTTTCGCCAAAATTCCTCACGTTCCCTTTTTGTCAGTTAGCTGTGTTTGAGCTGATAATTTGAACGTGTTGTTGTTCGTAATTGCATGGACTGCGACAATTTTGAGCTTTACGGCCATATGTGCGGTTATACCATCATTCATTTGAGGTTGTGTCATTGTTACGACTTTTGTCTAGTTTTTTGTGAACGACGTCGTGAAATATTTGGCCTATTAGACCGAGAATGTTAACGATCATTGAGCTGATCAAACTTTTTACCCAATTCAACTATCGCTGCTCGTAGGACATTTATGTCACTCACAGTTGGTGATTGACTTGACTTATCTGTCCACGTGATATAGCGTCCACAACAGAATAAGCTTTTTTCGTAAATTCGGACGCTGAACCTGTTGATGCTGCTACAACGAGCTGTGCGAATTGCGGCAACCGTTTTGTCCATAAACCTTTTTAGCGCAGCTTCATCTAAGGTGCTGCCTGCTACTCGTTTCATTTCGAAATATAATTCGGATGGCTTTTTGTAACCGCCAAGGTAGTTCTGACAGTAACCTGTCGAAACGTTTCTGTTCGCTGTCTGCAAAGTGACTGATTAAGCAGAAATTACAGCACAAAGTTGCGCAATGATATTTGGGCTTACCGCTGCAAGTACGGTTGTTCTCTTTTGCTTGTCGGACGTTATGCCTGATGCTACAAATCAAAAATCAATCGTTATGAACCATGCTTCCACGTTATTACTTGCTATTTGACGAAATGGTAATCGAGCATAAATGGCAGATACGTTGCCTTGCCCTTCCTCTGGCCTTTCTCCGGAATTAGGAATGGTTGCTAGAAGTTGTTGGGGTACTATCGGTTGTAGTGCTGATCTGGATGTGATGTACCGAATGTAAATTTAACTCGTTCATGGGTGCAGAGATTCCGCGCAACTGCTTCGGCTATGAATGCCCCACGGCCAGCTCCCAGTCGATCCGAAAACATTGTACTGGTTGAAAGCAGGTTGAAAGAAAATCAACATTTACTTTATATGGGAGGCACTATGCCCACTTGTCCAATAACGCCTACTTTTTGACTGATGATTTATATCGACTACCAAGTCATTCGGACCAAATTTAAAAACTTGAGCTTTAAACGTTCTCAAGATATACAAGATATACCATGCCCACTCATCCGATTCCGCCTTCTTTTTGACCGATAATATACATTGGCTTTTATTTTATATGGGTGTGGCCACTCTCAATGAGAATATTTTAAATCAATAAATCCTATATTTCAAGTTGGACAAAGTAAAATATCTGTGCTAAATTTCATTAAAATTAATTCAGTAGGTTCGGAAATTAGCCCGGACAAACATCGTGACAAGAGATTTGTATATATGTGACGCGCAAAATAGAAAGGGACCTAAGGGTAAAAACCGGTTTTGTTCAGGAGAGCCATTTTAAAGATTTAAATACGTGTATCTTTAGTGTACTTCTCTTTCATAAAACGCGCATATCTCTGGGAGGGAACACTTTTGGAGCATGGGATCGGTCTCATTCGATGCAAAAGGAAAAAAAAAGTGAAAATTGCTTTTTTTTACCCTTAGATCCCTTTCTCTATGCGCTGTCACATATATAGATTGGTGTAGGCGAGAGCGGTCGTTAAGTAGATAGTTTGATCCCTGACACTTTTTTTTTATGTTTGCTTGAATTTGAAATAAAAGAATGAATTTCTTTATGTTCTAACCAAATAAGATACGTGTGTTTCTTATAAACGAGTGATGGATTTTTTTCTTAAAGATCTAATAGAACCGTATGTCTAGTATATTTAGATGATATTATAATCTACTCAACTTCCCTTCAGGGACATTCAGTTAAAACGTGACGGGTTAAATATATTTTTTAGAGGAAACAAATTTAAGCAATTTTTATTTTCATTGGGCAGAGTGAATAAAAATGTAGCTTATGCTACAAAGTTCTAAGTAGTAGCACTAGCTCTTTCTTTTCAGTACTAGCTAAAGCTACTAGTTAAAACTAGAAAAAATGTGAATAACTCTTTGCTAGTGCAACATAGCTAGTGCTAAAAAGCGATAGCAAAAGCTGGAAAATTAAACAGCTGGCAGCAATCATTTCTGAGTTACCAATTTTTTTGATTTTAAATCCTGGCATAATGTTTCCGGGATTTGATTGTATGAATTGAAAATTTATTTCGACATTAAATAATTCGTTTTATTTTATAATTAATCAGGCATGCTACAGAAAAGTAAATGAAGTTTTATTTTTTTATTTTCTGGAAAAGCGATCTTATACTTCGCAGAAAATGAGTCAGAAAAATATTTGCAAGTGGTGAAGTGTTCTGCTTGCGTGCGAAGGGAAGTACATATGAATGAATGAAAATTTTTTGAATATGCATTCAGTTCTCGTTTAATGGTAAATTTAAATTTATTTCATAAATACCCAAATAAATACCCACAAAAGGTATTTACGCGCTAAATTAAAAAAAAAAAAAAACCATAGTGGCAACGTCATATAATGTCATTTGTTATTTTTTTATAAAAGTTTTATAATACAACCAAAATATAAGAACATTTCAGTGATTTTTTTATTTATATTATTTAATATTAATTATATTTTTGATTATAACCATTATAAATATGGGTGACAAAGGCAGTGCATGTTTTTTTGAAATGCTGAAAACTTACAGTTTTATTTAAAAAATCTCAGCTTCCTGTAATTAAATCAGCGAAGTATGATGCGCTTTGTTCTTTGCGGGCTGATTACATGAGGAAGCTTGGGCAAGAGGTCACTACTGTCCAACTTAAAAAAAAAATCCAAAATATGAAGAACGATGTGAAGAAAAAAAGTGATGTACGCGCAACTGGCAACAAGCCCATAATATTGAAAGAATGGGAGCGTGAACTTCTAGACCTTTTGGAAGAAGACCCTAATCCAGTTTTCAATAAGATTCCAGGTATTTTAAATGACTGGATAAATGACTGTTAAATTTAATCATCGTTATGTTTATACACACGATAGGTGCAATTGATATCAGCATCGGCGTTGAAGGAGAAAAACAAACAGGAAAGGCAGAAAAATATAATTTTAATGAAGAGACTGAGAAGACAAAAGAAATTCCAAAAACCAAAAAAATAAAACTTGCTGATGAGACAGAGGAAACAAAAAACCTAACTCTCCATATATATATATATATATATATATATATATATATATATATATATATATAGCTAAATTAAATTATTTATTTTTATATATACGGATAAAATCGAAATTTTGGGAAATATATGTATATACAGTTAATAGACAGTGAAATATGCTTTAATGATGTACATATTTATGTTCATAACCCAAACACCAACATTTTAGGCACAAAATACATTTTATCGACAAATTCGATTAAATTTCGTTATATTTATTTTATAGCTACCCGCAATAAAAGTTAGTCAATCGCACTAGTCGAACAATTAAAAACGAACGTAATATGACCAATGGTATTTTCTATAGAACTTATTTGATGCACAACTGCTTGAGAAATATATGGGAATTTATTACGATGAATAACGACAAAGATTGTAATTTTTTTAATGTGGGAAATTAATAAAAAATAAAAGTAAAATAGACAAAAGAGAAACCCCAATAATTTTTTTTGTCTCTTCTAAAAAATAAGAATTTTCGACTAGAATAGATGTGTGTTTTTTAACTCCGCAATGCACACACTAACAATAATTCTTCTGCGCTGAAGTTTCATCATGGGCGTACTCTAATTGAGTGTATCTCACGTCTAAGTTCTTAGGTGTTATATTAGACCTTACTTTTAGGAATCATGTGACATTGTATCTTTTTTCGCTTTAAACTTATGAGGTATATCTTCAATCTTGTAGCGCCTCTGATGTGAAGTAGACGTATTAAATTTCTTGAATCGTCGTTTTTAGTACCCGTTTTTAGAGGGAGGGTGGCGATGGTCGAACTACAAAACGAAAAATGTTTCCTGTGTTCAACCCCAGTTGCAGACTCATAAAAACATCTCGCATTTTTCTGTTGAGCATTTGTGTGTCTTTGTGTCAGTTGTTGTCGGAAGGTTTCAGTGGCGAAGGCACTCTCTCCGAGTCCTCCTCACAGGCCCTACACAGGGCATTGAACGGAATGCCCATCCTCTCAGCATGCGTGCCGATGTACCAGTGTCCATTGCAGACGGCCGTAAGTCTACTAATGGACAATCGGGATGAGAACTGTTGCTATGGGGCAGCCGGAGATAGATCCCACCTCTCCCGAACCTTCCCCCTGAAAAACTCCTGCATCTGTCTCTTTGCAATAACAAAAGGGACCCATAGAGGGTGGCGATGGCACGATGGATAATAGTCTGCACGTTGACTACTAAACCAAAAACAAACCTGGGTTCAACCCCAGTTTCAGACTAAAATTTAAAAAAATAAAAATTAATATCTCGCACTTTTCTGATGTGCATTAGTGTGTCAGTTGTTGTCGGAAGGTTTCAGTAGCGAAGGCATTGTCACTGGTCACTGAACAATACCGGCTTCAGCTGATAGCAATCCACAATCACATCAGAACGCCCTCCATCGTCGGTATTGTGTAGCACCGGCGAAGTAAAATAATAATAAAAATGGCTACTAAAGCGAAGCTTCAGCACTGCTACGAGTATAAACAAAGAACGTGCGAAAGCAGAGCTATAAAATAATTAATTAAACTTCACCTCCTGTCGTTTCTCCTACTATCCCTTTCCTATAGTTCCAGCACAATACCTCGCATGTGTAGGAGTCATCTCCTGAGTGCTGGTCCCAGATAAAAAAAAAAAATATGTCAGAAATAATAGCAGCAGATGGCGAACCGGTTGAACGCAGTTCCGCCAGCTCATCAGCCATCTCATTACCCCCAAAGGTCCTATGCCGCGGAACCCACACAAAGGAAACGGCACAAAAATTGCGGAGAACAACCAGCTTCTCCCGACAGAAATATATGTAGCACTGTTGAGAAATGAAGCTTAACTATAATGGATTACGAATACTACCGTAGTGGAGAACAATTTAAGCAGATGTGAAATAAAATACCATTTCATGCAGAAATAGATGGCGCACTGTTGGGGAATAAAAATGAACTATAATGGATTAATATATAAGGTACTTACTAAAAACTGGGCTATGGTCAGATCGTGATGATATTTTACCACTTTTTTCCTGAAAGATAAAACAAATTTTATATATTAGTGTAATGCAAACGCACTTTTGCATAGCGTAAGAAATACATATGCAATTGGGTATATACAATAGACAGACAAATTTTCTTAAACTACCATAGATCCCTTCAACTTTCATTTGAAAATACAACTTCCATTGTGTGACATTGCGTTGCAATCTGTTTATCTATCTAATGTGGACATTTGTCAAAAGAATATGGCAGCATTGCAGCTTTGAGGCTTGCTGCACGTTGGCATATCTTCGCATTGAGTAAATACCGGAAACATGCTAAGTATTAAAGATATAGAAATAATAATAATATATGTAAATGGATTGTTGTATATGTGCCACGAATATACGGCTGGTAAAAAATTCAAGGACGAATCAAATTACAACACGCCTGTTGAGTTGCGTGACACTGCATATATAGTTGTATCTAGCATTTATAGGGACAGAATGGCAAAAGAAACTGTATTTCCAGAAATTGTATTTAATTGAAATAATAAGTTTTTAATACTCATTGGGAATCACTGCGAGGAGTCCAGTCTGACTGTCAGAGGATTGCCCCTACATATGAAATGCATTGTGCTGGAACTAGCGAATAATGTTTTGGGGTGTGTAGAGGGAGTAGTGTTTGTCACGTCAAAAGTGACAGAAAAGATCTCTGAGGTCCACATAATGCTGTAATGCGTAGTGAGATTCACCACAGAATCGACTACAAATGCATGGCTTTTAATGATGAACGTGTTTTGCATATGATTGAGCGGGCTTTTGAATTAGAGCCCTGATTTCATTAGAACACATCGCATTATAGTAACGATATAACAACGAAACAATAGATATGGCTACCCTACCGTCTTGTACACTGTCGAGTAACTTTAAGCTACCTTTTGAGGGTTTCTTCCATTTTCGGGTTGAAGTAACTGGTATAAACAGTAAGAATTTCAGATGAGGTGAGGTATGTCTTACAACGTCTTAAAAAGCCGAGGCACTTGAATGTTTCCTGTGAGATCTCAAAAATGTGCTCAGTACATCAAACAGCAGACTGAATTTTCATGCCAAGAACATCAAGAGCTGTTGATTCGTCAAGATTTATACCAGCCACAACGTGAATGATGTTGGCCTATAAACTAATTTTTTTTTTTTTTTTTTTATCTGGGACCAGCACTCAGGAGATGACTCCTACACATGCGAGGCATTGTGCTGGAACTATAGGAAAGGGATAGTAGAAGAAACGACAGGAGGTGAAGCTTAATTAATTATTTTACAGCTCTGCCTTCGGACGTTCTTTGTCTATACTCGTAGCAGTGCTGAAGCTTCGGTTTAGTAGCAATTTTTATTATTATTTTACTTCGCCGGTGCTACACAATACCGACGAAGGAGGGCGTTCTGATGTGATTGTGGATTGCTATCAGCTGAAGCCGGTATTGTTCAGTGACCAGTGACTATGCCTTCGCCGCTGAAACCTTCCGACAACAACTGACACACAAAGACACACTAATGCACATCAGAAAAATGTGAGATGTTTATTTTTTTATTCTAAAATTTTTAGTCTAAAACTGGGGTTGAACCTACGCCTGTTTTTGGTTTAGTAGTCAACGTGCAGACTACCATCCATCGTGCCATCGCCACCCTCATTTATGGTAAATTTGACATAGAAGAAAGATAAGAAAGAATGGAGTGTTCCGGTATCCCGAAATTAATCTTCAACTTGTTAGATGAGCTCGTGCCTATAACAACTCTTATCAGGATTGCCAGGAGAAGACAGAAAAAAGTGCTTAATCGCCAAAAAAAAAAACAAGTTGTAAAATCTTCTACAGTAAAAAAAGTCCTAGTTTTTGTAATATTGGTTTCTATTAATATAATTAAAACACTTTACATTTCAAATATCTGTATATATTTTAAAAATTTTTTTCATTTGGGGAATTTATATAGGTTTTAGTCCTATTTTACACACATACTCGTATATAATCAAAAATTACTTTTGTTGTAAAACTTTTTGTATATAAAACGCATTTTGTGTAAAATAAACACTAATGTTTGTGATATAAATATGAATACATGCATAAACAAGCAAAAAGGCTAAATATATTTTAAATTAAGTTATTAAGAGTATTTAAAATTTCTACCACGTTATTATCATCTTCTTCATACCAATTCATTTTAGTACTTTTCTGATGAAGCGATTTTTCTAACAATATCGTCCGATATATTTATAGAGTGGTAGCAAACGTTGTCTAATTTTAACCGCATCTTATACGTATAACTGAAGACAACAGTTGTGGGTTCAGTCTACTTCTGAGTTTGCTTTTAATTAGGCCCAATTAACTGAATCAACACTCTACTTCTGCGTTTGAAAAAGGCAAAACTAAAAGAAACAGTACAAAGCTTGACAACTGTTGAAAGGGTTTTTTTTTATTTTATTTATTTATTTATTTAAATTTAGTCAATGGATATAATTCTTACAGACTAATAACAGGGTACTTATGACTATATTGAATTCAGAAAAACAATGATTTTATGCTTTATAACATTATTATTTAAAGCAAAATCAATTGGGACGCTGTGGCACAGTACGTGGGATACGTTCTGTTGAGGAAGAAGAGGGACCTCGATGCGCTGCTGCATAGCGGGGCCCCCTCTGACGGGGACCGGGCGATACGGGCCGGGGCCATGGCGCCGGCTGCAAACTTGGCGGACCCAGACGTGGGTGATTGAGAGTGGTCCTGATTGGGACGTGGCTCTGGGCCTTCCCGAAGTAATGCGGAAAGCGGTTCCGGGGAGGAATCTACCCAGAGGAGGAGGAGGGAATTTTTTAGTGGCAACACCACTCGACGCAGAAGACGACGGTCTCTGTAAGTGCGAAGGCATTTTCAACCCTACCTCACACGCCAAAAAAAAAAAAAAAAAAAAAAAAAAAGCAAAATCAACAAATTCAGACAAATTATTAAATTGTCGGCATAACCTCGTAAAAGTATCAGCCAGAGCATAATTAGACCTACAAAAGTTAATAACAAGAGGATTATAATGACGAATACTACGACAAGGTACACTAAATTTAACAGAAATTCGGAGCAAATATTACCATTGATAAGGTTTATCATAAAAGACACATTTAACATTGTACGACGACTTTTGAGAGTAGGTAGTTTTATTAATGCTAATCTACTCGTATGGGAAGGCAAATTTGTTGAGGAGCTCCATCGAAGGCCACGTAAACAGAATAACAAGAATTGTTTTTGCACAGATTCAATACGAATATTATGAAAGTCGTAGTGAGGATCCCATATGATTGATCTGTATTCCAAAATAGGTCTAACTAGCGACACATACAGCTGTTTCGGAATGTAAGGGTCAGAAAACTCTTTAGCCCAGCGCTTTATAAGGGCAAGCACACCTCTAGCTTTATTTACAGTCAAGGTAATATGAAAAGAAAAATTTAGCTTAGGATCCAGTAAAATTCCAAGATCAAGAAATGAATCAACTAACTCCAACTGATGATCTCCCAAAGAGTAGTTAGCTGCAATTGGGTTACTTCTGGAAAAGCGCATGCATTTACATTTCTTTAAATTCAGCTCCATCATGTTATGTCTGCACCATACAAAAAAGTTGTCGAGATCATTCTGAAGATAAACGTGGTCGATAAAATTATTAAAAGAATAAAAGATTTTAACATCGTTAGCGTACATTAGTATATTGGCGAAGTTGATAACATTAGGAAGATCGTTAATAAACAGCGAAAATAGAATCGGCCCAAGATGGCTGCCTTGGGGAACACCAGATTAGACATATATATACTTAGAAGAACTGTTGTTAAAACGAATGGTTTGTTTTCTATCAATTAAATACGATCTTAACCAGTTTAAACTGTTATTAGTTACGCCGAATAGATCCAGTTTAGCAAGAATAAGTTGATGGTTGACTTTATCAAATTCTTTACTGAAGTCCGTATAAATGGCATCAGTTTGTTTTTTCTGGGTAAAGTATTGACTAAAGTAGTTAAATGAAGAACATTAGTTGTAGTTGAGCACTCTTTTCTAAAACCATGTTGATAAGGTGACATTAACGATGCAGTGTGATGACATAAAAAATCGGCAAGTAGTTTTTCAAACAGTTTCGGAATGGCACTTAATTTAGCAATACCTCTATAATTCGTAATATCGGACTTATTACCAGATTTATATAGAGGTATTATATACGAATCTTTCCACAATACAGGAAAATAGCCATATTTTATCGAAGCATTATAAAGTTAATGGTGTGGCAAATGATTCAGTACATCGCTTGAAAATGCAACTTGGAACTCCATCAGGACCATAATTAAAGGACATTTTAAGTTTTTTCCAGTTAGACAAAATATCAGTGCACTTTAGTGCAGGAAAAGATATTACTAGATTCGATGCAAGCGCATAGGGATATTCATTTCCATTATCGTAAACAGCATCAGAAAAAGTACTGGCGAAAAACTCAGCAAACAAATCACAAATAACATCAACGTTGCTAGATTCTTGATTATGAAGTTTCATAATCATAATTCAGTATCCATCCACTGGATTTTCTTTTAGAGTTTTAATTTATAGAATTTTTTAAACTGTGAACGTGAGTATTATTCCTATCCCATATCTGTTCAGTTATATTGCTCCACTGACTTCAGATTTATTCTATTTCAAATATATCGAACATTTTTTTTTTTTTTTTTATCTGCGACCAGCACTCAGGAGATGACTTCTACACTTGCAAAGCATTGTGCTGGAACTATAGGAAAAGGATAGTGGGAGAAATGACAGGATGTGAAGCTTAATTAATTATTTTGTAGCTCTGCTTTCGCACGTTCTTTGTTAATACTCGAAGCAGCGCTGAAGCTTCGGTTCAGTAGCCATTTTTATTATTATTTTACTTCGCCGGTGGTACACAATACCGACGAAGGAGGGCGTTCTGATGCGATTGTGGATTGCTATCGCTGAAGCCGGTATTGTTCAGTGACCAGTGACTATGCCTTGCCACTGAAACCATCCGACAACAACTGACACACTAATGCACATCAGAAAAATGCGAGATGTTTATTTTTATTTTAAAATTTTAGTCTGAAACTGGGGTTGAACCCAGGTCTGTTTTTGGTTTTGTAGTCAACGTGCAGACTATCATCCATCGTGCCATCGCCACCCTCAACGTATTATCTATTAAAAATTTTTGCTTGCATAGTCAACACGTTAACTACTTCGCCAAAATAGTGAATGGGATAGGCACTATTGTACTCCACATATTTCACCATATGGAAGTTCAGCAAACTTTCCAGTACTTTGGAAATGATGAAATGTGTGTGAAGATAAATTTAAATTTAAAACCCAAGACACAAACCATTTTTTTTAGCGGAGCTCTTTTTCTACTTAACAGAGCACTGTTAAGCACTTAACAGCGGTACTACATTCGATGAAAGTGTGATAATAATTGTTTATTCCGGAAATGTGGTGACATCCAGATGTATCCCAATATATACAAATGGTGCATCAGTGGGTCCTGTAACGTGCAGAAAAGGTCGTATTAGCCAAATAATTTTGGGAGTTTAGAAAAATGAGCTTGAATAAAGTGATTTTTTGAACTAAATTTCTTCAGGGGATTAGTGGCCAGTGTGGAAAAATGGACAATACTACACATATCCCACTATATACAAATGGTGCATCAGTGGGTCGTGTAACGTGCAGAAAAGGTCGTATTACCCAAATAATTTTGGGAGTTCAGAAAAATGAGCTTGAATAAAGTGATTTTTTGTACTGAATTTCTTCAGGGGATTAGTGGCCATTGTGGAAAAATGGACAATATTACACATATCCCACTATATACAAATGGTGCATCAGTGGGTCCTGTAACGTGCAGAAAAGGTCGTATTACCCAAATAATTTTGGGAGTTTAGAAAAATTAGCTTGAATAAACCGATTTTTTGAACTGAATTTCTTCAGGGGATTAGTGGCCATTGTGGAAAAATGGACAATACTACACATATCCCACTATATATAAATGGTGCATCAGTGGGTCCTGTAACGTGCAGAAATGGTCGTATTACCCAAATAATTTTGGGAGTTTAGAAAAATGAGCTTGAATAAAGTGATTTTTTGAACTAAATTTCTTCAGGGGATTAGTGGCCATTGTGCAAAAACGGACAATACTACACGTATCCCACTATATACAAATGGTGCATCAGTGGGTCCTGTAACGTGTAGAAAAGGTCGTATTACCCAAATAATTTTGGGAGTTTAGAAAAATGAGCAATAAAGTGATTTTTTGAACTGAATTTCTTCAGAAGATTAGTGGCCATTGTGGAAAAATGGACAATACTACACATATCCCACTATATACAAATGGTGCATCAGTGGGTCCTGTAACGTGCAGAAAAGGTTGTATTAGCCAAATAATTTTGGGAGTTTAGAAAAATGAGCTTGAATAAAGTGATTTTTTGAACTAAATTTCTTCAGGGGATTAGTGGCCAGTGTGGAAAAATGGATAATACTACACATATCCCACTATATACAAATGGTGCATCAGTGGGTCGTGTAACGTGCAGAAAAGGTCGTATTACCCAAATAATTTTGGGAGTTCAGAAAAATGAGCTTGAATAAAGTGATTTTTTGTACTGAATTTCTTCAGGGGATTAGTGGCCATTGTGGAAAAATGGACAATATTACACATATCCCACTATATACAAATGGTGCATCAGTGGGTCGTGTAACGTGCAGAAAAGGTCGTATTACCCAAATAATTTTGGGAGTTCAGAAAAATGAGCTTGAATGAAGTGATTTTTTGTACTGAATTTCTTCAGGGGATTAGTGGCCATTGTGGAAAAATGGACAATATTACACATATCCCACTATATACAAATGGTGCATCAGTGGGTCCTGTAACGTGCAGAAAAGGTCGTATTACCCAAATAATTTTGGGAGTTTAGAAAAATGAGCTTGAATAAAGTGTATTTTTGAACTGAATTTCTTAAGGGGATTAGTGGCCATTGTGGAAAAATGGACAATACTACACATATCCTGTTGGAAATATAATTTGAGCATTAACACTTTGCTTATTCAACATGTATATTCACATAGTTGGCTTTGAAATATTTTTTATGTTGTGTCACTTTGTAGAAAAATTTTATATATAGTTTAAAAGAATTTGTCATCAATAAAAGTCATACATGTACATTGTGTTTTGTACATTGCTTTTTATATAAGAACTTTGTGGAATTACTAGAAAGGGTTTGCATCACCACAACTACATTTCAATAGGTTATGGGCCCAGACATACGATTTGGAAGTTGTTGAATTTTTATTGCAAGATTTAAAAAGAAAAAATGGCATCGTCGTCATTATATCAGATAGAAAAGCTAGATGAAAGGAATTACGAAACATGGAGTATTCATATGAGAAGTATCCTTATTCATTCTGGTTTTTGGAAGTATGCAAGTGGCGAAGAAGAAGCAGATTCAACCTGGAGTCGTGATAAAATTTTGGAGTGGAAGAGTAATGATGAAAAAACGCTCGCAACAATTTTATTAAGTGTTAAGTCTAACCAGTTGAACCATATTAAAAACATTAACAAATCTAAAGATGCCTGGATTAAACTTAAGGAAGTTTACAAGCCGAGTGGTCCGATGCAAAAGGTTAGCTTATATAAAAAGATGTTAAGTTTGAACATGAAAGACAGCAAAGATATGGCCGAATATTTAAACAGTTTTTGTGAAATTACGGAGAAATTAGCCGATGTTGGAATTAGTATTCAAGAAGAATTATTGGTAGTCATTTTATTGTCAAGTCTTCCGAGAGAGTTTGAAAACTTCGTTATTGCCATAGAAACGAGGGATTCTCTACCAGCGTTAGGAATGCTAAAGGTTAAACTTCTTGAAGAGTATGAACGTCGAAATCAACAAAACAAATCATCTACGATTGAACAAGCTTTTGGTGCAGCCAAAAGAGAAACAGGTTACAAGAAAGGTAATAATAATTTGAATGTTAAAAAGGGAAATTGCTTCATATGTGGTAAGAAAGGGCATTATGCAAATAGGTGCAACGAAAAACGTAATCAAGAAAAAACTTACTCTTTGATTGCAATGGCGAATTCTGAAAAAAGAGATACACAAACATCGACATGGTACATTGATAGCGGTGCTACAAGTCACATGTGTGCAAATCGAAATTTATTTTGTAAATTAGACAGATGCAGTGATAATATAATGTTGGCAAATAGAAAATCAATTGCTGCTGAAGGAATAGGAACAGTCAATCTGTTTATAAATAATAATAAAATTGTACTAAAAGATGTTTTATATTCCTCAGATCTGAATGGAAATTTTTTATCTGTCAATAAGGTCGTACAGTATGGTGGCAAAATCAAATTTAATAATAAGGGTGCAATATTTACTGATGCTTACGGTGAAATAGTTTTAAAAGCCCGTAAAGAAGAAAATTTGTTCCAATTTAAAATAAAAATACCGAACGAGAAATTATGTGTTTTACAATCCATTAATGAAACTTGGCATCGTCGATATGGACATTTGAACTATGAAAGCCTGTTTGAGTTGTCGAAGAAAAATATGGTGAATGGTATAAATTTGACGCAGAAACATCAAGATCCGTGCGAAATATGTATGGTTAGCAAAATTCATGCTATAAAATTCCCGAAGAAATCTGAAAGTAAATCTGGTGAGTTGTTAGATTTAATACACTCGGATGTTTGTGGTCCTATGAAAATAGATTCAGTTGGAGGTTCAAAGTATTTCCTCACATTCATAGATGACAAGTCAAGAAAAGTTTTTGTTTATTTTTTAAAATACAAAAGCGAGGTATTTGAAAAATTTAAAAATTTCAAAGAATTAGTAGAACGTCATACAAATCGTAAAATAAAATGTATTCGTAGTGATAATGGAGGAGAATATATTAATAAAGATTTTAATAATTATTTGGAGCAATGCGGAATTCAACGTCAGTTAACGGTACCTTATACGCCGCAACAGAATGGGGTAGCGGAAAGGTTTAATAGAACAATAGTAGAAATGGCTCGTTGTATGTTAGTCGATGCTGGTTTAAAACAAGATTTATGGGCTGAAGCTGTAGCAACAGCAGTTTATTTACGTAATAGATCTCCATCAAAAAGTCTCGATGGAAAAACGCCTTATGAAATATGGACGGGTCGTAAGCCATGTGTAAATCATTTTAAAATTTTTGGTACAAATGCAGTAGTTTTGAATAAAAGAAGAGGAAAATTTGAATCAAAAGGTGCAAATATGATGATGGTTGGTTATTCTAGAGTATCAAAAGCATATCGCTTATATGATAAGAAAACACGAGAAGTTATTGAAAGACGCAATGTTTTATTTAATGAATATAAATTACCCTGTAAAGAAATTAATGATAACATTCAAAATTTTATGGATTTCGAAGCGATTGTAAATAAGAAAGATGTCGATGAACAATTTGAGACAAATAATACCTCAAATCAAGAAGATTTAGAGTATTGCATTGTAAGATCAGTAAATAGCGATATTTCACTTGATGAGGTTGTAGAAACAAATGAAAAAGGTAAACGTGGGCCAGGTAGACCTAAAATTTTTAGTAATGGTAGGCCAGGTCGTCCAAGAAAAATATATCAACAACTGAATAATGCAGTGAAGGAGCAAGTTCCAAAAACTTTAGAAGAGGCATTATCCAGTCGTGAAAGTGAAAAATGGAGAGAAGCTATGAAAAAAGAAATGTCTTTGTTGGAACAAAAAGAGACATGGTCATTAGTTGATTTACCAGCAGGTCATAAAACTATTAAAAGTAAGTGGGTATACACTTTAAAGAAAAATAGTGAAGGTGAAATTGAAAGGTTTAAGGCAAGGTTGGTCGCCAAAGGCTGTAGTCAAAAATACGGCATAAATTACGAAGAAACTTTTTCCCCTGTTATAAGATACGAAACGATAAGAATGATTTTGGCATTAGCAGTTGAGCACAAAATGCATTTGCACCAAATAGATGTAACTTCAGCATACCTGAATGGAGATTTATATGATGAAATTTACATGCAACAGCCTCAAGGTTTTGAAAACAAAAGGTATCCAAATAAAGTGTTACGTCTGCACAAATCTCTTTATGGTCTTAAGCAATCCGGGAGAGCATGGAATTTTAAATTAAATGAAGTTTTATGTAAGATGAGATTTGAAAGTTGCAAAAATGAACCGTGTTTATATAAAAAAATACAAGACAAAGAATTGATTGTAGTCGCAGTTTACGTCGACGATATAATAGTTGGATGTAAAAATAAAGCAGAAATATTAAAATTCAAGTCTCAAATTAGTAAGAAATTTGAAGTATCAGATAAAGGTTTATTGGAACATTTTTTGGGGATGAAAGTTGAACGTAACGGTGAAACTGGAGATATAAATATCTGTCAGGAAAATTATATTAAAGATTTGTTACAACAATACAATATGGAAAATTGTAAAACATCATCAGTTCCACTAGAACCAAATTTTCAAACAAAATGCAATGAAAAATGTGAAGAGGTTGATAGCACATTATATCAATCACTTATTGGCTCTTTATTATATTTATCTTTAACGACAAGGCCAGATATATTATATTCTGTAAATAAATTAGCACAAAGAAATACTAATCCACATGTAGAACATTTTAAAGCGGCAAAACAAGTTCTTAGATATTTGAAAGGAACTCAAAATCTTAAATTAAAATTTTGCAAAAGTAATCAAGAGTTAATCGGTTATGCTGATGCAGACTGGGGTGGATGTAAAACTGACAGAAAGTCACATAATGGATACATATTTTATCTTGGAAATTGTGCAATATCTTGGGAGTCGAAAAAACAATCCACAACAGCATTAAGCAGTACAGAAGCTGAATATATGTCTATATCAAATGCAGCAAAGGAAGCAGTATACTTAAGAAGATTACTACAAGAACTTGGTTTCATAAATGAAGAAAGTATTAAATTGAACGTCGATAATCAAGGAGCTTTAAAATTAGCAACAAATCCAGTATTTCATAATCGCAGCAAACATATAGATATAAAGTATCATCACATTAGAGAAGTAGTAAATAATAAGGAAATCTATTTGGAATACTGTCCTACGGAAGATATGATTGCGGATATATTTACTAAAAATTTGTCTAAATTAAAACATAATAAATTTGTTACTTTGTTAAATTTAAAAACATAAAATCAGTTTGTAAAATATATATGTTGAGGAGGAGTGTTGGAAATATAATTTGAGCATTAACACTTTGCTTATTCAACATGTATATTCACATAGTTGGCTTTGAAATATTTTTTATGTTGTGTCACTTTGTAGAAAAATTTTATATATAGTTTAAAAGAATTTGTCATCAATAAAAGTCATACATGTACATTGTGTTTTGTACATTGCTTTTTATATAAGAACTTTGTGGAATTACTAGAAAGGGTTTGCATCACCACAACTACATTTCAATACTATATACAAATTGTGCATCAGTGGGTCGTGTAACGAGCAGAAAAGGTCGTATTACCCAAATAATTTTGGGAGTTTAGAAAAATGAGCTTGAATAAAGTGATTTTTTGTACTGAATTTCTTCAGGGGATTAGTGGCCATTGTGGAAAAATGGACAATACTACACATATCCCACTATATACAAATGGTGCATCAGTGGGTCCTGTAAAGTGCAGAAAAGGTCGTATTACCCAAATAATTTTGGGAGTTTAGAAAAATTAGCTTGAATAAACTGATTTTTTGAACTGAATTTCTTCAGGGGATTAGTGGCCATTGTGGAAAAATGGACAATACTACACATATCGCACTATATACAAATGGTGCATCAGTGGGTCCTGTAACGCGCAGAAAAGGTCGTATTACCCAAATAATTTTGGGAGTTTAGAAAAATGAGCTTGAATAAAGTGATTTTTTGAAGTAAATTTCTTCAGGGGATTAGTGGCCAGTGTGGAAAAATGGACAATACTACACATATCCCACTATATACAAAGGGTGCATCAGTGGGTCCTGTAACGTGCAGAAAAAGTCGTATTACCCAAATAATTTTGGGAGTTTAGAAAAATGAGCTTGAATAAAGTGATTTTTTGAACTAAATTTCTTCAGGGGATTAGTGGCCATTGTGCAAAAACGGACAATACTACACGAATCCCACTATATACAAATGGTGCATCAGTGGGTCCTGTAACGTGCAGAAAAGGTCGTATTACCCAAATAATTTTGGGAGTTTAGAAAAATGAGCTTGCATAAAGTGATTTTTTGAACTGAATTTCTTCAGGGGATTAGTGGCCATTGTGGAAAAATGGACAATACTACACGTATCTCACTATATACAAATGGTGCATCAGTGGGTCCTGTAACGTGCAGAAAAGGTCGTATTACCCAAATAATTTTGGGAGTTTAGAAAAATGAGCTTGAATAAAGTGATTTTTTGAACTGAATTTCTTCAGAAGATTAGTGGCCAGTGTGGAAAAATGGACAATACTACACATATCGCACTATATACAAATGGTGCATCAGTGGGTCCTGTAACGCGCAGAAAAGGTCGTATTACCCAAATAATTTTGGGAGTTTAGAAAAATGAGCTTGAATAAAGTGATTTTTTGAACTAAATTTCTTCAGGGGATTAGTGGCCAGTGTGGAAAAATGGACAATACTACACATATCCCACTATATACAAAGGGTGCATCAGTGGGTCCTGTAACGTGCAGAAAAAGTCGTATTACCCAAATAATTTTGGGAGTTTAGAAAAATTAGCTTGAATAAAGTGATTTTTTGAACTGAATTTCTTCAGGGGATTAGTGGCCATTGTGGAAAAATGGACAATACTACACATATCCCACTATATATAAATGGTGCATCAGTGGGTCCTGTAACTTGCAGAAAAGGTCGTATTACCCAAATAATTTTGGGAGTTTAGAAAAATGAGCTTGAATAAAGTGATTTTTTGAACTAAATTTCTTCAGGGGATTAGTGGCCAGTGTGGAAAAATGGACAATACTACACATATCCCACTATATACAAAGGGTGCATCAGTGGGTCCTGTAACGTGCAGAAAAAGTCGTATTACCCAAATAATTTTGGGAGTTTAGAAAAATTAGCTTGAATAAAGTGATTTTTTGAACTGAATTTCTTCAGGGGATTAGTGGCCATTGTGGAAAAATGGACAATACTACACATATCCCACTATATATAAATGGTGCATCAGTGGGTCCTGTAACTTGCAGAAAAGGTCGTATTACCCAAATAATTTTGGGAGTTTAGAAAAATGAGCTTGAATAAAGTGATTTTTTGAACTAAATTTCTTCAGGGGATTAGTGGCCATTGTGCAAAAACGGACAATACTACACGTATCCCACTATATACAAATGGTGCATCAGTGGGTCCTATAACGTGCAGAAAAGGTCGTATTACCCAAATAATTTTGGGAGTTTAGAAAAATGAGCTTGAATAAAGTGATTTTTTGAACTGAATTTCTTCAGAAGATTAGTGGCCATTGTGGAAATATGGATAATACTACACATATCCCACTATATACAAATGGTGCATCAGTGGGTCCTGTAACGTGCAGAAAAGGTCGTATTACCCAAATAATTTTGGGAGTTTAGAAAAATGAGCAATAAAGTGATTTTTTGAACTGAATTTCTTCAGAAGATTAGTGGCCATTGTGGAAAAATGGACAATACTACACATATCCCACTATATACAAATGGTGCATCAGTGGGTCCTGTAACGTGCAGAAAAGGTTGTATTAGCCAAATAATTTTGGGAGTTTAGAAAAATGAGCTTGAATAAAGTGATTTTTTGAACTAAATTTCTTCAGGGGATTAGTGGCCAGTGTGGAAAAATGGACAATACTACACATATCCCACTATATACAAATGGTGCATCAGTGGGTCCTGTAACGTGCAGAAAAGGTCGTATTACCCAAATAATTTTGGGAGTTTAGAAAAATGAGCTTGAATAAAGTGTATTTTTGAACTGAATTTCTTAAGGGGATTAGTGGCCATTGTGGAAAAATGGACAATACTACACATATCCTGTTGGAAATATAATTTGAGCATTAACACTTTGCTTATTCAACATGTATATTCACATAGTTGGCTTTGAAATATTTTTTATGTTGTGTCACTTTGTAGAAAAATTTTATATATAGTTTAAAAGAATTTGTCATCAATAAAAGTCATACATGTACATTGTGTTTTGTACATTGCTTTTTATATAAGAACTTTGTGGAATTACTAGAAAGGGTTTGCATCACCACAACTACATTTCAATAGGTTATGGGCCCAGACATACGATTTGGAAGTTGTTGAATTTTTATTGCAAGATTTAAAAAGAAAAAATGGCATCGTCGTCATTATATCAGATAGAAAAGCTAGATGAAAGGAATTACGAAACATGGAGTATTCATATGAGAAGTATCCTTATTCATTCTGGTTTTTGGAAGTATGCAAGTGGCGAAGAAGAAGCAGATTCAACCTGGAGTCGTGATAAAATTTTGGAGTGGAAGAGTAATGATGAAAAAACGCTCGCAACAATTTTATTAAGTGTTAAGTCTAACCAGTTGAACCATATTAAAAACATTAACAAATCTAAAGATGCCTGGATTAAACTTAAGGAAGTTTACAAGCCGAGTGGTCCGATGCAAAAGGTTAGCTTATATAAAAAGATGTTAAGTTTGAACATGAAAGACAGCAAAGATATGGCCGAATATTTAAACAGTTTTTGTGAAATTACGGAGAAATTAGCCGATGTTGGAATTAGTATTCAAGAAGAATTATTGGTAGTCATTTTATTGTCAAGTCTTCCGAGAGAGTTTGAAAACTTCGTTATTGCCATAGAAACGAGGGATTCTCTACCAGCGTTAGGAATGCTAAAGGTTAAACTTCTTGAAGAGTATGAACGTCGAAATCAACAAAACAAATCATCTACGATTGAACAAGCTTTTGGTGCAGCCAAAAGAGAAACAGGTTACAAGAAAGGTAATAATAATTTGAATGTTAAAAAGGGAAATTGCTTCATATGTGGTAAGAAAGGGCATTATGCAAATAGGTGCAACGAAAAACGTAATCAAGAAAAAACTTACTCTTTGATTGCAATGGCGAATTCTGAAAAAAGAGATACACAAACATCGACATGGTACATTGATAGCGGTGCTACAAGTCACATGTGTGCAAATCGAAATTTATTTTGTAAATTAGACAGATGCAGTGATAATATAATGTTGGCAAATAGAAAATCAATTGCTGCTGAAGGAATAGGAACAGTCAATCTGTTTATAAATAATAATAAAATTGTACTAAAAGATGTTTTATATTCCTCAGATCTGAATGGAAATTTTTTATCTGTCAATAAGGTCGTACAGTATGGTGGCAAAATCAAATTTAATAATAAGGGTGCAATATTTACTGATGCTTACGGTGAAATAGTTTTAAAAGCCCGTAAAGAAGAAAATTTGTTCCAATTTAAAATAAAAATACCGAACGAGAAATTATGTGTTTTACAATCCATTAATGAAACTTGGCATCGTCGATATGGACATTTGAACTATGAAAGCCTGTTTGAGTTGTCGAAGAAAAATATGGTGAATGGTATAAATTTGACGCAGAAACATCAAGATCCGTGCGAAATATGTATGGTTAGCAAAATTCATGCTATAAAATTCCCGAAGAAATCTGAAAGTAAATCTGGTGAGTTGTTAGATTTAATACACTCGGATGTTTGTGGTCCTATGAAAATAGATTCAGTTGGAGGTTCAAAGTATTTCCTCACATTCATAGATGACAAGTCAAGAAAAGTTTTTGTTTATTTTTTAAAATACAAAAGCGAGGTATTTGAAAAATTTAAAAATTTCAAAGAATTAGTAGAACGTCATACAAATCGTAAAATAAAATGTATTCGTAGTGATAATGGAGGAGAATATATTAATAAAGATTTTAATAATTATTTGGAGCAATGCGGAATTCAACGTCAGTTAACGGTACCTTATACGCCGCAACAGAATGGGGTAGCGGAAAGGTTTAATAGAACAATAGTAGAAATGGCTCGTTGTATGTTAGTCGATGCTGGTTTAAAACAAGATTTATGGGCTGAAGCTGTAGCAACAGCAGTTTATTTACGTAATAGATCTCCATCAAAAAGTCTCGATGGAAAAACGCCTTATGAAATATGGACGGGTCGTAAGCCATGTGTAAATCATTTTAAAATTTTTGGTACAAATGCAGTAGTTTTGAATAAAAGAAGAGGAAAATTTGAATCAAAAGGTGCAAATATGATGATGGTTGGTTATTCTAGAGTATCAAAAGCATATCGCTTATATGATAAGAAAACACGAGAAGTTATTGAAAGACGCAATGTTTTATTTAATGAATATAAATTACCCTGTAAAGAAATTAATGATAACATTCAAAATTTTATGGATTTCGAAGCGATTGTAAATAAGAAAGATGTCGATGAACAATTTGAGACAAATAATACCTCAAATCAAGAAGATTTAGAGTATTGCATTGTAAGATCAGTAAATAGCGATATTTCACTTGATGAGGTTGTAGAAACAAATGAAAAAGGTAAACGTGGGCCAGGTAGACCTAAAATTTTTAGTAATGGTAGGCCAGGTCGTCCAAGAAAAATATATCAACAACTGAATAATGCAGTGAAGGAGCAAGTTCCAAAAACTTTAGAAGAGGCATTATCCAGTCGTGAAAGTGAAAAATGGAGAGAAGCTATGAAAAAAGAAATGTCTTTGTTGGAACAAAAAGAGACATGGTCATTAGTTGATTTACCAGCAGGTCATAAAACTATTAAAAGTAAGTGGGTATACACTTTAAAGAAAAATAGTGAAGGTGAAATTGAAAGGTTTAAGGCAAGGTTGGTCGCCAAAGGCTGTAGTCAAAAATACGGCATAAATTACGAAGAAACTTTTTCCCCTGTTATAAGATACGAAACGATAAGAATGATTTTGGCATTAGCAGTTGAGCACAAAATGCATTTGCACCAAATAGATGTAACTTCAGCATACCTGAATGGAGATTTATATGATGAAATTTACATGCAACAGCCTCAAGGTTTTGAAAACAAAAGGTATCCAAATAAAGTGTTACGTCTGCACAAATCTCTTTATGGTCTTAAGCAATCCGGGAGAGCATGGAATTTTAAATTAAATGAAGTTTTATGTAAGATGAGATTTGAAAGTTGCAAAAATGAACCGTGTTTATATAAAAAAATACAAGACAAAGAATTGATTGTAGTCGCAGTTTACGTCGACGATATAATAGTTGGATGTAAAAATAAAGCAGAAATATTAAAATTCAAGTCTCAAATTAGTAAGAAATTTGAAGTATCAGATAAAGGTTTATTGGAACATTTTTTGGGGATGAAAGTTGAACGTAACGGTGAAACTGGAGATATAAATATCTGTCAGGAAAATTATATTAAAGATTTGTTACAACAATACAATATGGAAAATTGTAAAACATCATCAGTTCCACTAGAACCAAATTTTCAAACAAAATGCAATGAAAAATGTGAAGAGGTTGATAGCACATTATATCAATCACTTATTGGCTCTTTATTATATTTATCTTTAACGACAAGGCCAGATATATTATATTCTGTAAATAAATTAGCACAAAGAAATACTAATCCACATGTAGAACATTTTAAAGCGGCAAAACAAGTTCTTAGATATTTGAAAGGAACTCAAAATCTTAAATTAAAATTTTGCAAAAGTAATCAAGAGTTAATCGGTTATGCTGATGCAGACTGGGGTGGATGTAAAACTGACAGAAAGTCACATAATGGATACATATTTTATCTTGGAAATTGTG
The DNA here is from genome assembly GCA_963924685.1 of Dexiosoma caninum. Taxonomy (NCBI): domain Eukaryota; kingdom Metazoa; phylum Arthropoda; class Insecta; order Diptera; family Tachinidae; genus Dexiosoma; species Dexiosoma caninum. The sequence continues at coordinate 13,100,956 of OZ004730.1, read as the reverse complement.
CAATATCTTGGGAGTCGAAAAAACAATCCACAACAGCATTAAGCAGTACAGAAGCTGAATATATGTCTATATCAAATGCAGCAAAGGAAGCAGTATACTTAAGAAGATTACTACAAGAACTTGGTTTCATAAATGAAGAAAGTATTAAATTGAACGTCGATAATCAAGGAGCTTTAAAATTAGCAACAAATCCAGTATTTCATAATCGCAGCAAACATATAGATATAAAGTATCATCACATTAGAGAAGTAGTAAATAATAAGGAAATCTATTTGGAATACTGTCCTACGGAAGATATGATTGCGGATATATTTACTAAAAATTTGTCTAAATTAAAACATAATAAATTTGTTACTTTGTTAAATTTAAAAACATAAAATCAGTTTGTAAAATATATATGTTGAGGAGGAGTGTTGGAAATATAATTTGAGCATTAACACTTTGCTTATTCAACATGTATATTCACATAGTTGGCTTTGAAATATTTTTTATGTTGTGTCACTTTGTAGAAAAATTTTATATATAGTTTAAAAGAATTTGTCATCAATAAAAGTCATACATGTACATTGTGTTTTGTACATTGCTTTTTATATAAGAACTTTGTGGAATTACTAGAAAGGGTTTGCATCACCACAACTACATTTCAATATATCCCACTATATACAAATGATGCATCAGTGGGTCCTGTAACGTGCAGAAAAGGTCGTATTACCCAAATAATTTTGAGAGTTTAGAAAAATGAGCTTGCATAAAGTGATTTTTTGAACTGAATTTCTTCAGGGGATTAGTGGCCATTGTGGAAAAATGGACAATACTACACGTATCTCACTATATACAAATGGTGCATCAGTGGGTCCTGTAACGTGCAGAAAAGGTCGTATTACCCAAATAATTTTGGGAGTTTAGAAAAATGAGCTTGAATAAAGTGATTTTTTGAACTGAATTTCTTCAGAAGATTAGTGGCCAGTGTGGAAAAATGGACAATACTACACATATCGCACTATATACAAATGGTGCATCAGTGGGTCCTGTAACGCGCAGAAAAGGTCGTATTACCCAAATAATTTTGGGAGTTTAGAAAAATGAGCTTGAATAAAGTGATTTTTTGAACTAAATTTCTTCAGGGGATTAGTGGCCAGTGTGGAAAAATGGACAATACTACACATATCCCACTATATACAAAGGGTGCATCAGTGGGTCCTGTAACGTGCAGAAAAAGTCGTATTACCCAAATAATTTTGGGAGTTTAGAAAAATTAGCTTGAATAAAGTGATTTTTTGAACTGAATTTCTTCAGGGGATTAGTGGCCATTGTGGAAAAATGGACAATACTACACATATCCCACTATATATAAATGGTGCATCAGTGGGTCCTGTAACGTGCAGAAAAGGTCGTATTACCCAAATAATTTTGGGAGTTTAGAAAAATGAGCTTGAATAAAGTGATTTTTTGAACTAAATTTCTTCAGGGGATTAGTGGCCATTGTGCAAAAATGGACAATACTACACGTATCCCACTATATACAAATGGTGCATCAGTGGGTCCTATAACGTGCAGAAAAGGTCGTATTACCCAAATAATTTTGGGAGTTTAGAAAAATGAGCTTGCATAAAGTGATTTTTTGAACTGAATTTCTTCAGGGGATTAGTGGCCATTGTGGAAAAATGGACAATACTACACATATCCCACTATATATAAATGGTGCATCAGTGGGTCCTGTAACGTGCAGAAAAGGTCGTATTACCCAAATAATTTTGGGAGTTTAGAAAAATGAGCTTGAATAAAGTGATTTTTTTAACTAAATTTCTTCAGGGGATTAGTGGCCATAGTGGAAAAATGGACAATACTACACATATCCCACTATATACAAATGGTGCATCAGTGGGTCCTGTAACGTGCAGAAAAGGTCGTATTACCCAAATAATTTTGGGAGTTTAGAAAAATTAGCTTGAATAAAGTGATTTTTTGAACTGAATTTCTTCAGGGGATTAGTGGACATTGTGGAAAAATGGACAATACTACACATATCCCACTATATACAAATGGTGCATCAGTGGGTCCTGTAACGTGCAGAAAAGGTCATATTACCCAAATAATTTTGGGTGTTTAGAAAAATGAGCTTGAATAAAGTGATATTTTGAACTGAATTTCTTCAGAAGATTAGTGGCCAGTGTGGAAAAATGGACAATACTACACATATCCCACTATATACAAATGGTGCATCAGTGGGTCCTGTAACGTGCAGAAAAGGTCGTATTACCCAAATAATTTTGGGAGTTTAGAAAAATTAGCTTGAAAAGTGATTTTTTGAACTGAATTTCTTCAGGGGATTAGTGGACATTGTGGAAAAATGGACAATACTACACATATCCCACTATATACAAATGGTGCATCAGTGGGTCCTGTAACGTGCAGAAAAGGTCGTATTACCCAAATAATTTTGGGAGTTTAGAAAAATGAGCTTGAATAAAGTGTATTTTTGAACTGAATTTCTTAAGGGGATTAGTGGCCATTGTGGAAAAATGGACAATACTACACATATCCCACTATATACAAATGATGCATCAGTGGGTCCTGTAACGTGCAGAGAAGGTCGTATTACCCAAATAATTTTGGGAGTTTAGAAAAATGAGCTTGCATAAAGTGATTTTTTGAACTGAATTTCTTCAGGGGATTAGTGGCCATTATGGAATAATGGACAATACTACACGTATCCCACTATATACAAATGGTGCATCAGTGGGTCCTGTAACGTGCAGAAAAGGTCGTATTACCCAAATAATTTTGGGAGTTTAGAAAAATGAGCTTGAATAAAGTGATTTTTTGAACTAAATTTCTTCAGGGGATTAGTGGCCAGTGTGGAAAAATGGACAATAATACACATATCGCACTATATACAAATTGTGCATCAGTGGGTCGTGTAACGAGCAGAAAAGGTCGTATTACCCAAATAATTTTGGGAGTTTAGAAAAATGAGCTTGAATAAAGTGATTTTTTGTACTGAATTTCTTCAGGGGATTAGTGGCCATTGTGGAAAAATGGACAATACTACACATATCCCACTATATACAAATGGTGCATCAGTGGGTCCTGTAACGTGCAGAATAGGTCGTATTACCCAAATAATTTTGGGAGTTTAGAAAAATTAGCTTGAATAAACTGATTTTTTGAACTGAATTTCATCAGGGGATTAGTGGCCATTGTGGAAAAATGGACAATACTACACATATCCCACTATATACAAATGGTGCATCAGTGGGTCCTGTAACGTGCAGAAAAGGTTGTATTAGCCAAATAATTTTGGGAGTTTAGAAAAATGAGCTTGAATAAAGTGATTTTTTGAACTAAATTTCTTCAGGGGATTAGTGGCCAGTGTGGAAAAATGGACAATACTACACATATCCCACTATATACAAATGGTGCATCAGTGGGTCCTGTAACGTGCAGAAAAGGTCGTATTACCCAAATAATTTTGGGAGTTTAGAAAAATGAGCTTGCATAAAGTGATTTTTTGAACTGTATTTCTTCAGGGGATTAGTGGCCATTGTGGAAAAATGGACAATACTACACGTATCCCACTATATACAAATGGTGCATCAGTGGGTCCTGTAACGTGCAGAAAAGGTCGTATTACCCAAATAATTTTGGGAGTTTAGAAAAATGAGCTTGAATAAAGTGATTTTTTGAACTGAATTTCTTCAGAAGATTAGTGGCCAGTGTTGAAAAATGGACAATACTACACATATCGCACTATATACAAATGGTGCATCAGTGGGTCCTGTAACGCGCAGAAAAGGTCGTATTACCCAAATAATTTTGGGAGTTTAGAAAAATGAGCTTGAATAAAGTGATTTTTTGAACTAAATTTCTTCAGGGGATTAGTGGCCAGTGTGGAAAAATGGACAATACTACACATATCCCACTATATACAAAGGGTGCATCAGTGGGTCCTATAACGTGCAGAAAAGGTCGTATTACCCAAATTATTTTGGGAGTTTAGAAAAATTAGCTTGAATAAAGTGATTTTTTGAACTGAATTTTTTCAGGGGATTAGTGGCCATTGTGGAAAAATGGACAATACTACACATATCCTGTTAGTTTATAGAGTTAGCAGCAGTGAAATGTAACCGAATTCAAATAAGACAATGCCGAGGTAATTGGAAATTAAACTACAGTTCTTTATTAAGATAAGAAAATATATGTATACTTAATTCAGTTTATGACCTTACAGAGTGATCAAAGTTATTGGAATGAATATATAAAGTAAAAGTATCAATAGTTAATATGACAACTATGTATAACAGTTACAAAAGTAGAGTTTCACGTATTTGGCTTGCGAACAGCGTTGTAAATTGCCAACATATCCCACTATATATAAATGGTGCATCAGTGGGTCCTGTAACGTGCAGAAAAGGTCGTATTACCCAAATAATTTTGGGAGTTTAGAAAAATGAGCTTGAATAAAGTGATTTTTTGAACTAAATTTCTTCAGGGGATTAGTGGCCATTGTGCAAAAACGGACAATACTACACGTATCCCACTATATACAAATGGTGCATCAGTGGGTCCTATAACGTGCAGAAAAGGTCGTATTACCCAAATAATTTTGGGAGTTTAGAAAAATTAGCTTGAATAAAGTGATTTTTTGAACTGAATTTCTTCAGGGGATTAGTGGACATTGTGGAAAAATGGACAATACTACACATATCCCACTATATACAAATGGTGCATCAGTGGGTCCTGTAACGTGCAGAAAAGGTCGTATTACCCAAATAATTTTGGGAGTTTAGAAAAATGAGCTTGAATAAAGTGATTTTTTGAACTGAATTTCTTCAGGGGATTAGTGACCATTGTGGAAAAATGGACAATACTACACATATCCTACTATATACAAATGGTGCATCAGTGGGTCCTGTAACGTGCAGAAAAGGTCGTATTACCCAAATAATTTTGGGAGTTTAGAAAAATTAGCTTTTGATTTTTTGAACTGAATTTCTTCAGAAGATTAGTGGCCATTGTGGAAAAATGGACAATACTACACATATCCCACTATATACAAATGGTGCATCAGTAGGTCCTGTAACGAGCAGAAAAGGTCGTATTACCCAAATAATTTTTGGGTTTTAAATTTAAATTTATCTTCACACACATTTTTTTTGGTATATTTAAGAGTTTAAAGTAGAAATATAATACAAAAAAACAAGTAATACTGATGAGTCTAATCACATTTTTTATTTTAAAATATAAAAATGAGGTATATAATACATACAATAGACAACAGCCAGAGAAAAGATAAAACATAGTACCTACATGAGTTCATAATTTTACATAGTTATCTAATCTATTCTAGAACTTTTATTAAACTAGTTTTTGAAACGTCAAGATATAATGTACGGTATTTGCTTACAACTTGCAGGACATATTGCTTTTGGTCTTCATCAATTGTCGAAAGGTTGTTAAGGTCGGTTATTAATTTAACACCACGCTCAGCCATATCATTAACTACTTTTAATGTTTTGACAATTTTCAATCCTTCTTTGAAGACATTGTTTTGACTCCATGTGTTTGGGTATTATCTTAGGAAGTCTGTTTTTATATTAAATCAGTCAAAGAATGTAATCGTTATTTTGGTAAGTAACGAGTTCAAGATTAATTCAGGGGTGCCACAAGGCTCCATTCTTTCTCCTACCATATTTCTTATTTCTCTTAATGACCTTCTATGTCAAACTTCTAACCCTATCCACTCTTTCGCAGATGATAGCAGTATCTGCTATTCGAAGGCCTATCGTTACTATAATGGGATGTGTTCTGATAAAATCAGAGAACTTGTTCCCGAAACCCGGTCATTCACGCGCAAGATGCGTTCGCCATTAAGAGCGCATCCATTTGTGGTCGACTTGGCAGCGAACAGCACTACGCATTACTGAGAAAATTCGTTTTTTGTCTTTCCTGTCAATTTTGACATGGGAAAATTTAAATCCAATGTCAAGAAACACTACTCCCTCTATAATTTCTCCCAAATCTTTATTTTCTAGTTCCGGCGCAATGCAGCGCATGTATAGGGTTCATCCCCTGAGTGCCGGTAAATTTACCAATCGATCATCAACTACTTCTTTTAATTTTTCTTTTCTAACGTTTGGATTTACAACCCTATCATGCTCTGATGGTTAATATGTGCTACTTACTTATAACTTACTTATAAACCCAATAACAACTTGGGATCAAAAACCGATAATCCCATCAACTTTGCATTCAAATAATGAAATGGTTCGAAAATTTTGTCAGGGCTATTTCTGCAATGTCGTTGTCAGATTCTTAATAATCGTTATAGACTATGCAAAATACCTAAATCTTGTTTTGGTGCAAGATGAGCTTTTGGAACCAAGCTTTACAATAAATTTTAGCTAGGAAAACAGAAATGACACGCACAGATCTTTCTTTAGATTTCTTAAATTGACGATGAAAAATTAAAATTTTTAAGCTTTTGCCATCCACCTAGCGTGATGAATGGTCCCTGGAGCTCTACAACCCACAACATTGCCGCCTAGTGATCCAACAATAGCAATAGCTCCTTGTAGTCATCTGTGGGGTTTTTGTTTCGAATTCAGCAGTAACATTTGCAATTATTTCTGGAGTTATCTGCATTTGTATTAGATTATTACTGATACGTGTGTCGTATTTTCCTTTGTCTCTCTTGGGCTACGCACTGAAATGTCTGGATGAGATCCTGTGCATGATCCCATTTTTCTGTCGAATACGCTTCTTAACAGAATTTCCAAGATATGGTGACGGCAAGCTACGTATAACAATTGTCTTCCTAACATTTGCTCAAATATGACGCATGCTCCTTTGAGTCTTCCCGTGTCGGATGCTGTAGTGTCGAAGCACATCGCCTTGACGGTGTTCAGAAGACCCCATTCATGTAGGCATTTATATACGGCTACATCTTGCTCATCTGTAGAGCTGTTTTATTTATTATATTTCTACTTTAAACTCAAAAATATACCAAAAAAAACCAAATTTATCGCTTAATAACAAAATATACACACACACACTTTTGTGGCTAAAAGCTGTTGCAACTCTGTTTGACAACAATTATGTATGTAAAGACCTCAAGTCGATGTTATTCACCATACCTTGAAAAGAATAATTGTCGGTTGATGAGAAAAGTTTTTTAATAAAAAGTTTAATGTTAAAGTCGTTTGCCGTGGTAAATAATATAAAAGTTCTAAAATACATAAAAGTTGTCTAAGAAAGCATTCAGAAGTTGTCCAAAATTTAGAGTAGATCATTTGATAGTTGTCCAAAGTTCAACATTATTCTATTACTTCATTAACTTACATTTTCTTCTAAAATTAACATTATTTTGAATCAAAAGAAAAACCATTGAATTTTGAAACATTAAAACTTTATTTCTAAATACTTTAAATAAATTGCATCATAAAAACTGTGGATTTGTGTTCTCATTTTGAACTTCGCGGCAAACTCTTTACATGTATAGAATATAAATATTGAAGAACAACAGTAGCTTTCTTCTGAGATATAGCCGTGTTTTTATTATTTATCGTTCTGGAGTTATGGCTCCCATATGTCAGCTTTTTGGCCAAAAATTTAATTTTTTTTTAAACTTTGAGCGACGAGCTGCGCGGATTTAATTGAGCTATCTCAATATATGGGGTCCAGACGAACAAAATTCCGACATCGATTTTTTGCGGTCACCTTAATGTACATAGATTCCGTTTATTTAATTTTTTTTTACGTATGCGGTGCTTTGTGCTGCAACGAAAGGAAATGGAACGAAGGAGTGCATTCTGATGAGCCTGTGGATTGGATACAGCTGAAGCCGTTTAGTGACCAGTGACTATGCTTTCGCCACTGAAACTTTGCGACAACAACTGACACAAAGACACACAAATGCACAAATGCGAGATGTTTTTATGAGTCTGAAACTAGGGTTGAACCCAGAAAAATTTTTCGTTTTGTAATCAACGCGCATACTATTTCCACCATCGCCACCCTCTTTTACATATTGAAACCAAATAACATCTATGTAATACTATATATGAAGGAAATAGTTATAGAAGTGATCTGAATTAATACAGTTGGTATCGCGGTCAGAAAATATAAAATTTAAAGCGCTCACTTGCTATCAAAAGTTTAAATTTATGAAAGTTCATTGTAACATAGTATTGTATTTAAAACATTGTATTTAAAAGTTAGAAATAAAATAACTTACTGAATTTAAATGAAAATAAAACCCAGCTATTGAAAAGTATACTTTATTTATTATACTTTTCACATTGTCTGAAACAACAAAAATAGCTATGCAGGAGTTTGATTATAAGTATGGCTGGTTGGAATGGTTATATGGAATATTTAACTAGTAATATTATGAATTTTTCGGAATTACGAATTTTTTTTACCATTTATTCATCAAGCTGCGAAGAACTAGAATACCATAACACAAGTTTACTGTGTGCTTTAGACGATGAAAAACGTTATGGCCACGATTATTCTATTATTACTTTTGACCAACCAAAAGTTCGAGAAATCGTATCTGCAGGGCCTGAAGAATCCAAATTATCGCAGATCATAGTAAGACTTGGAGGTTTGCATTTACTTTTTTCTTTTTTTGGAGCAATTGGCTATATTATGCCTTTGCAGTGGCTTAAAAGAAGTATTTTTTTATCATGGACCAGCACTCAAGGGATGAACCCTACACATGCGATGAATTGTGCTAGATCGTGCGCACCTAATTCATTAGAAAAAACTATTCGAGCTCACTTTAGCAACAATAATATCCATAGAACTTGTTCTTGATAGTGAGATGGATGAAAACTTTACATATGCAATTGAACTTTCACAAACAAAACTATTTCCTATCATGATATTGAACAAGGTAATGCAATAGCTGAAGTATTACTTTATCAGTTTAATGGAAAACTACAGCAGCACGAAGAACGAGCACCTACAGCAAAACTAAGGATACAATATTTTCATATGGAGCCGAACGTATGGGTCATTGGGAGCTCATTTGAAATGCGTTAAAGAAATGCTTCCTTATAGTCATGCATCAGAACATTTTAATTTTGCCAAGTCTCCGTATTTATATCTACAAGATATGATGCAATTAAAGAACTGGATAGATCCTAGTATTCATCAAAGATTTATCGAAGGGGTTTTCAATATCAGACGGTCTGATAAATTAAATTGTGGAACTTCGACGGATATGGTGACTGAATAATCACTGATGAAGGCTATATACACAGATGGAGGTATTGTCCGAACGAGATGTACGCAAGACAGTGTAATGACGTCTTGGACTTTTTATTGTGTCTTTTAAAACTGCTGCTAGATCCTTTTCTTCCTCTTTGCGGCCTGAAATACATGCTGCTTGAATTTCTCATTAAATATCTCATTTTGATTGCATGATGAAAGACCTGCCGCTTCCCTTCTTTTCCTGCGCTCAGACATTTCTGAATATATTAATCTAGGACGCGCAGCCCCTGAAGAGCCTGGGACTTCTGTCTCCCTTTATATGTTTCAAACATTACTTCAGATGCCAGCCACTTCGAAACTTAAAATACTTTAAGGAAGTCGTATTTTTTATAGTAAATATTTGATATAATCTCCTGTTTGCTGCCTTATTAGAAAAAGGTCAGAGTTTTAGATTCTAAGGTTACATAACAAAAATTCATTTCTGGTAAAGAATTGGAAATAATTGTAGAAGATATTTATAGATTAGTATTCTACAAACTGTAACTAATTTCGAATTTTAGTTAGACGCTGGCCACATTTTGACATTTTTTTACGTTATAATCAATCCGGAAGAAATAATTTTTTTATATGCCCTTCGAATATGCAAGTTTTTTTTTAAGTCTGGCAATTTCTTTTTATATTATTTCGTAGCACATACATATTACAAATACTTACCTTCAGTGTGATTTATCCATAAAAATTTTAGTAAAATTCTTTTTTTTAGTTCTTAAAATACAGTTTATATGCTTAAAATTCATTGCTCAAATTCAATTCTTCTACAATATTAAAAATCTGTGTGTTTTTCGCTGTACACATTAACAATAAATAACGGAATATTAAAACAAAAAAATTTGATTGTTTACTTGAAGTGTTGCTAATCTCATTATAATAGGTCTGTACGTTTACTTTTTGGGTAAAGTTCGGTAAAATGAGAGTAAGCTATAATTACTCTCAATAAGAGAGCAAAATGTACAAAAGTAAGAAAACGAAAAAAAACATAAAGTTTACCAGAAAAAAAGAAATGTAAATTTTTTACAGCTCTGTTTATATCGGAGATGATATTTGACAATTTTAAAATTATACTTTTTTGACCCCAAATGTACTAAAAACATAAGAGTTGTGTTAAGTTTTACTATTATTAACTATTAGTAACAGAAATATAAAATAAAATGAATTCTTGAATATTGAGAATTTGTTTCGAAATCAATCAAATTAAAGTAATACTGAAGGAGTTCCTATTACTCGAGAGAGCACCTCGTTGGGAGACAACCAACGTGTTTTTGAATAGTTAAAAATTAATGCAGTTCATTACAAAAGTATTCTTGAATTTTCGCAAATTCATCAATTTTACAGAAAGGATAATTTTACTCGTTTGCAAACTTATAATTCGGACCATAGTTTTTGGAGCTCCATACGACTGAGTTTAGACGAGAAAACATTTAGTTTGGTAACATGTTACGGGTGTGGAAGAGAGCATCGTTTTTGTGTTCGGTACTCGGCGACACGTTTTAACAACGACATTTGTTGTCTTTGCCGATGGATAGAATTAATTTTTATGCGAATCCCTGAATAGTTTGTTTTAATATTTGTAAGAATGAAATAAAATCAACGTAAAAAGAATTGAAATAAATAGTGTTTCATTTCAATTGGGATATCCGTCTACAGTGAGCGATATATATGCATCAACGCTGACTATCACATGCACACAGGAGTTTCGGTAATTTTTCTCATATTGCCCTTAAGGAAATGATATAAACTTTGTTCTACGCAATGACCGATAATTCTGTCAGCAATGACGGTCATATCACTGGTCAAATGACCGTCAATGTTCTTGTAGGGCAGCTAAACTTATTAGCTATTTCGCTGGTCACTTCATTCAACAGGCCAAACGTCAAAGTTTGTGAAAAAGTTGTGAAAAGTGGTTGTGAATAATTTAATAATTAAATATTATATTAAGAAAAATCGAAAACATAATTTTGCTATAATTAATTTAAATTACTGAACAACGTATAATCATATGAATATACTTTGGTACTTAATATCTAGTGGAGTAAAGTAGTACTTTTGCTATGCAAAGTGTACTGAAAAAAGTACAATTGTACGAGCTTGATTATCCCTGATTTCCATTGGAAGTCTAATGTGACTGATGACAGTTTACCGAAAAAAACTATTTGTGAAAGAATTTATTTAAAAAAACAAGTATTAAATGAATTTATTTAATTATATTTATTTTTCAGCGATGGTCTTTTTTATGAAAAGTTTTTAACAATTTATGGTATAAATAACAAAAATGTTTGCAATTAATTATTGTTAAGAAAAATTTTTAACACAACTTTTTTAATGTCTGTCAGCTGTTTGCGACATTTGTAATTTTTCTTTGTTATTTTCAATGTTTATTATAAACAAACTGATTGCTTGTTCTTCATGCCCAAACTAGCCCGAAGAAAAAGTACGGGCATTCTCGTGCGTGAACAACAAGAACATTACTCTCTCAAAACCTCTCTCATTTACCCAATTTTTGCGTAAGAAAACGCTTTTGGACGCCCAATTTGGGGTAAACGAACACACCTAATATAAAATGTGCGAAATAAGAAAAAAAAAATTATATTTAGCCAAAAAAAAAAAAAAATTTTGACCAACGTGCATCGTAAGAAATGAAATTCGTTTATTTCTTACAATGCCATACATTGTCATATCTAAAATCATTCAAGTACGTTCAGGTGTTCCTCAAGGCAGTCACTTATGCCCAATTTTGTTCACTTTGTCTATCAACGATCTTCCTACTGTTATTTTACATTCTAAGGTACTGATGTATGCTGATGACGTAAAAATTTTTAACTCGTTTAATGATATAAATGCACATAGCTCCCTATGTGCTGATATTCGAAGTTTTTCCAAATTGAGTAGATTCAATCTACTGGAATTAAATGTCAAGAAATGTAAGCTGATGTCATTTTTCAGGCACAACCCGATTGATACTTATTATTGCATTGATACTGCTGTTTTGGAAAAGGTTGAAACCATATTGGATCTGGACAGACTTACCTTTCATAATCATATTTCAATAATGGTAAACAAAGCCAATGGAGTACTTGGATTCATGAAACGCTGGTCTAAAGAATTTCAGGATCCATATATTACAAAACTTTTATTTACTTCACTTGTTCGACCAATTCTTGAATATGGATATATTATATGAGATCCTTACTATTCTATTGATATCAATAGTATTGAATCAATTCGAAAACAATTTTTAATTTTCTGTCTCCGTGGACTTGGATGGAACTCCTATATATAACCGCCGTATCATAGCAGGCTTGCTTTGATTAAATTGCCTACTCTGAAAAGTCGACGATCAATGCTCGGTGTTTTATTTGTTCTGGCTCTAATACGTGGTAATGTTGATTCTGAGTACCAGCTTAGAAAAATAAACTTAATTGTTTTTGTGAGACCAACCCGTAATTTACAACTCTTGGGATTGAAATACTACCGATCTGTGTATGCTAATAATGATTCTTTTCGTCGTGCATGTAATAACTTCAACAAGGGGTGGCGATGGAACGATGGATGGTAGTCTGCACGTTGACTACAAAAAAAAAACAGACTTGGGTTCAACTCCAGTTTCAGACAAAAAAATTATAAAAAAAACATCTCGCATTTTTCTGATGTGCATTAGTGTGTCTTTGTGTGTCAGTTGTTGTCGGAAGGTTTCAGTGGCGAAGGCATAGTCAGTGGTCACTGAACAATACCGGCTTCAGCTGATAGCAATCCACAGTCACATCAGAACGCCCTCCTTCGTCGGTATTGTGTAGCACCGGCGAAGTAAAATAATAATAAAAATGGGTACTAAACCGAAGCTTCAGCACTGCTACGAGTATAAAAACAAACGAACGTGCAAAAGCAGAGCTGCAAAATAATTAATTAAGCTTCACCTCCTGTCGTTTCTCTTACTATCCCTTTCCTATAGTTCAAATACAATGCTTCGCATGTGTAGGATTCATCTCCTACCATATTATTAACTTGTCCGAAACCAATAAAATTGTAAGGAGGAATTTAACTTTATATTACAATAGCTGAATTGCTAATACTCTGTTAATACTATGTTTTTGTAATAATCATTTATTCATTAAGGATGTAAAAATCTATTGATGTTCTTAAATAAATAAATAAAAGAGGGATTGTAGTAAGAAATGTGGCTGTCAAAAAGTGGGATTATTTTGTGCGCCAGTATGCATCAATTGTCAGGGTCAGACTTGCTCCTATATAGAATTAAATACAACAGATGAAAATATTTATGATATTAAAAAAGAGACTGCATCCCTTTTCTTAGAAGAGAAATTCTACAAGGACAAGAAAGTGAAGACGGAGAAATAATTGTTCAAGTAGAATTAGACACATCTATTATAATAACATTTAGTGCAAAGCAACCTATTCCGCTTAGCAATATCACCATTCATTCAATCAATAGGATACGATCGGATTAAACTTTCTTTATTACAATAGATCGTGGAGTATACCTACTGGGGAAACCACGTTAAATGCGCCAAGTACATTACCTCATAGGTGGTGCGGAAATGTGTGAATAATATGTAGAATATGGATTTTCTGACTGTTAAAACCGCGATATCTCGTGAATGGTGAGTCATATGAAGAAATGTGTCTGAATGATTTTTGTAGAAATTTATATGATCTACCACTTTTGTGTGACATATAAAATTATTTGCTTAAGTAGGATCGAAGGGGATTTTTGACATTTTATTTATAATGCTGTATTTAACGTATCTACCAATTTGCAGCGCTATGCGAATTTTGGCTAAGTTATAACTTATTTTTGTCTATTTTGACTGGACTATTGACGAAAATCAATACGGGAGTTTATGATTCCAACATACATAACTGTTGCCAATAGTTGAAAATATAAATTCAACTATTTATGTGACAAAGCATAGTAAACATGCCATAGTTCAGGCCTCTAACTGTATATCTTCATAGTAATGTAATATTTATTTCGAATATTTTTCTGGTTATTAGTTAAGTTTTGGTTTTTTATTAAATCCAAATCAGGGTGAGTTTATATTATTTTTTCTAGTTTTGCTCATACAATTAATTGTGTGATTTTCGTAATGCGCCTAATAAAGTGTTAAGCAATATTGTACATTTTTTTTGTTAGTTTTCTTCTACTACCTTTTTCAAGTACATACATATTACTAAAGAAATTAAACACTTCGCTCGTGTGTATGTGGTTTTTAATGTTTGTTAAGAAAATGTTTAATTTACCTCACTCTCCGTTAAATCAATTAGGCTCGATTTTTCCTCCACTAGTAAATTTTCGGAAGAGATTTTTTCATCTTCACGATCACCTTCGTCTTTAAAAATCTTTACTTCATCGGTACTGCCCAAATCATCACCAGATGATGCAGTATGGCGGGTATGACTTGTATGAGGCATATTAATTTTGATATATTGCTGCTTCGTTGTTTTTGTTGCACTAATGAAGTTAATTGCACCCGTTTAAAATAAAAATATTATAAAAATTATTTTCTGTTAGTCGTTGTTTATCATTTTACAATGTTGTTGTTTTTAACTATTATTATGTTAAGTTACTATTTCTTGGCATTACAATTTGGTTGGAAGTTGATTGTTGTTGTTGTTGTTGTTTTTATACTTTTTGAAATAATTAAAATTTTGGTTGCATGATTTTATTTTAAATTTTGTATAAATATTATTTATTTGTATTTATATTATTTAATACGTATTTTATTGTTATATTTAAATCTAACTTAATTAAATTCTTTACAACTAATGATTTCTTTTCATTATAAGTAATTTTCTATTTAATAGAAATATGAGCACTATTTGAAGCTGTTGTGAATAAATTTATTATTAATTCTGATTTAAATTTTTTAATCAAAACATTAAATTTTCTTTGTGTTAAATAAATTTCTCTGAAAAAAAAGATAAAAACAATTTTTAAAATTTTTAATAAAACTTAAAACAATGAAATGTTGCCATTATAATTAATCACCCCTATCGCGAATAAGAAACGAAAATTTTGTTTCAATAAAATTTTAATTTCCCTCCAGGAGAAAATTGGTATCATGCAGTACATGTTGATTTTCTTCCGCTTATCAGCGAATGTAAGAAAGAAAAGAAAATTTTAACAACTTAAAAATTAATTAAAAATCACAACATGTCTATCAGTGTTAATATCTGTTTTTAAATATTCAAGGGCCAGTATTCATCACCATCATAAGTAGTGCATTTTAACTATAAAAGTATGTACCTGAATGCCAGAATTAACAAAAGTGTGAAAATTAAAGAGTAAAAAAAATAAAACAAAAACAGAGTACTCCAAAAGATTAAAGAAAATGTTTAGAGTTGGTACTGTGATCTACCATAGAGTTGGGTAAAATAGTTCCTTTTCTGGAATCATTCCGACCGATCCCAAAGATTAAAGAAATGAACTCGTTTCTTTCATTCATAAATGAACGAGGAACGTGAGGACGCTCTGTCCCACCTAAAAACGTCCGCAAATATTTGTTATTGCTTGTTTTCAGTTTCTTTGTGTTATAAGAAAACACATATATGTACATAGTCACACAACTGCACATACGATATAATTTTTACAATAAATATTAATTTTTAAAATAAATATAGCAACAATTTTAACTTTTTCGTTTTATCTTTGCACTATAACTGATCTCGATATAAAAAAATTTTATTTATCAAAATATATACCTAAAAGAAGAATTTAGTTACATTTTATATGCAATTCCCCAGCAAATATCAAATGAAATTATGACGAATAAATTCGAGGGAAAAACGTCGTTCACGGGCAGGGGAATTTTGTTTAACATTCACGGGAAATGATTCATGATTGCAATTTGGAGAAAAGGGAATATATTTCAAGTAAAAAGTATCCACAATAGGGGTGAATATAAATTAATAAATAAATATAAATTAAATTATACTATTTATACACTCATTACCGCTGGAAACTATAAATTGATAAAAATTTTACTTCTAAAATTTTTTTTGCAATTCGAATTTTAGTTGCTTAAAATTACTATGAAAAAAGAAATAAACACAAATATTTGTGTAAAATTCAGTAAAATTAGCACATTTATTTATTTTTAATATATAGTCTGACACTTTGTTGCGTTTTATATGGAAGATATAATGACTTGCTTGTTTTTTATTTGTTTCCAGACATGGCAATCATAACTTAATTCGTATGTTGCAAAACAATATTCTGATTTAAATACATATTTGTCAGTAAATGCTCAAAACTTGTGGATTAAAATCTATCTTTTTAAAAACTCTGGTATTGGCGCTATATGCATCTCTGCAACCTGATTCGCTGATGCTCATAATTACAAACTTGTAGAGTTGAAACGCTAAGAACTTTTTAGTCGTTGGAACGCTGCTGGTATGACTATTTATATTAAAAACAATATTGCTTATAGATTTCTGGGATGTGCATACAGACCCAATAAAAACATAAGTTTAGATTCGTTCGTGGCCGCTTTGGAGTAATTACCTGTTGCCGATACAAATATTATCATTCTAAAGAACTGTAATGTACTTTCTAGTTCTGGTTAAAATCTGAGTGCAGTTATGACATCTCTTAACTTGTCTTCAGTTAATAGCTCAAGAACCACACACTTCACAGTATCGAATGCCTCTTTAAGGCGCCGATTTTTTTTTATCTTGGACCAGCACTCAGGAGATCACCCCTACACATGCGGTGCATTGTGCTGGAACTAGTAGAAAGGGATAGTAGGAGAAATGATAGGTGAATCTTCACTATCTTACGACACTGTTTTTATATGTTATTTGTTTTTTTTATAGCAGTGTTGTAACGTCTCTGATGTCAAGGAGACGTATTCAATTTTAAAGCTTAGATTTTTAGTAGACGAAGAGGGCGTTCTGATGTACCTGTGGATTGGATACAGCTGAATCCACTGAAACCTTGCGACAACAACTGACACAAAGGCACACAAACGCACATCAGAAAAAATGCGAGATGTTTTTATGAGTCTGAACCTGGGGTTGATCCCAGGAAATTTTTGGTTTTGTAGTCAACGTGCAGACTACTTCGACCATCGCCACCCTCAAATTATACAAATAATTAAATACATAATAATATATCGTTACCTTAATTAAAAAAAGTCATAAGTAATTTTTCTATGTAAATCACATAAATAACACTTTAAAACAAAATTAGCAAAAAAAAAAAGTTGGTGTGTTCCAACAGAGAATTGCTTAGAGAATTTAATAAAAAAAACTGACTTAAAAAATTTTCGCCACTACAGTACCATAATTTCTATGCAAGTGTTTCCCTTTCCTGTATACTAAATTATTAGTTAGCGCCTTTCTACATTGAGGTAACGATATATAATTAAAAACTAGTTTTATTGCCTGTGCCTGTTTGTTTTAATATATTTTTTAGCGTCAACAAAATTCGCATGTGTTTGACTGAAATCACAAGAATTTTATCATTTTATGAAAGGTTTTCAAATCGTTTGACTTGCCAAAAAAGTCTGTGACAGAAATGCATTTTTAGTCTACCTAATTAATCTGTTCGATTTGTTCCAAGATAATGAATGAGGCACTTTCATGGATCAGCACAACGACAAGCTGACGGTATCCGTTTTCTCTAGGCATATATCTGTAAAGTGATACGTCAAGTTTAAACATTCTCCTTTCAGGACTATAACCATATCAAGACGACAGCACTTGAAGATGACATTAAGAATGTCGACTGTAACCAAATATATTCAGGCATGTCACACCCATCGGAATGGTTTCGCTTCCGTATTGCAATTTTCGATCGATTTTGTTTTAGGTTCCTCAGATTTCGAACGATTTTGTTTATGCCTAAAAATTTTTAAACCTCTGCTTTTCAAATAAAGTATGGCAGTATTGTGCATGACAAAAAAAAAACATGGTTAGTGAATAAAAAACAGAACAGAAACAAAACAAGAAAATATAATACAAAAATTTTAAATGAATCAGAATAAAATTAAAAATTTATGTGAAAAAAGTCGGGAATTTCAATTGTTGCTGCAGTAGATGCACAGAGATGCCAAAACGTTGTTGAAAAGGTACACCGTCTGAAATTTCTTCGACTATAAAGTGGGCAGAACGTTCTAATAAAATACGTTTATACGACCGTGATTTACAAATGACCTTCAATAAATGTATTTCCGTAACAATATGTACTTATATGCATATATAAAACCTTCACAACAAACATTTTCTTTGTTTTTGAATCTACATAATATAATTTTTCTATAATTTTTTTAAAATAAGGTGGAGCTACCAAAGCGATTGATGGAAGACTATGAGCAACGAGGTATCGATATTTTTACTTTAGAGTTTGAGGGAATGGCAAGTAATACGGACCTCAACTCAATATTGTCTGCTATGATGTAGAAAGTTCTAGCAAATAATAAGAAACTTCCAGATGAAGTTTTAGAGGCAACAATGAGAAACTGGTAGACGTTCAGGAAACTCTAAAAGTCAATAATGAGAAACTGCTAGCAGAATTTCAAGAAGCATACAGAATCAACGATGAGAAGCTTACCACCATAAACCTAATTGAGACGCTAATTTCATGAGTTAGAAACAAAAATTAACAGCTTGCAAATCCAAAGTTCACCAGTGACGGTTATACCAGAAATTTCTGGCAGAATAAAGGTTACTTCTTTTGAAGGCAGCTCACCGCATACACTATGGGGTGCTGATGGCGAGTACTCAGCGTGTTGGCTCTGCAACCAGAAAGACCCAGGTTCGATTCCCATCCGGGTCAAATCAGAAAATAGTTTTTTCTGAGTTTTCTGTGCTACAGCACCCTCCTTCGTCGGTATTTGAGCAATAAAACGTTGGCGAAGTAAAATAATAAATAAAATGGCTTCATTAGCTTAAAAATAATACGTCAAAAAACATCAGAGACGCCGCAACTTTGCTTTATAATTTACACGCAACTGCAGAGTTGTGCAAGAATTAAGCTCTATCTTCCTACCACTTTCACCACCTGTCTATTTCTTCCCTATCCTTCTCTCTAGTTCCAGTGCAATGCATTGCATATGTAGGGGATAGCCCCTGAGCACTGGTCCAAGATAAAAAAAAAAAAAAAAAAAAAAAAAACTATGCAAATTCCAAATTAATACTGTTGCGAACAAGAACAGATGGGACCACGAATTAAAAGCTCTTCAATTAATCTTGGCATTGAAAGGTGCTGCAGCAGAAGTTCTAGAGACAGTGCCTGAGTTGCAGAAATAATTAAGAAGAAATAATGTGGACACTACGACGTAAGTACGGCGGTGAGCACAGGCGCGATATTTATCGGATGAAATTGCGCGGAAGAGTACAGAAAGCCAATGACCCACTGTAGGAATTTGCTATTGAAATCAAAAGATTGATACAGCTAACTTATGGAGAAAATCATCGTTTTTTGGATAATTTCAAAATCTAAGCATTTGTTAATGGCATTCCGGACCCTGACTTTAAGCTTGCAGTATGCGCTACGCAAAATTCCACTTTTGGAGAAACCGTGTCCTTCATTCAGCACAGGAGACTAGAGTAATCTCTAGACCACAATCAGACAAAGTGCGAAAATTGGAAGTCTTTGAACAAAATGAGGGAAATTTAGTCAATGACATTAAAGAGGCAGTGATGCAAGAGCTTGCCGGCAGAGAGAATAATGGCGGTAAGCACACCCTTACAATTGACACTAGAACATCGCAATCAGGCCCGATATAGTGAGTGGAAAGTGCGAACCTTTGCTTAATATAAGGTTACGCACAGCTTCTGGAGAGCCTGCCACAAGACAGAAGTGAAGGTTACAATTGCCAATATCAGCGTAAAATACGTGTTTATTGTAGCCGATAGTGTCGACGAGGGCGGCGACGGCTGAAGTAGTTTGCACGTTGGCTACAAAACTAAAAATTTCCTGGGTTCAACCCCATTCATTAACTTAATCGTATCTTATTTCAAAATAAAAATTTAAGATTCTCCTTGCGTAGTCGTGCTTTTTTGTAATTTCATAATTTGAAATAAAGGGTGGTTAAATTTCAAGGGCCGATGTTGATTTTGAATAAAACACAAACTATTTAGGAAATTATTGTAATTTTATTTTATTATGATATATTGGTATTACTCAATTATGTATGGAAAAAATATCGGCCTAATGGGCGCCGCAACCACGGCAACAGTGGATGATCAATTTTCGAAGAAAATCATCTTCAGTGATGAGGCACATTTTCACCTCAGTGGATTCGTCAATAAACAGAATTGCCGCATTTGGGCGAATGAGAATCCAAGAGTGATTGTCGAAAAACCAATGCACCCACAAAGAGTGACTGTTTGGTGCGGTTTATGGGCTGGCGGCATCATCGGGCCGTATTTTTTCCAAAATGAGGCCGGTCAGGCAGTTACTGTGAATGGTGTTCGCTATCGTGAGGTGATAACGAACTTTTTATGGCCCGAATTGGAAGATATGGATGTGGACGATATGTGGTTTCAGCAGGACGGTGCCACTTGCCACACAGCTAACGAAACAATGGCTCTTTTGCGCAACAAATTCAATGGCCGTGTTATCTCACGTAATGGCGATGTCAATTGGCCGCCAAGATCATGTGATTTGACACCGTTGGATTTTTTTCTTTGGGGTTATTTGAAAGAAAAGGTGTACGTCGATAAGCCAGCAACAATTCAAGAGCTAAAGGATGAGATAATTCGGCACATTAACGGCATAGAACCTCCATTATGCCTCAGGGTCATCGAAAATTTTGACCATCGGATGGAGGTGTGCCGCCGTGGTCGCGGCGCCCATTTGGCCGATATTTTGTTCCATACATAATTGAGTAATACCAATATATCATAATAAAATAAAATTACAATAATTTCCTAAGTAGTTTGTGTTTTATTCAAAATCAACATCGGCCCTTGAAATTTAACCACCCTTTACATTTGCCGAAGTAGCCTTACTTTCACTTGATTTGACTGCGTATGTTTATTATTAGCTGCACTGAACTATCGATTTCTATAACTATAGTTTGAAAGCTAAGAATGTCAAACTGGGTTGACATTTCTGTTCAGCAAGATTTGCCAAAGCATCATGAATCGTTTAGCGCCAGAGCAATGCTTCCCAATTGTGGAAATACACTCTGAAAAAAAATAATAAATATTATTATTAAATAATAAATATATAATAAAATTGTCAACATAATAGCCCTAGTAGTGCCTGGGTTCGATCCCAGATGCAGACAAAAATCTTAAAAACATCTCGCATTTTTTCTTATGTGCATTAGTTTGTCTGTCTGTCAGTTGTTGTCGGAAAGTTTCAGTGGCGAACGTATAGTCATTAGTCACTGAACAATAACGGCTTCAGCTGTAACCAATACACAGGCACATCAGAACGCCCTCCTTCGGCGGTATTGTGTAGCACCGGTGAAGTAAAATAATTACTAAAAACGGATACTAAAAACAAAGCTTCAAAAATTGAATACCTCTTCTTGACATCAGAGGCAATACTGCTGAAAAAACATGCAAAAGAATAGTTGTAAGATGTGAAGCTTCACAATTTCTCTAACTATCCCCTTTCTCCAGTATTTTTGCTTTAAAAGATCAAAGCCAAGGTAGAACGGCGATAGTGAAACATAAAACTAACACTGCCGACGGAAAACTAATCAACCAGAAGGCAATTATGACTTCACAGAAAAGGCGCCAAGCACAGCAATGCTGATGCTCTTTCACGATGACCTTGTAATTTAAAGGGCATTAAGGCTGAAACTCCAACAATAGTAAGATAACATAAGCAGACGATAGAGATAATTAACGATCGAATACAAATGTAAATTCAAAATTAACGGATTTCTGGAATATTCTACCAAGATTTAGTGGCAACTGTCTGGAGTATAAATAAGGCTGGTTGTAAGCAATCGAGATGCAGTTGTAATAACACTATTGAAGCGAACGTTTAAATTAAGTGCCTGAAAGTAAACTACAGTTTGTGAACATCATTCTTAATTCATTGTGAAGAAATTATTAAGTAAAAGGACAAATAAATAAAAGCTTGTTTTACTAAATTGTAAATTATAGTATATAAAATAATACACGTTCTAAAATGTAAAACGTAATAAATCAGTGTTTTATTTTGCAATCACGAATTCAACTAAAATACACGTTTTAAAAAGGTAAAAGTAACAATACGTACTATGAAGTTTTAAACTTAAAAAATTCTGTTGCAGCGTTATGAGTGAGTTGGTATTAACACCAGCGAAGTGCAGGATAGCCAAACAACAATAACAAAAGGGTAATGCAACTTTATGTATGAAGAACTTTAAAAGTTCGTACTATTTTCTGAGAACACATAGTATGTTTACAAATTTATGCAAATAAGTATCATTAAATTTAAGTGTCAATGCTGAAGTTAAAACTAAACAATACCGGCTTTAGCTGATAGCAATCCACAAACACATCAGCACGCCCTCCTTCGTCGGTATTGTGTAGCACCGGCGAAGTAAAATAATAATAAAAATGGCTACTGAACCGAAGCTTCAGCACTGCTACGAGTATAAACAAAGAACGTGCGAAAGCAGAGCTACAAAAATAATTAATTAAGCTTCACCTCCTGTCGTTTCTCCTACTAACCCTTTCCTATACTTCCAGCACAATGATTCGCTTTGTAGGAGTCATCTCCTGAGTGCTGGTCCCAGATAAAAGAAAAACTAAATCCGTGTAACCGAAACGGTTTTTACTTATCCGAACTTCTTTTTATTGAAAATATCGCATAGACGAAAGATAGTTGCTGTAATTTTCCATTTACGCTTATCCGAATTCATCTGTATTAAATGTAAAAATGCGTTACATATTTTTGTAAGGAACAACAAAAATACTGTCTGTATTTAGAAAAAAAAAATTTTAAATTTAATTGGAAATATAATTTGCACGTTTTCACATTAATTTTTATAAATGGTTGGTGTGTGTGTTTAGCCTTTTGTTTTTTTTTTATTATTACTGCCATTTTATAAATAAGAATGAATTCGCCTTGCTCCTTAATATAATGTGCAGTTAAAAGGGTTTTAGCGGACCTTAACATAAAAATAAGTCTCCTGGCCCGGATGGAATTCCGGCACTTTTTCTTTTTTCTATGCATCAATTGCATAGAAGTAAATGTCGATTATAATTACTCTCCTATTGACAAGCAATGTCCAATATTTCTTAAAGAAAAAGAGATCCAAGGAATTGTCACCCAAGAAAAATATGCAAGAAAAAAGCCATGAACATCTATAAAGAACTCCACCTCAAAACAAAAACTACATACACAAATACATTAAAAACCCAACTAAATTCAACAATCACAACTTTAGAAAAAACTTTCCAAACACCCGGAAATTTAACTAATAAAGAAGTCGCTGCCAGCAAGACTACTCCATAATAGAAGTAATCGGAAGTATCAGAGAACAAAACGATCAACATGGAAGCAGAAAGCTCTTCTTCATCATCTGCGGCTGAATCCCAAACAACAACAGATAAAAAAACATTCCTTCTCCCAAAAAATATATACAACAACAATATTTCTAGAATAAAAAAGAAAATAACATCTGACAAAAAAAAAAGAAAAAATTTTCCGTAACTTTTTACAATGTCATGTAGAACTAACATCACATTCATAACGCTATTAATTTATCTCAATTGATTAACTGATATTTTTATTCAAGATTCTTTTTTAAACTTATCATACACTCAGCACGTATTTTCATATTATTTTTTTCTTTCATTGTAATAAATCATACCAAAATACCGACATTTTTCTTTTATCACTACAAAACAAAAATCTTGATTTTTATTCTATCTTCATATTACATCTCTTTTACTTCCAGCTACAAATTATACCAAACTTAGGAGTTATTTTTTCTTTTGTTGTTTTAATATATAATATAATGTTTTTCCCATAACCTGTTTTCCTAGTTCCAGCACAATGCATCGCATGTGTAGGGGTCATCCCCTGAGTGCTGGTCCGAGATAGAAAAAAAAAATACTAGAAATTCTCTTTATACATACAAATAACAAAACCACAAACCTTAGATCCATCCTCTTATATTACAAGAAAGTTAATCCATCAAAATACCAAAATACACAAGTTACGAATCTCGCTATATGACATTCAATATAATTCAGTGGAACATTAATGGGTATATTAACAATTACAACGAGTTATTGATCAACACAAAAACTAAAATGGAAAACTGGTGAAAGCCTAAACGGAAGTGATCATTTTCCAATAATAGCAACTTAAAATTTTTCAAATAAAACTACTGACATCTAACGAAAACGTAAATATTTAATAGAGAAAGCAGATTGGGCCAAATATCAGAAGATAAGTGAAAAGCTCTGTTAGATAAGACCAATAAGCACTGATACAAATAAAGAAGCAGACAATATTCGTAAGACCATAATTGGGGCTGCTACCCTCACAATACCGCGATCTTCTGCCAATATGAATATTCGAAGAGTGACCTGGTGGAATCAAAACCGAGACAAAAGAACACAGTGTGGAATTACGTCAAAAGAAACATTAATAACAAAAGTCTCATTAAATTCGAAAGACTTACGCAAAACTTAAGGGAGAGATTAAAAATGCAAAATGCAATTCCTTGCAGTATCTAACTACAAGTATTAACCCACATACCCCAATAGAAAGATTTTGGAATAGTATCAAC
The DNA here is from genome assembly GCA_963924685.1 of Dexiosoma caninum. Classification (NCBI taxonomy): domain Eukaryota; kingdom Metazoa; phylum Arthropoda; class Insecta; order Diptera; family Tachinidae; genus Dexiosoma; species Dexiosoma caninum. The sequence goes on along the minus strand of OZ004730.1, from coordinate 13,075,967 downwards.
AAACTTTCTGGTTACAAATTTTCCCATGTTATCCACAGTCTACAAACAGATATTTTAAGTGAATTCTGGTCCGAGAACTCTTCGAGAACTTCCGACAGTAATTCAAACAAATAAATATATTTCTTGTACCAATGTAATAACACCCACTTCTTCGTCCATAACTTATGTGATGGAAGGCAATATAACTCCGATGGAGGTGACTTCAGTACTTCATAGTTTGAAGAGAAATACCACAAGTATCGATGGAATACCATATTCAATGTTAAAGCAATTACCAAACAATATGAAGCAAAGAACTCTCGACCACTTACATATTCGGAAGTAATATACCCCAACAATATAAAACAAGCATCTTAGTTCCAATATTAAAACCAAGATCAAATAAAACATTGCCAAACTCATACAGACCAATATCACTAAATACATGCCGTCAAAAGATCTTGATAAAACTATAGCAAACAGGATATGGTGGCTTGATTCCGCAACAAGCATCTGGACAAAGACAAAGACAAATCAACAATCGATTATCTACTCTACGTCGATTATCGAATTGCGAATAGCCTTTCCTTAAAAAAACATATTACAAAAAAGTGAAATAAGTATGCACGTTATTATTGATCAGCATATAGCATGGAGACATGATCCAAAAATTTTAAACTACACCAAAAACTTTATGACTAACAGAATAATATTCGTGAGAGAAGGTAATTACTTCTCTAAGTGCATGCCCATAGAAAACGGAATCCATCAGAGTTCACCACTATCGGTTAAATTATTCCTTACTGCAAAACCTCTTTGATACAATTCAAGAATGGTGTCACTATTCTGGTGCAGTTTTATCTATCTCGAAATGTAGAAATCTACATATTTGCCGAAAGAAACAATGTGTTAATACAATACCATGCAACAATTAACCTTTATCTGAAGTTGATAACCTACGTGTTCATGGCCTATATATAAATAAAATATATAATGGGAAAACTCAAATAGAAAACCTTTCTACATTTTTAACAAAGCAACTTAACGTTATCAAATGTTTATTTAGCCATAGGTTTAACTCCAACACTCTTACTCTTATTTCGGTTGTTAGAACGCTTATCAGGAATTAGCCATGCGTCCCTTCTTTGGTAACGCCCTTAAAACGAAAATATCTTCGGCCATACGCTTTGCACTCGGTGCTTTCCGCACTACACCTGTCACGAATATGTTATTTGAATGTAATGTGCTTCCACGAGAACAACAGTGTGACACAGCTACTACTCGGATAATTAAATCCATACACAACAGCCAGAATTCACCTCTCAATAAAATACTATTAAAAATAATCAAATCAGAAAAAATTCCAAAGATATCATCGGTTCTATACAGGGCTATTGCTATTACAAAGAATATCGATTTTACATTACAAAGACCTTTTAAAATACCCTGACTCAATTCCCAATGGCATTTCACCCAAAAATGTATAAATAAAGTTCTAAGCAACTTCCCAAAATCTGTTATCGTTAATTACGCTATAACAACAGATAATACCATAATTAAAACACCTCAATATTTACTATTGAAATAATAGGTTTTCCAGAGGTTATCAAGCCCCGTTCAAAATAGAAAAGATAACTTTGCTATCTCTACAGATTCTCTATCATCCTGAAACGCAATAGTTATAATATCCAATGAGAATCTCCACGCTTTCTAAATAAGAAACATTCTCATTTGGAAATATCCGAAAATAATTTTAATTTGGACATTGCGCAATCTAAGGCAATGAATTTGCTGATAAAACAGCAAACGAAGCTTTCAGATCTCCACTCATTTCATCAATAAAATTACAGAATATCACATGGTCACCTAATTAAGATATCGACTCCACCAGTATGCAATTGCAATAATCCACCATCTAACATACCTAACCACATCTTTACTTCCTGTCCAAAATTTTTAATACAACGTAAACACGAATTCACAAATTAATTCACACTTCTCTACTATCCTCTCAATATCATTATATAATAAATAATAGTGTTCTCAATATCGATACCTGTGGAACCGAAGTTATTTTCTATCGGATTTAACTCAATATTATTCACCTTTGCGATCTATGTTCTCTTTTGCAAATAGAATCGTTTCAAATGCCCTTATAAAATCAAGAAATAAAGCCAATATCTTAATTTTTCTCCTGACACTTTTTTATCTATCTATTGACCTCACTGTCATTTCGCATAAATGCTTTCTTCTGAAGCCCGATTGATATTTCGATATTAAACCATTTTCTTCCATATACTCGTAACATTCAAGTTGATTTTTAACTACTCTCTCCCATTATTTTCTCAGAGACTTTCAAATTGTTTATCGGTCTGTATAACTCACATTTATTAGTGGTGTTTTATTTTTTCTACCGGTGTAATCATATATTCTACAACGCAAGGCTTAAAATGGGTAACAACTATATGATCAAAAACACATGTGGAAAGTAATAAAATTAGAACCAATCATGAGTAGAATAGTGGTACCGATTATAGCCTATTAGGCTAGGTCTTTTTGAAAAGAATTAATAAATGAAATGAAATAAAATTACTAATACTAAAAAAAAAAAAGACTAAAATACAAGAAATAAACATTAATAGTAAAATCATATCAAATGAACAAGAAATTGCTAAAGAGTTCAACCTATTATTTGTTACAAGTGTAGAAAAAATAGTAAATGACATACGGTATACCAAATCCAATAATATTATAGAGGAAAACCCGAATATCATTTTTAAATTTGAGGACGTTGATACAGCCACATTAAAAGACACTATGGAAGGAATGAACAATAAAAAGGATAAAAATTTTCTCACAGTGAAGTCACTACTGAACAATTACGATATAGTTGGAGGGCAACTAAAGCGTCTTATTAAAGTATATCTACAGACGGGAAAATTTCCAAAAGGATTCTTGCATAGTGCCCACGCAGAAGGTGAAAAATACGGTCGAGCCTCAAGACATTCGTCCAGTGAATATGCTAATGACCATTAGCAAAATACTACAAAAAAACGCACACTCTCAACTAAACAGTTATCTGGAAGACAATAGATTAATTAATGAAACACAATCTGATTTTAGAACTCAACATAGCTGTGAATCACTCCTCAACTTGGTAATATCTCAATGGAAGACTGAAGTTCACAATAAACGTTATGTAGTAGCAGTTAACAGGAAAATTTTATTAGAAACACTAAATAAATATTGGTATAAAAGGCAGAGAGCTGAAATGGTTTGATAGCTATTTGAGTGATAGAACGCAAAGGACAGTGTGGAGAATCTACGTCATCTAACATAACAAATGATACTGGAGTACCGCAAGGTGCGGTTCGAAGATATATATTAATGACTTATGTAACATACTTTAAAAGGCTAAAATATGTATAATTGCAGATGATGCCCTTAATTACATAAGTGGCACAAATGTGGAGGAATGTATTCGAATTCTAAACTGTGAGCTGCATGATGTAGAAAGAGAGTGTTTATCTCCTCGTTCGGTGTTTTTATTTTGGTCCGCTGTTCTTGCAACAAATATAATGAAATAAATAAATATAATTAAATGAAAGTTCAAGTGCACAACATAATTTACTTACGCGAACAATTAACAAAAACAATAAACTAAATTAAACACCAAAAAACACTAAAAATTTAACAACGAATTAACTGAAAAAAAATTGTTAAAATAATAATTACATCAATAATGGAAAAAAAAGAGAAAACCGCTATAGACAACCAAAAAAAATAAAATAAATCTAAAGAACTTAAATAATTTACTTACTCAAACTTACAATAAAAATTTCAATAAAAAAAAAAAAAAAAAAAAAAGAGAAACCGCTATACTAGTGACGGGCGAGGAAAATAAAAATCAGTGCTGACACTACCAACCAGTGCTGTCACTTCGGGTCACGGTGACCGGATGAGGTCTTTCAAGGCCTTTTTTCGTGGCATTGTAATAATACCCTTTACCATACCCGACTAAATCTTTTGCATTGTTGGTGCCATTGTGTTGGTTACTGCTAGACTGTTTGGTGATGAAGGAGTAACACTGATCACCGGCATCGTTCAAGCAGCGATTAGCTCAGTGGCAACTACAATACAAAAGATAGACATTTTTTTTAGGTTTTCTCGCGTTAATCATGACAGGCCGATTTAGAATTGACTTCTGCAACATACGTGGTCTAAGGGCAAATTTCTTCTCTGTCTATGCTCACGTTTGTCTCCATCGGCCGGATGTTTTCGCCTTAAGTGAAACCCAGGTGTCTGAGGATGCTGACCCACAGGATTTTCACATACCTGGGTATCACCTCCTATCTCTTTTCTATCTACACAGGGGCCTTGCAATTTATATACGCAATGAAGTTGTGTACCAGTGCCAGCAATCTTTCGACACGCATGATCCCGAATTTAGCTGTCTTTGGGTTAAATGCAAAATCAGGGCACATCTTCTGCACTTCAGGTTTCTTTACACGGAAAGGGAGAAAACTATACAGAACTTCGATGCCCTTTCCGACAATATATCGGGGATCCTCGAAAATTACCCGAACAGTGAAATCGTTATTGCTGGCGATTTCAATGTCCATAATTTATCGTGGCTCCGCCATTCGAGCAATACAACTCCAGAAGGCCAATATGCTGAGCTATTCGCAGCGCACAATCACCTTGCGCAATTAGTGAATGGACCAACACATATTTCATGTGTTGACGGGCACCAACACAACACCCTCGACCTTTTTCTCACTTCACACCCTGAAAAGTATGAAATGAACATTAGCGCACCTCTCGGTAATTCGGATCATTGCACCATTTCTGCCTCCTTTTCGTTTGCGGAACTTCGAGGCGTTTCACCGCCAGCTATGAAACGTTTGAAATATATTTACGAAAAGGCACGTTGGGCTGAGCTCAACGATTTCTTTCGGCATTTCAATTGGAGGCTCTGCTTCCTCGACAATGATGTCAATGCCATGGCTAAAATGGGCCAAAATATAATAATGCTTGGTATGAAAACGTTCATACCATCGAAGCAAATTTCGATTAGGCCTAGACCAAAGTTTTGGTTTAATCAGACGTGCAGACATGCAGTCAGATCCAGAGAGGAAGCATTTAGTGTCTGGCGGAATAATAAAATTGCAGATACTGATATGATGCGCAAAAGGGCGAGAACTTCGTGTGCGAAAGTGCTAAGACGTGCAAAAGCTTTGTACGAGCAGAGTCTTCGCGCTAAAGTTTTTACTGCCCCACGGGGAAGTAAAAGCTTTTGGTCATTCGTTAAAAGAGTTAAGGGAAATGCTAGTTCTTCTATTCCGTCTCTTTTAAAGGCTGATCAAATATTCACTGACCCGGTTGAAAAGGCTAACCTCCTTGCTGAAATGTTTGCAGGCAATTCTTGTTGGAAATATAATTTGAGCATTAACACTTTGCTTATTCAACATGTATATTCACATAGTTGGCTTTGAAATATTTTTTATGTTGTGTCACTTTGTAGAAAAATTTTATATATAGTTTAAAAGAATTTGTCATCAATAAAAGTCATACATGTACATTGTGTTTTGTACATTGCTTTATATATAAGAACTTTGTGGAATTACTAGAAAGGGTTTGCATCACCACAACTACATTTCAATAGGTTATGGGCCCAGACATACGATTTGGAAGTTGTTGAATTTTTATTGCAAGATTTAAAAAGAAAAAATGGCATCGTCGTCATTATATCAGATAGAAAAGCTAGATGAAAGGAATTACGAAACATGGAGTATTCATATGAGAAGTATCCTTATTCATTCTGGTTTTTGGAAGTATGCAAGTGGCGAAGAAGAAGCAGATTCAACCTGGAGTCGTGATAAAATTTTGGAGTGGAAGAGTAATGATGAAAAAACGCTCGCAACAATTTTATTAAGTGTTAAGTCTAACCAGTTGAACCATATTAAAAACATTAACAAATCTAAAGATGCCTGGATTAAACTTAAGGAAGTTTACAAGCCGAGTGGTCCGATGCAAAAGGTTAGCTTATATAAAAAGATGTTAAGTTTGAACATGAAAGACAGCAAAGATATGGCCGAATATTTAAACAGTTTTTGTGAAATTACGGAGAAATTAGCCGATGTTGGAATTAGTATTCAAGAAGAATTATTGGTAGTCATTTTATTGTCAAGTCTTCCGAGAGAGTTTGAAAACTTCGTTATTGCCATAGAAACGAGGGATTCTCTACCAGCGTTAGGAATGCTAAAGGTTAAACTTCTTGAAGAGTATGAACGTCGAAATCAACAAAACAAATCATCTACGATTGAACAAGCTTTTGGTGCAGCCAAAAGAGAAACAGGTTACAAGAAAGGTAATAATAATTTGAATGTTAAAAAGGGAAATTGCTTCATATGTGGTAAGAAAGGGCATTATGCAAATAGGTGCAACGAAAAACGTAATCAAGAAAAAACTTACTCTTTGATTGAAATGGCGAATTCTGAAAAAAGAAATACACAAACATCGACATGGTACATTGATAGCGGTGCTACAAGTCACATGTGTGCAAATCGAAATTTATTTTGTAAATTAGACAGATGCAGTGATAATATAATGTTGGCAAATAGAAAATCAATTGCTGCTGAAGGAATAGGAACAGTCAATCTGTTTATAAATAATAATAAAATTGTACTAAAAGATGTTTTATATTCCTCAGATCTGAATGGAAATTTTTTATCTGTCAATAAGGTCGTACAGTATGGTGGCAAAATCAAATTTAATAATAAGGGTGCAATATTTACTGATGCTTACGGTGAAATAGTTTTAAAAGCCCGTAAAGAAGAAAATTTGTTCCAATTTAAAATAAAAATACCGAACGAGAAATTATGTGTTTTACAATCCATTAATGAAACTTGGCATCGTCGATATGGACATTTGAACTATGAAAGCCTGTTTGAGTTGTCGAAGAAAAATATGGTGAATGGTATAAATTTGACGCAGAAACATCAAGATCCGTGCGAAATATGTATGGTTAGCAAAATTCATGCTATAAAATTCCCGAAGAAATCTGAAAGTAAATCTGGTGAGTTGTTAGATTTAATACACTCGGATGTTTGTGGTCCTATGAAAATAGATTCAGTTGGAGGTTCAAAGTATTTCCTCACATTCATAGATGACAAGTCAAGAAAAGTTTTTGTTTATTTTTTAAAATACAAAAGCGAGGTATTTGAAAAATTTAAAAATTTCAAAGAATTAGTAGAACGTCATACAAATCGTAAAATAAAATGTATTCGTAGTGATAATGGAGGAGAATATATTAATAAAGATTTTAATAATTATTTGGAGCAATGCGGAATTCAACGTCAGTTAACGGTACCTTATACGCCGCAACAGAATGGGGTAGCGGAAAGGTTTAATAGAACAATAGTAGAAATGGCTCGTTGTATGTTAGTCGATGCTGGTTTAAAACAAGATTTATGGGCTGAAGCTGTAGCAACAGCAGTTTATTTACGTAATAGATCTCCATCAAAAAGTCTCGATGGAAAAACGCCTTATGAAATATGGACGGGTCGTAAGCCATGTGTAAATCATTTTAAAATTTTTGGTACAAATGCAGTAGTTTTGAATAAAAGAAGAGGAAAATTTGAATCAAAAGGTGCAAATATGATGATGGTTGGTTATTCTAGAGTATCAAAAGCATATCGCTTATATGATAAGAAAACACGAGAAGTTATTGAAAGACGCAATGTTTTATTTAATGAATATAAATTACCCTGTAAAGAAATTAATGATAACATTCAAAATTTTATGGATTTCGAAGCGATTGTAAATAAGAAAGATGTCGATGAACAATTTGAGACAAATAATACCTCAAATCAAGAAGATTTAGAGTATAGCATTGTAAGATCAGTAAATAGCGATATTTCACTTGATGAGGTTGTAGAAACAAATGAAAAAGGTAAACGTGGGCCAGGTAGACCTAAAATTTTTAGTAATGGTAGGCCAGGTCGTCCAAGAAAAATATATCAACAACTGAATAATGCAGTGAAGGAGCAAGTTCCAAAAACTTTAGAAGAGGCATTATCCAGTCGTGAAAGTGAAAAATGGAGAGAAGCTATGAAAAAAGAAATGTCTTTGTTGGAACAAAAAGAGACATGGTCATTAGTTGATTTACCAGCAGGTCATAAAACTATTAAAAGTAAGTGGGTATACACTTTAAAGAAAAATAGTGAAGGTGAAATTGAAATGTTTAAGGCAAGGTTGGTCGCCAAAGGCTGTAGTCAAAAATACGGCATAAATTACGAAGAAACTTTTTCCCCTGTTATAAGATACGAAACGATAAGAATGATTTTGGCATTAGCAGTTGAGCACAAAATGCATTTGCACCAAATAGATGTAACTTCAGCATACCTGAATGGAGATTTATATGATGAAATTTACATGCAACAGCCTCAAGGTTTTGAAAACAAAAGGTATCCAAATAAAGTGTTACGTCTGCACAAATCTCTTTATGGTCTTAAGCAATCCGGGAGAGCATGGAATTTTAAATTAAATGAAGTTTTATGTAAGATGGGATTTGAAAGTTGCAAAAATGAACCGTGTTTATATAAAAAAATACAAGACAAAGAATTGATTGTAGTGGCAGTTTACGTCGACGATATAATAGTTGGATGTAAAAATAAAGCAGAAATATTAAAATTCAAGTCTCAAATTAGTAAGAAATTTGAAGTATCAGATAAAGGTTTATTGGAACATTTTTTGGGGATGAAAGTTGAACGTAACGGTGAAACTGGAGATATAAATATCTGTCAGGAAAATTATATTAAAGATTTGTTACAACAATACAATATGGAAAATTGTAAAACATCATCAGTTCCACTAGAACCAAATTTTCAAACAAAATGCAATGAAAAATGTGAAGAGGTTGATAGCACATTATATCAATCACTTATTGGCTCTTTATTATATTTATCTTTAACGACAAGGCCAGATATATTATATTCTGTAAATAAATTAGCACAAAGAAATACTAATCCACATGTAGAACATTTTAAAGCGGCAAAACAAGTTCTTAGATATTTGAAAGGAACTCAAAATCTTAAATTAAAATTTTGCAAAAGTAATCAAGAGTTAATCGGTTATGCTGATGCAGACTGGGGTGGATGTAAAACTGACAGAAAGTCACATAATGGATACATATTTTATCTTGGAAATTGTGCAATATCTTGGGAGTCGAAAAAACAATCCACAACAGCATTAAGCAGTACAGAAGCTGAATATATGTCTATATCAAATGCAGCAAAGGAAGCAGTATACTTAAGAAGATTACTACAAGAACTTGGTTTCATAAATGAAGAAAGTATTAAATTGAACGTCGATAATCAAGGAGCTTTAAAATTAGCAACAAATCCAGTATTTCATAATCGCAGCAAACATATAGATATAAAGTATCATCACATTAGAGAAGTAGTAAATAATAAGGAAATCTATTTGGAATACTGTCCTACGGAAGATATGATTGCGGATATATTTACTAAAAATTTGTCTAAATTAAAACATAATAAATTTGTTACTTTGTTAAATTTAAAAACATAAAATCAGTTTGTAAAATATATATGTTGAGGAGGAGTGTTGGAAATATAATTTGAGCATTAACACTTTGCTTATTCAACATGTATATTCACATAGTTGGCTTTGAAATATTTTTTATGTTGTGTCACTTTGTAGAAAAATTTTATATATAGTTTAAAAGAATTTGTCATCAATAAAAGTCATACATGTACATTGTGTTTTGTACATTGCTTTATATATAAGAACTTTGTGGAATTACTAGAAAGGGTTTGCATCACCACAACTACATTTCAATAATTCTCACCTGCCGGAAAGTAATCAACCACTGCCCGCATCCGAGCGTGTATCCGTAACTATGCCAAAGATATACTTTCGGGCTCGTGCAATTAAAAGGGTTTTATCGGACCTCAACATAAATAAGTCTCCTGGCCCGGATGGAATTCCGGCACTGGTCTTGATGCAGTGCTCTTCGACGTTATCGCGTCCTCTGGCAATCCTTTTCAGCACCTTATATCATGCAGGCGAATTTCCGTCGTGCTGGAAAGTTGCAAATGTTACGCCGATCCCCAAGAAGGGAGAGGCAAGCAACCCTGAAAATTATCGCCCAATCGCAATATGCTCTACCATTTCTAAAGTAATGGAGAGTATGCTAAATTTCCATCTTATGAAATATCTGGAGTCCAATAGCTTACTTAACGACCGGCAATATGGCTTCCGTGGAGGTCGTTCCACGGGTGATTTATTAGCCTTCCTCTCGGAAAAATGGTGTCGATCCATCCACCATTTTGGCGAAAGTAAGGTAGTGGCTCTAGATATTTCAAAAGCATTTGACAGAGTGTGGCATGGAGCACTCTTGTCCAAACTTTTTGCTTTTGGTGTCGGCGATATCTTCTCCCGATTTATATCGAGCTTTCTCAGGGATCGCGCTATAAGAGTTGTTATAGACGGGATCTCATCTAACGAGTTCAAGATCAATTCAGGGGTACCACAAGGCTCTATTCTTTCTCCTACCCTATTTCTTATTTTTCTTAATGACCTCCTATGTCATACCTCAAACCCTATCCACTCTTTCGCAGATGACAGCAGTATCTACCATTCATATTAATTTGATCGTAGGCCGACATCAACTATGATCGCGGCGACGCGGCAGAATATGAATGATTCGCTAACAGGTGACCTCACGAGAATATTGGAATGGGGTCACGCGAACAGGGTCGATTTCAATTCCCAAAAGACCCAATGCTGCATGCTAACACACCGCCGTATGCACGATCACGCTGCCTCATCTGTAAAAATGGGTGGCATAAACATTGAGGAATCAGAAGCTCTTGATGTTCTTGGCATGAAAATTCAGTGTGATGTCCGATGGACTGAGCACATTTTTCAGGTCTCAAAGGAAGCATTCAAGTGCCTAGGCTTTTTAAGGCGGTGTAAGACATACTTCACCCCATCTGATCTCCTCACTATTTATACCGCCTACATCCGACCGAAAATGGAATACAACTCTCATGTGTGGGCCGGTGCTTCAAAGACTATTTTGAAGTTACTCGACCGTGTACAAGAAAGGGCGAAGAAACTCATAGGAGACAGTAGGGTAGCCAACTCTATTGACTCTCTTGAGCATCGTCGCAACGTGGGGTGCGTTTCGTTGTTATATCGTTACTATAATGGGATGTGTTCTAATGAAATCAGGGAACTTGTTCCCGAAACCCGGTTATTCGCGCGCACGACGCGATCATCATTAAGAGCGCATCCATTTGTAGTCGATTTGACGGCGACTCGCACTACGCATTACAGGGAAAATTGGTTTTTTGGCCGAACGGCAAATAGACTACCCGCAGAGGTGTTTCCTGTCACTTTTAGCATTTAAATCAAATGTCAATAAACACTACTCCCTCTATCCTCCTTCCCATAACCTAATTTCCTAGTTCCAGCACAATGCATCGCATGTGTAGGGGTCATCCCCTGAGTGTCGGTCCAAGTCAAAAAAAAAAAAAAAAAAAAAAAAAAAAAAAAATATATTGAAAAATAAAACTTAATACAAAAAAGGCAAAAGCTATGGCAATTAATGGAAGTATAGATGAAAATATAGTAATTGAAGGTGAAACAATAGAGAAAGTAGAAGAAATTCAATATCTAGGTGTAATCTTCGACAAAAAACTAAATTTCGAATACATTTTAATTATATCTGTAAAAAAATGTCCAAAAAATAGGTTTCATGAAAACAATTCGTAGCAACACAACTTCAATAAGAATATTCAACACTATTATAAAGGCACATTTCAAATACTGTTCTACACTATTGTTCCCGCGTAGTCATCAGATAAAACAATAGCTGCAAAAGTTAAAAATAAGGGAATGATATGTGTACTGATATGTCATAGGTTGACTCATATTGCTGACATGTTAGATAAAATGCAATGGCTGTTAAAATAAAGAACGGAATGCTGCCCAATTACTTACGAAATCAGGAAGTGCAGGCGTATTATTTGCGAAATAATAGTGACATTAGACTAAACTATATACAGTACAACGAATTTTTATAAAAATCTTTTGTTTTATAATGAGCTTAAACTCTTTCAATTCAATACCACGGGAACTGATAGTTGAAACTAATTTTCATGTATTCAGGCGTAGGGTAATACATTTTAAAAAATTTAAATATTGTAAACAAAAAAATTAATATTGTTTGCTTTCGAAAAATTTAAATATCATTCCTCTTTTCATTTCAGCTTGATTCGGTACTTTCATTTCATATTTTTCACTCATTTCGCTTTCTATTGCCTCTTTTATTTTTTTTCTTTTCGTTGGTTTCACTTTGTATAACTACGGATCCATTTTTTCTTCGTTCAACATTTAAAATTTTTAAACTAGTAGGGTTTTAACATGTTTAGTTTTTTGGATACCTTGTTTAACGTTTTGTTAAATTTTCAACGGGTTTTGTTTACTTCTGCATGGCTTCACCATGCTATTTTTCTAAGCATCTGCATAATATACACTACAAGAAATGGATGACCGAAACTAAGACACTCATTTTATTTTTCTATGCAGAATGTATGCAGAAATTTTATATTTGTCTGAAAATATGATTGTTGTTTTTTTTTCTTGGACCAGCACCAGCTGGAACTAGAAGGAATTGTAGGAGAAATGATAGGATGTGAAGCTTCACTATCTTACAACACTGCTTTATAGCAATGTTGTAGCGTCTCTGATGCAAGGAGATATATTAAATGTTGAAACTTCGTTTTTACTAGCCATGTTTAGTAGTTATTTTACTTCGCCGGTGCTACACAATACCGACGAAGGAGGGCGTTCTGATGTGCCTGTGGATACAGCTGAAGCCGTTATTGTTGATGGATAAAATAAATTTTTGTGTGAATCTCTGATTTGTTTTAATATTTATATATTTTATATATTTATGTGTTCAATTATATTTAAAAAAAACATGGATATTTAAGTGAAATTTAAATGTAAGTATATTGTTTTAATTACACAGTGTAACAATCAAAATGGGAATTGGGTAAGACCAATTGCAAATGAAAGGTGAATTTATCCATAACAAAACCTTGAAGGATTTTTTAATAGTTTTGTGCGAGATTTTTTTTTACACGCATTTGAAGTTGTTGATTTTGGAACGCTGTCTAACAAAGGAAGATCATTGAAAATTTGATAAAATGCATAAAAAACTCAGTAATACACAAATTCAAAACAAGACCATAAAGATACACAAGACAACAATTATATTACCTGACAATCTATATATATTGACAACAACGTACCAAGACGATTTAGTAAGAAAACAACCATTGAAGATGGCGCATAGCCGGAGTGAATGTTTGCAGCATTAGAAATATTATTGCTGTTTGTGGAAAATATAATAGACAAAAATATTTGGTGCCAAAATATAAGAGTATGAAACAATTGTATTTACTGTATTTTAGAGTATAAGTATTTGAGAATGTAGATTGGGTACCTAAAAAAAAGTGCGCAGAACTTGCAATGGTTCTTTAATTAAGTGGTTACAGAAGAAAAGGAAGTCATGACAGTTTGGCAGTGTTATGTGTGTTTAAATAATAATAAAGGAAGAAACAGATGTAATAGAGGAGGCATGGTATGTATATGTTTGTACAAAATGTGCAGAATTACCTAAACAACATACAGAGTTGATTCCAATACCAAAACCAGCAAGTCCTCCGTAGTATCTACAAAAGCTACAGAGGCAATTGTATACGATCCTACTTACGAGCATTCTGAGTTTAACAATCGTATGATACCAATATCAGAAAACTGGTTAGATAAAATACTAAAGCACATTAATATGTCGAAGCGTGATTCAGAGGATGTTGTACGTAAACTACAACAAAACAATTTACTAGAACCTGGTGCAAGAAAAATTGCTTATCGTAATCGTCAAGCAGGGCCCAAATCGTTACATACGTGAACGTACAACTCGTTACGTAAAAACGCATTTTTGGTATTATAACATACGTGAACGTATGTATATGTAAATGAACGTACGATATTTACGAAATGTCATCCGTTAATAAAATTGAATGCGTATACATACAAAGTTTTGTTTAAATTTCGTTAAAAATGTAAATGTTTGTAAAAATGTAATGTAAATTATAATTTCATTGAATAAATTATATTTTCAATGTATTATTGTATTTTTAGGACTAATTATATCAAATTGAATCCACAACAAAAGGAAATAATGGCAAAATTCATGAATGAGCACCAACAGTTAGAAAAAAATTTGCTAACCAATTGTGCACAGGGTAAAGCTACAGCCAACCGGCTATGGGATGAGTTGTCGAAGCGTCTCAATGCAGTAGGACCACCAGTTAAAGAAGTGGAAGAAGGTAAAAATATTGAATATCGTTAAAAAAAAATAAATTAGTTGTTGATGTCTCTGTGATTTAGGCTTACGCTGACCAGAAATATCATGCAAAGAAGAAACTCTCTTTTTAATAAATTTTCCAAAAAGCGGACCGGTGGCGGTCCTTTTGAGAAAAAATTTATAATGCTCAACGAAGAACTGTTTATTGGTGCAGCTGGGCTGGAAGCTACTGTTGAAGGCAACAAATCGGTGCCAACATTTGGCAATGTGGACATATTAAATTTTAATCTTTCCAGTGATAGCAATTTGGACAGTGATGAACCGAGCTGCAGTAAAAATTCCTTCGATAAAAATTTTGAAAAACCAAAAATAAAAAGTAAAAACGGTGCCGACCAAAAATTGCTGTTGCTGGAAAATAATATAAAAGTTGCAACAGATTTCCAAGGAAATGTAGATGCCAAACTGGGTCGTTTACTTGAAATTCAAGAACGCTTGCTTCAAATGAAAATAGAAAAACATGAGAAATATATGGCAATAGCGGACCTAGATTTACAAATAAAAAATCAGCAACAGAAAAACCTCCAAAATAATGTGTATATAATTATGTAGATATTATTTAAATCAAATGTAGAAAACCACAAACCGAATTAAATTTTTAATTTAAAAATTTATGATTTTACCCTTTTATGCAATAACAACTTACTTATTAGATTTAAAATTTGAATCACTATGACTGATGTGTACCTTTTTATTTAAATGTAGTAACTATGACTTGTTCTAAAATGAAGTTTTTTTGTTTAAATATATGTATGTACATACATATGTATATGAATTAAATTAAAACAATTTATCGATTTTATTTCAACTATTTATATTTAACAGTGAGTGTTTTATTTGATCTCTAATTCTACATCCAATTCTAGAAAGTTGATTTTCTTTACCAATATGTATATCATTAACATCATTGGATATGCCTTCCAGAACAGTCGACAATATTTTAGAGACGGTGCTCTGCTACATTCCAAGAAGGTAGTTACTTCCTACGGAGTGTTGGTAACCACCCGCCGCCAAGATCGATAAAGTAGTCGTCAATTGTAGTATTGTAGGTACGGCTTTGGCATTTGTTCTTTTTAAATTTAATTCGTCTAGGAGATATATAAAAGCCTCTCTGTTCAACCGAAAACGCTTTACAAAGCTCCAATCAAGTCTTTATGAAAAGATTTTGCGAAACGCATTTTTTAAATCTTACGCTGCGTTTGACAGTGCCAATGGATTGCTGCGATCCCTCAGTTGCCTACGAATTATTCTTTCACCGTCTTCACTTTCACTCGATAGTTTAGTTTATGATATTTCCGTTTGGAATAATATTATTTAATTATTCCACATTTATTGTGAATGTAATATACCACAGTATTGTGGAAGTTAAAACCTATTGTGAATCTTAAGTAAAATTACGATACATTTACAATCGTATGTCATAATCGCACTCCGTTCATACGATTGACGTATCACGTAATTATCTTTCGTACGATTGTCATTACGTTCACGGATGTAACGATTTGGCATCAGTATTTTAGCAATATTTCTCTGTCAACGAAGAAAATACATTCGTTTACTGTAATGATATTGAAAAACTTGCAGAAATGCGCATGAAGTATGTTCCTCATAAATGGAGATTATTTTTAGAGTCTTCAAAAAACAGTATGAAAGCAGTTCTATTGCAATACAATAATAAAAAATCAAGCATTCCAATAGCATACAATTTGAACACTAAAGAAACCTACGAATCAGTAAAATATCTACTGGAATCAATGAATTATGAAAACCATAAATGGCGTATATGCTGTGATTTGAAAATGTGGCCTTACTTTGTGGTTTACAAGGTCGATATACGAAAACATGTGCTTTATATGCTTGTCGAACACACGTCGCAAAGGAAATCAATATCAAAAGTATGACTGGAAAAAAGAGAAGTTTTTCGTGTTGGAACAGCTAATGTTATCCATGAACCTCTTGTACCAGCAGATAAAGTATTGCTCTCTTCATATTAAATTTATGCCCCTATTGCGGTTCTCCACTCAACTCAGTTTGGTCGTGTGAGAGTAAACCCAACTTATGCACAACCAAACTCATTTTAGTTATTGCGATACACAACTGTTTTTAGTTGAGTTTGTCATAAAGTTGCCAACCTAAAATATCGAACTGCCAACTTTAAATATCACGTTTGACAAGTGAAATTTGAAGAAAATTAAGTTACTAAGAGTGTTTTTTTTAACTGTTGTGGGAATAAAAACTATTTACATAGAATGGATATTAGTGTCGATTTATTTTATGACGATGAAAATGAAAACTCTTGTATAGATGTGCTACGTATAAGAAGAAAAATTCGTGATGATTCCAACCCTCTTGAACTACCCAGTGCCAGCTAAGAACTTTTTATAAGTAACAAAACTAAATAATAATTTTATATTTATAGATTTATAAGTTATTTCCGACTAAACAAGGAAGCGTTTTGGTATTTGCTGGATGAAATCAAAGATCACTTCAAAACACTTGTTCGCGTGGTGGCTATTCCTCCTATATGAAAGTTAAGTGGTGCTCTTAGATTTTTCGCTGACGGGAGCTACCAAAAATGCTGTGGAAACGACTTCAATAGAAATAGCTCAATCTACAATGTCTCTAGTTTCAAAAGAAGTGATTGACACTATAGAGCGCCGAATATGCAGCAAATGGATAACAATACATATGACCCAAGAAGAAAAAAATGCATCAAGAGTTTGGTTTTTTTTAAGAAGTGAATTCCCTGGTGTGTTGGGGTGTATCGATGGAACACACATGCTAATCGTTGCTCCAAGGAAAGATGTGCAACATCTTTACCTAAATCGAAAAGGCTACCATAGCTTAAATGTTATGATTGTAAGCTTACTAAGAGAAAATATTTGTTTTTTTTATTTATACTTATCGTTTGCAGATGTGTGATTACAAAATGAAAATACGGTATGTAGACGCAAGACACTCCGGGCAAAGACTATAAATATATAAAGATGTTGCACTGTCATACATTGTTCTGCCAATGCTAAATTTGCTGATGATTTTAGTAGAAAAACCATGCTAAAACCACTTTCTTCAAGAGTCATTTATTTTCTGAGAGAATTTATTATTCTCATGTCTCTACTATTCATTTACATATGTATACATGTGTTCATACGTTTGTGTCTTTGCATTCTCAAGTATGTGTGCATGTGTGTACATTTAATAAACAAACGAAAGAATCCATATAAACAAACAAAAACAGCAAAGGCTCGTTTTGTGTTCGCACAATATATGTGGACATAAGATACGTAAAGCTAATGTCGCTGATTTTTATTTTATTGGCAAATATATGTATTTTATTGTTGTACTATTTCAAGAACATCGATTCGAACCGAATTTAATATTATTTAAAATTGGAAATTTATATAACTATGTATATCTATATAAAAATAACGTGTCACGACGTTTGTTCTCGCTAATCTCCGAAACTACTGGACCGATTTAAATTAAATTTTGCGCAGATATGTTAACAGTGTATAACTTGAAATATAGGCTATATTTTATTTTGAATTTGAAATAGAAAAAAACTCAAATTTGATCTGCATTTTAACAAGCCATTTCAATCAAGATCCGTTGGAAAACTTATTTTCATATATACGTGCCAAGGGCGGGCACTGCAAAAATCCTTCGGTTTATGAATTAAATGTCGCAATAGCTAAACTGTCATCTCTAGAAATAACTCAATTTAGTACCTCATCGAATTGTGCTAAAGTCGATGCGATATTTTTACCTATCGAGTTTCAAACAATTTTAGAGGATACTCAAAGAAGTGGCAGTACATCATTCCCGATGTAGATGTTACAAATATATAAGCCGAAAATGAAGATTATTATTTTATCCAATAGAGTTAACATCAAGCCGCTATTTCGTTGGTTACATAGCTCAACGGATATCTTGTGCTCGCTGCCGTATGGATATAATAAAACCCGCGCAAATTTTGTCATATCCATCAGAAATGTTTGTACATGCAAAAAATTACGATAAAAATTCAGATTTTGGAAGTTTGTGTGCTCCATCAGACTTATTTTTTGCAGTATGTAAGATTCATATAAAAGTTTTCGAAAAAATTTTTTCTGAATCCAAAGAAATAAAAAACATAAAAAAACTATTGTTGAGCAATGTGTAAATTGCACCAAAAATACAATATATTCCTTTTGGTTTCAAGAAAACAACGTATGCTATAAGCACAGAATGGAGATGCTAAATTTATTAATTCTTACACTTTTACGAAAGCATTCCTCGTGGGAAACATACAAATACAAATTAACGAGCGCAGAAAAATTTAAAATTTTAAAACAATAAAACATATGCTCAATTCAGAAAATTATTAAATATGTACCAATCACCAAAAATAATTACATTTCTTGTGCTAGTTATCACTTATTAAAAAGATTTTAATAAATTTTATAATAGTTTTGTAAACAAAATGGTTTTCGAACTCAGGTAAGCTCACGTTTTATTTGATTTATGCATATACATAGATATTCTAACTATACAATTGAAAATTCTAAAATAAAATCTTTAATAAAACAAATGAGTATACATAGTTCGGTGCGAATCAACATAAATGCAATAGTACAATAACAAAAAATGTAATTTTACCCTACAGCCATAGAAATCGGTCGCATTGGCTTTGCACTGTTTATTTGCACATAATTTATATGAAAACAAGAAACTGCTTTTAGTTGTTAATATTGTTATTGAATGTGCTTTGGACAAGAAATATAACACACACAAACACATTTCTCAATAAGCATCATTTATATGTGTAAACAACAAAAAAAAACCATAATTTCTGTGGAAAAAAAATTTCTAGTAGAGTTAAAAAAAACAAAAATGTTTCAAAAACAACAACAAAATAAACTTGACAAAACCAATGCTTATTACTACATACATACTTATGTACGTACATATGTATGTATGCCTAAAATTTTTGTGTTCTCTTCTCTTGCTCAAAGACTCTCTTGCTACTTCCCCCCACAGCATCTATAAACGCAAACAATTTTTGTTTTTATTCAATGTTCTACGTGCAATATCTTTATATATTTATAGTCTTTGCTCCGGGGCTAATCAAGACTCATTAATTTTTACTTTAAGTGATTTAAATATCCATTTGCAAACAAACGTTCAACAAAATACATGGATATTAGGCAAGTTATATGATTTTTTTAGAAAGAAAATTTTATTTGATTTATTATTTTGGGTGATGTAGGATATCCCCTCCGTTCCTACTTAATGACACCATTTCGTATGACAGATGCCGGTTCTCCGCAACCGCGGTACTGTGCGGCTCGTAATATCGTCGAGCGAACGATTTAAAAAGCAGATTTGGATGTCTCCTTTCCGCTAGAGGTTTACATTATTCACCTAAAAAATCAACACAAATTGTAAACGTTGCTGTGCTTTGCACAATATTAGCCTTCATTTTCAGGGTGAAATTCCAGAACAAGAAATAATAACGGAAAGTGAAGATGGTACTGTGCAATCCTCTAACACAGGGCTCGGATCGGCGGTTTTGTGCTGGTAAGCTGTTACCTTACTCCTAGCGATAACGTGGCGCGATTTAGGGCGAAGATGGCCGCTATCGAGGACGCTCTGGCTGGTATGGCCGGACCCTTTGTGGTGGCCGGTGATTTCAATGCCAGGGCTGTGGAGTGGGGTGATCCGGTGACGAGCACGAGGGGGAGGTGCGTCCTGGATATGGCGGCCACGTTGGGCCTGGTGGTCATGAACGCTGGCGGTGCGACCACCTTCAGGCGGCCGGGGTGCGAGTTCACCACTCCTGACATCACTTTGGTATCCGAGAATCTGTCTGGGATGATCGAAGGATGGAGGGTACTCGAGGAATATACTGGGAGTGATCACCAGTATGTTGAATTTGGGATAGTCTCGGAGGCGGGCGTCGCGCGGTCGCACGGCGGGAGAGGCGCGCGTGGATGGAACGTCGCGAGGTTAGACCGCGGGTCGTTCTTGGCCGGTTTCGACGGTACTACGGGTTTGGACGGTGGGGGAGACGCTGACTCCCTGGCGGGTGCTATGATGCGGCGCATTGTCCGTGGATGCGACGCATCGATGCCCCGATTGTCGCGAAGGGCGGGGAGGCGACCTGTGTACTGGTGGACCCCGGAGATTGCTGGACTCAGGCGTGACTGCCTCCGCAATAGGAGGGTCTATACTAGGGCTAGGCGGGCCGGCGAGGCTCTACTGGAGGCCCAAAAGTACAAGCGGTCCGGCGGGGCGTTGCGTCGCGCGATTATGGCGAGCAAGAGGGCGAAATGGGAGGAACTTCGGAGCGACCTGAACCGTGATCCATGGGGACTCGGCTATAGGATCGTGGCGGGAAAATTGGGCGCGAGCCGCGCTGGGGTGCAACTGGACAGCGCGCGGATCGATGCGATTGTGGGGGGCCTGTTCCCCACACACCCTCCGCTGGATGGCGAACGTGAGCCCTACGATGATGGGGTTCCACTGCCCTTTACCGGGGAGGAGCTGAGGATCGCCGCCGGGGCTTTTAGGACGGGGAAAGCCCCTGGCCCGGATGGGGTACCGTCGGAGGTGCTCAAAATCCTGGCTGAGAGCAGGCCGGAAGCATTGCTTCCGGTATATGATGCTTGTTTGGTCCAGGGCGTCTTCCCAAGACGCTGGAAAACACAGCGGCTCGTGCTTGTTAGCAAGGGCAGGGGCGATCCGACCCAGCCATCGGCTTATCGGCCACTTTGTATGTTGGATGGTGCCGGCAAGCTGCTGGAGAAGCTACTGCAAAGAAGGCTGGCGGAGGCCGTGAGGATGGCTGGGGGCCTGTCGGATAGACAGCATGGCTTCAGACCTGGCAGGTCAACGCTCGGCGCGATTGCTGATGTGGTTGAGTGCTTCGAGCGCGCTCAGAGCGAGAGGCGCTATTATCCGAAGCGCATAGTTGTTCTGGCAACACTCGACGTTCGGAATGCCTTCAACAGCCTACGATGGGCTGATGTTCTAGAGGCGCTACGGGGGAGGTTTCGTATTCCCGGATACTTGTATAGAATTCTCCGTAGTTATCTGGACGATCGGGTACTGTTGTACGATACGCCGACGGGGCGGAGGAGCAGGACGATCACGTCCGGCGGCGGCCCAGGGATCTGTGCTGGGCCCGGACCTATGGAATCTGACCTACGATGGGATCTTTGGGGTGGAAATGCCCGAGGATGCTCAGCTCGTGGGATACGCGGATGATATAGCGGCGGTGATCTTGGCGCGGGATATGGATGACGCCAGGGGGAAGCTGAACCGGGTCATGATTAGGACCCGAATGTGGCTTGAGGACCACGGCTTGGAATTGGCCGGGGAGAAGACCGAGGTGATGTTGATGACGCGGGCACACATACCACTCGATGTCGGCATGCAGATAGGGGATGTGTCTCTGGTTACCCAGAGTGCCATAAGGTATTTGGGCGTCAGACTCGACTGTAGGCTGACTTACTGGGCCCAAATACGGCATGTGGCGACTAAGGCGGCGAAGATGACTGGCATGTTGAGCAGACTCATGGCGAATGTCGGAGGCCCGACACAGAGCAAGAGGAGGCTGATTATGGCGGTCACGAAGTCGATCTTGCTGCATGGGAGCGAGATTTGGGGAAATGTACTGGGTGAGAGAACCAAACGCAGGGTACTCGAGGCGGTACAGCGGCCGGCGGCCCTTAGGGTTGCTTCGGCTTACCGCACGGTCTAGGGCGCTGCGGTCCTGGTGATATGTGGGGAAATACCCATAGACCTCTTGGCGCGCGAGCGGTGGGAGGCTTGGAAGTCGAGGGGGGAGGGCCCTGGTATTGGTGCTATTGGTCTGAGACCCCAAACTGTTCGGCGATGGCAGGACAGGTGGACCGCGGACACGGTCGGCAGGTGGCCGGCGAGGCTCATTCCCTGCGTGGAAGTATGGATTCGGAGGAAATTTGGGGAAGTTAACCACTTCCTGACACAATTCCTCTCGGGCCACGGATACTTCCGAAAGTACCTGTACCGGATGGGCAGGGCAGATGGTCCCGACTGCATTTACTGTGGTATTACGGATGATGATGCAAAACACACTTTCTTCGACTGCACCAGGTGGCATATTGAGAGAGGTGCAATGGCGCAGCGGGTTGGCGGGTTCGCTCCTGCCACCGTGATAGGGAGGATGCTCGATTGCGAGGACAATTGGGACGCTGTGGCGCAGTACGTGGGATACGTTCTGCTGCTGCATAGCGGGGCCCCCTCTGACGGGGACCAGGCGATACGGGCCGGGGCCATGGCGCCGGCTGCAAACTTGGCGGACCCAGACGTGGGTGATTGAGAGTGGTCCTGATTGGGACGTGGCTCTGGGCCTTCCCGAAGTAATGCGGAAAGCGGTTCCGGGGAGGAATCTACCCAGAGGAGGAGGAGGGAATTTTTTAGTGGCAACACCACTCGACGCAGAAGACGACGGTCTCTGTAAGTGCGAAGGCATTTTCAACCCTACCTCACACGCCAAAAAAAAAAAAAAAAAAAAAAAAAAAAAAAAAATCCTCTAACACAAATATGGAAGACACTGAAGTTGGAATCAGTATTAGAAATAATATTATGCAATCATTTTAAACGTTATAAAATATTTTATTTATTCTGAAACAATTTGTTAATTCAGTCTTAAAAGATTAAAAAAAAAGAATTCTGTACATATACTTAAAAACTTGTAATTCTTAAAAAAAATAATACCACTTCTTGTGAATTTTAATATATAAAAAAAATAAAATGAAATTTGTCTATATACATACTTATAAACTATTAGTTTTTCCATTTATTCTTAAGTTTTTCTATTTTTAATTTTTCGCACTCGACCTTAAGATTGTGGAGATCAGTAGGCTCATTTGCTTGTCGTTCCAACAATGCAAATTTTTTTTTCTTAATTTCAAGCATCTTTTTGTTGATCTCGTACTTTCTGTAGCTGTTTTTTTCTAATTTTTTTAATGTTTGCAGAATTTCATTCTGAGTTACTGACTGTTTCCTTAATAACTCCAGACGCTCGCTTTCTTGTACCTGATTACTTCTTCTTCTTCTGATTGGGGTAGCTGTTGGTAGATCTCCTGATTGTATTGTTTGTTCAACTGACTCAGTAGAATTGTCAGTTGATGCTGCAAAAAACTTGGCCAGATGGTGCCACTTGCTCTTGCAAAGACAAGAGTTGTGAAACAGTATCCTCAAGGCTATTTAATGGGATTTCTTGTGATGGGCCTCCCCTGTCGCTTGAGTGTTTCTTTTATTGTTTGCAAGTTTTTTCTTTTCTCCATTTTGAATTCAATTTTCACCGCTTTTAAAAAAATTTCACTCTAACTGATAATGACACAACTAAAGGGTGGTTAAATTTCAAGGGCCGATGTTGATTTTGAATAAAACACAAACTATTTAGGAAATTATTGTAATTTTATTTTATTATGATATATTGGTATTACTCAATTATGTATGGAACAAAATATCGGCCAAATGGGCGCCGCGACCACGGCGGCACACCTCCATCCGATGGTCCAAATTTTCGATGACCCTGAGGCATAATGGAGGTTCTATGCCGTTAATGTGCCGAATTATCTCATCCTTTAGCTCTTGAATTGTTGCTGGCTTATCGACGTACACCTTTTCTTTCAAATAACCCCAAAGAAAAAAGTCCAACGGTGTCAAATCACATGATCTTGGCGGCCAATTGACATCGCCATTACGTGAGATAACACGGCCATTGAATTTGTTGCGCAAAAGAGCCATTGTTTCGTTAGCTGTGTGGCAAGTGGCACCGTCCTGCTGAAACCACATATCGTCCACATCCATATCTTCCAATTCGGGCCATAAAAAGTTCGTTATCATCTCACGATAGCGAACACCATTCACAGTAACTGCCTGACCGGCCTCATTTTGGAAAAAATACGGCCCGATGATGCCGCCAGCCCATAAACCGCACCAAACAGTCACTCTTTGTGGGTGCATTGGTTTTTCGACCATCACTCTTGGATTCTCATTCGCCCAAATGCGGCAATTCTGTTTATTGACGAATCCACTGAGGTGAAAATGTGCCTCATCACTGAAGATGATTTTCTTCGAAAATTGATCATCCACTGTTGCCGTGGTCGCGGCGCCCATTTGGCCGATATTTTGTTCCATACATAATTGAATAATACCAATATATCATAATAAAATAAAATTACAATAATTTCTTAAATAGTTTGTGTTTTATTCAAAATCAACATCGGCCCTTGAAATTTAACCACCCTTTACAATTAAAGGGCCATTCAGACTATTATACTTTGTATTAATACTTGTCAAAAATTCAAATAATACGTGCAAGTGTGATAGTGTGAACGCAAAATGTTATGAAAACCACAAGTACTACGATAAAAAATTGACATCCCATAATACATTCTCATTTTTTGAAAATTTTCTAAACGATAATACTTTTCATCTGATTAAAATTCACAAGCCAACTGTTCCGCCGCCGGTGGCGTGCCGTCCATTTTCTGTTATTTTTTTTATCATATAAAGGCCGAACATTTTTAAAATTTTAATCGCATAGAAATATATTTCGTCTTAAAAGTTTTTTAATATTTTTTTTTTGATATATATTTATTAAGCCTGGGGTCTTTTTTTATCTTATTTTGTTTTTGTTTTTTATTATTCGATATTTCGTTAACAGCTTGTTAACATCATCAGGAATAGTTATTTTTATAATTATATATTATTATTATATATTATTATAATTATATATATATATATATAATACAAGAACCGGCACGTTTGCCATCTACGTAAAAAAACCTGCCGCCTATGCGCATGCTGCTTGTGTTTCTTTATTATAGCTAAAACCATCAAAACTCCCACAAATTTACATTTATTTCTTTTTTGAAATAACATGACTTTTCCTTTTTTTTAATTTTAAAACACTTTTGTTTATTAAAAATTGTTTTCTCAACTTCTGTTTTTTTTTTTATTTTCTCTCTATTTCAAGTGTGATGGTGTGAATACAAAATATCAGTTTACGTTAGATTTTTTGACAGTCGCAATAAATGTATTTAGATAGTGCAGATAGAGTTAAACGTCTCTTGAAAGCCTTTGAGGAACTTGGTGTGAAATGTCATTAAAAACACATTTTCTCCATCACCATATGAATTGATTTGAAAACCAACTATCCACCGAATCTGATGATCAAGGTGAACGTTTTCACAAAGCAGCCTTAACCAAGGGAACTAGGTACAGAAGAAAGAAACTAGATTCTATGATAGGTGATTTATGTTTGTGGTTAAAGAGAACAACCGATGAAGAGGATATTGACGAAGAGCAAGAACCAGAAACATACAGAGATCCACAGTGTACAACTTCTGGAGCTTTTGCTGCTTCAAACATGCAAACTGACATTGATAGTGATGATAATTACGCGGATCCAAAATGAGTTCCAAATAAGATATAATAAGATATAATATTATATATGATTTTAATTGTGCTTTTTTCCCCTTAAAAACTATATGTGAAATTTATTATTACATACCAAATAAAAAACCAAAAAATCTATAAACAAAAACATAACAATCGATGAGAATAAAAAACTAAAAATAGAAATATGTGTGTGTTATAAAAGTAAACTCATGGATTGTTATGTTTTTGTTTATAGATTTTTTGGTTTGTATGTTTGATATTCAATTCATTTCTCGATTGATTAATTGAATTTTAAACATATAGATCTTGGGTTTGTATTCAAAAATTAGGAAAAATCCACTGATGAGCTAAGTAAGCATTAGCGAAATAGTACTATATGGATATGATTTCCTCCTCAATTATTGAGTTGATTTTGTAATAAAATGCTTTATGATATTTTTCATACTGTATGAGAATATCATAAGGTATGTAATAATAAATTTCACATATAGTTTTTAAGGGAAAAAAGCACAATTAAAATCATATATATAAATATATATTCCCAAAATAAATTCAGTTGATATAAGATATAATACTTTTAAATAAAAAAAAGTTGTTTTTGTAAGCAACATTTGTATGACAGCGTCATCTAGCGTCAGTTTTAGGTATAAATAAATATCAGAAATGAATTCCTCGACCCCAAAAACAGTAAGATACCACAACTTCCCAGGATAATAAAAATAAATAAGCATTATTTTATCAAATTTTCAATGATCTTTCCTTGTGCGACAGCGTTCGAAAATCAACAGCTTCAAATGCAAAGCTATACCAGTCGACGTTGAGCCAAGGGCAGGCTACCATTGAATTATAACAGGCGCAACTTGCCACATGGAGGCGATCGAGGCTAGTGTAAGTATCTGGCTGTTTTAGTTCACAAATGATGACCCTCTCCAAGGTTTTTATGTATATTTCTATTTCATATTATACTATGATAAACCAAATAGTAAATGACAAACCAAATAGTTAGTTCCTCAATTTCGATATGAGGCGATATGGCAGACATTCATAATATCATTTTTAACCATTCTCAGGATCTTTGATCCTTTTTTACCCCATGAAAGGGGTGCCACGGTAGTTTAGTGAGTAGTGTGCTAGTTTATCAGTTGGCGGTTCTATGTTTGATTCCTAGCAGAGGCTCTGGTCTGTGCCACTACAACACGTGAAAGTTTTTTCACAATGGGACCATAATAAATTGGACCAAAGTAGCCTGGGACCTTCCTTTACCTTTAAATTCAGCAACATACCAACCTAACCCACTCCATTAAAAGTACCATATATTTTAAGTGGGATCATAATCTATCCGTTTAGCAAATTTCATAAAAATCTGTTCAGCGGTTTTGGACGGTATAGTGGAACAAACATCTAAACATCTAAACATACAAATATTCACATTTATAATAATAATAGGATTAGTTGTTTTGACATTTGTTTCTTTAATACCTTTTTTTATTTCGAAGCACATCTTTTTGTTATTTTCTGCAATCTTGTTGCACATCTCTATGTTTTTGTTTTCGTGATCATGTAATATTCGGTGAAGTTTTACAATGCCTCGATAGTCTGGCAACACTATGTTTCAGTAGACGTAAAAAGTTGATGGTCTTGATAGAAATTCAATAATTTAACATTTTGTTTATTTATTCCGTCAAATACTAATACTAGAAAACCCTTCGTGGCCAATAAATGATGTATTGTAAGGGAAAAAAATTAAAGCTATACTCGTAGATTACAATTTATAATTATACACAATCAATAAAAATCAATTGTAAGAATAAGAATATAAAATATTTAAAATACAAAAAATGGAAAAAAATATATAAATATGGATGTATATACAGTAAAAATCTAAAGAATTAAAAGATAATTTAATGAGTGATTTAGGCTCCCCAGCCACATAATAGGATTGCAAAAATAACAATATATGTATGTATGTATAAAAAAAGAGAAACAATAGGATATACAGTCGAACTTCTCTATAGCGAAATCTTCTCTATAACAAATAAAATTCGTGAACACAACATTTTTGTGAGTATTTTCATACATTTTGATCTCCCTATAACGAACTTCCCTATAGCGAAGTTCTCTCTGTAACGTACAATTTTTTAAGACCTAAATAAATTTTTCACACTAAATAATCTCTTTATTGCGAAGTTTTTAGCAATCGATTTTTTGCATCAATTTAGTCAGAAAATATAACTGTAAAAGACGTTACATTTTCTACGCTTGCTACGACTGTCACATAAAAGAGAAAACAGTGGCACACCTACATACTACGTACGTACACAACATCTCAGTTTCAACTGATTTTTGTATTGATCGGTGTAATTGAAAGATGGCAAAACGTAAATGTCTATCGTTAGAACAAAAGTGTCTTATAATATCTGAAGTTGAGAAGAGCATAAAAAAAGAAGGACATTGCTTTGGAGTTTGAAATTTCCCCCACCACTCTCTCAACTATTTTAAAAAATAAAAACAAGATTGAAGAAGCTAGAAGCTCATCTATTGCAAAAGCAAGATTCTGTGAGTATGCCGATGTTGACAAAGCTATGATTAAGTCGATAACAGCTGCAAGGCATAAAAACATTCCTCTTTCCGGACCAATAATTCGAGAAAAGGCAATTGAATTTGCAGATTCATTGGGCCATTCCGATTTCATTGCGAGTGTTGGATGGCTTCATAAATTTAAAAGAAGACACAATATTGCTGGAAGAGTTGTCTGTGGAGAGAGTGGTGACATAAATATCCAAACTCGCAATGACTGGATTAATAACGTTTTGCCGAACATAATGGAACAATACGATCATAATGATATATTTAATGCAGACGAAACAGGCCTGTTTTATAAATGCTTACCATCCCGAACACTTGCATTTAAAAACGAAAAATGTGTTGGAGGAAAAAAGAGCAAGAATAGAATTACCGTAATGCTGGGTTACAACATGACTGGGACAGAAAAACTTAAGCTGCTTGTTATTGAAAAGGCCAAAAATCCGCGCTGCTTTAAGGGTCTACAAAATCTTGGAGTGGATTATGAGAGCAACGAAAAATCATGGATGACTACCGATTTATACGAGAAATGGCTCATAAGCCTAGACAAAAAATTTGCTGCTCAAAAGAGGAAAATTCTGCTTTTTGTTGACAACTGTCCAGCACACTACAAATCAGTCCAAAATAGGCTAAAAAATATCAATCTTGTCTTCTTCCCTCCTGACATGACATCTTGTTTACAACCAATGGATCAAGGAATTATTCAGAATTTAAAACATCATTACAGAAAACGGATTCTACAGAAAATTTTAAATTACAACGCGAATGAAGATCCAGTAGCTATTAATTTACTTAATGCAGTCCGAAATTGAACCAGAGCGTGGAATTCAGATGTCAAAAGTGGAACAATTCATAACTGTTTTAAGAAAGCTGGATTTCCGATAAATTCTACAGAAACTCCAGATATAGTGGATGAAAATAATTCCCATCTGTCAGAGTTATGGTTGGAATATGCAAACAGCAATAATATTGAAGGTGTAGCGGTTGAAGATTATGTAAATGTTGATTGCGAAACAATCACCATGGAGTGTCCTTCCGATGAAGATATTTTACAAAGCATTTTATCCAGTTACTATGAAGTTAATTTGCTTTCAGAATCTGACATAGAACAAAATGTTTCAGAATTGCCTTCATTTTCCCAAGTACACTCGTCTTTTAACACGATACGAACCTTTTTGGAATCTCAAAACAATGTACCTTTGGATATTTTTTCCCTTCTTAATCGTTGTGAAGACTTTGTTGACGAAGAAAAGTGGAAACATCAAAAATAAATGGAAATTACATCTTTCTTTAACACCATATAAAAACTTGCTTTAATATATATTTTTTCTACATTTAAACAAAAAAATTTAAATGTGTTCATGTAAAAAAAAATGTTCTTCTCCTAACATAATTTTTTTCTACATACATACAGTGGCCAAAAAAGCTATTCGACATAGACCGTAAACTTTATATATTTATCAAGAAAAAAATATGTAATGTTGTTTTTAACAAAATAAACTTATAAAAGTCTTTATTAAGGAACACAAAGTTATATTCAGTAAAAAAAATGAGATCTCAAAGTATAAAAAGCAAAAAACACATGAATTAAAATATTAATAGCAAAAAACAAGCAAAAAAAGTATTCGACATTGGTAATATTTTTAAAATACATGAATTGAAATACAAGCTTATTTCTACTTCAGTAGCGAGTTGCTTTTCCTTGCCTACGTATAACCTCTTTTAAACGATCTGGCATAGATTTTACCAACGTTTTGGTATATTCCGGATAAATTTGGCTCCATTCCTTCTGCAGGATAACTTTCATCTGGTGTTTGTGCGTAAATTCACGTTTTCTGATTTTTTTTCCAAGTGATCCCAAAGATGTTCAATTGGGTTAAGGTCTGGGGACTGTGGCAGCGTTTTCATTAATTTTGGACAATTATATAAAAGCCAAAGCTTTGTATTAGTGGCACAATGTTTGGGATCATTATCTTGATAAAACTGAAATCTATTTGCCAGACCCAATTTTCCAGCACTTGACCTCAAATTTTGCTTTAGGAGGTCAATGTAATTTCGGTGATCCATAATCCCATCAATAAACGCAATATTACCCACGCCTGATGCCGCCATACATCCCCATACCATAACACCATCGCCACCATGTTTAACAGTTGCTACCATATTCCTTTCATCTAATTCTGTGTTAGGCTTGCGATGTACCAGAACTTTTCCATCATATCGAAAAAGGTTATATTTACTTTCATCAGCAAAAATAAAAACCATCCAGAACTCCATTGGCTTATTTACATGCTCTTTCGCAAAATCTAATCTCAACTTTCTATTTTTCTTAGTAATGTGTGGCTTCTTCCTGGCTGATCGTGCATGGAAATCGTGCTTTTTTAAGACGTTTCTTATTGTTTGAGGTGTAACGGATATACCTAAGTGTTCCTCAGTGTTTTTAGCTAAAGTGTTAGCAGTAATTTTTGGATTTTTTCTTACTTCACGCACGATTCGCCGTTCATCTGAATCTCTAAGTTTGCAAGGTCGCCCAATCCTTAAGTTGTTTATCACAGTTTTACTTGATTTGTACTTTTTAATAATGTAATATACAGTAGTTCTTGACCTTTAAACGATTTCTGATATAGTCTTTTCCGTTTTTCCTAATTTAAAATGATGTATTATTAAATTTACTACATCAACAGAAGTTTCTTTCCCTTTACGTCCCATCGTCGCGATCACTTGCACAGAAATAAGAAAAAAGTTCTTGTAAATGATAAACAAGAAACATAGCGATATTTTTACCAACAATGACATGAAGTAATGAGAAATACACAATCAGAATAAGGGAAAAACAATGCCAGTCGAATACTTTTTTTGCTTTGCAATTTTTGTTTTTTCTTCAAAATCAATTGAACTAACAATAAGTATTCAAATCTTAAGAACTAATTGCTAATTATTATTAAGTACAGCCTAGCTGTACAAAATTATTTATTGCTCGTATAGTTTTATTTCCGCGTCTACTACGTTCGGGCTAGGGAAAGAGTATCCCTTCTTTTCAGTCGAATGAACCCTCTTTCGCTTAAAATGTTTCGGGCTAGTATATTTGGATGATCTTGGAGTTTGGTTAGGTATGACGTTGCGTATGTTATTATCTCTTGTTTGACTGTCGGAATATTTAAATCCTTGTGTATGTTAGAATTTTTTATATACCACGGCGCATCTGTTATCATTCTCAGTATTTTGTTTTGACACCTTTGAATTTTTTCTATATTGGAAGCTGAGGCAGTGCCCCATAGCTGGATACCATAGCTCCATATTGGTTTTAAAATTGCTTTGTAAAGCAAAAGCTTACAGTCCAGTTTTAGCACAGAATTTCGACCAATAAGCCAATTTAGTTGAGTTGCTTTTAATTTCATTTGAGTTAATTTTGCATCGATGTGCTGTTTCCATGTTAGCCGTCTATCAATGTGCATCCCTAGATACTTGACCTCCAAACGTTGAGGTATTAACTGGTTGTTGATCAGAATAGGAGGACATGTGTCTCTGCGCAGGGTGAAGGTTATAAGTACGCAGTTATTCTCATTAACTTTGATTCGCCATTTTTTTAGCCAGCTTTCCAGCTGCGAAGTTTGGTGCTGTAGGCGACGAGATGCTTCGTCAGCACTTTCGTGAATGCTTAAGAAAGCTGTATCATCGGCAAAAGTTGAGGTATGGATGTTCGCGACTGTTGGCAAATCTGCGGTGTATATCAAGTACAGCAATGGACTTAATATGCTGCCTTGGGGAACTCCAGCTTCAATCGGCTGCGGTGATGACAGCCAATCACCTTGTTTTAAAATAAATTTGCGACAAAGCAGGTAACTTTCCAGTAGCTTACAAATATTTTCAGGAAGGTACTGGGTCAGTTTATATATTAATCCCTTATGCCACACTTTAGCAAAAGCTTGGGAAACATCGATAAAGAGGGCTGAGCAGTACTTTTTTTCTTCTAGGGTATCCTTTATAACATTCCCAAGTCTATGTGTTTGCTCAGTTGTGCTGTGTTTACTTCGAAAGCCAAACTGATGGTCTGGAATGCAGCGCTTTTCGCTAATGATTTTATTTAACTTGATAGCTAATAATTTTTCAAAAAGCTTAGATAAATTTGGCAAAAGGCTAATTGGCCTGTAGGACTCAACTCTGGTGTGGTCTTTACCTGGCTTAGGTATCATAGTTATTAGTGATATCTTCCATTTAGATGGAAAGTATTCAATGCACAATATCGCGTTGAAGATGTGGAGAATTCTTTTAACTACTGTAGTTGGGAGCTCTTCGAGCATCTTGTTGCTAATTTTATCGATGCCAGGAGATTTTTTAGGGTTCAAGTTGGCGATAGCTTCTTCGACGTCTTTCAATTTAAACTTTATCGAAACTGCTGCATCCGTAACTATCGATGGAAGTTCTTCAGGGTCGCTTGGTGCATTGGGGGTGAAAACATTTTTTAAGTGCTCAACGAACAACTTGCCTTTTTCTGTGTCGTTTCTTGCCCAATCCCCAGTTGGGGTTCGAAATGGAGGTTTACGAATAACCGGTCTTTTGAGATATCTGGTAGCACGCCATAGTGAATGATCGGATTGCGGTGTTGCATCAAGACCTTTAAGATACTCATTTAAATAATCAGTTTTTTTGGATTGTAACATCTCTCTTAGCTTTTTGGTACACTCTATTAGTTTTCTTTTGAGTTGAGGGGATCTATGAAGCTGCCACTCTCTTCGAGCTTTTCTTTTTTCAGTTAATAATAATTCGATGTCTGTGGAGCAAATTTTGTCTTGCCTAATTTTGCGTGAATTAATAATAGCGTGCTGTGCCGCCAGCTTGAAACTTTCGTCCAATTGTGTAAGAGATGCATCTACATCGTCTGGCGTACAAAGTAATACGTTTTGACAGCAGTGAATAGCAAGGTATTTGCGAAATTTCAACCAATTTGTATATGTTTTTATTTTTTCAGCTATCTCAGTCGCGTGTGAGTTTTGTGAGAGTGATATTGTAATTATAGTTGGTGAATGATCTGATGATAAGTCAACAGAAGATTCAACAAGAATGGATTTAGCTGCAATGCCCTTTGTGATTGCGAAATCTATGACATCAGGTATTTTGTTACGATCAGTTGGCCAATATGTTGGTTGTCCGCTTGAGGCCACCGTCAAACACATTTTGGAAACTACGTTGTATAAAACGCGACCTTTTGGGGTAATCAGGCGTGATCCCCAATACGTGTGCTTTGCATTAAAGTCGCCAGCAGCTAGGAAACTATTGCCCAACGATTTAAAGAATTCAGAGTACTGATCCTCAGCAATTGAAAACCGCGGAGGCGAGTAAATTGACGATATAACTAAGCCTTTGAAAAATTCTTCAAGACAGATCGAAGTTGCTTGAAGATAGTCTTTGCTGACTGCACCCACTAAGTAATGCTTTATTCTTTTCTTTATTAATATAGCTGAGCCCCCCATGCTCTACCACGGGGATCTTTGGCGTCATAAAATGTATAGCCTATTACCTTAAAAACACTTCTAGGTGTTAAATGAGTTTCGGCAATGAGCATAACATTGATTTTTTGATCCGCTAGGAAGTGCTCAAGTTCGTTTTTTTGTTGGCGTATGCCGTTAGCGTTCCAGAAACATAACCTTAGGCAGTTCATGGACTTTTTGTTACAGCCTGCAAAAGCGCAGTTTGCATATTTATCAGTGTTTGCATCATTGGCAACATGGTATTAACGAAATTTTGAACTGTTTGCACCAACATTTCTATTTTGGCTTCCATTTGGCTGGAATTTATGGGTTGTGGCTGCACTGTAGGCTTGGAGCTGATGTTTGTGGTGTTATTGTTTGTCTTCAGGGCACTGCGCGTTAGAGGCGTGGCTGAATTTGCTTTTAGAATTTTCGGATATGAAATTTGTTGATTATTTGATGTCGGCAGCTGAGGGTAATCATTGGTAACGAGCTGTTCTTGTGTTCGGGAAGCAACATTTCGTATCTGGTTTGACGAGCTTCTAACGAGAGAGTAGACTCTGCACCCACTATAATTTGCGGTATGGTTTTCGCCACAGTTGCTGCATTTTTTGGCCTTCGGGTCACCTTTTGGCTTTTTGCAGTTTGCTGTACTATGTAGGTCGCCACACACTACACAGACAGCATGTAGGTTGCAGTATGTCTACTATGGCCAAATTCTTGGCAGTTTTGGCATTGCACAGGTCTTGATCTCTTGTAAGGTTCCTCTATTGTCACCCTACGATGCAACAGATATCTCACGTTGTATATTGGGTGAACTTCACCCTTCTTTAATTTTTTTTTTGCCTGGCTCAAGTTCGACACGAAATATGGGCTGTGGTACCTTTTCTTTATTTATTAAGTTTATTACATTTTTTACATTAAAGCCTAGACCCTCCAGGCTGTCCTTTATTTCCTTTGTAGCAACACTGGGGTCAACACCTTTTATGATCACTTGAAGGCCTTTTTCACTTTTAAGCTGATAAGTGTAAAAGCTTTTTTTTGTTTCCTCAAACGTCTTTACAACTTTTCGATAATTTCTTGTTAGGACTTGAAATTTCGTTTCACTGATTTTACCGCGTCTTACCGGCACGGTGTAAAAAGAGTTCTCACCGATAGTTTCTATCAAATTTTTTATTATAATGTTCGAGCTTGCCTGTCTTAGATATATTGGAGGTGGTTTTGGGGATTTACCCGAGGTCGTAGGGACGTTATCGTCATTACCCAGAATTGCAAATCGGTTTTGAGAAGCAACGCTAGCGGTTTCCGAATCTCTAGCTACCTTATGTTGAGATGCGATGTTGGCCGATTTCGGGCTACGTTTCCTTTTCGTCACTATTACGTACCTGTCCATACCGGTTCGTGCCTTTTCCTTATCCGAATTCGGAGGCAATGTACCGTCTAAGGGCGTTTTTA
The DNA here is from genome assembly GCA_963924685.1 of Dexiosoma caninum. NCBI lineage: Eukaryota > Metazoa > Arthropoda > Insecta > Diptera > Tachinidae > Dexiosoma > Dexiosoma caninum. Next base: position 13,040,579 of record OZ004730.1, on the reverse strand, counting down.
AGGCTGAGAATGATGTTTTTGGATCCTCTTTAGATCGCGAGCAATCTGACTCTGATTGTGTTCGCTTGGGTGTTTTAATGGAAACGTAATTACCGTTGTCCACACTCTTCATTAAGTTGTTGCTTGAACGAGTTTTACCTTCATCCGATTTCGTTGTTACGTATATATTCCTTTCGGGAACACTTGAACGACTAGGGCTTATATGTAAGCCATCATGGCTCATTTATCATTTATTTATTTATTTATTTATTGTTAATTTTTGTTTGCTGGGTAAAAAAAAGAAAAATATACAGCAAGTAAAGCAGAGCAAAAACAACAAAAAATAAAAACTAGCGGTATTTGGTATGCTATATGTTGTTGTTTAATTTATATTGTTTATTATATTATTTTTGAACTAAAAAAAATTCTTAGCACTTCACTTCTCACTCTCACTGATAAAAAGCGACTTTTCTAAATTTTTTTTTTTTTTTTAACTGGGACCAGCACTCAGGAGATGACTCCTATACATGCAAAGCATTGTGCTGGAACTATAGGAAAGGGGATAGTAGGAGAAACGACAGGAGGTGAAGCTTAATTAATTATTGTACAGCTCTGCTTTCGCACGTTCTTTGTTTATTCATTTAGCAGTGCTGAAGCTTCGGTTCAGTAGTCATTTTTATTATTGTTTTACTTCGCCGGTGCTACACAATACCGACGAAGGAGGGCGTTCTGATGCGATTGTGGATTGCTATCAGCTGAAGCCGGTATTGTTCAGTGACCAGTGACTATGCCTTCGCCACTGAAACCTTCCGACAACAACTGACACACAAAGACACACTAATGCACATCAGAAAAATGCGAGATGTTTATTTTTATTTTAAAAATTTTTAGTCTGAAACTGGGGTTGAACCCACGTCTGTTTTTGGTTTAGTAGTCAACGTGCAGACTACCATCCATCGTGCCATCGCCACCGTCAAAATTTTCTGCAGTTTCTCTATAACGAATTTTCTCTATAACGTAGAAATTTGACGGTCCCCAAGTGCTACGTTATAGAGAAGTTCGACTGTACTTGAATAACTATAGCCAGCGAATGACAAATGAATGAAAAAAATATATACATAGATTTAATTTAATTTAAATTAAGTGGAATCATTCGTTGAAATGAATTAAAAGTTTTTACTATCATACAAGCTATAGAATTCATTTCAAAAAATAATACAAATATATAAATTAATTAATTACCAACTATTGCATGGAGTGCGTGATTATTATCGTGTTTTTCTTTTTTGGTGCAAATTATATTAAGTCACAAACTTTGTGCTATTAAACTCTCGTGCCTGCTAGAAAACTAAATTTTTACAAAAACCTAAATAAAAATAACTGTTCATCCTATGAGTTATAGAATAAAAATTAAAAAAATAATGATAAAAAATATATATTAACATATATTTCCTTCTAGAGCTCCATTATATGACGGTTACATCTGTACTGTGTTCAAAATTGTTTATTTATAATTTTTTTGGCTCATCATTTAAACACAAAATGGGTTCTCCTTGCGGTGCCACTGAGTGACACTAATGGAACTCGCTGTCTGTTGTGTACGTCTTGTGGTATCTGGTACCATACTAAGTGCGAAAACGTCACCACTAATTGACAAAAACCCGAATATATTTTATACGTGCAAATAATGTATTTCTAACCCTCCAGACAATTCTGGAAAAAAACTTTCAAGTCTGATATATGTACATACATAAAGGGCTGAATGACTTAAAGAACCCCATTAAGAAATTGAAAAGAGATCAACATGAAACTAATACTAAATTCGATGTGGTTATTAATGAAATTAGGGTGGATATGGCTAAAAACTTGAAGGATGTTAAGGATGAAATTGAACACCATAAATGTTTCATTAATTCTAATGTAAGTTCTAGGAAGCAAATTCTTCATGAACTTTAAATGCAAAATCACAAGCTTCAACACCTTTTAAACCGGGCTGATGTTATTATAACAGGACTACCGAGGAAATTAGACAACATACGGGCCTTTTCACAATGTCCGGTTAAAAGTCCATGTTTACTTTTAATCGTTTGTTTTTTTTTTATCTGGGACCAGCACTCAGGAGATGACCCCTACACATGCGATGCATTGTGCTGGAACTATAGGAAAGGGATCGTTAGAGAAACGACAGGAGGTGAAGCCTTATTAATTATTGTACACCTCTGCTTTTGCACGTTCTTTATTTAAGGCAGTGCTGAAGCTTCGGTTTAGTAGCCATTTTTTTTTATTATTATTTTACTTCGCCGGTGCTACACAATACCGACGAAGGAGGGCGTTCTGATGTAATCGTGGATTGCTATCAGCTGAAGCCGGTATTGTTCAGTGACCAGTGACTATGCCTTCGCCACTGAAACCTTCCAACAACAACTGACACAGAAAGCACACTAACGCACATCAGAAAAATGCGAGATGTTTGTTTTTTTCTTATAATTTTAGTCTAAAACTTGGGTTGAACCCAGGACTGTTTTTGTTTTGTAGTCAACGTGCGGACTACTTCAGCCATCGCCACCCTCACCCTTAAAATGACACCGTTATGTTCTCACTTTAATGCTAGGAACACAATTGGGACGAACGACGAATTATTCGTTGCGAACTTTCGTCCTCAGAAATAACACATTTGTGCATATGAAAATGAACACAATACCACCGTCGATGAAATTCGTCGTGCGTGACGAACTTTCCGATAGATTTATTTCTATTTCATGTGCCGACGACCAAATTAGGACAGAGTTGCCGTTTTTCTTTTTAGTTTTCAAATATATTAGTAAATAAAGTTAATTTTTATTATTAAGAATAGAATTTAATCGAACTGTAGTTATTACATCACAATATTGTGATAAATTAGGTGTGAACTTGAACACGACAAAATTTCTTTAACAGTTAATTTTTATTTTAATAGTTGGTTAATTTTTAAAATAAGTAATTTAAGTTATGCTGATGGCGAGTACTCAGCGTGTTGGCTCTGCAACCAGAAAGACCCAGGTTCGATTCCCATCCGGGTCAAATCAGAAAATAGTTTTTTCTGAGTTTTCTGTGCTACAGCACCCTCCTTCGTTGGTATTTGAGCAATAAAACGTCGGCGAAGTAAAATAATAAATAAAATGGCTCCATTAGCTTAAAAATAATGCGTCATAAAACATCAAAGACGCCGCAACTTTGCTTTATAATTTACACGCAACTGCAGAGTTGTGCAAGAATTAAGCTCTATCTTCCTACCACTTTCACCACCTGTCTATCCTTCTCTCTAGTTCCAGTGCAATGCATTGCATATGTAGGGGATAGCCCTTGAGCACTGGTCCAAGATAAAAAAAAAAAAAAAAAAAAATATACACAATTATTTACCATAAAATTTGTTTCTAATTGTTTTCTGTTAATATTTAATTTTTTCAAGTAATTTTTTTATACAGTAACACAGACAAGAAACACTGCTGCTTATGATAACTGCAATTTTTCGTCGTCATTATGTGCCACACTGCGAATGAATACGCAGTTGGAAATTTTATACCAGCTTCTGTATGGATTATACGAAACGATACCCATTAGGAGAGTGAAAGAGCGCGCTAATAATAAGAAGAATATTTTTGAGATGGTGGTGAATGTGATAATATATCCTCCTTGTTTAACTGCTCAAGTGGAGTTCCACAAGGTTCCATTTTGGGGCCTTAACTTTTCTTACTTTACATGAATGATTTTGTGAGATTTATTGGCCCTGCACAATGTAAAATTTTTCATTTCACTGACGATATCAATATTTTATTCAGCGGTGAAACCCAATTTCTTGACTGCCATGAGGCCAATATTAACTACACACTATTCTTGGTCTCTAACTGGGTAAAGAACAATAGGCTATACATCAACCCTTCGAAAACAAGAGCTATATTTTTTGATAGAAATAACCACCATTCTATCTATATTATTTTTGATGGAGATAGGGTTAGTTTCGTTGATTTTTAGGTTTAATACTTGATAATAAATTGACGTTCGGATATCATATTAGTAATATGGCCGCGAAAATTAATGGTAAACTGAGGTGTCTTTATAATTTTAATTGTCATCTGGCTGTAAAAATTAAATTCACCATTGCGCACTCCCTTCTTATGACTCATGTTCTGTATTGCTTAGATTTTGACAGTGTCTGCTCATCAACCAGGTTAGACTTATAGTTAATGGGATAATCAGGTATATTTTTAATTTGAGAATCACAGATCATGTCGGGGTTTATTGATAAATTCTTAGGGTGCCCTTTGTGGAGATTCATAGACATTAAAGTTTTATGTTATTTATATCACGTTTTGAAATCTAATGCAAACCCACATCTGTGTTCTTTGTTTCGTTTCTCTATATCAAATCGAAACTCTCAATTGATTTTACCTCAAATAAATAACTCTTTAAGAGGTAATTTTTGGTGAGGTCTAGTAGACTTTACAATGAGCGTCCTATTAGCCTAAGAAACTTTCAATTCTCCGTGTCTCGCTTTAAACATTTGCTATGTAACATTGATGCTTAAACATCTGCTTCAGCACCGATATCTAACGCTGTGCATATCATCTACTATATTCTTCATTTTTTCTTACACTATAATACACAATGTTAGTTATAATTTATAAATGTTTCAATAGGATATTGGATTGCATTAATTAAATATTATCGAAATGTTATTGTATTATCATTTTAAATACATTTTTCTTTTATAATATATTTCCTTTATTCTACCTCTTTTCAGTACTCCTTTAACCCATATTTTTAATCATATACGGCCCTATGGGCTAGATTAATAAGCAATTTAATAAATGAAATGAATAAAAAAAAATAACGTGCAAAAACAGTGTTGTAGTGCAGTGAGGCTTCAACTCCTATCATTTCTCCTACTATACCTTTCCTCTAGTTCCAGCACAATACACAAGCATCAAACTAATTTATATTGTCCAATACGGTTTTTTTTTACCTATTAATATAAAATAAAAAAATGAAATTATATATGTACAGGGTGGCAGATGGTTTGCATTCTTAATAACTTGTTTAATCATTCAGCATTTTGTGAAGAAGACTTGGGGAATTAATTATGAAACATTCGAAATGAAATCATGGCCATTACAACCGAAATTTTGCGAAAAGTTATGGAAAATATGCTAAAAAGCGCACGTATGTATGTGCGAAGCAGAAAATGGACATCACTTACAGGATATCATTTTTCAAAGCTAATTTCATAAAATTCCCGTATTTAAAAAAAAAAATTATAATAATCACATAAATAAAAACGTTATAAACCATTTAAACCATACACCTCCTTTTGTGCCACCTTGTATAGTACATAATATCTAAAGAAGTATATACAGTTGAATCGCAATAGAGTGAACTAATTCGTCCAATGCCTGTTCATTCTATCGAAAATGTTCACTTTAAAGAGTCTATTAAAAAAATTTTTTTTATTAAAAAAAATTTATATTTATTAAATATTATTATTTACAATGAAGTAAAGTAATTGTTAAGAGTTTTTGGACTTGTATAAGCAAAACTAAAATGTTTTCGTAATTTTTTGTGTTATTTTCTGCTAAGTCAATGGCTTTTTCAAAAATCTACACGGCCATTGGAAATAAACTTTCAGCATTTTTCCATTCCCTTATGTTATCAGTAGTAAAAACTTCCTGCAAATATAAAATTTATTGTACATTTTTAGTGAATACTAAACCAACTCACGTTTGGATTACCAGTTTGAATTTTTTTTGGCTTGTTTGCGCTACCAATGACTAATGGTTTTAATTTATGGAGCACAGTGACGTTAGCGCATGCCATGTTATTCTTGCTTTCTGAATTTTTCTTCCTGGTGCTGTTTTTTCATGTGCACAAACATAGGTCTTTTCGGGCAAAATTTTCCAAAAGAGACCAGATTCGTCCGCATTATATATTTCTTCTTCTCTAATCATTTCGCCTAGCTTTTTTTTAAATGGATCGACGGCAGTAACATCAGAGGAAAACTTTTATCCACAAATTTTTAAAACTCCATTCTTGCTTTGAAGTTCTGCAACAAACCTGCGCTTGCATTGCAACCAGCCATTTTCACCAATATTTCATGAAATTTTTTAGCTTTTTCTTTGAACATTTCTCCACTTACTGACAGATTTTAGCGCGTTGACTTAAAACCCAATTGTAAATCAATTTTTCAATACGCGGGTATTTTGCATTTTTGAACGACTTTCTTTTAAGCACACTTTTACTTACCATAAAACACTTTCTATTTTAGATTTATTGTTTTAAATCCCACTGAATTTTTCTACTCCATTTCTTTGCAAGAACTGTAGCTCCCACCATTGGATAGTTCTATAATTATTTCTTGCTTTATTCCAATAGAAAGAAATGTTTTACATTTATTAGAACTCATTTTATTACTTTTTGTCTGCACATAAACACTTAACGAGAAAACAAAAACCACTAAAGTAATCTAGCTCACTCTTTTCAAAGATCGTTAAAAAATAGAAGAAAATTCGATTTTGGCCGAACAGCACTTATGTATGTGGAATGGACTATCAACAGAGGTCTTTCCTGTCACTTTTGACGTAGGAAAATTTAAAGCAAATGTCAATAAACACTACTCCCTCTATCATTTCTCCCAAAACCATATTTCCTAGTTCCGGCACAATGCACAGCATGTATAGGCCCGGTCCAAGAAAAAAAAACATTACTTCTGCAACTTTGTCAATTTTGTATTAGAAAAACAATAGTTCACTCTACTGAGTTGAGCATTGTTCACTCTATAGAGTAACTAATGAAAAAATTGGTAGTTCGTAATATCGAGTAGTTCATATTACCAAGTGTTTACTCTATTGCGATTCAACTGTAAATCTAAAACTGAAAAACATTGTCTCAAGGTATATTTATTACGTCTATACAACTCGCCATGTGTTTTACAAGTATTTTATACTTGACTGTCAATATTTGTTTACATTTTACTCTTTTGTGTAATTTGGGAGAGCGCGCAATTACCAATTCTACTCATTTCTTTATTTTAAAGTGGGTTGCAAAAGCAATTAAATAATACTAAATGAAAATAATGTTTTTCGTACTAATATTTTTTTTTATCTTGGACCAGCACTAAGGAGATGATCCCTACACATGCGATGCATTGTGCTGGAAAGGGATTGTAGGACAAATGATAGGAGGTGAAGCTTCACTACCTTACAACACTGCTTTTTGCACGTTATTTGTTTTTTTTACAACAGTTTTGTACCGTCTTCGTTGCCAAGTAGACGTATTAAATTTTGAAGCTTCGTTTTTAGTAGCCATTTTTAGTAATTATTTTACTTCGCCGGTGCTACACAATACCGACGAAGGAGGGCGTTCTGAAGTGCCTGTGGATTAGGTACAGCTGAAACCGTCACTGTTCAGTGACCAGTGACTATGCCTTCGCCACTGAAACCTTCCGACAACAACAGACACAAAGCCACAGAAATGCACATCAGAAAAAATGTGAGATGATTTTATTAGTCTGAAACTGGGGTTGGACTGGGGACTACTTCGACCATCACTGTGTGTGGTTACTTTTGAGAGAGTAGTAGTCTTCTATTTTTGACATCTCAGACTTATTTTACACTAACAAAATGCCTGTTATTCTTTGTTTTGTTCATTGTTGTAGAGCTGCAGAGACTTAAATCTCAATGTAGTGATGTCCAAAATAGGGTGGCGATGGCACGATAGATGGTAGTCTGCACGTTGACTACGAAACCAAAAACAGACCTGGGTTCAACCCCAGTTTCAGACTAAAATTTTAAAATAAAAATAAATATCTCGCATTTTTCTGATGTGCATTAGTGTGTCTTTGTGTGTCAGTTGTTGTCGGAAGGTTTCAGTGGCGAAGGCAAAGTCACTGGTCACTGAACAATACCGGCTTCAGCTGATAGCAATCCACAATCTCATCAGAACGCCCTGCTTCGGCGTTATTGTGTAGCACCGGCGAAGTAAAATAATAATAAATATGGCTACTGAACCGAAGCTTCTGCACTGCCGCGAGTATAAACAAAGAACGTGCGAAAGCAGAGCTGCAAAAATAATTAATTAAGCTTCACCTTCTGTCGTTTCTCCTACTATCCCTTTCCTATAGTTCCAGCACAATGCTTCGCATGTGTAGGAGTCCGCTCCTGAGTGCTGGTCCCAGATAAAAAAAAAGAATATTATTCAGCACATATCACTGGCAACAGCAGTTTTCGATTATATACATACATACATACATATGTATATTTATTTGAACAAATTTGTACCAAAAAAAATTATAATATTAATTGAAAATGAAAACTTATTACAAGATTTACAGATTTTTATTGACAATAGTAAAATCTCAAATTATATTAATTTTTCCACTTTTTTAGCATTTTGATATCAAATATTCATGCGCTTCTTTCTTATCAGCAGAATAAAAACATTTATTCTACCACATATATTTCTTCTGTAGCCTTTACAGTCTCCTTATTTGCTGTTCTGAGCGGCATGTGTAAATGATCGTTGATCCATATTCAAAATGCGGTTTAATAATTGTATTATACATATTAATTGCTGCCTTCGCCGGTACTCTATTTCTCAATCTTCTAAAAAACGATTTTCTTTCCGATCTTCCTATGTATATAGTCTATATGCTTATAAAATGTAATTCTTTATCTATATTATTTCATTCTTTTATTAATTCTTTTCGAAAAGACGTAGCCTAATAGGCGATAATCGGTCCCACTATTCTACTCATGAATATTATACACACAATACAAACATATCTTAAAGTACTAAATAAATTGTTAATATATATGTATGTATGTAACATTAAAAATAAATAATTTAATAAATAAGTAAGTAAGAACACTTACAAATGAACGCTTATTTGACATATTTTTCATAGAAATTATAAAACCTAAGTATTTTAAGCTATTAATCTTTTCTATTGTGACGTCATTTATGTCGAATATTATATCACCATATAACATTATATCACACTTCTTTACTATCCTCTCAATATCATTCATGTATATAATAAATTATAGGCTCTGTGAAATAAGTCCCAGTGCAGTAACTCCCAATGAAATAAATCCCAAAATAAATGAAGCTAGTCCCATACTGAAGAAATTAAGTAAATCCCAAAGAAAATGAAATAGTACCCAAAGCGAAAATGAAAGAAATCCCATTTTTGGGAATTATTTTATTATGAAATAACTACCTTGAAATTAATTAAATAACTCCCACTGAACTGAAATGAAATATGTCCTGAAAAGAAAGAAAGAACCCCCAATAAGCAAATAACTGCCAGGCCCACGATATCGAAAGAAGTTTTTAATTCGTTGAACTACATTCAAAACAAAATCAATACTTTAGAATTTGTTTTTAATGTATGTACAAATGTATTGTACAAATGGAAAAATTCTTTCGACATCGTGGGCCAGGCAGTAAATCAAAATATTACAAAAGTGTACTAGGTAACAAAAGAATTTCTGCATAAGCGGCCTACGACCGCGCTCAAAGATTTTCTCTTCTATGGTATAACGAACAGCGGCTTTACTAACAAACGCTTCTCACGCCCTATCTAATTTTCTTCCAATTTGCTGATGCTTAATCTCGAGCTTAAGCTTTCGTCTTTTTCTGTTTTTGGCTTGAGCGATTAACTAACTTGGTTAACTTTGGAATTTACTCCTGTTATTAGCACCCTTGCTATTTAGGAGTGGTTCTGTCTTTTTTTGCCCAAGTGAACCGTTAACGGGCTTATTAAACATTGTTTTTGTCATCTTCGTTTTGTTCTGGTTATATACTTTGGCTTGAGTTTTTCGTCACTTGTGATATTTTTTACCGTTGAATAAAGGTAAAGTAATATATGTACATGAAATAAAATTATTGAAAACTAAACCAAATAAAATTGTCTTTTATTATACGACTTTTCTACCTTGGCACGCAAACATTTGGTCCTTCGAGCCGGATCTTGGAAAGATCTACCAAACACCAGTTTGTGAAAATCATACACTTGGATACATACTTACATATATTTTTAAAATAAACATCAAAGGTGCGTACAATTATTTGGATTTGAAATAATTTGTGGTATCACCAGTTCAATATCAGTGTTAAGGTGTAAGAAAATATTATAATAAAAACAGAGTATATAACATAATATAACATACATTTTAATTCGTGTATGTTTCATGTACATATGTACATAGTATATATATTATCTATGTACATTTATAATTCTTGTGATTGATCGTGTTACAGCCCGTTTTGACGTTTTGGTTTTCTTTGGGTTTTTGCTACAAAAAAAAACCAACTTTGTGTTTGTATCGGACGGACGGAATTAATAATTAAAGTAAAATAATTCGCGTTTCCCAACAGGTATAAAATAAATTGTATGCTATTGAGTCCCGCTAAGATTTATTGTTTAGCAATTCTATTAATTTATTAGTGCTATTGAGAGTGGATATTTCAATAAATTTAGGGTTGAAAAACATTACTGTTTCTTTTTGTTGTTGTTTGTGTGTTTTCTCTTTAAGTAAACATTAAAATTTCTAGTACCCTACGGTCGGTCACTTTGGTCGTCATTGCGCTTGTCAGTAAATTTACAATAATTTTTGTAAAAATTTTAATAGCAATTGAATATCTTTGTATAATTGCAAAATTTTGGCAAGCTAAAACAAATAAAAGAAAAAAAATAAAATAACGCATAAAATGCCGGCTGTATATTTAAATAAATTTATTCGAGTATCGGATGCTCTTATCACTTTTGAGGCACGATTTAATGATTTACTTGAAGAAAAGCATACTATTTATACTTTGGAAATTCAACGTAAGGAATTAAAAAGGTTGTGGGAGAAAGTTGAGTCAGTACATGAGGTCTGTTTAGATTCCATAGATGGCAATGTAAAAGCAGATCCGGATGAGGCGAATGTCGCTACTTCTAAATATCAGGTTACATATACCGCTTATCTTAGTTGTTTGTCTAACATCAATGAAAAGATACAGCGTTATAGAGCAGAACCTAAATTTAATGAGTCGTCTATGGAAAGGTCACAGTCCACATCTGAACATAACCTCAACCTACCCCCGTGTGATATTAAAACTTTTGAGGGTGACTATATATCATGGCCCGCCTTTAGGGATTTATTTACGGCCATATAAATAAATAGTTCACGCCTAAGTAATGTCGAACGCCTATGTCACTTAATACGTAAAACTACCGGTGAAGCGAATGAAATCGTGTCTAAGTGCCCTTTGAGTAATGAGGGATTTGATATGGCATGGTGTGGGCTTAGGGATGAGTATGAGAACCCCCGTATGCTAGTTAATAATCAGTTGAAGATTTTATTTAATCTTCCGGTGGTTGGTAAGGAGACTAGTGCGGAGTTGAAAAATTTGCGGCGTGGTGTTAATAATTGTTTAAATTCACTTTCTGTCTATAAGGTTGCGACGGATAATTGGGATCCGATGTTAATTTTTATTTGTATTCAACGTTTGCCTATGTCGACTGTTTGTTTATGGGAACAGGGTGTTAAGAATAAAACGGTCCTATCGACCTGGAAGGAGTTTGATTCTTTTCAGACGGAAAGGATTCGGACTCTGGAATGCGTTATTGATCTTAAAGATACACCACATTCGGGCAAAACGTCGGGACGTAAGGTTAATGTCCATGTTGTGAATGCTAATTCGAATAATTGCGTCATGCTTCTGGTCATTTTTTGAGGGGTTGTAAGCGTTTCAAAAATCTATCAATTTCGGAGAGGTTTTCGACCGTGAAAATGCTTCACTGTTGTATTAACTGTTTGTCACGTGAACATGGGGTGAAGGAGTGTAAGAGTGCCTTTAGTTGCAGTGTGTAATAAGAGGCATCATACGATGTTACATCGTGATGCATCTGGTACGGGCAATAGGGCTACGGATATTTCGGATGCAGCCACGGGTAATACTTCTTCGGGCATTGTCGCGAATTCATCTCCACCTTCTACACCTCGACAGGTTTTTTATGTCTCTCAGAACCGCAGGGTGCTTCTGGGAACAGCCATGGTCAATATTATTCATCAGGGTATGACGTACCCTGCGCGGGCTCTTATCGATCCCGCTTCGGAGTCTTCCTTTATCTCTGAAAATTTACAGAATCGTTTGAAACTGCCTGCACATTCGACGAATGTCAGAGTTTCTGGGGTCAATCAAACCGTTTCCGCTATGACGAGGAAAATTTGCGCTTTGAAAATTAATTCTCCTGTGCAATCGACTATTCTTCTGGAAACAATGGCTTTGGTTTTACCTAACATTTCTGGCAATTTACCCTCTTTTACCATTGGCCCTGATATTCTTGGCGACTTTACGGATCTGCGCTTGGCGGATCCTAATTTTTTACAATCTAGGTCGGTTGATTTGATTCTGGGGGCCGATTTATATCCTCGGGTGATTTTGCCTGAAATTCGTCGGGATACCTTGGGCACATATGTGGCTCAGAGGACCATTTTCGGGTGGATAATAACTGGAATGGTACAAGGGCGGGATATTAGAGTGTTTTCGACTACCGTGGGGTCTTCAGCTGAGGATGATTTGAATAGGAATCTTCTACGGTTTTGGGAACTGGAGGAAACCCCTAGAGAAAAGGTGTTATCTGAGTCTGATCGATATTGTGGGGAAAATTATAAGACGACGCGGCGCGACTCTGCGGGCCGTTATGTAGTGACGCTACCTGTTAGGCCTGAATTTCCTCATTCTATTGGGATAGGTGTGTCCTTTGCGGGTGCGAGGGCACAATTTTTGCGGAATGAAGCCTCTCTTCTGCGAAAACCAGATGTTAAGGCGTTATACGATGAGGTCGTCAGGGAATATTTTAGATTAGATCACATGAGGCCAGTGTTGTGTGAAAGTGTTGATCATTCTCTCGCTTGTTATCTACCTCATCATCCTGTGATGAAACCTGATAGCAAGACTACAAGATTGCGTGTTGTATTCAATGCTTCGAATAAAACTTCCACTGGGTATAGTTTGAATGATTGCTTGTATGTGGGACCCCCTCTGCAGAGTGATTTGGTTCTACTAATTTTGCGTTGGAGATTGTTTAGATATGTCTTTAATTGTGATATTACTCAGATGTATCGGCAAATTCGACTTGATCCATCTCATACCCAATATCAGCGCATATTCTTTCGTTCATCGCCTGCGGAGGAAGTTAGGGCATACGAATTGCAGACTGTGACGTTTGGTGTGAATTGTGCATCTTATTTGGCGATAAGGTCTTTGTTACAGTTAGCAGAGGATACAGAGACTGAATACCCACTTGCGACCAGGATTCTGCGCAAGGTTATGTACGTTGACGACGTATTGTCGGGTGCTCATGATCTTTCTTCTGCTCTGGAGGCGCGCGATCAATTGCGCTCTGTATTGGCTTCAGCGGGGTTTGAATTGAGGAAGTGGACATCTAATGAGTTTGCCATTCTAAAAGAGCTTCCTACAGGGCATCTGGTAGACTCCAAGCTTCTGACCTTTTTAGAATCTAGCAGTTCCAAAACATTGGGCATACAATGGAATGCTCAATTGGACTCATTTTACTTCAGGGTAGAACCTATTGCTCAGAAGTCGAACTATACGAAAAGGGAAGTTTTATCTGCAGTAGCGAAGCTATTTGATCCTGTGGGGTGGTTAGGTCCCGTGATTATTGTTGCGAAAATTATAATGCAGAAGATTTGGCTTGATAATATCGGATGGGATGAATGTTTGCTTACTTTGACTTTGAATGAATGGAGGAAATTTGTTGGTTTTTATTCGGAAGTGAATAATATACGGATTCCTACATGGGTAGGATATGCTCCGGGCTCTTCTGCCGAACTTCATGTTTTTTCAGATGCTTCGGAGAAAGCATACGCGGGGGCAGTTTATATTAGGATTGAATCCCAGGGTCACGTTTTTACTATGCTGCTTTCATGCAAGACTAGGGTTGCTCCAATTAAATCGATTTCTTTGCCTCGGCTCGAGCTTTGTGGTGCTGTACTGGCTTCGGAGCTATTGAGAATCGTGGCTTCGGAAATAGAAATACCAGTGGCACGCGTGTATTGCTGGACGGATTCCACGATAGTGTTATGTTGGTTGAGGAAGACACCGAACACGTGGACGACATTTGTGGCCAATCGCGTTTATCGCATACAGGAGAATGTAGGCAGTCACAGTTGGTATCATATTAGGTCTGGGGGAAATCCCGCAGATTTGGGTAGCAGGGGACTTCCTCCTTCGGAACTTATGGATAGTGACCTTTGGTGGCATGGTCCCGGTTGGCTTAGGCAACCCAAAACTACTTGGAGGATGAATGACCTCTCCCCAATGGATACCGACGTTGAAATTAGGGCTACTAGGTCGCATGCGGTTTTCTTTTGCGACTACCAGGATATTCTCGAGAGGTTTTCGCGTCTTGATCGTGCTCTGAGGGCCATATGCTATTTACTTCGTTTCTACTACAGGACTTGTCCTTCCCTGAGGTGTAAATATTCCTTTACATCATCGACAATTTCGAGCGAGGAAATAAAAGGCGTCAAGTTACGTTTAGCGATTTTGGCACAGAAGGTTCACTTTGGGGAAGAATTTCGATCCTTATTGTCGAAAAAACCTATTTCTTCTAAAAGTTCACTACTGGCCCTTTATCCGTTTTTAGATGACTGTGGAGTTATGAGGCTGAATGGTCGCTTGGTGAAGGCTCCCTCGCTGTCTTACACGGAGAAGCACCCTATTATTTTGCCCTACTCATGTCGGTTTACTTTGATGTTGGCTGAATTCGTACATATGATTTCTATGCATGTCGGGAATCAGCTGATGTTGAGAATCCTACGTATTGAATATTGGGTACCTCGCCTTAAGGTTTTGGTTCGAGCAGTGGTAAATCGCTGCAAACGTTGCATGTTGGACAAGAAGCGCTCATGTAGGCAGATCATGGCTGCATTACCGCCCGAACGAACAACCTTGGATCGAGCTTTTACCACCACTGGGGTTGATTTCGCCGGTCCGTTTGATATGAGGAGTTTCACGGGTAGGTGCTGTAAGATAACGAAGGGGTACGTGTGCATTTTTGTTTGTTTTTCTACCAAAGCAGTGCATTTGGAAGCTACGACCGATTTGTCGACGGATGCTTTCTTGGCTGCATTTCATCGTTTTATAGCGAGACGGGGCTGCCCTCTGACGGTATTTTCTGACAATGGTTCTAACTTTGTAGGAGCTTCGCGTGAAATTGGGAAGGAGTTCCGTATTTTTCTTAAGGAATGTGAGGCTCGATTATGTTCTACATTTGGGGTTCAGGGCCTTGTGTGGCGTTTTATTCCAGCCGGAGCCCCTCATATGGGCGGACTTTGGGAAGCTGCTGTTAGAAGCTTTAAACAGCACTTTCGAAAGGAAGCTCAATCTGTGAAATATACCTTCGAGGAGCTCTCTACTGTGCTCGCAAGAATCGAGGCGTGTTTGAATTCACGTCCATTGTGCCCTATGTCGGATAATCCCGATGAGACCGTGGCTCTACTCCTGGTAATTTTTTGATAGGAGGACCAATATTGGCACCGCCGGAGCCATCTATATTTGAGTCCCCAATAGGTTTACTGAATCGTTATCGCAAGATCAAGGCACTTAGTCATGATTTCTGTCGACGATGGAAAGAAGAGTATTTGCAAAATTTACATAAGCGCTATAAGTGGAAGTTTCTTGAGCGAGACATCGCAATAAATGACTTGGTAGCTATTCGACATGAACAATTTTCTCCAACTTCTTGGAAATTGGGGCGTGTGTCGAAAACATATCCGGGAAGTGACGGTCACGTTAGAGTTGTCGATATACGCACTGAAAATGGGGTTGTGAAACGACCAATCACTAAATTGGTCATTTTGACCAATTAAGTTATTTGTTATTGTTATTGTTGTTATGTACATGTCTGTTAACCTTTATTGTTTCCTAGTATAATAGCCGATCAAATTAATATGGTTGAGGAAATGATTTTATACGAATCGAACGGAACCGTGCAGTTATCTGGTCAATCACCGTTTTGAATTATATTTATTCTCAGTTAATGGATCTGTAGTAAAAACCATTTGTATTGTTTATCAAAATACATGATTTTGATAATGAATTTTATATTATTTAATATCATTATATTTTATTGCATATAACTTTGTTAATGCAAGGTGGCCGGCAATGTTTAATCTCGAGCTTAAGCTTTCGTCTTTTTCTGTTTTTGGGCGATGTGTATGGCTTGAGCGATTAACTAACTTGGTTAACTTTGGAATTTACTCCTTTTATTAGCACCCTTGCTATTTAGGAGTGGTTCTGTCTTTTATTGCCCAAGTGAACCGTTAACGGTCTTATTAAACATTGTTTTTGTCATCTTCGTTTTGTTCTGGTTATATACAGTTTGTAAAAAAAGTATTTTCAAAACTTAGAAAAATTAAAAAGTTTAAGAGAAACTCTTATTTGCAAGTAAATTATACAACTTTTATTAAATTTTTTTCTTCATGTATTCAATTGAAGATGTTTATAAACACTTTGCACAAAAAAAAGCAAAATTAATTTAAATAACAAAATAATAATCGTAACTTAAAAAATACTTCAGTTTCTACGCTGTAAAATAAATGTTTTCAAAATTGTGTTAAATTTAATTAAATTTATTCTAAATGGTAAAAAAAAAAAGATTTTAGGGTGCTAATACTTGGTGTGCCCTCCTTTAGCTTTAATTACAACTTCTAAGCGTCTAGACATTGAATGGATAAGCTTTGGTATATCATAATTCTCAGGTATTTTTTCCCACTCTTCTTTAATAAATGTTATTTGTTTTTGGTGACCTTTTTCCGACTTTTTTCTTTGGGTGGACCCATGAATTTTCTATAGGGTTTAAGTCTGGGCTTTGTGCTGGGTTATCGATCACTTTTCTACAATTATATAACAACCAGGATCTACAAATATATGCCTTATGCTTCGGTTCATTATCCTGCTAAAATTTATACTTGAGCTTTTCTGGGTCAACAAAACCGAATTTCCGAGCACTTGCACTCAATTCCTTTTTTAAAATGTTTAGATAGACTTCCTTGGGCATTATATCCTCTAATATTCTTATTTCGCCAACACCCTTGCTCGAAATACAACCCCACACCATAACGAATAGTTTACCGAACTTTACAGTGGGTATTATATTTTTATTTTTTAAAGCCGCCAGGGGTTTTCGCCAAACTTTTTGAGGTCCATCATGGTAGTAAAGCATCACTTTCGTTTCGTCACAAAAAATAACATCATCCCAGTGCTCCGGAGGTAAAGAAAGGTGTTCAATGGCAAACTTATACCTTTTTCAATATTTACCGCGGATAGCAAAGGTTTTTTCTTCGTAACTCTTGAAGAGTATTTATGATTTTGTAGCACATTTCTAACAGTCTGAGAGGGATACTTACTCCACATTCATTACTGATGCTAAGTGCAATTCCTATAGTACTGAAATGTGGATTTTCATCAATCATTTTCAAAATTTTCTTTTCAATTCGCCGAGTTACTTTTTTTGGTCTGCCTGGTGTTTGTTTTGGTTCCAGTTTTCCTTCTTTTTCAGCACTGTTAATAACATTATATACCGTCCTTAGGTTAAGAGAGAACATTTCAGCAATTTCTCTGTGAGATTTTCCTTTATAGTAATTAAAATACACCAGTTGGGTAATGTCTTTGTTCAGTCGCTTTCCTGGCATGGTTTATATATAATTGGGTAATCATTTGTTTATTCTATGAGCTTAATTTAATGAATAAAAGACAACTGCTACTCTTAGCGTCCATATAAAACTATTATACGCAATACATATGCAAAAAACTAACGGTTCCTTCTTGTCTTTGCATTTTTGAAAACACTTTTTTTACACTGTTTAAAGTATGCAAAATTATTTTGTAGCGTTGTTGTTGTAATATGTTCATAAATTTGTCAAAGTTTCGACGCCTGCTTGGCGAGAACATACAAAACAACAGTTGTAAAAAAAAAAATTCACAAATATAATGATATTGTTGTTGTAAATATTTATTTAAATTTAAATTCGTAAAAAATTTATGTTTTGAAAACATTTTTTTTACAAACTGTACTTTGGCTTGAGTTTTTCGTCACTTGTGATATTTTTTACCGTTGAATAAAGGTAAAGTAATATACATGAAATAAAATTATTGAAAACTAAACCAAATAAAATTGTCTTTTATTATACGACTTTTCTACCTTGGCACGCAAACAGCTGAAGCGCCCATAAACTAGATTTAAGGGAAAAATTTTAATAAATTGAAAATGAAATAACTCCCAAAAAATAAAATAACTCCCAAAGTAAATGAAATAAGACCTAAAAACAAAATAATTTCCATGACAGGATTGTGGATCGACTGGCGAGAAGTGGCACCCATCTTGGCGACGGGTATGTGGACGAGGTCTACGGACTACCTCTCGCCGGATTCGTCGGAGACTCTTCCCACTCTGTCGCATTCCCGACCAATTTGATTTTTAACTTCTATCTCCATTATTTTCTCAGAGTTTCAAATTGTTTACCGGTTTGTATTCCTCACATTTATTAGTATTTTTTATTCTTACTACCATTTTTTGGGAAAATTCCCGTCCCGTTGTTATTGCATTGAGAAGGAAAAGACTGCGCCCGGTCTAAGCCCGGTCATACAGAAGTACTTTAATTAGCGAAGCAGATGTTTGTTATTTATTTTATTTGTTTATTTAATGTCAATGAGCCACAAACCTTTAAAGGCTTAATTAGCTGCGCTACAATATTTCGTATAATTTTCTTCAAATTATGTTCCAATTATATTAATTATTGAAATATGTAGGTATTAACATTAACATTATGTATCCCCAAAATATTTATACAACTTACTACTTCTTAGGTGTTTCTAATAGATGGAATCTCAGTTTTAGTTTGCTATAATTTGCCAGGAAGATTTTCTTAAAAGGCGATTGGGAATAAGAGAATCTTCTACTGAGGTAACGGATCATTGTATTCTATAACCTAGATATTCGTCTGCAAAACTAACGGTTAAGCAAAGATGCTTGAGGCATCCAGGAGGGTAAATCCCTGTGCCTGACCAAACGGCGGTCATGCAGTAGAGCTTTAGATAGAGAAACCGGTGTTCGATATACGTGAGGAGAAAATTCCTGCACCCGACCGAAGGTCGGTCATCAAGTAGAATTTTAGTTAGCGAAAGCAGTGATTGTTATACCATAGAGGAGAAACGGACTGCGCACGCCCGAAGGACGTTCATGCGGTTTAGCATTAGTTAGCGTGGCGGTGTTTGTTATACCATAGAGAAGAAAATCGGGCGCCCGAAGGCTGGTCCTGCAGAAGTGCTTTAGTTAGAGAAGCGGGTGTTGTTATACTATAGAAAAAATCCTTGAGCACGGCCAAAGGCCGGTAATGCAAGTCTGCTTTAATCATCGAAGCCGGCGTTCGTTATGTAATTTTATTTTTATTGCACTTTGAATGAACTACATACATACATACATATGCACATACACTTTCTTAATAAACTTCGGAAACATTTCGATGTACAATTATGCAAAAACCGTATTTGCACTTAAAGTATTGAGAACTTTTCAATAAATTTTAAATATGTATATTGAAAAATATTTTAAATATCTTCCAAATGATACCAATATTGGCCATATACGGAATGTAGTAGAGAATCGCATTTAAATACATACGAACACTTCAGAGGCCCATAACTCGGAAAATAAGGGTTTGCTGCCAACCATTTTTTTTCTTATTTTTAAATTTTCTATCACATAGGCTATTTTTTTAGCTGCTTCACTAAACTAAACTTGTTCCAATATTTCTAAGTATTTCATATACATACATAGTAAGTGTATTTATTATTTTATACATTTTCTCTGATTTTATATTCTGTAGAATCCAAAATATAAATACACAGTAAAACATATGAAATTTAAAAAATATATTGACGTACTTTATGGAAATGTTGAACTGGAATTTTACATAAAAAAATTTTTTGTGAATTTATTTTTAAAGTTTGATTAGTGTTTATGTCTGTATGTTTATATTATTCTAAAAAAATGTGGATAGGTATTTTTACTTTTTGATTACTTGAAAATTCTTTGCTTAGAGAACACATACGAACGAATGCATAAAATACCGTCGGTATAAGTAAAAACTTATTTTATTTGAAAATTGGTTATCGTTTCTCACTATATACTTCTTGATTTTTTTGTTTAATATTTCTGTTAACTTTTTGTATTTCTCCATCATATTTGTTGTAATATTTATTTACTTTTTTAATTTCATTCTTTTTGGCCTTGGAGATATATTATTGCTTATTTGTACAAAATGTATCATTTCTTTTTCACATTTTTCTATGTACATATATTTTGTTATCTATTATTTGTTTATTTACATACATATGTATATGCATTGCCGTATTTATACCTACTTGTGCATTCACATACATATTCATATACATATCCATACATATATTAACATGTTAAATATTTTGTGTCAACTTTTTTATATTTATTTATAAATACATATACAAATATATATGATTTGTTTTGATATCTTATAAAATTTAAATATTTTAACGAGTTTGACTTCACGAATTTCACATAAGAGAATGGTTTAATTAAATAACGTGTTTCCATAAAACTTCTGCGACGCATCCCGTTAAGCAATTAATGAGTGCTCGCTTAAGCTGACTAAAAGACTGTATGTATAGACGCGCCGTAAGATAATATGCATCACAACGTAACAAACACTAAATAAAATTCTATGTATTAATAACAGTTGCCAGATAAATTATATGTAAAATCGCTAAATTAAGAGGAAAAGCTTGTCAAAAATTTTTTATTTAAACATGTTGAAAACCTTCTATATAAATATATTGGGGTATTTCTAATGTATTTATGTATATAATTTAACTTTAAATGAGCACATATTAGATGAGTTTTTGTAATAAGTTTGCCAACAAACATCTGAAATGGTGGGTGCCCCGGTAGTCTAGTGGGTATTGTGTTAGTTTATCAGTTGGTGGGGGTTCTAGGTTCGATTCCTAGCAGAGACTGTGGTCTGTATCACTACAATACGTGAAAGTTTTTTCACAAAAGGTACCACAATGGGATCATAATAAATTGAACCCAAGTTGGCTGGGCCCTTTCCTTTACCTTTACATCCAGCAACCTGCCGACCTGACCTAACCTTAACCTATCTAAAATGCCAACTTGGTGCTGAGGTGTTAATTTAATTTTTTTTTATTATGTACAATTATAAAAAAAAAAATAAAGAATACGGCCGTATTTTAATAAATCTATTATCCTTTTTATTTATAGCATTTTCTAAGCTATTTCTTTAACAGTAAAATGAAAATATATCTATTTCTTAATCAGTAGATTTGAAAAAGTCAAGGAAATTTAAGAAAGCATATAAATGCCGTATGTGATTTTTTTTCAATATTGTGAATGTTTTTTTTATTTATTTATGTTTTTTGTATGGTTATTTTAGCATATATATGCACATTTCGGTGATTCTAATACCAACTCTTCAGTACACCTTTAACCAAATTCCTGGAAAAGCTAAGAATTCTCACATGTTTATATAATATGTGTAATATACATCATAGTGCAATAACTTATAAAGTAGTCTTAATTCTACAAAAACTGAAACCTTAACTACAACCCACATTTTTCTTTCATAAAAATACACAAATTTTTACATTTCTCTTTCAAAATGTTAGGGAATAATGTTGGCAGAATACATAGATGCTTTTTTTAATATTTGGAAATAAATATTGCACGTGAAGACCTACAGTTAATCAATCATACATAAAATACATACATAAAAAACCATACAGTGTTTTAGGTTAATTTCCTTTTTTTTTTTTTTTTTTTTTTGACTTGGACCGGCACTCAGGGGATGACCCCTACACATGCGATGCATTGTGCTGGAACTAGGAAAATTGGTTATGGGAAGGAGGATAGAGGGAGTTGTGTTTATTGACATTTGATTTAAATCTTCCCATGCTAAAAGTGACAGGAAACACCTCTGCGGGTAGTCTATTCCACATACGTGCCGTTCGGCCAAAAAACGAATTTTCCCTGTAATGCGTAGTGCGAGTCGCCGTCAAATCGACCACAAATGGATGCGCTCTTAATGATGATCGCGTCGTGCGCGCGAATAACCGGGTTTCGGGAACAAGTTCCCTGATTTCATTAGAACACATCCCATTATAGTAACGATAGAACAACGAAACGCACCCCACGTTGCGACGATGCTCAAGAGAGTCAATAGAGTTGGCTACCATACTGTCTCCTATGAGTTTCTTCGCCCTTTCTTGTACACGGTCGAGTAACTTCAAAATAGTCTTTGAAGCACCGGCCCACACATGAGAGTTGTATTCCATTTTCGGTCGGATGTAGGCGGTATAAATAGTAAGGAGATCAGATGGGGTGAAGTATGTCTTACACCGCCTTAAAAAGCCTAGGCACTTGAAAGCTTCCTTTGAGACCTGAAAAATGTGCTCAGTCCATCGGACATCACACTGAATTTTCATGCCAAGAACATCAAGAGCTTCTGATTCCTCAATGTTTATGCCACCCATTTTTACAGATGAGGCAGCGTGATCGTGCATACGGCGGTGTGTTAGCATGCAGCATTGGGTCTTTTGGGAATTGAAATCGACCCTGTTCGCGTGACCCCATTCCAATATTCTCGTGAGGTCACCTGTTAGCGAATCATTCATATTCTGCCGCATCGCCGCGATCATAGTTGATGTCGGCCTACGATTAAATGAATATGAATGGTAGATACTGCTGTCATCTGCGAAAGAGTGGATAGGGTTTGAGGTATGACATAGTAGGTCATATTGCCCAAAAAGGCAATATTTTTTGGTAATTATGAGCTGAAAGAATTTAAACGAATACGTTTAACTAGCTTATTGAAAAGGAATGGTTTTTAATAAAAAATATACCTTGTAGTGCTATTCACTATTTTTATTGTGATTATCGTATCGTTAAAATAAATACATCGAAATTTTATCGAATGTGCAATTCAGTAAAATTTTTAATGATATTCGCTATCTCTTGGATTTGAATTTATAGTATACATATATGTATATCATTAAATCATGTGCCTGTTTATTTGCTACGTATTTCAAAAAATTTTTATCTTATGTACAAAATACGAGAAAAAAAATTTTCTTTTTAAATACGCAGCATTTGTTTGTATTTTACACTTCTCTCTTTGTGTTTTTCGTTTATTCTCTTAATTAAAAAAAAAATCAATTACCTGAAGAAGTTACACAAAGAAGTAGATTAGTAAGTACAGGGTGGCACAAAAGCAGCTCTATGGTTTGAATTCTTTATAACTTTTTTAATTACAATATTTTCAGCATTGTGTGCAGAAGGCTTGGGAAATTAATTATGGAAATGTGCTAAAAAGAGCACATATGTGCGAAGCAGAAAATGGACATCAATTACAGGATATAATTTTTCAAAGCTAATTGCAAAAATTCCCCAATAATATACTGTATTTAAAAAAAAAATTATAATAATAGCATAATAAAAAAGTTATAAACCATTAAAACCATATAGCTCGTTGTGTGCTAATTTCTGACCTTAATCTTGAAAAATGTTGGTATTTCATTTAAAATAAAAACCACAATCAAATAAATAGCTAGAAAGAGTTACAAAAATTATTATGTTTTCTTTTATAAATTTTTCCGTTTTACATTTACACTTTGACTTAATTCAGTTTGAAGCACTAAAAAATATTGGAAGATCAAAATCGTCAAAATAATGATGTATTATTGAATCTGGCAACTATGGTACCAATAAAAGAATAACTTATTACTCTCCCACTTGCTTTAGGAATCACCGAATAGAAAATACGTTACTAATTCTGCCTGGTAATGTTGTGTACAAGTAGAGGGTGTTCAGTATAGTGTATAACACACTACTCATTTTAACTCTATATACAAACCACGCCAGTTACACATTAATCCATATATATACTTATGTACACACAAATGAGATTTTTTGTTTGCAGTGAATACATGTGTATTGTGTGTGTGCTTGCTCTCGAATTCCTTATAGCGATGAGTTAGTTACACGGGTGTGTAAGCTTATTATGTTCAGTATGTATGAAAATTCCTGGTATTCAGTAAAACCAGTATTTATAAAATCTTTGCATATGGTAAGCAAGCGCTGTGCAGCAGTGGTGAATTTAAAATTTTATTTTGTATTAATGCAAGAAACACATAGTCGACAGCAAGCTATAAACTACAAACTGGCAAAATTACCATACATTAATATTTTGCCCCTATGCGGTTTACAACTCTTCTGTTCTGGAGTACAAATTTTGCAATTTGATATTATCCATTACAACAATGCCAGCTCTTTTTGAAAGAATTATTAGAAAAAAATGACTGCTCGTTAATAACCGGCCTTTATTAACTTAAATTTATTTATTAATCAGGTTTTCGAACTAAAATAAGCCAGAGACAAATATGTATATATAGGAAACCAGAATTTTGAAATTTTTGTTTTGACAGTCTCGCATTTTTTGTACCCATAACGCTATTAAAGGATTTAACTTTTAGTTATTTATCTTAATATAGTTGAATTCTATGCACATGGCAAACTTTTCAATATATTTACACTGCTCTTCAAAATTTTAATAATATAAGAAAAATTAAGATTCTAATGGATTCAATAAGCTTATCAAGTCTTTATTCACAATAAAACTTGCTAAACTTAAGTTTTTTTGTGTTGTTAAAATATTTATATTGGCAAACTAATATTGAAGAATTTTTTGTTTTATTCCATTAAATTTTGTTACGCCAAAAGTTTCCAAAACGTCCTTTTATCATTAAATTTTAGTGTAGCAAAATCTGGCCGTTAAAGTCAAACATCTTATTTGATGGAAAAATAGCTAAATTACTTTCACTGTCAAGCCTGTTAAGCCGAACTATTTTTGTTCTTTCCAAATAACACTAGACTCATTCATCTGGCATAAAGTGTGTGGGTTTGTATTTTATTTTTTGCTTTGCGTTATAAATACTTCGTAGTATAATTGGCGGAAGTATGACGGGATTAAATGATACGGAATTTGGAATTATTTTAGGAGCAATTTCAAGTGCCTGCAATTTAGAAGCTGTAGCATTACTTCTAGAAGATGAGAAAGAAAAGAAAAGCAAATCTTGTTGGGTCAAGCCATTATTTAATAGTTTTAAGGTTTGTTGGTGCTACCAAACTCCTTCTTTCACGTTCATGTTAGCACGACGATGGCACGCTCCCTAAAAAAAAGAAATACAGAAACTGTGTTTTCCTTATATGTATATGTTTAGTATTGTGCTGCTTGTGCGGGGTTGTAGCTGGTGAAAAAATTGAGCCAACCAATCTTCACCATGATCTAAATATATAAGGTCTGCTTGATATTGAATGACAGCTGCCATTTTTTTTAATTTGACGTCATCGTCGGGAAATGTTTTGTTGTGGTTAAATGGAAATTTAAAAGCTAGTGATTAAAATTATTATTATTACTTATTTATAAAGAAAATTAAAGGATTATTTTATTGACAAATTAATTAAAAATAAATGTGAACTGAGTTATAGCAAAAAAAAAAAAAAGAGTTTTTAATAAATAATTTGTGTAGAAAGTGATAAAATTTATTTGGACAATGAAATACTGTGTGGTAAAAGATTGTGAAAGCTCGAAGCAGGATGATAAAAATCTAAAATATTTTACGTTTCCAAAAGATCCAGAAATAAAGAAAGTGTGGATCAATGCATACGGTAAAAAAAATGTTAACTGGAAAAATTTGTTCTAGACATTTTACGAATAATGATTGGCGTTTAAAGGATATATTATTGAACACGCCAATAAGAAAAAGATTGTTAGATGCGAAGGCTGTCCCATCTTTAAATATCCATGTAAACAGCATTTTACCAGTCGAAACGATACGTAAAAAGAGCAAACAAACAAATTGTAAAGGAAGCAATTGGTGAATTTGATTTAAAGTAAATACAATTTTTGAAAATCCACTTTTTTAATGAAATAATATTTACAATTATTTATAGTCTGCAGAAATTACAAGAAGAAAGTATTGAAAATATTGAAAATGAAAATCCAAATAAGTCAGTTGCAGTTCAAACAGAGGGCTCTATAAACTCTGCCAAGAATTTATGGGAAACATATTAAAATTAGAAAACATATTTAAGGAAATTAATAATAATACTTGAAGTTTTCGAAATAATTATTTAAAATACCATAACATTAAATGTGATAACATAGATGTGCCTGAAAATGTAAAATCGTTATTTTTTAAGTCGTTTATATTTTAGAATAAGAAATTTAAACAAAATATTAATACAAGAAAAAAACGAAAAAAGAAAATTAAAAAAAGACTATAACATAACAATTTAATTTGTTTTATTTATTTTACCTTTAAAATTGCAAAATATTTCAACACAAAAACAAACCCCATACATATTAAAAACAAATCTCGACGGTGACGTCACAGTAAAAATAATTTGAACTGTCAAGCAGACCTTATATATTTAGATCATGAATCTTCACAGAATTTGCCCACAAAGTGCAATGTTATGGCAATGTAAATAGGCTCCTTTAAGCAAGAGACAGTCAGAGACCTGCGCCGAAGTCTTTAAGCGGCGGCGGCTAAACGCCGGCTGTGAGCAGAAATGTTAGCGGTTAACACAAATATATGGCTAAGTGTCAATACACAAACACCATGTCCAATATAATTATTCTTATAGAAATAACACTATATCGATAAGAGAGATAAATATTTACATACATATGTACATTATTAAATTTTTTTATAAAGGTTTACGCATTCGAATGTAAATTGAAGTTGTTTTGCATATTATTTAATTTCCATACGGAAGAACCGGTTGCACAATTTTTTTTTGTTAAAATTATTGAAGTTTTACCTTTAATTAAAATTTTTTTGCTCAGTAGATCTTGATTATGTCGGATATCTGATTCCAATTCGCCGACATCTACGGTTTTATCGGAGCTAGCAGCAATACCGCCGCAGTATTAGGTTTCTTTTGAACATTTTGCGTCTGATATTTTAAAAGAACTTGTAATACTAGGTGTGTTTTTTACTCTAAATTGGGCAGCTGCGGGCGCCCAATCTTACCAGAAAGCATTTTCTTACACAAAAATTTGAGGGTGGCGATGGCACGATGGATGGTAGTCTGCACGTTGACTACAAATCCAAAAACAGACCTGGGTTCAACCCCAGTTTCAAACTAAAATTTTAAAATAAAAATAAACATCTCGCATTTTTCTGATGTGCATTAGTGTGTGTTTGTGTGTCAGTTGTTGTCGGAAGGTTTCAGTGGCGAAGGCATAGTCACTGGTCGCTGAACAATACCTGCTTCAGCTGATAGCAATCCACAATTGCATCAGAACGCCCTCCTTCGTCGGTATTGTGTAGCACCGGCGAAGTAAAACAATAATGAAAATGACTACTGAACCGAGGCTTCAGCACTGCTACGCGTATAAACAAAGAACGTGCGAAAGCAGAGCTGTAAAATAATTAATTAAGCTTCACCTCCTGTCGTTTCTCCTACTATCCCTTTCCTATAGTTCCAGCACAATGCTTCGCATGTGTAGGAGTCATCTCCTGAGTGCTGGTCCCAGACAACAAAAAAAATAAATTGGGTAAATGAGAGACATTTTGAGAGAGTAATATTCTTGTTCTTCTTGCACGAAACAGCCCGTACTTTTTCTTCGGCCTAGTTTGGGCAAGAAGAACAAGCAATCAGCTGGTTTATAAGTAAACAATAATGAAGTAAAATTAAAAGTTCCTCAACGAATAATAGTTAATTTTATTTCATGCTTTAGTTAAAAATTATTTGGGTTTACTTTAATTATCATGTTTAAGCCAAATTATTGTGCTTTTATGGATGTATGCATGTGTGTAGATTTGTAATTGTAAAGACATACGTGTACAATGTATTAAACTTCCATGTTCATATACATTAGGTTGTTCTAAGTGCATAACAAAAGTGCCCGATCTCGCTCAAATTTACTTTATTTCCATTTTATGATTATATATGATATATGATTCTAATTTTAAAATTGTGCTTTTTCCCGAAAAAATATGTGAAATTTATTATTACATATTTTATGATATTCTCATAAAATATTTGTTTATATAAAGGCAAACTCAATAACTGAGGAGGAAAGCATATCCATATAGTACTATTTCGCTAATGTTTACTTAGCTCATCAGTGGATTTTTCCTAATTTCTGACTACAAATTCAAGATTCTTATGTTCAAAACTAATCAATCGAGAATTGAAGTTGAATACCGAACAAAAAACATAAAAATAAACAAGAACATAACAATCCATGACTTTATTTTTTTTATTACACATACATATTTCTGTTTTCAGATTTTTCTTCTCATCTATATATATCTATATATATATATATGCTTTCCTTCTCAGTTGTTGAGTTTGATTTTATAAAAAAAATACTTTATGAGAATATCATAGAGTATGTAATAATAAATTTCACATATTTTTTCGGGAAAAAGCACTGTTTTAAAATTATAATCATATATAAAGAGATATTATATTTTATTCATTTATAACAAGAACCAACCGAGCCTATAGGGTCATATATAGTTGGTGCAATACAAGTGTAACATCAGAATAATTAAACTTGTAGGCAACAAATAAGCTAGAAATAATCTTCTTGAAAAAAATAATAGTTATAATATTATTAGATAAGGCTACTATAGAAATTGGAAGTTATATTGCGCATGAATTTGACTATATATATTCTGAATCTCGATCAGTTCAATTGTGAGAAATGTTCAACTTATCTTTGAATGAATTACGTGTAAGATGGAATGCTTTAAATTTATCCGAAAGCGTTCAAGATAACAATTTTTGAGAGAAAATTAGAGAGTAAAATTTTTAATTTTTTTTGTACAAAGTTGCACGAACTTTTTCTTTGGGTAAGTTCGGTCCAGAAAAAAAAAACGTGAGTCCGATCACAGGGGAGATGTGTGAACATCTAGCAATGAAATCTTTTTAAAAGTTATTAAAATTAAATGTTTTTGTATTCATTTTATTTATTTGTTTTTATTTGCCTACGATAAAATAATGTACGACAATTAGTGAAAATTAGTAGCTACTACTACTACTATTGCGCACTAGATGGTATTAGTGCATGTTAAGTTTCTCTGTACTTCTTGTTGTCCGTATGATTACACTAATACACTCATACACAGCTCACACCGCGTTATCGATTTTATTTAAAAATTTAAAAAAAGAAGAAGATTCTTCAAACAAACTTGAAGTTGTAAGTACATACATATATTTGTGCATATTTATCAGTTTATTTAATAAAAAATGGCTTTTTTCGATTTAATTTCGCCTACATTTTACAGCCGTTGCCAATGACGAAAATATTTTCTTTTCAAATATTATGCATTTGAAGCGTCTAAAATCACTAAAATAAAATTTATTTGGGCACTTTTGTTATGCACGTGGAACAGACCTATTTTGTGGTAAATTTTATGGTTTTTGCGTTTTCTTACTTTTGAACATTTTTGTCTCTTATTGAGATAAATTATAGTTTACTCTCATTTTACCGAACTTTACGAGAAAAGTAAAAAACACACCTAGTTTTGCTGGTTTTTTGCATTTTAATTTATTTAAAAAATGAAAGCTTATTTAAAAAATACTTATAAAACAATAAAGGATTGTTGTATATTATAAGCAAGCAAAAAAATTCTCCAGAATAATTCAGTGCTGTAAAATGATATTGATCGAAATTTAACATGACTTACTACTAAAAATCAAATTCATATTCATTGAAAAAGTTTTTGAAAACATACTTTAACATTTTTATTTCTTTATCAATTATAAAAAGTTGTTTATAGTAAGAAAAATTAGCGGCTTTCATTAAGTAACTACAATTCAACACCACTTTGTTAAAGATGCCTTGACATGCAGCTTCTCGAAATTCATTTGTATTGATAGAAGTGACGTAAGCTATTCGCAAGTTTTGAGCAATTTGAAAGTAAATTCAATTATCAAGATGGTTTCTTGTCCATAATTTGAAACAAAACTTGGCCAGAGCATTTGAAAGCAAATTCTCATCAAATTTTAAAATTATGAGTGTATTAGTAAAAAAGTGAGAGAATTTTAAAATTTCAAAGGCAAATTTGAACGTATAACCCCCGAGTAAGTCTTTTCCAGGCAGAAAGTTACAATTGGTTTACAAAGCAGACACACCTTCAAATTTTGCTTTACAATTTTTTACACATACAGCTTCTCAAAATTCATGTGTATTGATAGCTGTGCCGTAGGCTGCACGAACGTTTCGAGCAATTTAATATGAAATTCATTTATCAAGATGGCTTCGCTGTTCATAAGAATAGGTAATATCTGTTTTCTTTTGCATAATTTGAAACAAAACTTTCCCAGAGAATTATAAAGCAAATTCTCATCATATTTTAAAAATAAGATTAATGTAAAAGTGCGAATTTTAAAATTTGAAAGCCAAAAATGTAAACATGTAACCCCCAAGTAACTTTTAGTTTGGCAATTCCAACTTTCAATTTGAATTCGTTGTAACTGGTAATACCAAAAAGGAGTTGAGTTCAACGCAGCTTTATTTAATAATCCGTAGCAGAAGAGACATCGCTGTGTTATTTTTACACACACGCAACTGAATTTGATAACGTTCTGTATTTATTTTTTTGGTATGACTGAGTGCGGTGCAGTAACCGTTCCAAGGCAAATTCATTACCATCTTTACAAGAAATGGATGACCGAAACCTTTACACTCACACATTTTTTTCTAATACATTTGTAGAAATGTTATATTTACCCGAACATATGATTGTCATTGCTGATGAATAAAATTAATTTTTATGTGAATCACTGAATAGTTTGTTTTAATATTTGTATATTTTTTATATTGTGTGTCGTGCCTTATTAATGAGTCCATTTATATTTAGAAAACATTGGATATTTAAGTGAAATTGAAAGACAATTATATTACGCTAATTATTTATATAAATATTTTTAATCATATTGCATTGACGCCTTTTTTCGTTTTATGTATTGTGGTACTTCTGCAGCAGGTTCTCGGCCAAGAGGAAGTAACCATTCGCGTCGAAAAAATACCAGTCGATGATGAACCAAGGGCAGGTTACCATTGAATTATAACAGGCGCAACTTTCCAGAATAAGCATGAGACGTTCGAGGCTAGTATAAGTGTCTGACAGATGATGGCCTACTCCAAGTTTCTGATGGATATTACTATTTTATATTATATTACATTTCTTTTTTATATACATATGAATATTGAAAGAAATAGAATATTGAAATAAAATCAATATAAAGAATTGAAATAAATAGTGTTTCATTTCAATTAGGATATCCGTTAACAGTGACCGATATATCCATCAACGCTGACCGGCCAGCAGTGACCGATATATCCATCAACGCTGACCGGCCAGCAGTGACCGATATATCCATCAACGCTGACCCGTCAGCAGTGACCGATATATCTATCAACGCTGACTATCACATGTACACAGAAGTTTCGGTAATTTTTCTCATATTGCCCTTAAGAAAATGAAAGAAACTTTGTTCTACGCAATGACCAATAATTCGGTCATCTATGACGGTCATATGACCAGTCAAATGACCGTCACTGTTCTTGTAGGGAGGTAAACACACTAGCAAATTCGTCCGTCAGCTCATTCAAGATTTTCTAACGTATTTGGAAGCCTATCGTCAAAGTTGTTTACTTTTGTGAAAAAGTTAAGAAAATAGGTTGTGAATTTATGAAACATTGTTTTGTGTTGTTTGTTTTGCTTCATGAAACATTGTTTTTTCTAATTCATTAAATAGTTTATTAACTGTTTTCGTCAATTTCTTTCTTTTCAGGTATAGTATATACATATATATCATTACATTATTTTAATTATTGGTTTAAATTTCATTTTAATTAAATTTTTAAATTGCTTTCACTTTTAATTTAATTTTTAATTATATAATGTGTAGGAGTTTTCTTATTATTTCTTCAACACAAAAGGTCGTTTATTCAGCAACTGCCTCTATACATACTTATTTCTTATTTCTTTAGAACTATTAGGGTTACCATACGTTAAATAAAAATAGTGTTGTAAATCTAAGATTAACATATATTTACACATTCTAAATCATAAAACTAATTACAGTATATATTTACCCTACAGGTCGGCCATCCTGACTTCAAATCGTCCCGATTTCGTCCGACATTTGTCAACTCTCTATCCCTTTAAACCACTTCTTCAGATTTGCTGGTTCCCATATTCCCTCATAAGATATCTGCGTTAATTGAAATCCTTCCACATCGTTTATCACATACTTATCATTATCCAAAACTATAGCCACCCTGTACGGTCACTTAAACTTCGGTGCAAATTTTCACACAGACCCCTGGAGTGCTAATGAAATTCCTTACCATTACGTAATCGCCTATATTATATGTGCTCTGCATCCTATTCCGATCCTTTAACCTCTTGTTGTATGCCTGATTCTTCACTATCTTGCTCGCAGTCTCATTTCCAGCTCGCAATACATTCCGTTCAACCTCTGCATCAATTTCCTCCAAATTTTCCCTAGGCAAATCCACGATCATCCCCCTTGTCGCATTCCAAACAAAAGCTTACTTGGGGTTGTTCCTATACTCTTATGTTCCATACTATTCATCGCAAATTCTATGTTAGGAAGCACTCTGTCTAAACTTGAGTTTAGACCAGCACCTGTCAATTTGGCAATCTCTGGACCTAAACTTCGGTTCACTCGCTCTACCTGACCAATCGCCTGTGGAGAACCCGTAGCAATACTCACATGTTGTATGTTATTAGTTTTTAGAAAATTAACAAACATCCCTGAGGTAAAAGCATTGCCGCGATCGGAAACTATCATTCTCGGCCGGCTATAAGAATTGAGAAATTGCACCATGCAACTTACTACTTCCCCGTCCCTGTTGAACTTACCGCGTATAACTTAACAAACTTCGTAAAAGCATCGATCATCAAGAACACATACTTTTTTCTACACTTCTGTAGCGAAATCGGTCCATAATAGTCTATATGGACCGTTTGAAAAGGAACTTTTCCTTTCGGAATACTATGCATCAACCCCTCACGTTTTCCCGCTTTCGGTGAAAAACAATGCATTTGAGGCAATTTCCTATGTGATCCTTTATTCTCTGGCAATCCTTTTAAGGACCCTATGCCATGCAGGCGAAAGTAATGGAGAGTATGATAAATTTCCATCTTATGAAGTATCTGGAGTCCAATAGCTCACTGAACGATCGGCAATATGGATTCCGTGGAGGACGTTCCACGTGAGACTTGTTAGCCTTCCTTTCTGAAAAATGGTGTCGATCCATCCACCATTTCAGCGAAAGTAAGGTAGTGGCTCTTGATATTTCCAAATCATTTGACAGAGTGAGGCATGGCGAACTCTTGTCTAAACTTATTGCTTTTGGTGTCGTTGATATCTTCTCTCGATTTATATCAAGCTTCCTCAGGGATCGTGTTGTAAGAGTTGTTATAGACGGTATCTCATCAAACGAGTTCAAGATAAATTCAGGGGTACCGCAAGGCTCCATTCTTTCTCCTACGCTATTTCTTATATTTCTTAATGACATTCTATGTCATACTTCCAACCCTATCCACTCTTTCGCAGATGACAGCAGTATCTGCCATGCATATTCATTTGATCGTAGGCCGCGTAGGGGTCACGCGAACAGGGTCGATTTCAATGCCCAAAAGACCCAATGCTGCATGCTTTCCCACGATCACGCTGCCTCATCTGTAATTATGGGCGGGATAAACATTGAGGAATCAGAAGCTCTTGATGTTTTTGGCATGAAAATCCAGTGTGATATCCGATGGACTGAGCATATTTTTCAGGTCTCAAAGGAAGCATTCAAGTGCCTCGGCTTTTTAAGATGGTGTAAGATATACCTCACCCCATCTGACCACCTTACTATTTATACCGCCTACATCAGACTGAAAATGTTATATAACTCTCAGGGTAGCGATGGCACGATGGATGGTAGTCTGCACGTTGACTATAAAACCAAAAACAGACCTGGGTTCAACCTCAGTTTCAGACTAAAATTTTAAAATAAAAATAAACATCTCGCATTTTTCTGATGTGCATTAGTGTGTCTTTGTGTGTCAGTTGTTGTCGGTAGGTTTCAGTGGCGAAGGCATAGTCACTGGTCACTGAACAATACCGGCTTCAGCTGATAGCAATCCACAATCGCATCATTTTTTGGCCGAACGGCACGTATGTGGAATAGACTACCCGCAGAGGTGTTTCCTGTCACTTTTAGCATGGGAAGATTTAAATCAAATGTCAATAAACACTACTCCCTCTATCCTCCTTCCCATAACCAATTTTCCTAGTTCCAGCACAATGCATCGCATGTGTAGGGGTCACCCCCTGAGTGCCGGTCCAAGTCAAAAAAAAAAAAAAAAAAAAGAACGCCCTCCTTCGTCGGTATTGTGTAGCACCGGCGAAGTAAAACAATAATAAAAATGGCTACTGAACCGAAGCTTCAGCACTGCTGCGAGTATAAACAAAGAACGTGCGATAACAAAGCTGCAAAAATAAATAATTATGCATCACCTCCTGTCATTTCTCCTACTATCCCTTTGCTATAGATCCAGCACAATGCTTCGCATGTGTAGGAGTAATCTCCTGAGTGCTGGTCCCAGATAAAAAAAAATGTATGGGCCGGTGCTTCAAAGACTATTTTGAAATTACTCGACCGTGTACAAGAAAGTGTGAAGAAACTCATAAGAGACAGTAGGGTGGCCACATCTATTGAATTTCTTGAGCATCGTCGCAACGGGGGGTGTGTTTCGTTGTTCTAGCGTTACTATAACGGGATGTGTTCTGATGAAATCAGGGAACTTGTTCCCGAAACCCGGTCATTCGCGCGCCCGACGCGATCATCATTAAGACCGCATCCATTTGTTTCGATGCGCATTACGCATTACGCATTACACAGAAAATTCGTTTTAACGTGGGAAAATTTAAATCAAATGTCAATAAACACTACTCCCTCTATCCTCCTTCCCATAACCTAATTTCCTAGTTCCAGCACAATCTATCACATGTGTAGGGATCATCCACTGAGTGCCGGTCCAAGAAAAAAAAATGGTAGTTAATAAGTATGCCGGTTACCATGGACACCGGAACATAAAATAGTAAATTGCCCTCATATTTCCTATTAACCAATCCATTTCTCATTTCAAACAATTTGCTCTCACTATTCTCTAGTTCATTGCGAATTCTATTAATTTCACCGTCCCTGTACTGGCAAATAGATAAAATTTGCTCGAAAGAATTTTCCTCGAGAACCAAAATTCCCGAAAGTCTACTGAGCGCATCCACATGCCGCATCTTTGTCCCCGCCCTGTGCTCTAAGCTATAATCATAATTCTAAAGTTCCAGAGCCCACCTAGCTATTCTAGGGTTAATCTCCTTTTTGTTCAATGTTAACGTCAGTGAGTTGCAATCAGTTACTATTTTGAATTTTATTCTCTCTAAATAAATACAAATTAATATTTCCTGACGATGCTACATATTTGTTGGTTTATTCACTAATTGCGCAAGGTGGTTGTGCGCTCATATTGGCCTTCTGAAGTCGTAAGGCTCGAATGGCGGAACCACGATAAATTATGGACATTGAAATCACCAGCAATAACGATTTCACTGTTCGGGTAATTTTCGAGGATCTCCGATGTAGTGTCGGAAAGGGCATCGAAGTTCTGTATAGTTTTCTAGCTTTCCGTCTTTGGGCTTCTGTAAAGAAACCCGAAATGCAGAAGATGTGCCCTGATTTTGAATTTAACCCAAAGACAGCTAAATCCGGCATCATGCGTGCCTAAAGATTGCTGGCACTAGTACACAGCTTCATTGCGTATATAAAATGCAAGGCCCCCTTGCAAGCAAAAGAGATAAGAGGTGATACCCAGGTATGTGAAAATCCTGTGGGTCAGCATCCTCAGACACCTGGGTTTCACTTAAGGTGAAAACATCCCTCCGATGGAGACAAACGTCAGCATAGACAGAAAAGAAGTTTGCCCTTAGACCACGTATGTTGCAGAAGTCAATTCTGAGTCGACCTGTCATGATTAATGCAAGAAAAGTCAAATAAAATGTCTATCCTCTGTATTGCAAGCGCACTGAGATAATCGCTGCTTGAATGACTGCCGGTGATCAGTGTTACATCCTTCACGACCAAACAGTCTGGCAGCAACTAACACAATGTCACCAACAATAGAAATGATTTAGTCGGGTATGGTAAGGGGATTTAGCACAATGACACGAAAGAAGGCCATAGAAGTCCTGATCCGGTCACCGTGACCCGAAGTGGCAACAGTGGTTGGTAGTGTCAACACTGATTTGTATTTTGCGCCCGTCACTGGTATAGCGATTTTTTCTTTTTTTTCCTTTTTTCTTCCCAGTTATTCCACCGTTTAATTATTTTTCACATTTTATTTATTTTATTCAAGTTTATTGTTTTTGATATTTGTTAGTGTAAGTAAATTATTGAAATTTTCTTAAGTTTATTTTGTTTGTTTGTCCCAATGTTATTTTTATTGTTTTTTTTTCACTTGTACTTTTTAGTTTTGATTTATTTCCAATGTAACTATATATTTTAAATTATATTTTCTGCAAGACCAAACAGCGGACCAAAGGAAGACGCGTGTCTACCAGTCGAACCAAAAGAAACCAACGAACCCATGTTACTATGCGAGAGAAGCAACAAATCAAAATTTCTGTTCCGATGATGTCTCTTTCTCTGCTCGTTCGCTGCTTGAACTGACAATTCTGGGTGTTTTTGTGAGTCGAACGAATAAACACTACTGAATTGTATGTTGTGAATTGAGTGTTGTAGGTGACATGGAATGCACAATGGGCACATGCGTGCTGAGTAACTTATCAACTTTTGCACATTCTCATTCTTTCTTTGTTTTTTGTTGTAACTGTGTCCCGATACTTTTTTGCCTACAATAACAACACAGATGTTCGTCTGGCTAATTTCATTGACGCTCTCATATGTTTGAGTAGATTGTAGGTGATAAGGAAAACCAAACCCTATATACTCCTTTCTCGCTCTGTCTTTAATTTATTATAGGTTAAAACTTATTTGACTTGTTAGCTATTAAGAGATCATATTTTGAAATAGAAAACAGTGTCTTACAAACAAACAAGCAGTTCAGTCGTGTTTATTCTGAACACTTGCCATGCTATATATAGGACGTTATCCATATCTAAGTAATTAAATATAAATTGTTGTTTCGATATCGGATTTACCATCTACATCAGCTTCGGTATTACTATTTACAACATCCATGATGGTTATTCGATCTTTTCATAAATTGCGCTCCGTCGAATCAATTGGGCATGTATCACACCTGATATCTGCAGCCAAACTGCCGTCAAACAGACAGGTGCTGATAGTTTTTTTTTTACAATATGCAGTTTGTAAATGTTGGCAGACGAAATTGTGCAAAAGAAAGTGCTGAGCTAACAGCGGATGCAACTATAATTGGCAACAGTCGCGCATTCCAATACGGGATAAATATAAATGTCAAGATAAATTGCTAAAATTGTACGGCGACAGGAGAAATGTCCACAAACAAAGTGCAAACAGCATATCGAATACATCAAAATCGAACGTCAACACTTTCAAGGAAACACTGGACACTTTGTTCGATATCGCTAGTGCAAACGCCCTGGATGAGATGTGTATATGACGACAAGGAGTTTTTGTTGATGTAAAGCCACAAAGGAAGACCAGGGTGCATGGCAGTCGTTGACACGAAGTTATACGGCCGGGAACAGCAATCAGAACAACGAAAGCAAGAAGAAGAATCGCTGAAGAGAAAATATTCAGAGCTTAACAATCAATCTTGTAAGTGAAATTATTGAACTGTTTGAATTATTTAAAACATGAATCATCAACAGATATTTTGCAGTACTTGATACAGTTTATTGGAAGTGAAGACAAATATGAATTCGATGATAACAGTATGGGTATGGATGCGGCATGCGAATTGCATACCGATGTGCACACCAAACTTTTAAGAGGAGGACGCCACGTCTTACTGTAGTACTTGATAAAACCAAAGCTAGCTTCTCAGATGCTGTTCATATGCGCAGATAATGTATTAACTGTCATAAAAAATAATGTGGCGCCTCTGACCTCAGTTGGTGAGCTTGTGATCAATCGATCTACGATCTAAGAGTTACGAAAAGAATATAAGAGAGAAGCGGAAGAGATTCAAACAGAATTTATTACAAAAGTAATTTAGTTTAGTTAAAACTTATATTTAATTCGAAGTTATACGAATATTGTTAATTTTCACTGATTTATATTTTATTTTTAATACGGAGATGTAGAATACATCAAAATGTTACTTTTTATCAGTGAGAGTGAGAAGTGAAGTGCTAAGAATTTTTTTTAGTTCAAAAATAATAATAGTAATTTGAACACGACAAAATTTCTTTAATATTTACAAAAAACAAGTAAAAACATAAAATTAACTAACATTAAACTGAATATAAAATAATAAACAATTCACGAAATAAATTAAAAACAGATTAATAGAAAGCAATCAATATAAATTAAACAACAACATATAGCATACCAAATACCGCTAGTTTTTATTTTATGTTGTTTTTGCTCTGCTTTACTTGCTGTATATTTTTCTTTTTTTTACCCAGCAAACAAAAATTAACAATAAATAAAAAAATTAATAAATAATAAATGAGCCATGATGGCTTAAATATAAGCCCTAGTCGTTCAAGTGTTCCCGAAAGGAATATATACGTAACAACGAAATCGGATGAAGGTAAAACTCGTTCAAGCAACAACTTAATGAAGAGTGTGGACAACGGTAATTACGTTTCCATTAAAACACCCAAGCGAACACAATCAGAGTCAGATTGCTCGCGATCTAAAGAGGATCCAAGAACATCATTCGCAGCCTTAAAAACGCCCTTAGACGGTACATTGCCTCCGAATTCGGATAAGAAAAAGGCAAAAACCGGTATGGACAGGTACGTAATAGTGACGAAAAGGAAACGTAGCCCGAAATCGGCCAACATCGCATCTCAACATAAGGTAGCTAGAGATTCGTAAACCGCTAGCGTCGCTTCTCAAAACCGATTTGCAATTCTGGGTAATGACGATAACGTTCCTACGACCTCGGGTAAATCCCCAAAACCACCTCCAATATATCTAAGACAGGCAAGCTCGAACATTATAATAAAAAATTTAATAGAAACTATCGGTGAGAACTCTTTTTACACCGTGCCGGTAAGACGCGGTAAAATCAGTGAAACGAAAATTCAGGTCCTAACAGAGGACAATTATCGAAAAGTTGTAAAGACGTTTGAGGAAACAAAAAAAAGCTTTTACACTTATCAGCTTAAAAGTGAAAAAGGCCTTCAAGTGATCATAAAAGGTGTTGACCCCAGTGTTGCTACAAAGGAAATAAAGGACAGCCTGGAGAGTCTAGGCTTTAAGGTAAAAAATGTAATAAACTTAATAAATAAAGAAAAGGTACTACAGCCCATCTTTCGTGTCGAACTTGAGCCAGGTAAAAAAAAATTAAAGAAGGGTGAAGTTCACTCAATATACAACGTGAGATATCTGTTGCATCGTAGGGTGACAATAGAGGAACCTTACAAGAGATCAGGACCTGTGCAATGCCAAAACTGCCAAGAATTTGGCCATAGTAAGACATACTGCAAGCTACATGCTGTCTGTGTAGTGTGTGGCGACCTATATAGTACAGCAAACTGCAAAAAGCCAAAAGGTGACCCGAAGGCCAAAAAATGCACCAACTGTGGCGAAAACCATACCGCAAATTATAGAGGGTGCAGAGTCTACTCTCTCGTTAGAAGCTCGTCAAACCAGATACGAAATGTTGCTTCCCGAACACAAGAACAGCTCGTTACCAATGATTACCCTCAGCTGCCGACATCAAATAATCAACAAATTTCATATGCGAAATTTCTAAAGGCAAATTCAGCCACGCCGCTAACGCGCAGTGCCCTGAAGACAAACAATAACACCACAAACATCAGCTCCAAGCCTACAGTGCAGCCACAACCCATAAATTCCAGCCAAATGGAAGCCAAAATAGAAATGTTGGTGCAAACAGTTCAAAATTTCGTTAATACCATGTTGCCAATGATGCAAACACTGATAAATATGCAAACTGCGCTTTTACAGGCTGTAACAAAAAGTCCATAAACTGCCTAAGGTTATGTTTCTGGAACGCTAACGGCATACGCCAACAAAAAAACGAACTTGAGCACTTCCTAGCGGATCAAGAAATCGATGTTATGATCATTGCCGAAACTCATTTAACACCTAGAAGTGTTTTTAAGGTAATAGGCTATACATTTTATGACGCCAAAGATCCCCGTGGTAGAGCATGTGGGGGCTCAGCTATATTAATAAAGAACAGAATAAAGCACTACTTAGTGGGTGCAGTCAGCAAAGACTATCTTCAAGCAACTTCGATCTGTCTTGAAGAATTTTTCAATGGCTTAGTTATATCGTCAATTTACTCGCCTCCGCGGTTTTCAATTGCTGAGGATCAGTACTCTGAATTCTTTAAATCGTTGGGCAATAGTTTCCTAGCTGCTGGCGACTTTAATGCAAAGCACACGTATTGGGGATCACGCCTGATTACCCCAAAAGGTTGCGTTTTATACAACGTAGTTTCCAAAATGTGTTTGACGGTCGCCTCAAGCGGACAACCAACATATTGGCCAACTGATCGTAACAAAATACCTGATGTCATAGATTTCGCAATCACAAAGGGCAATCACAAATTTGCTCCACAGACATCGAATTATTATTAACTGAAAAAAGAAGAGCTCGAAGAGAGTGGCAGCTTCATAGATCCCCTCAACTCAAGAGAAAACTAATAGAGTGTACCAAAAAGCCAAGAGAGATGTTACAATCCAAAGAAACTGATTATTTAAATGAGTATCTTAAAGGTCTTGATGCAACACCGCAATCCGATCATTCACTATGGCGTGCTACCAGATATCTCAAAAGACCGGTTATTCGTAAACCTCCATTTCGAACCCCAACTGGGGATTGGGCAAGAAACGACACAGAAAAAGGCAAGTTGTTCGTTGAGCACTTAAAAAATGTTTTCACCCCCAATGCACCAAGCGACCCTGAAGAACTTCCATCGATAGTTACGGATGCAGCAGTTTCGATAAAGTTTAAATTGAAAGACGTCGAAGAAGCTATCGCCAACTTGAACCCTAAAAAATCTCCTGGCATCGATAAAATTAGCAACAAATTGCTCCAAGAGCTCCCAACTACAGTAGTTAAAAGAATTCTCCACATCTTCAACGTGATATTGTGCATTAAATACTTTCCTTCTAAATGGAAGATATCACTAATAACACTGATACCTAAGCCAGGTAAAGACCACACCACAGTTGAGTCCTACAGGCCAATTAGCCTTTTGCCAAATTTATCTAAGCTTTTTGAAAAATTATTAGCTATCAAGTTAAATAAAATCATTAGCGAAAAGCGCTGCATTCCAGACCATCAGTTTGGCTTTCGAAGTAAACACAGCACAACTGAGCAAACACATAGACTTGTGAATGTTATAAAGCATACCCTAGAAGAAAAAAAGTACTGCTCAGCCCTCTTTATCGATGTTTCCCAAGCTTTTGATAAAGTGTGGCATAAGGGATTAATATATAAACTGACCCAGTACCTTCCTGAAAATATTTGTAAGCTACTGGAAAGTTACCTGCTTTGTCGCAAATTTATTTTAAAACAAGGTGATTGGCTGTCATCACCGCAGCCGATTGAAGCTGGAGTTCTCCAAGGCAGCATATTAGGTCCACTGCTGTACTTGATATACACCGCAGATTTGCCAACAGTCGCGAACATCCATACCTCAACTTTTGCCGATGATACAGCTTTCTTAAGCATTCACGAAAGTGCTGACGAAGCATCTCGTCGCCTACAGCACCAAACTTCGCAGCTGGAAAGCTGGCTAAAAAAATGGCGAATCAAAGTTAATGAGAATAAGTGCGTACATATAACCTTCACCCTGCGCAGAGACACATGTCCTCCTATTCTGATCACCAACCAGGTTATACCTCAACGTTTGGAGGTCAAGTATCTAGGGATGCACATTGATAGACGGCTAACATGGAAACAGCACATCGATGCAAAATTAACTCAAATGAAATTAAAAGCAACTCAACTAGATTGGCTTATTGGTCGAAATTCTGTGCTAAAACTGGACTGTAAGCTTTTGCTTTACAAAGCAATTTTAAAACCAATATGGAGCTATGGTATCCAGCTATGGGGCACTGCCTCAGCTTCCAATATAGAAAAAATTCAAAGGTGTCAAAACAAAATACTGAGAATGATAACAGATGCGCCGTGGTATATAAAAAATTCTAACATACACAAGGATTTAAATATTCCGACAGTCAAACAAGAGATAACAACATACGCAACGTCATACCTAACCAAACTCCAAGATCATCCAAATATACTAGCCCGAAATATTTTAAGCGAAAGAGGGTTCATTCGACTGAAAAGAAAGGATACTCTTTCCCTAGCCCAAACGTAGTAGACGCGGAAATAAAACTATACGAGCAATAAATAATTTTGTACTTAATAATAATTTGCAATTAGTTCTTAAGATTTGAATACTTATTGTTAGTTCAATTGATTTTGAAGATTCAATAAATAATATATATTGTGTAAAATAAAAAATAATGCTACATATTTGGTAGCGAAATATTGAGAAATAAATAATAATTGAAAAACTTTTCATAAAAAAGACCATCGCTCAAAAATAAATATAATTAAAAAATTTTAATAAAGGTCAAAATAAAAATAGAAGTGATATTATATTATTATACAATAAAATTTTTATTAATGGTGTTTCTTCTATAAATTCAGAGTAGTATTCCTCTTTTTGGGTGTCATCTTCCGCAACGATTTGATTTTGTGAGTTGTTAACAGTGTCTGTATAAAATTTAAGGCTTTCATCATTCTGCCAGTGCTCGCCAAAGTGTTTTTTCAATAAATTACTAACGTCCTTAATCTTCAGCGAATTAATTTTTACAGAGTATGGTTGTATCTGTTTTGGTTGCATATTTCCCAACTTGAAATTTTTTTTACAGATACTGCAAAAATTGTTTTGATTGCAATAGTTCCTGTAATTTTCTTCACCAGTAATAATAACTTGTCCCTGATTTGTTTTTTTGAGAAAAAATGTTTTTGCTGTGGAGAATTTAAAATGCCATTTTCCAGGTGGGAGTAGATACTCTTTGCTTCATTCTTTCCAGTCATTTACAGGACAAACATCTATAATTTTTTGGACGGTACCAAATTCTAATAAAATTGTTTCATATTCTTCAGGAAGTTTTCCATTTTCCTTATTCGTTTCTCAGCATTGCCAAAAACTCTATCAGCCGGTAAATACGAGTGACCGACAACAGGAAAAATCAATTCAATTTTTTTCAATGAGGAAGGACCTTGCGAAAACCATTTTGATAACATTCCAATCATAATAGAATTTTTATTTTGCCCACCACATCCTTCTGCTATAAGGCGTAATGTTGCAATCTTGTCATTAAAATGTGTATTTTTTAAGAAAAAAGAGCTTAACAAACTGTTATCATGGCAAAAACGACAATCTTCAATGGACATTGCCGTTTTTGCATCAATTCTTAATTTTTGAACATACTTTTTTATGGAATAAAAGTGTATCTGGTAATGTTATATTCACTAATCGGAAGCATTTATTAAATACAACTAAAAGGTATTATTAGTTACGTTTGTGAAAAAAGTGGAGATTGCAGTCTTTGCATCTATACCCCTCAAATATTCTACTAACAAAGCGTTGAAAAGTCGGTGGGCATTCTTCAAGCCAAACGGCATCTTCAAAAATTCAAACTGTCCCATAGGTGTCACAAAAGAGGTATACTTAACAGAATCGTCACTCATCCTCACATTGTAAAATGCGCTTTTCAAATCAAGTACAGAAAATATCGTTTGTTCACCAGTCTGTCCAATAAGTCGTCGATGAGTGGCAATGGAAAATTATCCTTACATGTATTCTTATTCAACTCACAGTATTCAACGCATAACCCTAACTCACCACTCCTTTTCTGTATTAAAACAATTGGGGAACCGTACTCGGACAAACTTGGTCTTATAATCCCCTTCCCCAATAATTCATCCAAAATATCCTGAACATTCTGCTTTTCGTTGTATGAGAGTCTTGGGGAGCAACCGAACGGTTTTTGATTTTTCAAATTGATTTTAAGTTCCCATTCGATATCAGGTTTATCGGGACGTTTGCAGTACAAGTAACAATCTTCAAATATTCCCTGAAATTTTCTATTGACCTCACCAAACAAGTCTTCATTATTTGCAATCAGATGTACGTTTTCTACCTCAATATTCATTATATTTAAGCATTCTTTTCATACACCGTAGGTAATTTTAATTTTATTGAATTCAAAAAGTTCCTTCCAAAAAGTATTGGATAACTCATTGTTTCGTCTGGTACTACAAATAAATTAATATTAATTGATTTCCCTTCAAAATAAATTTTTACTTCAACAATTCCTTATACAATGAGTGGACTTTTATTTAAACC
This sequence comes from Dexiosoma caninum, assembly GCA_963924685.1. Classification (NCBI taxonomy): domain Eukaryota; kingdom Metazoa; phylum Arthropoda; class Insecta; order Diptera; family Tachinidae; genus Dexiosoma; species Dexiosoma caninum. The sequence goes on along the minus strand of OZ004730.1, from coordinate 12,995,816 downwards.
AAAATAATTCTAGTTAATTTTATTTCCCCTTATTAATACACTAGGCACGAACTTTTACAAGACTGATAGGGCTACCGTTATCTAATAATGTTCCTAAAGAAGAATTAAATCTTAAATAACTATTTATGAAATCTAAATTAATTAATCTTACATATTCAGTATCATCTCTGCCGTCGTTAATGTGATGCACATAATGTTTCTTCTCGTTTTTGCAAACCGCAGCCTAGTAGTTCATTTCATTGATGTTAATATAGTAATGGTAGTTGAAGACAAGAAAATAACTATTATTGGTAAATCTAATAAAAACAAATACGAATTAATAGTAAAATTGAAGAGTATTAAAAAGAAATTGTAAGAAAGCACTGATTAAATCAGATTTTGTTAAATGTGAGTTAAGTGGAGAAAAATCTAATAAATCAGCTGCAAAATAGATGTTGCAACTCTAAAAATTTACAAAGTTTATCTTCATAATTACGATTGGTTATCTGTAATACAAATTCAAGATGATTCAATTAAAAAAAAAAAAATGCAGAGTAAACATGAATTATTACTAAAGGAGTACTATTTAGAAAAAGGAAGATTATTTCGAAAACACAATGGTAAAAACTTGTGGGTTGTTCCAAAAGCATTACGATGGAGAGTAGTTGAAGATTGTCACGATAAAAACGGTCATCTTGGTGTTGAAAAAACGTTGGAAAAACTTTTAAATTATGTTTGCGTTTCAAGAATGCAAAATTTTGTAAAATCGTACATCAAAGCTTGCATTGAATGCGCTTATAATAAAAACAAAGCTGGTCGTAAAGAATGTGAATACCATTATGGTGATATAGAACCTGTAGCATTCAATACAATTCATTTAGATCATTTGGGACCATTCCGAAAAAGCAGTAAACAGAACGAACACATATTGGTTTTGGTTGACTCTTTTACTAAATTCACTATAATAAAAGCTGTTAGAAGTACTGCTCCAAAGTATGTTATAAATATTTTAAATGAATTTTCCAGTTACTTCGGAACACCAACACGTATAGTCACGGTTAGACGAACGGCATTTACGTCAAATGATTTTAAAAGATATTGTATTCACAACAATATAAAACATATACTCAACGCAGTAAGAATACCAAGAGCTAATGGACATGCAGAAAGAACAAATCGCACGATACTTTCAATGCTTTTACCCACTACTCAAAATGATAAACGGTGGGATGAGCATCTGATGAATATTCAATGGTCCATAAACACAATGAAAAACAAAACTTCTGGTAGTAGTCCTCATGAATTACTATTTTGTTATTCTCCACGTGATGTTCTCCAAAATAAGATTCTGTTAGCATTACATAAGAACTATAATTTAACCGAAGATGAGGTAAATATAATTAGACAAACAGCCTCCGATAATATTAATACAAAACGAAAAAAATTAAAGATCAATTTGATAAGCGACATTCAACTCCTCATAAATATAAAGTTGATGATCTTGTACTTGCTGAAAACGAACCTTCAAGTAGGAAGAAGAGGGACCTCGATGCGCTGCTGCATAGCGGGCCCCACTGACGGGGACCAGGCGATACGGGCCGGGGCCATGGCGCCGGCTGCGGACTTGGCGGACCCAGACGTGGGTGAGTGAGAGTGGTCCTGATTGGGACGTGGCTCTGGGCCTTCCCGAAGTAATGCGGAAAGCGGTCCCGGGGAGGAATCTACCCAGAGGAGGGAATTTTTTAGTGGCAACACCACTCGACGCAGATGACGACGGTTTCTGTAAGTGCGAAGGCATTTCCAACCCTACCTCACACGCCAAAAAAAAAAAAAAAAAAAAAAACCTTCAAGTAGTGGCATGTCTCGAAAATTAGAACCACAATACAAAGGCCCTTTCAAAATATCTAAAGTTCTTCATAATGATAGATACATAATAGAAGATATTCAAAATTCCAAAAGAACGTCACATCGTTACTCATCGGTTTATGCTTCTGACAAATTGAAATACCACCCAACTTTGATAGCGATACTGATCATGATTCTTCCAATGACCAAAGCGAAGACGCCTCAAATACAGGATAGCCGACTGTTGGAAATCCTAATTTATATGTTTTTAAAATATTTAATACCTGTTTTTATGTTCAACAAAAAAACTATCTAGTTACCATTACTTTATAAATTTTCACTCTGGTAGATTGTCAAATAAATTAATTGATATATATACTTTTGAACATTGAAGAACGACTTTTATTTTTATCAAGAAAGGAAATAACGTTTTTGGCCTTTTAATTGGAGTTCCCAATGTTCAAAACAATCACTCTGGCCCGAAAATTCTGCCACAAAATCATTTACAATTGTAAACTTCTTTTCGTTAACATTTTCATCACTTTTACTGTCGTTATACAAAACATTTTTGTCACCAATGTGTCCAATGTTATTTCCGTACTCACTATCTTCGGCCTGGCCATCTTCCTCAACTACGTCATTCTGTTCATCGCTGTCTATATCACCTTCTTGTGTAGGAAACCCGCCGCGTACCTCTGCTGGAACATTCAACAGCCGCAAAATTAATTCGTTTTTATTTCCTTCGCTTTTAAGACCAATTGAACATAGCCAATCTTTCAATTGTCTTACAGTGCACTTATTGAGGAGGTGAGAAACTTCCGAGGGCATCGTGATCCGTGTCGAGTTCTGATTTTGTAGGAATTTTCATATTATTGCTTCAAAACAAAACTATGATGTGTGTTGTAGGTCCCTTATTCAGCAATTGCCTCTATACATACTTAATTCTTATTTCTTTAGAACTATTAGGGTTACCATACGTTAAATATTAAAATATTGGTCATATATATATATATATATATATATATATATATACTAGCTGACCCGACGAACTTTGTACCGCCGAACAGTCAAAGAATGCAGTGATATCTTATAGCTGAAATTAGTTTAAGATTTTAGTTAAAGGGACAAAATGAATAAAAAAAAGTATTAAGTTCAACAGTTTATTAGAGTATTATTCATAAGTATATACAAAAAAAAAAAAAAATCAATATAGGTACAAAAATCAAGACATATTAGACATTTGTTTGGATGAAACTATGTTGAGTGGGTAACAATTTTGTTGATTGCTTTTACTGAAGCACTTTGTAATATACCACATTTTTGGTTTTGTTTTCAGGTGCAAGAACAAATAAATCTGATGGTTTTTTGACACGGGAACATGCCACGTACAATTGACCATGAGAAAAACATGCATTTTCTAAATTGAGACCACAAACACTCAGAGATTGCCCTTGTGATTTGTTAATCGTCATGGCGAATGCAAGACGAACCGGAAATTGAACTCAAATGGCATATCAGTAGGGATCATTGGAATTTTTGGAATAATTACTTCTTCACCTTTGAATTTTCCTTTGAGTATCGTTGCGTGGATTATATTTACCATCAGTTTTATGATCACTAAACGCGTTGCATTGCATAGTTTTGGTTGGTTAAGATTTCGAAGCATGATGACTACGGAACCAACTTTTAGTTGTAAATTGTGCGATGGTAGGCCAGGGAAATCTAATAATATATGTCAGTGCATCTTGCGCATATTCATGCATTTGTCGCGGGCTACCTGTGTACGTCGCTGGTAGAATAGTTAATCGACCTACATTAGTTGGAATTCCTTCGGAGGCAATAGCATCGCGTAAATGGATATACTTGTCCGAACGCAATTTGGCTTGATTCAAGCGAATGAAAAGTAGGCGCTCTGTTTCGATTTTGACGTACATGTCAACGCAAAATTGCTGAAGCAATCGACGAAATCGCAACAAATAATTGTCAGCATTTTGACGAATCATCAAACGATATGCATAATAATTCATGGAGCTTACATTTTTGGTTGTTTCCTCACCTAAAGTAAATGCAGAAAAATTATTGTTTAAATTAAAACTGACCTTCTACGGAGGGGTGGTGAAATGATAATATTATATTAATTCTCACCACCCAATGGGTTTACCATCTTGATGCTGAAGTGATATCCATCGTCACCTTGCCAAAACATCAGTGGGTATTGCAACGCGTTATATGAACGGCGTGTTTCATATATTTTTTGCAGCTGACCAGCATTGCGGCGTGTAAGCACAATATCACGTGTTTCCGAATTTTCACCAACAATCAGGATTGCAACTTCATCTATTATTGGAGCATTAAATCTGCGTTCGTGTGTTCTAGGTGGTCGCTTATCAGCTCTGATGATGATTTTGTATTTGTTATTGGGCATACGTTCCAAGGCAGTCTTAAACAGTGTAACCAATGCACGATGTTCATGAAGTAATTGCTGCAGATCATGAAGAATTACTCTTTTCATTGCTGAGTTAATCTCTTGCTGCCGATCAAGTTGTTCTTCCATATTGCGCATGAAATAAATTTGTAAAAATTTATGGTGTGCATTTTCGATGGTGAATTTGGCCTTGAATCTGTTGAATGGAAAGCAAAGTCTCTGTCTGCGGTACTCTGTTTAACATAAATTACCTTAAATATTGGATTAAATCTATGTTCTTCGACAATGTCTGCCCCAAATGAAGTCATTTGAAAACAGGCCTTATATCTTTGAGTATTAGCTAGAAAATGTCGTGATTCTGGTGTTTTGCCATAAAGCAATGAGTGCAATGGCTCATGTGGTGGAGTCAATAATGGCAATTTCACTTTGCCATTTAGGGAACACAAACCAGGCTTTTCTTCTACAAACTTGAATGCACCACAATATCCACAAACAACGTTCATTAGACCAATGCAAACGGAAGGATGCAAGCTGTAATCTACTGTATAATCGTAAAGAAACGCTGTTCGATTCAAATCAGAATTTGGAATATTTCCTCCCGCGTGAGAAAGATTATATCGTTGTTGATCTGTGCGATAAGCCCGACGACTTCTCATTGCTAACCGAGACGTTTCACAGGCTATCTCTCTTTGCTCTTCCGTTTCAGTAGCACGAAGTCGGGCCATACTATCACGGCGGTATTCTCTTTGAATTTCTCGTTCTTCTTCAATGGATTGAAGCGTGATATTACGAAGTCTTATCGCATTATGGCTTCGTGGAGAAAGATTAGATGTTCTTTGTCGCGGCATTTTTAATATTATGTATTTTTAGCACTCGAACTACACAAATCACAGATAACATAAAACTGTAAAATTTTTGCTTTCCCGAATATACTGCCAATATATACGGCATAATAATACTCACCAAATTAGAAATTATAAGTAACACTTACGCGGTCTTACAGAAAGATAACAATCCACAATCGCATCAGAACGCCCTCCTTCGTCGGTATTGTGTAAAATAATAATAAAAATGGCTACCGAAGCTTCAGCACTGCTACGAGTATAAACAAAGAACGTGCAAAAGCAGAGCTGCAAAATAATTAATTAATAGTTCCAGCACAATGATTCGCATGTGTAGGAGTCATCTCCTACATAAAATCACATTTGACTCAAAATTAAAAATTAATAGTAATAAAATTTTGTTATTTGAAACAAGTACTTAAATATTAAACGAAAAAGTTCAATACTGACAGGTAATCAAGTCTTATCTTTCATGGTGTTCCAAACAAAACAAAAAATACATAGTTTTTGTAATCATATAAATAATGATATTTTTATCGTTTAAATTTCATAAAAACTGATAAAATTGTTCTGGAAAGGCAGAAGTTGCAATCAATCTTCATAAGTGGTTACACTTTTTAAAAATTGCATAGATAACTTGTTCCTATACATAGGGATCTATCTATGGCTATAAAATTATAAAAATCAGTGTTGTAGTTGCGGAGAGGCAAAAGCTGCCCCCAAATTCCCTTCGTGACCGTATTTTTGACAAATTTACATAGCTTAGGTGTCCATTGCAAGGAAATTTATTCATGGTTAAAATATCATTACAATCGGTGTTTTACTTTCGAAGAGGCAAAAATACCCCTTGTTCCTTTCGTGACGCTATTTTTGCAAATTTGCTTAGCTTAGGTGTCCAAGTACATAGAAATATCTTTTAGGTTAAAATTTCATAAATACCGGTGTGACGGATTCTGAGAGGCAAACATTACCCCCTAGCCCCTCTCGTGGTCTTATTCTGAAAATTTTTAGTAGCTATTATGCTATCCTGAGCAAAGACGACTCCAAAATGCTAAAAATCGTTCAAATCGGTTCAGCCGTTCGCGAGTTATAAATGGTGTAACTAACATGTATGTCTTTTATATATATATATAGAAGATATAAGATAGATATATATGTTGTTGCGTTACGTTACGCTACGCTACGTCGCGTTACGTTGCGTTAACATGCAGATATATTCATATTCTAAATTTCATTAAAATCGGTCTGAACGTTTCGGAGGGGCAGAAAGTTCCTCCTATCGCCCTCCTTGTCCTACTTTTTATTTTTTTTTCTATCTTGGACCAGCACTCAGGGAATGACCCCTACACATGCGATGCATTGTGCTGGAACTGGGAAATTAGGTGCTGGGAAGGAGGATAGAGGGAGCAGTGTTTATGGACATTTGATTTGAATTTTCCCACGTCATAAGTGACAATGGTGTTCTAGATTTACGTCAGCACCTGCCCATGGGGCCTTGTCTGACGGTGGTCTTAACACCGAGTAAATTTCTGTAACGATTCACTAGCGCCCCCAGAGCACTGATAAGCAAATGAGCCCGTAGGCCACCTACCTCCAGAGTTGGGTAGCAAATCATGTATAGTTATCTCTGACTTCTATAATGCACCTTGTTGAGGTGTTCGAGCGGTCTAAACTCTTGTCACATCAGAATGTTTTTATGTCAAGACCCATTTAACAGTAATACTGTTGGTTCGAAACACATTCCGGTGACTACTGTCGAATGGCAACAGCACCTAGTAGAGTAAAGGTCATATCATTAATATGCGTGTTACGACTTTCACATATTTACGATTAGACCAAAAACTCCACTTCCCGCGTATCTTTGGGTTGCAACCACAGCCACTACGAATCCAAACCCATACCAGCTCACACCAGCCAACCCTTCGGGGTAGACACGAAGTCCTCGACTCGAAGTACCCGAAGTACTTAACAAGGAAGACATCATTCCTTAAACCCGTACTTTCGTCAGCAGTGTGGGGCCAAGCTGGTCCCGTAGTACTAGATTAGAATCTAACTGGTGTTAAGCAGTCCTTCATCAATCTCTAGTGAGATTTCGAAAAGTCACCTCTTCTATCATTTTCGAACTTCAGAGAGGAACAAGGTAATGCTGCACCTTGAGCTCGGGACCGCGGGCTCGCTCAGACCACCCGTAGGTTCCGGAATACAAGATTCACAAGTTTCCAGAACCCCCCTGCGGGTACGTCATAAGTGACAGGAAAGACCTTGGCAGGGAGTTTGTGCCACATACGCGACGTTCGGCCGAAATATGAGTTCTCTCCGTAATGTGTAGTGCGGTTCGCTGCCAAGTTGACCACAAATAGATGCGCTCTAAATGATGAACGCGTCGTGCGCGTGAATGACCGGGTTTCGGGAACAAGTTCCCTGATTTCATCAGAACACATACCATTATAGTAACGATAGAACAACGAAACGCACCCCACGTAGCGACGATGTTCAAGAGAGCTAATAGAGTTGGCTACCCTACTGTCTCCTATGAGTTTCTTCGCTCTATCCTGTACACGGTCGAGTAACTTCAAAATAGTCTTTGAAGCACCGGCCCAAACATGAGAGTTGTATTCCATTTTCGGTCGGATGTATGCGGTATAAATAGTGAGGAGATCAGATGGGGTGAAGTATGTCTTCCATCGTCTTCAAAACCCAAAGCACTTGAATGCTTCTTTTGAGACCTGAAAAATGTGCTCGGTCCGTCGAACATCGCACTGAATTTTCATGCCAAGAACATCAAGAGCTTCAGATTCTTCGATGTTTTACCGCCCATAATTACAGATGACGGAGCGTCATCGGGCATGCGTCGATGTGTAAGCATGCTGCATTGGGTCTTTTGAGCGTTGAAATCAACCTGTTTGCCCGACCCCATTGCGATATTTTCATGAGGTCACAATTCAATGAATCACTCATATTCCGCCTCAGCGAAGTGATCATAGTCGATGTTGGCCTACGACTAAACTAATATGAGTAAGAAAGGTTGCTGGCATCTGCGAAAGAGTGGATAGTGTTGGAAGTTTGACATAGCAGGTCATTAAGAAAGACTAGAAATAGGGTAGGAGAAAGAGTGAAGCCTTGCGGTACACCTGAATTTATCTTGTACTCGTTAGATGAGATCCCGTCTATAACAACTCTTATAGCGCGATCCCCAAGAAAACTCGATATAAATCTAGAGAAGATATCACCGACACCAAAAGCAATAAGTTTGGACAGAAGTGCCCCATGCCACACTCTATCAAATGCTTTAGAAATATCCAGAGCCACGACTTTACTTTCGCTAAACTGGTGAATAGAAGTACACCATTTTTCCGAGAGGAAGGCTAATAAGTCGCCCGTAGAGCGTCTTCGACGGAAGCCGTATTGACGGTCGTTCAGTAAATTGTTGGACTCTAAATATTTCATTAGGTGAAAGTTCACCATACTTTCCATCACTATGGAAATCGCGGAACAGATTGCTGTTGGGCGGTAATTTTCAGGTTTGCTTGCCTCACCCATTTTTGGGATCGGCGTTACATTTGCAACCTTCCAGCATGATGGGAATTGACCTGTATAGTACAGAGTGCTGAAAAGGCTTACCAAAGGACGTGATAACGACGAAGAACCCTGCTTCAGGATCAGTGCAGGAATTCCATCCGGCCCAGGAGAGTTGCTTATGTTGAGGTTCGTTAAAACCCTTTTAACTGCACGAGCTCGAAAGTATATCTTTGGCATAGTTACGGATACACGCTCGGGTGCGGGCAGTGGTTGATTGCTTACCGGCGGTGAGAATTACCTGCAAACATTTCAGCTAGGAGGTTAGCTTTTTCCACCGGGTCAGTGAATATTTGATCATCTTTCAAAAGAGCCGGAATAGAGGAACTAGCATTTTCCTTCACTCTTTTTACAAAAGACCAAAAGCTTTTACTGCCCCGTTGGGCAGTAAGAACTTTGCTGCGAATACGCTGCTCGTACAAAGCTTTTTCACGTCTTAGCACTTTGGCACACGAAGATCTCGACCTTTTGCGCATCGCATCAGTATCCGCGCTTTTGTCATTCCGCCAGATAATAAATGCTTCCTCTCTGGATCTGACTGCAAGTCTGCACGAATGATTAAACCATGACTTCGGTCTGGGTTTAATCGAAATTTGCTTCGATGGTATGAAAGTTTTCATACCGAGCAATATTATATTTTCAACCATTTCTGCCATGGCATTGACGTCATTGTCGAGGAAGCAGAGCTTCCAATTGAAATGCCGAAAGAAACCCTTGAGCTCAGCCCAACGTGCCTTTTCGAAAATATATTTTTAACGTTTCGTAGTTGACCGTGAAACGTGAAGAAGTTCCGCAAACGAAAAGGAGGCAGAAATGGCGCAATGATCCGAATTACCGAGAGGTGCGCTAATATTCATTTCATACTTGTCAGGGTATGAAGTGAGAAAAAAGTCGAGGGTGCTGTGTTGGTGCCCGTCAACACACGGAATACGTGTTGGTTCATTCACTAATTGCGCAAGGTGGTTGTGCGCTGCGAATAGCTCAACATATTGGCCTTCTAGAGTCGTATGGATCGATAAATTATGGACATTGAAATCACCAGCAATAAGGGATTCACTGTTCGGGTAATTTCCGAGGATCTCCGATATAGTGTCGGAAAGGGCATCGAAGTTGTATATAGTTTTATCCCTTTCCTTATTTGGGCTTCTGTAAAAAAACCCGAAGTGCAAAAGATGTGCCCTGATTTTAAATTTAACCCATAGACAGCTAAATTTGGGATCATTCGTGCCTAAGGATTGCTGGCACTGGTACACAACTTCATTGCGTATATATATTGCAAGGCCCCTATGAAGAATAAAGAGGGAAAGGAGGTGATACCCAGGTATGTGAAAATCCTGTGGATCAGAATCCTCAGACACCTGGGTTTCACTTAAGGCGAAAACATTTGGCCGATGGAGACAAACGTGGGCATATACAGAGAAAAAATTTGACCTTAAGCCACGTATGTTGCAGAAGTCAATTCTAAAACGGCCTGTCATAGTTTACGCAAGAAAAATCAAATCAATTGTCTATTATTTATATTGTCGACACCAATGAACTAGTTGCCACCTGAGAGATTGCGCGGTGATCAGTGCTACGCCTTCATCACCAAACAGTCTAACAGCAACTATCCCACTGGTATCCACAATATAAAAAATTTATATTATACTTTTAATAGGTACATATATGCAGGAGTTTTTAGCACAATGACCAGCTCTGGTAAATATTTTCGATCGCCCGTCACTGGTATAGCGGATTTTATTTTTTGTTTTATTTTTTTGTTGGAATTTTATTTTTTTTGTTGTTTGTTGAAGTTAAGATTATTTTATTCTTCGTTTCTATTTAATTTAAATACAGTTTATTGTATTTAATGTATGTTAAGTTTATATATTTATTTAGTTTGTTTCTTTTCACTGTTTTTGTCACTATTTTCTTCCGTTTCTGTTTTTTTTTTCACTCCGCTATTTTCGGTTTTTATCAATTCTGTGGTAATTTATTTGCTTCACAGAAGACGCGTGCTTACCGGACGGACGACACTATACTTTTGGAAATGTATATAGCCTATGTGAATTTTTAGGCCCAAATCTATCTGCGTTCTAAATTTCATTAAAATTGGTTTAAACGTTTCCGAGGGGCAGAAAATTCCCCCCTATCGCCCACCTGGTCCTACTTTTGGAAATGTATATAGCTAATGGGCATTTTTAGATGCAGGTCTAACTATGGTTTAAATTTCATTAAAATCGGTTGGAACGTTTCTGAGGGGCAGAAATTTCCCCCTATCGCCCTCCTGGCCCTAGTTTTAAAAAAATGTGAGTCCGATCACAGGGGAGATGTGTAAACATCTAGTAATGAAATCTTTTTAAAAGTTATTGAAATTAAATGTTTTTGTATTCATTTTATTTATTAATTTTTCTAGTTTTTTGACCTTTTTTTTTATATTAATAACACAAATTATTTTAAGCCTAAGGTCTTTTTATATATTTTATATTTATTTCAATATTTCGCTACTCCTTTGTGTAGCTTCTTCAGGAAAATTGGTTTTTGTTTATAATAAAAAATTTTTTTTTTACAAAATAGTAGCGAAATATTGAAATAAATATAAAATATATAAAAAGACCTTAGGCTTAAAATAATTAGTGTTATTAACATTTTATTTATTTGTTTTTATTTGCCTACGATAACATAATGTACGACAATTAGTAAAAATTAGTAGCTACTACTACTACTATTACGCACTAGATGGTGTTAGTGTATTTCTATGCAGCTGTTAAGTTTCTCTGTACTTCTTGTTGTCCGTAGGATTACACTAATACACTCATACACAGCTCACACCGCGTTATCGTTATTACAATCTTACTCAAAATTTGTGATTGTATTGTGAAAAAGATTTTTACCCCCTAGCGTATAGATGTTTACACATCAAAAAGTAATACCCTATAACCTTCCCGAAATTTGCACAGACTAAGTGCACAAAATTTCATCGCAATTTGTCGACAAATGGCGAAGTTAAGGTCGTTTATATTATAAAATCTGTTGAGGGTGGCGATGGCACGATGGATGGTAGTCTGCACGTTGACTACAAATCCAAAAACAGACCTGGGTTCAACCCCAGTTTCAGACTAAAATTTTAAAATAAAAATCTCGCATTTTTCTGATGTGCATTAGTGTGTCTTTGTGTGTCAGTTGTTGCCGGAAGGTTTCCGTGGCGAAAGCATAGTCACTGGTCACTGAACAATAATGGCTTCAGCTGATAGCAATCCACAATCGCATCAGAACGCCCTCCTTCGTCGATATTGTGTAGTACCGGCGAAGTAAAATAATAATAAAAATGGCTACTGAACCGAAGTTTCAGCACTGCTACGAGTATAAACAAAGAACGTGCAAAAGCAGAGCTGCATAATAATTAATTAAGCTTCACCTCCTATCATTTCTCCTACTATCCCTTTCCTATAGTTTCAGCACAATGCTTCGCATGTGTAGGAGTCTTCTCCTGAGTGCTGGCCCCAGATAAGAAAAAACCATGTGGAAGTAGTAGCATAATTAAAAAGTAGGCGTAAAAGTGAGCGTGATTAAAAACAAAGTAGCCTATAATTCATTCAAGAGTCCCAATTATATGGTGTGAAAATTTCAGGAACATTGGTGCAGTGGTTTGGTAAGGTACAAACAAACACATTCAGCTTTATATAGTATGTACAGATGTATGTATGCATGTGGAACTATTATCATATAACGAATAGAAACATGCAACACAAACTTTTAAATTTTACAGGAGGAAACAAACTTATAAAATAATAATGATTGTTGCATCGTTGCTTTCTAGTTGAATATAATGGCTTCAAGTATATAACATACAATAATTAATTGAAACTCTGTAACATACAGGGGTTTTTCTTTTCAAATTCTAGGCAGTAGACAAGACCAAATAATTATTGTGTATAACTAATTCGATAAACATGACAGTAAGTAGAGGCGGGCCTAGGTAGAACTATGGGAGCCATTAAAGCCACTAGCAAGCAGTCGACGGTGGGGTTACACAAATTCCCTGTTACACAAATGTTATTGTTGACTCCCGAATTAAGTATTCTAAATACATCTGAAATATATGTATATATGGACTGGAGCTAATCGAGTTGCTATCGGTTACTAATCAACCGTACGATTTACATGTTGTCTCCAAAATGGTAATGGAGACACGTTCGAAACCATCCCTACCTTTGGTTTTAGTAGTCAATATCAAACTAAAACCCCGTACACGCTTCTACTTGTTTTGCTTATACCTTCATGTAAGAAACACATATTCTAATTCCAGATAATTCATTATAATTCTTTATTATTTACAAAAAAAATAGAAAATGCAGGGTGGCGATGGCACGATGGATGGTAGTCTGCACGTTGACTACAAATCCTAAAACAGACCTGGGTTCAACCCCAGTTTCAGACTAAAATTTTAAAATAAAAATAAACATCTCGCATTTTTCTGATGTGTATTAGTGTGTCTTTGTGTGTCAGTTGTTGTCGGAAGGTTTCAGTGGCGAAGGCATAGTCACTGGTCACTGAACAATATCGGTTTCAGCTAATACCGGTAATAGCAATCCACAATCGCATTAGAACGCCCTCCTTCGTCGGTATTGTGTAGCACCGGTGAGTAGGAGTCATCTCCTGAGTGCTGGTCCCAGATAAAAAAAAAAATTAACATTAAATTTCAATTAAGATTACTAATTATATAAATATGAAAATTCAATCTTATTTTAATGGCGATCACTAACAATCTTTTTTCGAGTGAAATCCGTAGCAACGAGTAACAAAAAAAAAACAGCTAACGCCAAAAATCATGCAACCAGATATATGTATATATAAGTATTCTGTATACATATATCAGTAAATTTATGTAATTATATTTATATATATAGGTATCAATGTAAAGAAATAAGTAATTAATTGGATTGCTTGCTTATTTTTTTTTTTTTGATTAATCCCTACTACGTTCCTAAAAGGTAATAAGCATATGCAATAACAGTTTAATCGACAACAAATATGAGAAATATATATATAAATTTTTTTTCTGCTTTACCTTTACATTAATGAATAAAAAAATTCAGTCACTCAGCTAAAAAAGAATGCTGCAGCAGCGCGATGAGGCCTCTCGCACTTGCTGTTGGTTGCTAAATGGTGGTGGGAATACAATGTTAATCAACAGGTTTGCATATATCCATTAGATTATCGCCACACTTAAAAAGATCTAAATTTAGAAAACAATTTGTATATTAAATTAAATTTAAAGTTAGTTAAATACCCCAGATCTCTCTTCTCCCTTTTTCCTGCTTTTTTTTTCTTACCCCCTTTTCGATTGGTCCACAAAATATTATCACTATTTAAGTCTATATTTCTAAATTAGTTTGTAAACCCATGAGTATAGTCAACTCTTCCTATTAATTAGCAATTTAAGTTTGTACCCGAAAATACAAATATATTACAAGGTGTTCGACACAATTTAATTAGAATATTTTTCGCTTTTACTTGTTGCAATTAAATTTTTTTTTTATTTATTTATTTTTTTTTGTTTCATCGCTAGGTTCTCAATTATACACTAATTAGTCATGTCTACCTCAAAGTAAGGTCAAGCAAGGTGACATTAACCGATGGTTCACAATAACAATTTTTTTTCTTTCTTGATTAATTTGCCCTTTAGGTTAGGTCAATTCTATAGGTTCTTATATAAAACACCATAGAGAAGAAGTCAGAAGAGAGGTTTTATAATATAAATTTTCTGGGAAGTTTTCCTACAATCTTCGCATGTGCTGTGTATACTTATCCCGATGCTGTTAGTCCTCAAGGTGAAGTCCGGAATTTGATCCTTAATTAGCATTTATACCAGCCGCCATATCCCTTCCACTTCAACTAGCACAGCGCTTTCTCTCCCCTGACCCTCGTTAGATGATCGCCCTTGCGTTTTCTAACACAACGCACCGAATTGCACTAACACCTCTGGACGCACAAATTTCCTTACGTTCGATCAGCTCTCTTCCAATGACCAAAGCTTCCTTTCCCTTCTATCGTTTTTGTGCTTAGCTTTAATTGAAGTCTTTACTATTTTCAAAGCCGTTGAACGTCTATTCTAGTCAATAGTTTTTTATTCAATCTCGAATCAGTTCAATTTAAAAAATAACGTGGCCTAGCAACTGCCGAAAGCTAAAATTGCTGTATAAATTCTCCGAGTAGAGTAGTGAACAGAATGTAAAAATATTGGTAGATCGAGTGAGACAGAAGAAATTTATATGGGGAGAGTACTCCATATAAATTCACTCATCCCAACTTTAAATATTGATGACTTCGTTACCATGCAATAAGATATATATGTAAATATGTAGTCTCAATTCACACCAGAGTATAAGAGAATTCAATATTCAAAGCTCTCAGTTTAACCCTACAAATATTCATAACTTGCCATTAGTTATACCCCTTCAGTATAAATTACAAAAAAATTAAAAAATATAAATTTTCCACCAGACACTCTGTATAAATATTTCCATAAAATTTTTCTGAAATAATTTGTCTACATACTGGGTGGCGCAAAATTGATCACCCTATCGTAAGATGTAATAGCTTTTGCAAATGGCGTTTTGCGTCAATCATATCTTACATTTGTGAAATAGACAGCTGTAGAATACAAACAGAAGCAATGGAGCGCTATTTTCTGAAGAGCGTGGAATAATTGTGTTGATTCTTTTACCCAATAATCGGTCGGTGGTGTTAGCTCAACGCGAATTTCGTCGCAGATTTCCTAATCGTGTCGCCCCAACTGGAACAACACATCTTTCGGGGCGTGGCCGCCACTGGACCGGTTGTTCTGTCGAGAATTTTAGTGAAAAAATTACATATGTTTCCATACAAAGTGCATCAGTTAATGCCTGCTGACCGCCAGTCGCGTGTGAATTACTGCAGAAACATTCTCAATGCCAACAACGAAGAGTCAAAACTCTGTTGCACTTAATAATTGAAGATGGACGAAAACACGTTTTGATCAGTTCAACCGATTTTTGTTGAAAAAAAAACAATTTCCTTTTATTGTAATTTTAATACAAAAGTTGCAATACAATTTAGAATAATGTTAATTCAAATGACAGGGTGTGTTATAAAATCATAAATATATTAACACATAGAAAAATACAATAGTAAAATAAATGTTCATAAAAGTGAATGTTTCTATTCCAACAAACTCATCATGAGCAACGAAGCGGTTACGTCAATAAACAAAATCTTCGTTTCTGGGGCACTGAAAATCTACCTGCGTTGCACGAAAAGTCTTTACATCCACTCAAGGATACTGTGTGTGGTGCGTTGTTCACCAGGAGGAGTGATCGGACGGTTTTTTTGAGGGCGCCAGCAAGATCGCCCGATTTAACTATCGCAGACTTCTTTCTTTGGGGCTACTTCAAGACCCGGGCTTATGCCAAAAAGCCCCAGACAATCGCAGCCCTTAAGTAGAATATTCGACAGGAATGCGAACAGTTATCACCAGAAATATTGAGGAAAGTTACGGAAAATGCGATAAAACGGGCACAAATGTGTATCAACACATCATATTTTCCAATTAACAGAAAAAATAGTACAGGTCCAAATAAAGATTTCCACCACTCAAAATAATTTTTTTTATTTAGATAAACCGTTATTCAAAAAACAAGTTGTATGACTAATTTAGCGCCACTTTGCATGTAGTAAAGACACTACTACAGTAGTATGACATTATTTCAAGGTTTATTAATACAAGAGATGTGTTTTTTTACTTTTCTGGAAAAGTTCGGTAAAAAGAGAGTAAACTATAATTTATCTCAATAAGAGAAAAAAATGTACAAAAGTAAGAAAACGCAAAAACCCATGAAATTTACCACAAAATAGGTCTGTTCCAGGTGCATAACAAAAGTGCCTGAACTTTTGGGAATAAAAAGAAAATTACTCTCTGAATGTAACGAAGTTGCCCAAAATTGCTGGATCGAACACAACCACAATTAAACATCTTGAGCCCGTAATAGTGAGGATTGAAGCGAATCAACGAACAATTAAAAAAAGAACGGATTAAAAAAGAAAAGAAAATAAAAATACCTACGACGTCAAATACCTACTGCCCTCCATACCGTCTAGAACCACCTTAGCTGGCTGCTCTTCTCCAGCTTCGGCGCACGACCCGCTCAGAATCCATGCGGATTCCACATTGGTAATATTATGCCTGAAAATGAATATTACCTCTGACTTACTATCCCTGGTGTTTTCTGCTGCCTTCCTACCGTCTTACCTTTATAATTTAATTAAGACATATCCACCAATATATCCAGGTAGGAAAAAAAAGGTACTCAAATCAATTTTATATTGATATTACAATTAATTCCTAGATTCTAATTAATTCTAAACTTTAATTCTGAATTACCAATAATTTTGTAATACTTGTGTAACAATATATTTTCATATTAAAAAGGTAAATTTTCTTTTAAATTTATACTTTTTTTTCTATTGCAGAATTCTACTGGCAAAAGTAATCGATCGGCCTACTAGGATGAGCTCAACCTAACACCCAAATAAATTGCTATCGGTAAACGGCTAATATGCCGTAAACAACAACCGTGTACAATGTATTCCCGTTAAAAAAAGAAAATTTTTACCCCTTTTTTTATATCTTATTAAACAAATAATATTAAGAAATTATTACTAAAATGAAATAACAAATATACTTAGATATATATATATACATACAATAAAAATTCTGATTTTCGTTTTTGTCCACAGGTCGTTAGTCTAGGTCGAAGTCGTAGCACCTGCTTCCCCAGGGAGTACGCGTGTAGGATGGCGGGGGGTCTTGTTCCCGTTCCCTGGCTGGACGTGGCGTGTTGTAGGTGTGTCTGGTCGTTGCAGTCTTCTTCTCACTCATTCAAATAGATTCTTCATTCGTTATTTCGGTTTGGTCTGTGCGTAAAGTTTTCATCTTGTTCAAAGCTTCGGTTTGATTTATTCTGATAACTACCGATTCGTTAACTAGTTTCAAGTTCCCGGTACTTTTCCCTCAAATTTTTTTTTTTTTTTTTTTTTTGTCGTGGACCGGCACTCAGGGGATGTCCCCTACACATGCATGCATTGTGCTGAAACTAGGAAATTAGGTTATGGGAAGGAGGATAGAGGGAGTAGTGTTTATTGACATTTGATTTAAATGCTAAAAGTGACAGGAAACACCTCTGCGGGTAGTCTATTCCACATACGTGCCGTTCGGCCAAAAAACGAATTTTCCCTGTAATGCGTAGTGCGAGTCGCCGTCAAATCGACCACAAATTGATGCGCTCTTAATGATGATCGCGTCGTGCGCGCGAATACCTGGGTTTCGGGAACAAGTTTCCTGATTTCATTAGAACACCTCCCATTATAGTAACGATAGAACAACGAAACACACCCCACGTTGCGACGATGCTCAAGAGAGTCAATAGAGTTGGCTACCCTACTGTCTCCTATGAGTTTCTTCGCCCTTTCTTGTACACGGTCGAGTAACTTCAAAATAGTCTTTGAAGCACCGGCCCATACATGAGAGTTGTATTCCATTTTCGGTCGGATGTAGGCGGTATAAATAGTAAGGAGATCAGATGGGGTGAAGTATGTCTTACACCGCCTTAAAAAGCCTAGGCACTTGAATGCTTCCTTTGAGACCTGAAAAATGTGCTCAGTCCATCGGACATCACACTGAATTTTCATGCCAAGAACATCAAGAGCTTCTGATTCCTCAATGTTTATGCCACCCATTATTAGAGATGAGGCAGCGTGATCGTGCATACGGCGGTGTGTTAGCATGCAGCATTGGGTCTTTTGGGAATTGAAATCGACCCTGTTCGCGTGACCCCATTCCAATATTCACCTGTAAGCGAATCATTCATATTCTGCCGCGTCACCGCGATCATAGTTGATATCGGGCTACGATCAAATGAATATGAATGGCAGATACTGCTGTCATCTGCGAAAGAGTGGATAGGGTTTGAAGTATGACATAGGAGGTCATTAAAAAAAATAAGAAATAGGGTAGGAGAAAGAATGGAGCCTTGTGGTACCCCTGAATTGATCTTGAACTCGTTTGATGAGATCCCGTCTATAACAACTCTTATAGCGCGATCCCTGAGAAAGCTCGATATAAATCGAGAGAAGATATCGCCGACACCAAAAGCAATAAGTTTGGAGAAGAGTGCTCCATGCCACACTCTGTCGAATGCTTTTGAGATATCTAGAGCCACTACCTTACTTTCGCCAAAATGGTGGATGGATCGACACCATTTTTCCGAGAGGAAGGCTAATAAATCACCCGTGGAACGTCCTCCACGGAAGCCGTATTGCCGGTCGTTAAGTAAGCTATTGGCCTCCAGTTATTTCATAAGATGGAAATTTAGTATACTCTCCATTACTTTAGAAATGGTAGAGCGTATTGCGATTGGGCGATAATTTTCAGGGTTGCTTGCCTCTCCCTTCTTGGGGATCGGCGTAACATTTGCAACTTTCCAGCTCGACGGAAATTCACCTGCATGATAGAGGGTGCTGAAAAGGATTGCCAGAGGACGCGATAACGTCGAAGAGCACTGCTTCAAGACCAGTGCCGGAATTCCATCCGGGCCAGGAGACTTATTTATGTTAAGGTCCGATAAAACCCTTTTAACTGCACGAGCCCGAAAGTATATCTTTGGCATAGTTACGGATACACGCTCGGATGCGGGCAGTAGTTGATTGCTTTCCGGCAGGTGAGAATTACCTGCAAACATTTCAGCTAGGAGGTTAGCTTTTTCAACCGGGTCAGTGAATATTTGATCAGCCTTTAAAAGAGACGGAATAGAAGAACTAGCATTTCCCTTAACTCTTTTAACGAATGACCAAAAGCTTTTACTTCCCCGTGGGGCAGTAAGAACTTTAGCGCGAAGACTCTGCTCGTACAAAGCTTTTGCACGTCTTAGCACTTTCGCACACGAAGTTCTCGCCCTTTTGCGCATCATATCAGTATCTGCATTTTTATTATTCCGCCAGACACTAAGTGCTTCCTCTCTGGATCTGACTGCAAGTCTGCACGTCTGATTAAACCAAAACTTTGGTCTAGGCCTAATCGAAATTTGCTTCGATGGTATGAACGTTTTCATACCAAGCATTATTATATTTTGGCCCATTTTAGCCATGGCATTGACATCATTGTCGAGGAAGCAGAGCCTCCAATTGAAATGCCGAAAGAAATCGTTGAGCTCAGCCCAACGTGCCTTTTCGTAAATATATTTCAAACGTTTCATAGCTGGCGGTGAAACGCCTCGAAGTTCCGCAAACGAAAAGGAGGCAGAAATGGTGCAATGATCCGAATTACCGTGAGGTGCGCTAATGTTCATTTCATACTTTTCAGGGTGTGAAGTGAGAAAAAGGTCGAGGGTGTTGTGTTGGTGCCCGTCAACACATGAAATATGTGTTGGTTCATTCACTAATTGCGCAAGGTGATTGTGCGCTGCGAATAGCTCAGCATATTGTCCTTCTGGAGTTGTATTGCTCGAATGGCGGAGCCACGATAAATTATGGACATTGAAATCACCAGCAATAACGATTTCACTGTTCGGGTAATTTTCGAGGATCCCCGATATATTGTCGGAAAGGGCATCGAAGTTCTGTATAGTCTTCTCCCTTTCTTCTTTGGTCTACTAATTTGTACAATTCAATCTTCCCGTTTAGAAATTTCTTCTTTTTGTTATTAATCAGTGGCAAGTATGTAACAGTTGTTGTTATAGTTTTTACACAAGAGATTTCGTTAACTAGTTTTAAGTTCCCGCGGCTAAATAGTTTTGTTAGGGTTTATCTCTTAAATATTTCAGACCGACTATTCTCCTGCTAACACCTTATTAATGGGTGGTATTATTGATTCCGCGCGGAAAGGAAAATTTAACGGAAAGAAATATCGATCGATATGAAAATTGCAATTGTTCATTCCTGCGGTATTCTCTTTCCGCAAACTTAATGTAACTTCCCTGTTTTAAGTGATTATAAGCCAATGTTGTGTCAGCTGATGGGAAAAAATCAACAAGTTTTAGATGTGATTTTAGATGCGTGTGTTAAATATTTTGTTATAAATTAAATATGGATACAATTGCCTTTCTTGAGGATAGTAGTGACAGTGATTCTTTGGACATCCGATTGGAAAGAAGAGTTTTACGCTATAAATCTGGAGATGTGTTCCAGATAAACGATAGAGAGTAAGTTGAAATAAACAAATGTAATTTTACAGCTTCCAAAAAATTTTTCGATGAAACAAGGTAGCGTTTAAATACATTTTGTCTGAGTTATAATCTGCATGCTCAGAGAGGGGTCGTCAAGGAACTTTTCAGCCAAAGATAAACTTTGCGCTTGTTTGAGATTTTTTGCAGAGGGTAGCTATCAGCATAGTGTTGGTAAGGATTTTAATGTGAACATAGCCCAATCAACGTTTTCTAAAGTGCTGGATGAATTATTGAGCAAGTTAGAAAATTTTTTGTGCAGCAAATGGATATCCATGAGCATGAATGCAGACGAGGAAAGAATAGCCAAAATGACTTTCTATGAAAAATGTAGTATTCCAAATGTTGCAATGGCTTTCGATGGTACCCATGTAAAAATTATTGCTCCAAATTGCAAAAAAAACACCTTTTTTTAATCGTAAAGGATACTACAGCATTAATGTTATGATTGTAAGTAAATTTTTATTAACTTGGATTGTACATATATTATTTATTTATAATTGTGTAAATGCAGATATTTGATCACGAACAGAAAATACGGTATGTGTCTTCACAATATCCTGGAAGTTGCCATGATTCCCACATTTGGGAAATGAACGCTGCAGAAACATTCCTTCAATCAAAACATAGCAATAGAAGAAATTATCTCGTTTTGGGTAAGTAAATTAAAAAATTCTCAGCAACGAAGTTGTGTAAACAAATTTTAAAAATTGTTGCAGGTGATAAGGGGTATCCTTTACAACCATGGCTACTAACACCTTACAGAGAGCCAGTTAACTCTCCCAACAAAATTAGATTTAATACCGCACATTCTAAAGGAAGAATTATAGTAGACAGAACTATTGGAGTGCTCAAATATGTTTTTAGGTGCCTTAATAATGAACGGGGATTACATTACGATCCCGAAAATTCTGCAAAGATCATAAATATTTGCTGTGCACTTCACAACATTAGACTACATTACAATATTACAGACGAGGAACTTGATTTTCCATTATCTCAAGAAGATCCAATAAACGATCCTGTTGAAGATGATTTCAGTGGGGAAGCAAATGAAATTAGAAGTCAATTACTACAGAATTTTTAATTAAATTTTATTTATCTAATATGTATATGTAAATAAAAATAAAAAAAATTATCACAATTACTTTTTTTTGAAATTCAGGTAGTAAGTATGTATGTATATATGTGCGTATGTATATACTAAATAAAATTTAACAGACCAGTGTTTTAAGTGCAGGTAAATGATCCTACCGCAACTCTTTGTGCAGCTTCTCAATTTCAAGTTGCAAAATTCTTTCTTTGAGAGTAATCTTTTTCATTAATAACTGTTACATTTCGTCGTTGTGCCTCTTTTCTTCTGCCAGCTGTTGTTCCAAGATTTTTGTTTGTTTCTTTTTTTCATCGCTAAGTGTATATATCCCCTCTTAATATCTCTCACAGCTTTCTGGTTTTCTTTATTTTGTTCTTTTATTACTTCTAAAGCAGATGCGACATCGGAAGCTAACTTTTTCTGTACATTAATCTGCTCTTTAAGCAGTTCTGGCTTGTCCTCTTTTATTGCCATTTTAAGCGGTCATGATGTAATATTTACGGAAGAACTGCTCTGTGTGCTGGTTTCTTTATTTCCACTGTCCATTGTAACCTTCCCGCCAGGGGGTTTAGGAACTTGTTTCTAAACCTACGGGTGTCTGAGCGACCCCG
Source organism: Dexiosoma caninum (assembly GCA_963924685.1). Taxonomy (NCBI): domain Eukaryota; kingdom Metazoa; phylum Arthropoda; class Insecta; order Diptera; family Tachinidae; genus Dexiosoma; species Dexiosoma caninum. Next base: position 12,973,209 of record OZ004730.1, on the reverse strand, counting down.
CGGTACCTAGCTTAAGGTGTAGCATTACCTTGGTCTTCCCTGGAGATCGAAAATGACAGAAGAGGTGACTCTTCGAAATCTCACTAGAGATTGATGAGGACTGATTAAACCCAGTTCAATTCGTATCTAGCATTACGGGACCAGCTTAGCCCCACACCTCCAGCGCCAAGTAAGGATTTAATGACTGATGTACTCTTAAGTGAGTACTTCGTGTCCACCCTGAAAAGTTGGAGCGTGTGTGCTGGTTTGGGAATAGATTCGTAGGGGCTGTGGTTGAAACCTAAAGTTACTCAGGAAGTCGAGTCTTTGGTTTGTTCGAGAATATGTGATGTAGGCACATATTCTTGATACGACTTCTACTTAACTAGGTGCTGTTGCCATTCAACAGTAGTCACCGGAATGTGTCTCGAACTAACAGTTCTACTGTTAAATAGTTCTTGACGAAAAAAACATTCTGATGTGACACAGAGTTTAGACCGCTCGATCACCTCAACAAGGTGCATTATAGAACAGGGATAACTATACTGATTTGCTACCCATCTCTAGGAGGCAAGTTGGCTTTCGTGGCATTACTTGCTCTTTCTGTGCTCTGGGGGCGTTAGTGGTCGTCTCCTATTCACTCGGTGTTAAGACCACTGTGGGGTTAGGCCTTCGGGCAGGTACCCACAGAAATCTTAAAACACGCATGTCCATTGTAACCGCATTTTCTTCAAGTGACAAATCTGTTTCTTGAGGACATATATTTGGTTCCAATGGCAGACTTATTTCTGCAACACTTGACGTATCGTGCCTTTTCGAAATACCGAAATTGTTTATATTTGCCATGCCATAAACCGCCGTATTTAAGGTTAAAAGTACGCTAACCTCATCTTCTGTGTCAGTTAGCGGAATTTCTTTATATGGAAATCCTCCCGTTCCAGTTAAAAGCTGTTTATTCTTGGTTAATTTTTTTTACACCACTTTTGTAATCTGTCCATACCTATAATGTAAGACCAAGTTATGATCACATTATAAAAACATTCACAAATACAATGCACCTTTTTCCAACCACTGGAATCTTTTAAAGTCGTTCCGGACCATTGAGGGTTAGCGTCAAGTCTTCCCAGAATTTTTTATGTCTGCCGGAACGCGCTGGCTAAAGCCACAAGCAATGTCTTGATTTTTTTTTCATTAAATCTACCATTGCTTCTATTTGCATTTTGTTCGTATATTTTTCTCGTTTGCTCCTATAAAAATAGTAAAAAATATTCAAAGAAATTAATTACACAATTAAAAAACAGTTCCTTACATTTTTGTTCTTTCCGTTAATTACCCGTCACAAAAATTGAGCGTAAGCAAAATGGAGGAAAATATCTACATTGCGAAATCATTAATATGGCAATACCGCAACTGTAGAGTTGATACCGCAGCTGCGGAATGAATAATTGCAAAATTTGCTTCCGCAAAAAAATCTTATCCGCAGCCGCGGAACAGAATCAATAATCGGACCCAATATTAGTGTTTTCTCCCATTATTCGCAATCAGTTCTAGGTATTCTCAAAGTTGTTATTAGGCAGTTTCTTTTCTTTCACTAGTTTTTAATATTTATAAAAATTTGTTAATTAATTTTAATCCTTGTTTTCCACACTCCTTTTTTTCTTCTCTGTGTGCTTGGATTTTTATAATTAAATAAAATCTCGATTACTTTTCTTTTTTCTCCTTTACACCAGTCATATCCTGAACTTTACTGCTTCACGTACCAAACCGAATTTAACTTCGCCTTCACCGCCATTTCATTCCTCCTGGCTGAGCGCCGCCAAAAATTCGTAATCCTGCCTTGGTCTCGCTCATCAGCCATTCGCCCCCTCCAGTTGAGCAAACACAGCTGGTTTTTGTTGGTGTTCTTACAGCTACACAAGTCAGCTGTGGTGGATGTGATTACTGTTGCCTACTAGCAATGCCTTATCCCCCTGCAGGGTGCGGATACCACACTATAAAATAAATTTTATAATAGTGATTTTAGACGCTTAAACTGCATAATATTTTAAAAGCAAAATATTTGCATCATTGGCAACAATTGAAAATAAAGTGAAAAAAAATAAAAGCTTTTTTTATTAAATAAAATGATAAATATTCTCAAATATATGTATTTACAACTTAAAGTTTATTTAAAAAATTTCCTCTTTTTTTAAATTGTTAAATAAAAACTTTTGTCGTTTCTTTCAAGATTCTTACGTTCAAAATTAAATTAATCAATCGAGAATTGAAGTTGAATACCGAACAAAAAACCAAAAATTAATAAACAAAAACATAACAATCCATTAGTTTACTTTTTTTATAACACATACGTATTTCTATTTTTAGATTTTTCTTCTCATCTTTATATATCTATATATATATATATGCTTTCCTCCTCAGTTGTTGAGTTTGCTTTTAGAAAAATTACTTTATGAGAATATCTTAAAGAATGTATACATACATACATTTCACATATTTTTCTCGGGAAGAGCACAATTTTAAAATTAGAATCATATATAAAGAGATATTCTATTCTATTTATTTATAACAATAACCAACTGAGCCCATACGGCCATATATAGTTGGTGGACTACAAGTGTAACATAAGAATTATTAAATATGTGGGCATCAAATAAGCTAGAAATAATGTTTATGAAAAAATAATAGTTATAATATTATTAGAGCGCTACTATATAAATTGGAAGTTATATTGCGCATGAATTTGACTATATATATTCAGAATCTATCTCAGTTCAATTGAGAGAAATGCTTCTCTTTAAGTGAACTACGTGTAAGATGGAATCCTCTAAATTTACCCAAAAGCGTGCCAGCAATTATTAACAATTTTTGTACAATTTTGAAATATCGGCTGTTTTTTATTTATATATGATACTAAGAAATTAATCAGAAAATTTACAAAGAAACGACAAAAGTTTTTAATTTAAAAGAAATTTTTTAAATAAATTTCAAAATGTAAGTACATATATTTGTGCACATTTATCACTTTAATTAATAAAAAACGGCTTTTACTTGTTTTTCAATTTATTTTTGTCCACATTTTACAGCCGTTACCAACGTTGCAAATGTTTTAGTTATGCACGTTGAACAGACCTATTATATTATATTATGGTTTTTTGCGTTTTCTTACTTTTGTACATTTTGGTCTCTTATTGAGATAAATTATGTCTTACAGCATGTTTGCAGAACACGACAAAACTGAATCGCGGATGGGCGATACGTGGGCGACTACGTAAAAAATTGGGTCCACAGAACACGACGCGATTTTGTCGTGCCACTTACGTTGCATCGCGCAAATGTCTAAATCTAGTAACGTCGTAATGTTACCAACATGTTAAAAAATGATTTTTGTTTATTTTTTTCCATATAAAATTCTACTTTCAAGTTGAAAATGGGGCAACTCTATTTTACGAAAAAAAATAGCACAGCTGAGTTTAGTAAACAAAACAATTAATAATTTTTTGCAGTGATTTGTGTTTCAAAAAAATTTAGTTTTGTGAGTTAGGATAAATAAACATTTGTTTAAAAATAAAAACATACATCCATACATACATTCTTACTCGCAGTGAATTGTGTTCAATAAATTTAAATGTACGTAATAAGCGGTCAATTGATTGACCGTAATTTATGATAAAAGTGCATGTATAATAAAATTTTTTATAATTTTAATCCAGACAAAATGTTTTTATGTATGGTATGTATGTGTTAACTACATATGTATGTACATATATTAATATTTCATTCGCGTTTAATAAAATATATTAATATACATACATACATATATATGTTTATACATATGTACATATATGTAGTTACCTCTTTTTTGCTGAATTTTCCATTTGAAAAAACAGTTTATATATTTGATTTTTATATATATAAGTATGTATATGTTTTCTTTTTTTCACAAATTCACTGCTGACGATTAGAAATTTTCAATCGGCCCGATTTGACGTTTTGGCGACAGCTGTCATGTTATAGAAACCAAAAAATGTTGACAAGTGTTACGTTTTTTTCATGAACTTTCATAATCGCGATCTATAAACCCAAAAATGAAAAACGCTCAACTATTAGCGTTTATTATTCGCGAGTCGTGTTCTGCAAACTGGCTGTAACTCTCATTTTACCAAACTTTACCAGAAAAGTAAACGAACAGACTTAATACCGACGAAGGAGGGCGTTCTGATGTGATTGTGGATTGCTATCAGCTGAAGCCGATATTGTTCAGTGACCAGTGACTATGCCTTCGCCACTGAAACCTTCCGACAACAACTGACACACTAAAGGATGCTTTAGACCATAAGATTTGTCGTACGTAAAATGAGCGAGAAAATAAAATTAAATTGCATCCGTATTTCAAAAAAAGAGAGTAAAAATCGAATGGTTGTTTTCATGTTCTAAATATATAAGGTCTGCTTGATATTGAATGACAGCTGCCATTTTTTTTTAATTTGACGTCATCGTCGGGAAATGTTTTGTTGTGGTTAAATGGACATTTAAAAGCTAGTGATTAAAATTATTATTATTACATATTTATTAAGAAAATTAAAGGATTATTTTATTGACAATTAATTAAAAATAAATGTGAACTGAGTTAGAGCAAAAAAAAAAGAGTTTTAATAAACAATTTGTGTAGAAAGTGATAAAATTTATTTGGACAATGAAATACTGTGTGGTAAAAGATTGTAATAGCTCGAAGCAGGATGATAAAAATCTAAAATATTTTACGTTTCCAAAAGATCCAGAAATAAAGAAAGTGTGGATCAATGCATGCGGTAAAAAAAATGTTAACTGGAAATCTGGAACAATTTGTTCTAGACATTTTACGAATAATGATTGGCGTTTAAAGGATACATTATTGAACACGCCAATAAGAAAAAGATTGCTAGATGCGAAGGCTGTCCCATCTTTAAATATCCATGTAAACAGCATTTTACCAGTCGAAAGATCGAAACGATACGTAAAAAGAGCAAACAAACAAATTGTAAAGGAAGCAATTGGTGAATTTGATTTAAAGTAAATACAATTTTTTTAAAATCCACTTTTTTTAATGAAATAATATTTACAATTATTTATAGTCTGCAGAAATTACAAGAAGAAAGTATTGAAAATATTGAAAATGAAAATCCAAATAAGTCAGTTGCAGTTCAAACAGAGGGCTCTATAAACCCTGCCAAGAATTTATGGGAAACATTTTAAAATTAGAAAATATATTTAAGGAAATTAATAATAATACTTTAAGTTTTCGAAATAATTATTTAAAATACCATAACATTAAATATGATAACATAGATGTGCTGAAAATGTAAAATCGTTATTTTTTGAAAGTCGTTTATATTTTAGAATAAGAAATTTAAACAAAATATTAATACAAGAAAAAAACGAAAAAAGAAAATTAAAAAAGACTATAACATAACAATTTAATTTGTTTTATTTATTTTACCTTTAAAATTGCAAAATATTTCAACAAAAAAACAAACACCATACATATTAAAAACAAATCCTGACGGTGACGTCACAGTAAAAATAATTTGAACTGTCAAGCAGACCTTATATATTTAGATCATGGGTTGTTTTCTGGCTTTTACTTGGTATGGATAAAATCAAGTAAGATGAAAACATTCTCATTTAATTTAACTACATCTGTTTTCTTGTTTTCCCAGGGATGGAGTTCTTGTGCAAATGAATTTTTTTTTAATAACCTTGAAAAATATTTTTATAACTTGGGAATATGTTATTTTCGTGGTCAAAATTATTAGTGTACTTTTAGAAAATATACGTATATTTTTATAAAATTGTGCTGTCGTGGTCTAAAATGTACATTTCGATTTTATAATTGGTATAAATTTATGAAACCAGTTTTCCCTACCTGGCTTTCTCACATTTGTTTACATAAAAATGCATCCCTGATCTAATGGTGTGTTGGTTTTTGAAAAATTTTAAAAAATCAAGAGAGCCATACGACTCAAATTTTCATCCGTATTTTCTCTCAAAATCTTATAGTTTCATTACATATTACGTTTAGACGATCCGACTTGTGCTCTTCTACACAAAATTTGACATGTCGTACGACAGATCTTATGGTCTAAAGCACCCTTTAATGAAAAATAAATGTAGTGCCATAAGGGCTATAGGCAAACCTAAACTATTATGTTTTTCGGTTGTATGTGTTACACAAGAGTCGGTGTTGGCAGAGTACAATTGTATCTCATATACCCAATTTAAATAGCAAATTAATTTAGTTATGGAAATGGAAAAAAGTTGCAGAATCAGTCTTCAATATTTATTTCGTATGGGCTACTTTTTACGCATAATCAGTTGTCAAATTGTTTATCTGTCAAAAGAATTCGACTTTTGTTTCAATAAAGAAAATATTGACACACATATATAAATAGGTTAATACAAATATTAAATATAATTTGGAAATATCTTCAGAGCCCCATTTCACTAGCAAGGGGTAAAGGTAAACCTTGCCTCATTTGAATTAGTTTTGCTTTAACTTCGTGATTTTGACTCGGAATGTCACGTAATATTCTTATGCATTTCGAAAAAGTTTTATATTTTTTTACAATCATAAAAACGACAGTTGTAATTTAATAAGAGAAATTGTATGTGCGTGGAATGACATTTCGTGTTATATTTCTCATGCGTGTTAAGAAACGAAATAGTTACATATATGATAATAAGTTTAGTCCATATTGCCCATTAAACATATCGAGCCATTGGTGCAATACCGTAGTAACTCAAAATTTGAATTTTTTGAGCTGGGTATGCAGAAATGATTTTTGGGGGAATATATACATATCTAAAGGAAAAAAGATTATGGTTCTATCTCTAACTGTTCAGATTGTACAGCTACAAATGTTTTTATTGCCTCCAGCTATTTGCAACAATATTTATTCGCAATGAAATATTTCCTGTATGACAAGAAATTTACAAACAGAAAACATTACAAAACATGCCTCTTTATTTAAAAACTTGTAAAAAATAACTTTAGTAAACGAAAATACTATCAAAAAGATGGCTCAAAACTTCAAATGCATTTTTCTCAGTTCACGATTTTTTTAATTACTACGGTATTGCACCAAAGGCTCGATATCTTCTTGCAGTTTGTTTATATAAGATAAAAAAAATTGTTGCGGAAGAGAAGTATTTTTTGTGCCAACACTGATTTTAAGCAACAAGCGATAACACAACCTGCATCTTTGATTGCTCAAGCCAGAATGAGTAATGTTGTTTAATTCTCTACAATATGTGTGTTTAACTGCGTGTAAATCAGTGGTGTTACAAAAATAAAATGAAGATGGATTGGTGAGAGAATTTGCCCCGCAAACATAATGTCAAACGTTAAAAATAAGAAAGAAAATGCCAGCTATATACAACTTATTAAATGAATGTAATTTAAATTTTAAGAAAAAGATAAGAGCAGTTATCAATTTCAATAAATAATTTTAGAACACTTATTTGGGGGGGAAAAAACAAAAATAAATTCATATAAAACAGTTTTTTTGGGCTTAAATATTAGACTAAAAAGTTTAACCATCTGTCATTCCTCATTATAATTTTTAAAATAGCTTTGAAAATTTTAAATTAAACATTCCATATTAATACTTGCATGGCAATTTCATTTCATTATAATTTTTTAATTTTTTTCGTATTCAATTCTAATTGAATCGTGTGTGTTTACTGTGTTTCGTCCAACAAGAAACAACAACAATGCTTAATAAATTTCTGAAAAAAATGACAACAACCATCCGCATGTGTATTCATCGCTTGCTCAACGACGACTGAATTAAAGTTTTTAAAAGAGAATAACTACTGTCTGTGTAAATTTTTCAACAATTGTTGTATGGGACGAACATCACTGGTGTAAATACAATAACAAAGCGCCCGTGGGCGGCATTTTGCCTGACGCTGGTCTAAACTTTTTGCACGCACACATACTATTACACAAACATAATCGATATACCCTGCAGATAATGTGACTATTTCATATATGTATGTATAGTGTAATTCATAGAAGATAAGGCCAGTCAAAGTCTAACCCAAATGTATGAAGGAAATATGGACTATTTCACTTTTACATTACATCGGACTAAGCCGAAAAACTGTTCTATGTAATATGACGGAGTAATAGTAAATATGAAAAAAAGTATGTGAGAATAATTATTCATGAGTCGTAGAATTTATCACATAGTACAATATTACCTACAGGGTAATTAAAAAAATTCTTTGTTTGAAAATAAAGAAAGAAAAGAATCAAGCATACTTCCCTGTTAAGATAATGCACATCCATTCACACATATAATCGTCCCATATATAAAATTCAACCCAAAGGTTAAAGAAAAAACGACTGACAAAACCATAACTCTGCATGGTAAATATAACACATCCATGAAATATTCCGTAGCTTCAGTATATAGTGCCGTCAAACCACCATGTAAAATGCTAAAATTTATTAAAGGCACAAACCTTTTCACCTTCAACACGATTTGAAAAAGACCTTTCAATGAACAGTAGCGCTATTTACTCAAACAACTGCGGTTATTGGAACTATACATGCTCCTAACTTTGTATGGAAAAATTTATCCAGAAACCCCATATGGCTACGACTTGTAAGAAAAAAACATTGTAAGCGCTCTTCACAGAACTAAAATCATCAAGAAAAAGTAGTGCTCACTTCGCTCAGTTTACTGAATCGTCCAATTGAGCTAGCTCAGAGCTGAATGATACAACTCTAATATGTACATATATATATATGTATGTATATCGACGGTTGGCGATGGCTGAAGTAGTCTAAAAAGTTCTTGTGTTCAAACCCAGTTTCAGACTCATAAAAAAACATCTCGCATTTTTTCTGATGTGTATTTGTACGCCTTTGTGTCAGTTGTTGTCGGAAGGTTTCAGTGGGGAAAGCATAGTCACTGGTCAGTGAACAGTAACGGCTTTAGCTGTAACCAATCCACATTGTTAGAATGTCTTCTAACATTAAGTGCGTAGGACAATAAGAATATAAAATCTTCATTGATTTAAATAAATCACGAATAAAGAGCATTTTCACACCTATGTGTTTTTCTTTCTAAGGGAGACCGTTCTCTTTCAAGTATTTTCAGGCAGCTCTGGTTGTCTCCAAAAATTGTAGGATTAATTATATCAATGCCGAAGTCTTCCATTAGTTGGATAATCCACAAAAGCTCTTGTGACGCCTCTGTTAGGGCCACGAACTCGGCTTCGGTAGAGGATAGTGTAACGTTACTTTACTTTCTACTTTCGTAGCTAATAACAGCATCACAGAGCTGGAAGATATAATCACTTGTTGATTTGCGGTCAGTTGTATCACCGGCCCAGTCAGCATCAGCAAAGTACTTAAGTTCCAGTACAGTATTTGATCCCATACACAACTTCAAACTTTTAGTGTTCTTTAAGTATTTAAAAATTCGCTTTACTTCTGTCCAATCGTTTTCATACTTTTCGAAACAGAAATGCGGCTGCGATGTCAGGGCGAGTATTATTCGAAATGTATAAAAGCGATCCGATCGCCTTTCGGTATAAAATGTTGGCTAACAATAAATTTGTGCACTTACCTTTAAATAACCGGGATTCATAGGTATTGGTAAAATCTTGGCATCTTGAAGATTAAATTCTTTTAATTTTCTGTCAATATATTGCTCTTGGGATAGATAAAATACACCATCATCAAATTTTACTTCAGTTCCCAAATAAAGTTTTAAATCTCCAAGTTCGGTAATTTCATGTACGACATCTCTGAGGGGGTTCGTCATTCCCCCTTCTGAATCCCGAAACGATTAGCATCTCATTGATTCGAAGAGTCGACTGTTTTAACTCATACAAACTGTGATTTAATTTACATACAAGACCTTCGTTGCCAGGTTCGACAAAACCTTGGTTGATATACATTTCAGAGTCTAATTCACCATATAGGAACGCCGTCTTGATACAATGTGGCATAATTTAATTTTTTTGTTACTTGCAATCACTAAAGCCCGTATGACACTACATTTATTTTACATTAATTAATATAAAATTGTGTTTAGGAGAATTCAAGCTTTATTCAAAAGCTTTATTTATGTATATTTAGAAAATACAGTTTAAATAATTAATTTTTATTTAATTGAAAATGCCGATCTATTCTATTCGTTGATACACCACGGTCGTCGTCTCAAATAGCTTCTTTTGTTAATACCAAGTTGCCAGATTCTAGATACTTTTACTATAAAATTAAGAAGGTGCCATATTCCTCCTAGTGTTCATACATTCCTCAACATTCCGCCCACCTCGTCTTAGAAAAAGGCGAAAAGTACATATTACAGCTTACATACCTGAGCTTGCCGCCCACCATCAGGAACTAAAGCAGGCTCAAAATTAACTTCACTGACCTCATCGTTACCTCGGTTATCATCGTCAGTAGGTAGTGGCGATATTTTACTGATTGGGCGTTTTAATTCGGAGGATGCAGTCTTCACAGTGACTACTCGAACCAACCCGTCAGAACCCGGATGAACAGCTATAATTCGACCCAATAACCATCGAGCGGGGGGTGCATTATCATCTCTTACTAAAACAATTTGTTCTGCTTTAATATTTTTTTGTATATGGTACCACTTCGTACGGGTTTGTAGTTGCTACAGATACTCCAATGACCATCGACGCCAAAATATCTGTTGCATTTGTCGTAAAAGCTTCCATCGATTAGTCAGATTGTGTTGTGCATCTAAAACACTGGCCTCTGGAACTGTTAAAATAGCTCTACCTATCAGGAAATGGGACGGCGTTAGGGGTGTCAAATCTGTAGAATCATCGGTGGCGACCGATAGCGGCCGAGAGTTTTAGCAAGCCTCGATTTGTTTTAACAACGTATAAAATTCTTCAAATGTTAAGGTGGCATTGTTGAGAGACCTTTTGAGGTGATAAATCATACTTTTCACCCCTGCTTCCCATATTCCATCAAAATTAGGGGCAGTGGGGGGAATAAAGTGCCACTGAATTCCACATTTTGCTGTATAACACGATGCTGCTTCTAGTTGCGCATTAAATAATTTAAGCTCGGATTTCAATAGTGCGTCTGAACCGACAAATATATATACAAATTAGCACAGATTCCTCTACAGCCGGTAAACCTTTTTAACGCTGCTATAAAAGATTCTGCTGTCATATCGCTTACCAATTCCAAATGAATACCTCTAGTGGCTAAACAAATGAACAAGGGCACATATCCCTTATAACGTCGGTAGCCTCTGCTCGTTCGGATGTGGAACTGTCCGGCATAGTCCACCCCAGTGTGCATAAATGGCAAAGATACGTTGCATCGTTCGGGTGGCAAATTCCCCATTAGTTGTGCTGCGGGTTCACATGTATGTCGAAAGCATCGCAAACAAGCTCTGATATGCTTTTTCACAAACGTTCTGCCATCAATAAGCGAATATTTTTGACGGATGTACTGCAACGTGACTTGAACACCACCATAAGGTCTTCTAATGAGCCTGTGCTATGATTAAAGTTGATAATGCACTATTTTTTGGCAATATTGGTAGTGTAGTGTCGTCCGTCCGGTAAACACGCGTCTTCTGTGAAGCAAATAAATTACCAGAGAATTGATTAAAAACCAAAATAGCGGAGTGAAAAAAAAAACAAAAACGGAAGAAAATAGTGACAAAAACAGTGAAACAAAACAAACTAAATAAATTTATAAACTTAACATGCATTAAATAAAATAAACTGTACTTTAAATTAAATAAATTCAACACACAACAACAACAACAAAAATTCCAACCAAAACAAAAAATAAAATCCGCTATACCAGTGACGGGCGAACGAAAATATTTACCAGTGCTGGCACAACCAACCAGTGTTGGCACTTCGGGTGAAAATGACCGGATCAAGGCTTTTATGGCTCTTTTTTGCGTCATTGTGCTAAAAACTCCTGCATATACCTATTAAAAGTAAAATATAAATTTTTTATATTGTGGATACCAGTGGGATAGTTGCTGTTGGACTGTTTGGTGATGAAGGCGTAGCACTGATCACCGAGCAATCTCTCAGGCGGCAACTAGTTCATTGGTGTCGGCAATATAAAAGATAGACAATTGATTTGATTTTTCTTGCGCAAACTATGACAGGTCGTTTCAGAATTGACTTCTGCAACATACGTGGTTTAAGGGCAAATTTGTTCTCTGTACATGCCCACGTTTGTCTCCATCGGCCGGATGTTTTCGCCTTAAGTGAAACCCAGTCGTCTGAGGATGCTGATCCACAGGATTTTCACATACCTGGGTATCACCTCCTACCCCTCTTTATTCTTCATAGGGGCCTTGCAATATATATACGCAATGAAGTTGTGTACCAGTGCAAGCAATCCTTAGGCACGAATGATCCCGAATGTAGTGGTCTATGGGTTAAATTTAAAATCAGGGCACATCTTTTGCACTTCGGGTTTCTTTACAGAAGCCCAAATATGGAAAGAGATAAAACTATATACAACTTCGATGCCCTTTCCGACACTATATCGGAGATTCTCGGAAATTACCCGAACAGTGAATCCGTTATTGCTGGTGATTTCAATGTCCATAATTTATCGTGGCTCCGGGCACTTCTGTCCAAACTTATTGCTTTTGGTGTCGGTTATATCTTCTCTCGATTTATATCGAGTTCTCACAGCGATCGCGCTATAAGAGTTGTTATATACGGGATCTCATCTAACGAGTACAAGAAAAATTCAGGGGTACCGCAAGGCTCCACTCTTTCTCCTACCCTATTTCTAGTCTTTCTTAATGACCTTCTATGTCAAACTTCCAACCCTATCCACTCTTTCGCAGATGACAGCAGCCTTTCTCACTCATATTCATTTAGTCGTAGGCCAACATCGACTATGATCACTTCGCTGATGCAGAATATGAGTGACTTATTGAATTGTGACCTCATGAAAATATCGCAATGGGGTCAGGTAAACAGGGTCGATTTCAATGCTTAAAAGACCCAATGCAGCATGCTTACACATCGACGCATGCCCGATGACGCTGCGTCATCTGTAATTATGGGCGGTATAAACATCGAGGAAGCAGAAGCTCTTGATGTTCTTGGCATGTTCTTGGCGATGTTCGATGAACTGAGCACATTTTTCAGGTCGCAAAAGAAGCATTCAAGTGCCTCGGTTTTTTAAGATGGTGGAAGACATACTTCACGCCACCTGATCTCCTCACTATTTATACCGCCTACATCCGACCGAAAATGGAATACAACTCTCATGTTTGTGCCGGTGCTTCAAAGACTATTTTGAAGTTATTCGACCGTGTACAGGATAGAGCGAAGAAACTCAAACTCACAGTAGTAGGGTACCCAACTCTATTAACTCTCTTGATCATCGTCGCAACGTGGGGTGTGTTTCGTTGTTCTATCGTTACTATAATGGGATGTGTTCTGGTGAAATCAGGGAACTTGTTCCCGAAACCCGATCATTCACGCGCACGACGCGTTCATCATTAAGAGCGCATCCATTTGTGGTCAACTTGGCAGCAAACCGCACTACGCATTACAGGAAGAACTCATTTTTCTGCCGAACATCGCGTATGTGGAACAAACTCCCTCCCGAAGTCTTTCCTGTCACGTATGACTACTACTCCCTCTATCCTCCTTCCCGTAACCTAATTTGCTAGTGCCAGCACAATGCATCGCATGTGTAGGGTTCATCCCCTGAGTGCTGGTCCAAGATAGAAAAAAAAAATATATGACTGGATGTCTCTCATTTATACTCAAGTTAGCATTTATCAAACGACCACCAAGTCGTAAAATCGCAGTACCGTCTTCAATAGGGTGTAGTTTTCAAATTTTGCTCTTTTTCGAAATTGCTTCACCTCTGTGACTCTGTGAAGTGATTTGAATTCATCACGGAAGTTCATTTGTTGCACATATTTTATAAGTTGGAGTAAAATAGCTTTTCGCTCCGGCCATGACAAGATTATGCAGGTTACTTTTTGGGAAGATGGTATATTGTGTATAAATCGTTTACACCATGCTCCTACATTTAGAATTTTTTCTAAATTGGAGAATCGCTCTAACAGATGTTTTTCAAATGATGGAGGCTCTTTTATTGTCATAAATAATTTTTTATATTTAACCTCAGGGTTAAAGTTCTAGCATTTGTGGCCACTCACCTTCGTTGAACATCAACCAATTGGATCCATGCCACCATAGGTTTTGAGTAAGGAACTGGTATACAAGCAAACCCTTTGAAGCTTGATCTGCAGGATTGTCAACACATGGAACATGGCGCCATTCACTTGTGGTACTATTTTGCTGAATTTCCATTACATGATTAGCAATAAACTCTTTCAATCTACCAGGATCAGTGCGTATCCAACAGAGCACTGTGTTAGAGTCTGACCACAGAACCGTATTGATTATATCGATTGTCCGGGCTTCTTTTACCTTCTGCATCAGTCTTATTCCCAAAACGGCAGCACATAACTCGAGTTGGGAATTGTTAACTTTTTTAACGGTGCCACCTTTGTTTTCGCAGTTAGTAACGTGGTATATATATTTTGATCTGATATTATACGCAGGTATGCCACAGCTGCGTAAGCCCTACTCGAGGCATCGGCAAATACATGAAACTCTCAGGTACCCAACCGATGCCTAAAACTTTTGTTTTTTTCTTCTATATCTAAGGTATATGTATCTGCTTGATCACGATCAGATGGAGCGATCTTTTGTAAGACTTCGTAGGAGTTAGAGTGAAATTTGTGTAACTTAAATCCCGCAGCCTGGAGTAACTTTTGTAATTCAATACGGTTGGATGTGACTTCGTTCTCAGTATCTCCTCCAGATAAAACGTCGTCCACATAAAACTCATTTAGTACGATTGCCGCTGCTATAGGATAGTTAGATGGATCAGATTTAGCTAAAGTGTGAAGCATTTTTATCGCTAGATATGGGTCGCAATTTGTGCCATATGTCACAGTCAGCAGCCGATATGTAATAGGCTGTTCGGACGTGTCATTTTTCCATAGAATTCTCTATAAATCCGTATCATTTTTATTCACCCATATCTGGCGATACATCTTAGCGATGTCCCCAGTAATAGCAACTTTATGTTGGCGCCATTTTAACACTATGGCCCACAAATCGTTTGTGTTGTGTGCGTGTGAATGAAATATGTGTAATTTATAAAATGTAATGAATATTTGAGAATGTGAATAATATTTGATTTAGTATAAAATATTGAATATATGAATGAAATGAAATTTCATTGAAGAATGTTGGGATAAACATAAATGCTTGATGTTTGATATTGTTATTCCTGACCTTTTAAACAGACTGTTGGCGGCGCTGGCATTATGGCGTATTGCTCCGGCTGAAGCTCGCCGTCTTGGAGGTGGGATTCTTGCCAACTAGCCTTCTCATTTTTTTTTTCAACACACAACAACAAAAAAATTTAAATGCCAGCCTATTATTTACCTATATTGAAATTTAGAACTCGTCAAGTGTTAAGGAAAATCCAGTTGCCAACCGAACTTTCCAAACCCTCGCACACGAATACTCACGATATTACCCTACTGTCGCTCGAAGTAAGTTGAAGCCGTTCAACTTTTTCCGGCTTCGGTTCGACCTTTTTCCGGCCTCTGTTCGCCACCCACAACCATGGTAGTACTTTCCGATTAATTTGGTACTACCCCCTAAATTCGACTACTGATTGATTGTCTGATTCGGCATGAGACATAACATCCTAGTCTAGGGAATCTTTGACCAGGTACTTTGTTGTCATCTCTTCTGGTTTCATCATGGCGGTTGGATGCTCTGGCGCCCTTTTAAGCCGGGTTGTCTGACTTTGCCGTGGATACAGATGTGTGGCCAAGTTTTGTAGGCCGAGCTTGAAGAAGTTGTTGGTTGAGCTGGTACTATAGGAAATTGGTGTACAGTTGTTACAGTTGATGTGCTCTAAAGATGAACCGGTTGTCTTCAATGGCAGTATCTCATCTGGATGGCAAAAATCGGTATAACAAAAATCCCCAAACGTTTTTAACCACAAATTCAGTTTATGGTCTCAACCTCACATCACATCCTTTGATTTTTTTTAACTTGTTTATAACTTTTTGGCCAGTAAGGTGAAGCAAACGACAGCCGCTATTTGATCGTTCTCATTCATTTAACCTTTCACCATTAATTTTCAATATATTCTAATTTGGTTTTTCTTTTTTGTGCGTCCAAATGCCAGCTTTTCTTTAATTTTCTTTCACATCAAAGCGATATTTAAAAAATTCCTTTTTGTTTATTTAAAAATTTGTTGATAGATTATTGCTAATATTTATAAACTTCATTTTATTAATTTTATTTTAACTCATAGTTTTCTCAAATTTTCCTTAAAATATTTTCACTTATTTAGGTTTACTCTCCGTGTGAAGTCCTCACCACACCACACCCAAACGAATATTAACCGCCACACTTTTTTTTTGCTTCACCATTTCAACTATGGCGTCTCCATCTTTCTTTGTTTGGATTGTCACTAGCGGTCTGCCATCTTTTTTTGTTTGACAGTTCATATTTTGCGTCTGCCATCTTTTTTTTTTGTTTGACAGTTCATATATAGCGTCTCTGTTCTTTCTCCGTCTGACACTTGACTGCCTTACCCATCTACAGGGTGCACATGACACGTTCTGAAGCTTCGGCCCGATGTCTAAACAATCATTTAACGACATGTCACCATTATTTCTTTTAGCGGCATTGAAGACTGCTCTCAATTTGGTAGTAGTGCTTGAATCTTTATATACGCCATGATGGGGCAAGTAACAGACCTTTTCTGGTTCGCCCTCTCCGTGGTTAACAATTTCCATATGTCCTAGATCATGATATTCTTTTAAAAAATTTTGATACAGGGAACTCAGTTGTTTATTGCGATTGAGCCGGTTTTGCATATGATGCAGACATAATAAAGCGTCTTGCTTGCTGGATTTGAGTTGTGTTAAATCCACGTGTTCTTTTATTGGCAATCGAACAATATAACGGCCGTCACTGTGCCGGGTTGTTGTTGCTTCGAATAAATTTTCGCAAAATTTATCTTCTTTTGTCAGGATTTGGTTTGACTCACTAGATAGATTTTCTATTTCCAAGAAATTTCGTAGGGCTTCATCGAAATTAATATTTGTATTTAGACAATTGACCGTTTGTTCACATTTCAATTCATGGCTTGTTCAGATCCAAAAACACCGTAGCCAAAACGAGTATTTTGAGCAATGAGTTTGTTGTCAGAACTGCGCTTTACATCACTTAGAAGTTCGGCAGCATAATCACCAGCACTAAGAATAATATCAATAGAGCCTGGTATGTGTAAATTCGGATCTGCTAATCTTAAATGCGAAAACTGTTATATATTATGAATTGAGATTGCATTAGCCGGAGTTAAATTGCCGATTTTCGGGTGGCGATGACACGATGGATGGTAGTCTGCACGTTGACTACACAACCAAAAAACAGACCTGGGTTCAACCCCAGTTTCAGACAAAAAAATTTTTAAAATAAAAATAAACATCTCGCATTTTTCTGATGTGCATTAGTGTGTCTTTGTGTGTTAGTTGTTGTCGGAAGGTTTCAGTGGCGAAGGCATAGTCACTGGTCACTGAACAATACCGGCTTCAGCTGATAGCAATCCCACAATCACATCGGAACACCTCCTTCGTCGGTAATGTGTAGCACCGGCGAAGTAAAATAATAATGAAAATGGCTACTAAACCGAAGCTTTCAGCACTGCTACGAGTATAAAAAAAACTAAAGAACGTGCGAAAGCAGAGCTGCAAAATAATTAATTAAGCTTCACCTCCTGTCTTTTCTCCTACTATCCCTTTCCTATAGTTCCCAGCACAATGCTTCGCATGTGTAGGAGTCATCTCCTGAGTGCTGGTCCTAGATAAAAAAAAAAAAAAAAAAAAAAAAAAACCAGAGCTGTACATTGCAATTCAAAATCATCTTGCAGAGACCTAAAAGTGACAGCTGTGACTTCTTTACTGTAGGCGTTGTGTATTGGTCAATGCTAGATTGTTGGTGACAATAGATTCAAATAGATCCTTAAACGAAAACCAATGCAAAAAATTCTCATCAAAGGGTGGTATAGAAATGCGTGGCATAACGCTGGTTTTTGTCTGAATAATTGTAGGAGTTGCTGATGGGAGAGTATGGTTGGAGTTTGAAGTTGATGCATTATCAAGAGTTTTTAAATTATATATAGAATCATTCAAATCTCCCATTGTCTCCGTGTATGTAATTTCTGTTTCTGCAAAACTATCGCTACTTAACTCCGCTTCTACAACTCCAGCTTTGTCTTCTGCATTCGATGATAACTCTTCATACAAATTACAGTATTTGAGCCAGTAACTTTCGAGTAATGCTTTCCTGGCTTCAATAAAGCCTTTGCCTTGTTTATTTTTTGCAGTTTTTCGCATATTTGTGGCAAAAAGCTGAATAGAGTTTTTAACTTCGGTTAATACGAAAAGTGTTTGATCCATTTTGTTTACGTTTTAGCAACAATGAGAAAGCATGTAAATGTCAGGCGAACACACCATTGGTTAGTGGTGAGTATAATTGACTGTCTACGCAGCAGCAGATGGCGGTAATGTTTATGGAAAGATGTTTGTATACAATAAGAGATGGTGCTCGATGGGCAAATACTGCAAGTCGACCTGTTGATAGCAACAATGGAACAATGATGTTGCACCACACACCCTAAAAGTAAGGTTATGTTCCAACGAAATACGTACGAGCTGTGATAAACACTAAAGAATTTGCTTGATTCCAACTTCCGCCTTCGGAGTTGAATCAAAGTTGAATACAGTACGCGAAAGAAATATGTCTTTCAATGTTATAGTGATGACTGTGCACTATATAGACCGCATTTGCATTTGCTCTGTGACGCGAGACTAAATTAATTAAGTTAAACCGTATTTCCCCGCAAGGGATGCCAAATTTATGTTTAGGAGAATTCAAGCTTTATTCAAATGCTTTATTTAAGTATATTTAGAAAATACAGTTTAAATAATAAATTTTTATTTAATTGAAAATGCCGATCTATTCTATTCGTTGATACACCACGGTCGTCGTCTTAAATAGCTCTCCCCTCGCTTCTTTTGTTAATACCAAGTTTTTTTTTTTTTTATCTGGGACCAGCACTCAGGAGATGACTCCTACACATGCGAAGCATTGTGCTGGAACTATAGGAAAGGGATAGTAGGAGAAATGACAGGAGGTAAAGCTTAATTATTTATTTTTGCAGCTCTGCTTTTGCACGATGTCACGATGGATGGTAGTCTGCACGTTGACTACAAATCCAAAAACAGACCTGGGTTCAACCGCAGTTTCAGACTAAAATTTTAAAATAAAAATAAACACCTCGCATTTTTCTGATGTGCATTAGTGTTGCTTTGTGTGTCAGTTGTTGTCGGAAGGTTTCAGTGGGGAAGGCATAGTCACTGGTGACTGAACAATACCGGCTTCAGCTGATAGCAATCCACAATCGTATCAGAACGCCCTCCTTCGTCGGTATTGTGTAGCACCGGCGAAGTAAAATATTAATAAAAATGGCTACTGAACCGAAGCTTCAGCACTGCTACGAGAATAAACAAAGAACGTGCAAAAATAATAATAAAAATGGCTACTAAACCGAAGCTTCAGCATTGCTACGAGTATAAACAAACCAAAGAACGTGCGCAAGCAGAGCTGTAAAATAATTAATTAATTACTAGCCCTTTCCTATAGTTCCAGCACAATGCCTCGCATGTGTAGGAGTCATCTCCACATATAGATCTTGGGTTTGTACTCAGAAATTAGGAAAATCCACTGATGAGCTAAGTAAGCGTTAGCGAAATAGTACTATATGGATACGCTTTCCTCCTCAATTATTGAGTTGCTTTTGTAATAAAATGCTTTATGATATTTTTCATACTGTATGAGAATATCATAAGGTATGTAATAATAAATTTCACATATAGTTTATAATGGAAAAAGCACAATTAGAATCATATATATAAATGAATATTCCCAAAATAAATTCAGTTAATATAAAATACTACATGTGCACGGTGTTAAATTTTGATATTCTTTTGTTTCTTTTGTTTTGTTTCATTTTTTAATTTTTTCATTTGATTCAAAATACATTAGTTATGCTGGCCGATGGCAAGCCTAGTGTAGATGAGAATAAAAAAAACTAAAAATAGAAATGTGTGTGTGTTATAAAAGTAAACTCATGGATTGTTATGTTTTTGTTTATAGATTTTTTGGTTTGTATGTTTAATATTCAAACAATTCTCGTTTGATTAATTGAATTTTAAACATATAGATCTTTGGTTTGTATTCAGAAATTAGGAAAATCCACTGATGAGCTAAGTAAGCGTTAGCGAAATAGTACTATATGGATATGCTTTCCTCCTCAATTATTGAGTTGCTTTTGTAATAAAATGCTTTATGATATTTTTGATACTGTATGAGAATATCATAAGGTATGTAATAATAAATTTCACATATAGTTTATAAGGGAAAAAGCATAATTAGAATCATATATATTTTTTTTAGTAAATTTCTTATTAAAAGAGCAAAAAATCTTTTTAAAAGTTATTAAAATTAAATGTTTTTGTATTAATTTTATTTATTTCTTTTTATTTGCCTACGATAACATAATGTACGACAATTAGTGAAAATTAGTAGCTACTACTACTACTATTGCGCACTAGATGGTGTTAGTGTATTTCTATGCAGCTGTAATTTTCTCTGTACTTCTTGTTGTCCGTATGATTACACTAATACACTCATACACAGCTCACACCGCGTTATCGTTATTACAATCTTAATCAAAATTTTTGATTGTATTGTGAAAAAGATTTTTACTCCCTAGCGTATAGATGTTTACACATCAAAAATTGTAATAATCGCATAAATAAAAAGTTATAAACCATTTAAACCATATGGCTCCTTTTGTGCCATCCTGTAGTTATGTGGTTCATTGGGCTACATAACTCATGTTATTTATTATATAAGTTACCACATTTGCTTATTGTCTTACAATAGATAGATTGCATATATAAATAAATATAATAAGAAAAAACTTTCTGTTAGCTAAAAATCGGTGTTTAATTTGAAGCAACTTCCTTAAAGTAAATTTTTTCCCATTTTTTTTGTGGTATTATAATTCGAGGGTTTATTTCAATAGCATCATAAACCAACCGAATTGAAACCGGCGATTATGTATTTTTATTGCTTATTCCAACACAACATCCTTAAGATTTCAGGTATATTCAAAACGGCCTAGATATATAGGTTTATATTAATATATTACATGTACTGTAACTAAGGTCTATTAAAAAATATACTTTAATTATAAATAAGGAGCTTTTTCCCGAAAAAATATGTGAAATGTATCATTACATATTTTAAGATATTCTCATAAAGTATTTTTTATAAAAGCTTACTCAATAACTGAGGAGGAAAGCATATCCATATATACGGTGGCGCAGAATGAGCTACATGGTTTGAATTCTTTATAACTTTTTAAATTATTATTTTTTCTTTGTTTTTTTTTCAGCATTTTGTGAAGAAGACTTGGGGAATTAATTATGAGTCATTACACGACCGAACACAGCACATACTGCAAGTGCCTCAATGCTTTGTTAAGGGACATATTCGGCGAACGCATTATTTCGCACACAAGCAATCTTAACTGGCCTCCACGTTCACCAGATTTAAAAGCTCCTGGCAGTTTTCTTTGGGGATATTTGAAAGAAAGAGGGTACGTTAACAAACCAAGAACCATACTCCAACTAAAAACCAACATTCGAAAAGAAATCATTACATTACGATTACAGCCGAAATTTTGCGAAAAGTTATGGAAATTATGCTAAAAAGAGCACGTATGTGCGAAGCAGAAAATGGACATCACTTACAGGATATCATTTTTCAAAGCTAATTGCAAAAATTCCCCAATAATATACTGTATTAAAAAAAAAATTATAATAATCGTATAAATAAAAAAGTTATAAATTATTTGAACCATATAGCTCATTCTGCGCCTCCTTGTAGTACTATTTCGCTAATACAAATTCAAGATGTTTATGTTTTAATATTCAACTAATCAATCGAGAATTGATTTTTAAAATTAGAATCATATATAAAAGGAATATTCCCAGGGTGGCGATGGCACGATGGATGGTAGTCTGCACGTTAACTACGAATCCAAAAACAGACCTGGGTTCAACCCTAGTTTCAGACCAAAAAATTTTAAAATAAAAATAAACATCTCGCATTTTTCTGATGTTGCATTAGTGTGTCTTTGTGTGTCAGTTGTTGTCGGAAGGTTTCAGTGGCGAAGGCATAGTCACTGGTCACTGAACAATACCGGCTTCAGCTGATAGCAATCCACAATCACATCAGAACGCCCTCCTTCGTCGGTATTGTGTACCACCGGCGAAGTAAAATAAGAATAAAAATGGCTACTAAAGAAGCTTCAGCACTGCTACGAGTATAAACAAAGAACGTGCGAAAGCAGAGCTGCAAAAATAATTAATTAAGCTTCACCTCCTGTCGTTTCTCCTACTATCCCTTTCCTATAGTTCCAGCACAATGCTTCGCATGTGTAGGAGTCATCTCCTGAGTGCTGGTCCTAGATAAAAAAAAAAAAAAAAAAAAAAAAAAAAAATAAAATTCCCAAATTAAATTAAGGAGTAAAAAAGCTTCCACTTTCTAATTAAAACCCGTATTTGTTTGGCTAAAACCTAATTAATAAATTTTTATTTTATATTTCCATACACTGCCATGAACATGCCAAGTATTGCTGAAGAAAAACTACCACTCAACATAAATTTTCCAATTTGAACGTTTAATATTAACCTCGCTTATGAGGATACTTAAAAAAGTACGATTTTTATGTTATTTTATTATTAAAAACTGCTTGTATTTAATTTTATTTCTTATTTATTTCTTATATTTAAACAAACTTAATTAAATTTTTTCTAAATTGTATAAACATATTCTTGAATAAAACTTATTTCAATGGCATTTAGTTTATTTCAAAATCATTTAAATTAGACAATAAAAGCAAATACATAACATTGTAAATGTTTTTCATATGTGTTTTAATGGGTTATTTTATATCATCGACACTATCACATTAAAAGTAACCAACTTATCTAGACATGTTTTTGATCTGACTTAAGTTTAACTGTAATAAAGATTTTATTACAAGGTTTGTGAATTAAATGTATACATTTTTTAATAGGCAAAAAATAACGTAAAAAAACCCGAAACAAAAATTACTAGTTAAATAGTTTGTTTCGCTCTCCTAAAAATGTTTAAAATTTCAGTTATGACACGCAGTGATATCATCAATTGTTGATTTACCAGCATCTACAAATGAAGAATTATTTGTCTTATTATCAATATAAAAAATTTTACAAAAATTTACCAAGGGTGGCGATGGTCGAAGTAGTCTGTACGTTGACTACGAAACGAAAAATTTTCCTGAGTTCAACTCCAGTTTCAGACTCATAAAAACATCTCGCATTTTTTCTGATGTGCATTTGTGTGTCTTTGTGTCTGTTGTTGTCGGAAGGTTTCAGTGGCGAAGGCATAGTCACTGGTCACTGAACAGTGACGGCTTCAGCTGTACCCAATCCACAGGCACATCAGGACGCCCTCCTTCGTCGGTATTGTGTAGCACATGCGAAGTAAAATAATTACTAAAAACGAAGCTTCAAAGTTTAATACGTCTCATTGACATCAGAGACGCAACAACACTGATATAAAAACAAAATATCGTGCAAAAAGAAGTGTTATAAGATAGTGAAGCTTCACCTGTCATTTCTCTCCTACCACACATTTCTTACTTTACATGAATAAATTTGTGAGATTTCTTGGCCCTGCACAATGTAAAATTTTTCTCTTCGCTGACGAAGTCAATATTAACTACACACTATCCTTGGTCTCTAACTGGGCAAAGAACAATAGGCCTTCGAAAACAAGGGCTATATTTTTTGATAGAAATAACCATCATTCTAACGACATTATTTTTGATGGAGTTAGGGCTCCTTTCGTTGATATCTTGAACTTTTTGGATTTATTACTTCATAATAAATTGACGTTCGAATATCATATTAGTTATATTGCCGCGAAAATTAATGGCAAACTTAGGTCTCTTTATTGTTTTAATTGCCATCTGGCTGTAAAAATTAAATTCACCATTGCACAGTCCCTTAGATTTTGACCAACCTTCGCCAGGTTAGACTTATAGTTAATCGGATAATTAGGTATATTTTTAAATTGAGAATCACAGATCATGTCCCGGTTTTTGTTGATAAATTCTTAGGGTGCCCTTTGTGGAAATTTATAGACATTAAAGTTTTATGTTATTTATATCAAGTTTTGAAATCTAATGCAAACCCACATCTGTGTTCTTTGTTTCGTTTCTCTATATCAAATCGAAACTCTCAATTCATTTTACTTCAAATAAATAACTCTGTTTTTAAGAAGTCATTTTTGGTGAGGTCTTGTAGACTTTAAAATGAGCTACCTATTAGTCTAAGACTCTTTGAATTCTCTGTCTCTCACTTTGAACATTTGCTGTTAAACATTAATGCTTTTAACACTGATATTTAATGCTGTGGATATCAACTATATTCTTAATTTTCGCCTACATACACAATGTTACATTTAATTTATAAATATCTCGTCAATAGGATTGTATTAATTAAATATTATAGAAATATAGCTCTATTATAACAAACACACTGATTACACGGTGCGACAGTCTAAAAAACCTGGGCCCAGATATTATATTTCTTGTAGGTCTTGTCGAGTTAAAGAAGAATCCAATAGTGAAATATGCCGGACACCTCCAAAATCCGGATTTACGGTTAAAAAACCGGTTTTTGTACCTTTGAGCACTTATAAGCCTGTAATTTAGTTGATAATAATCCGATTTTCAATTTCTTACTAGTGTTCACTTTTTTGAATTACTATACAAAGTTTCAACAAAAATTAATAGACAAATGCATTCGGTAAACGCTGATAATACAGTAATTCAATGAGTTTATTCTGATCAATGTTTTATACAGATTATTATCTTAAAACGGTAAATATGTATAAACAATCAATAAATATTTGGAAACAAACAGTTTGAAGAAATTGAACAAAGTTTTTTCCATTAGTAAATAAAGGCGTAGGTATATTTAAATAGAATAAAAAGGGGGACGTTATATAAAGAAATATATTACAATGATTCAATTCAATCTAATAATTATAATATGACTTTTAATGTCTAATTAAAATAATGCAAAACAGTAAAGACCTGTGTATATGAAATTTATACCAGCTGTAATCTCCAACATTCCGGGGGCATTGAAAGTACCGACTTTCAAGAATTCATTAATAGTGCAAGTTTGTGAATTGGTCTGCGAAACACGCCCTTAATAGTTTTTATGTATGCTACCCTTATTTTGTCGTCTTTGCCGCGGTATGTTGCAATAACACGTCCCAATGCCCATTTCAATGGGGGTAGATTGTCATCATGGATGATTACCAAAGAATTGATGTGAATATTAGGTTTGACGTGTGTCCAACGACTTTTTTGTATCAGTTCGTTTAAATAGTAGTTTGACCATTTTTTCCAAAATTGATGTTTTGCAGCTGTAATGCGCTTCCATCTATCTAATTGACTGATTTCTTGGCATTCAATGTTTCGATCTGGGAGAGAATTGAGAGGACCACCAATCAAAAAATGACCAGGTGTTAATGCTTCGAAATCGTTGGGATCACTGGATAGTGCAGTTATTGGCCTTGAGTTCATGATTGCTTCTATTTCGATCAGGCTAGTGAAGAGTTCTTCGTACGTCAATCTTGCGTTTGCCAATGTTCGATATAGATAACCTTTTGCTGATTTAACAGCCGCCTCCCAGAGTCCGCCAAAGTGGGGAAATTAAATTTAATGAAATGTTTAATACAAAAGTTACCGAGATTATGTTGGAAAGATTTTTCATTGAATGATTTCTTTAGATCATTCAATTGTGCATTGGCACCCACAAAGTTTGTGGCATTATCACAAAATATATTCTGTGGAATACCACGGCGACCGATTAAACGTTTCAATGCTGCAACGAAAGCATCAGATGACAGATCGGATACAGCCTCGATGTGAACGCTAGAAATATATCCTTTATTTTCTTTGGAACTTCTGTGTCCCAATCGACCTTAGATATCCACAGATCTTGCATCAGAACTCGTAATGGAATTACTATGGGACAAATCAAACCCATTGGATCGAAAAGTGATGACATTAACGACAGAATAGCTCTTTTGGTTATAACTGAATATGTCTTCTTAGGCTGAAATGAGAAAAGAAAATGATCTGTAACAGAATCCCAAGAGATTCCAAGTGCACTTGTAATAGCCGGTTCGGTAATATTAACAATCTTTTTATCGTTGTCTGTTGATCGGAAAAGGACATTATTTGAATTCAATTTGGTAAGTTGGAATCCACCTTTGCTTAGTAATGTTGTTGTTTCGTTTTTAATACGTGTTAAACTCGGCAAATCATTTGCCCCACTTAGCAAATCGTCTACATAAAACTGAGTTTTGATGGTTTTAGAACCAATTTTATACTGATCCTGATATTGATCAGCGAGATAATGTATACTTCTTATTGCTAAATATGGTGATGCAGACATACCATACATAACGGTATTTAATTGGTATGTAACAATTGGTTGATTTTCGTTTTATGGAGATAGAATTTGCTGAAACTGTCTATGTTTAGGGTTTAGCAAAACCATTCGGTACATTTTTGATATATCTCCGGTTAAAGCATATTTCCACAAGCGAAATTTTAAGAGCAATAAAAAAAGTTCATCTTGAATTATTGGCCCAGTACATAAAATATCATTAAGAGATTTATTCGATGATGTTCTTGCAGACGCGTCAAAAACTGAGCGAAATTTTGTACTAACACTATTTGGCTTCAGAACATACTGATGCGGTAAGTAAAAATGTGGTTCATTAAGATTCGGCTCCACAGGAATCATATGGCCTAGCTGCTCATATTCTGTCATGAAATCAACATATTACTGTTTTAGTTTACCGTCTCGAGCTAATCGTCTTTCTAACGCCAAAAATCTTTTTAAAGCTAAATTGTATGAATTTCCTAGGACAGACGGATTTTCTTTGAATGGTAGCATAACTTGTATTTGACCATTGTTGACTGTTTCAACGTGAGTTTCAAAATCAAACTCACACATTTGATGTTCAGTATTCAAATTGTTTGACACGGACGAAACGTTTTCTACGGACCATAAATATTCAAGTTGCTGATTCAAATTCTCATTATTCGAATGATTTTCAGTGGTACTATACGAGCGAACATACCTGAAATTATTGAATGGTTTATAGCTGCCTGAAACGACGTATCCAAAACTAGTTTCTTGTAAATACGGTAAATGTAACCCAAGTTTTATTTTATCTTTTCGAATACATTCAAAAAATGTATCAGCACCTAATAAAATATCTATTGGTTGTGATTGGTTGAAGTGCTCATCTGCCATGTTAATATGCGAGGGTAAATTCCAATTATTTGTGTCGAGGTTTATGTCTGGTTGATAACCGGATATACGATTAGTCAAATGAAATCTTATTGGCAATTCTGTTGCGTCGTACCGCGAACGAATTATTGCGTTCGTTTCAAATCTTATTTTAGAAGTTGTGTTACCGACACCCAAAATGTTCATTATAGTTTTTTGTTTTGGTAACTGTAATAAATGAGCTATGTTCTCTGAAATAAGATTCACCTGTGAACATGAATCTAATAATGCGCGTCAAATTTTCCATTCTCCTTCGCTGTTTTGAATTAGAATTATCGCGGTTGCTAAAAGAACTGTATCCGATGATTTTTCAATATGTACATTTACGTTTGCAGATAATGTAGATATATCTACAGGATTCAATGTTGCGATGTATTGTGACGAAATTTCAGGTGTAAAACGATGAAGTAGCGTGTGGTGTGACCTTTTGCAAATTTTGTACTTATTTTTTGATTTGCATTTATTGACAGTGTGGCCTTCATTTAAGCAGTTGCATAGTCCCATTTTTTTTATATTGTCGAATCGGTTTTCGAAAGTAAGAGTTTGCAAATTTGTGCAATCACTAATCCAGTGATCGAGTGACTTACAATAAGAGCATAATTTTTGTTGTTGAGTGTGAAAGGATGGACGATTATTATTATGACGCTGTTGATGACGATTTATGCGATTTTGATTGTGATAGGTATTGCTTGCACTATTTGATTCAGATGTTTCGAAAAACTGACACCTACGTTCCAAGTGCTTGCAATATTCATCCCATGATGGTAACTTTGCTTAATCTAAATTTTCTTTCCATTTAATCTGTGATGTAATGTCAGTTTTCTGCGTAATAATATGGATGATTAAAGCATTACAAATTTCTTCCTGCTTACCCAATGATTTCAAAGATCCATAAATTGCTGATGCACTATCTACTAGGCGACGTAACTGAATACCATTGGCTTTTTGTACATTAGAAAGATCGTAAAGATTTTGAATATGTTCTAAAAAAATAAGCGTTTTGTTGTCATAGCGCTCTTCTAACCTTTTCAGGGCCTTTTCGTAGTTTTCCGTTGAGACTTCGAAAGCACGTACAGTGTCTAGTGCAGGTCCAGTTAGACAATGTAGAAGATGATTGAATTTTTCGATTTTAGATAATGATGCTTCCCTGTCAACAAACTGTTCAAATGACGAAATGAAATTCTTATAGTTGGAATATTTTCCGTCAAATTTTGGTAAATCTATGTTAGGCAATTTGCTTGTTGTGGCGAAAGGTATTGTAAGTGATTGTTCTAGTGACGAACGCTTGTAGTTATCACCCAACAGTTCGATTATCTTCGACTTAGTTGTGATGAATGTATCCTCAATGTCTGTTCTTGCCATATCTGATGGATTTTTGTGTTCAATATCACCTTGTATTTTTAAGAGTTGTTTAAAATATGCCTGTACTAATTCAAGACGGCATTCTAATTCTGCTGTGGACATTGATGAAGAAACCAAGTTCTTTATTCTTGTAATGTTAGCTTTGGCTGCTTGCCTCTGTTTTTGTAAAGATTCTAATTCCGTCATATTCGCCGAGTCGTTGACTACAAATGCTTCTTCGAATGTGATAAGTACACTGGATTGTATGTATGATACTCGTATGTGTAGGAGCTCGAGTTACTGTGCGATAAGTACGCGATTGTTTTATTTAACTTAGTTTATTTTTTTTATACCTCTCTGATTAAATTTACAACAATTTGTTTGTTCACGTTCTTTTTTTTTTTTTTTGTATATCACTAAAGTATTAAATAAATTTCTTATAACTCTCGAGCACCACGTTGGGCGCCAAAAATGTTCACTTTTTTGAATTACTATACAAAGTTTCAACAAAAATTAATAGACAAATGCATTCGGTAAACGCTGATAATACAGTAATTCAATGAGTTTATTCTGATCAATGTTTTATACAGATTATTATCTTAAAACGGTAAATATGTATAAACAATCAATAAATATTTGGAAACAAACAGTTTGAAGAAATTGAACAAAGTTTTTTCCATTAGTAAATAAAGGCGTAGGTATATTTAAATAGAATAAAAAGGGGGACGTTATTTAAAGAAATATATTACAATGATTCAATTCAATCTAATAATTATGATTGACTTTTAATGTCTAATTAAAATAATGCAAAACAGTAAAGACCTGTGTATATGAAATTTATACCAGCTGTAATCTCCAACAACTAGATTTGGAAAGAAGTAACTGAGATCTTTCGAATGATATATAATTTATCTAAGAAAACTTGAGAAATTTGGGTGTTATTGTCGAGCAAACACAAATTTTGTAGATTTTTCAAAAATTGTTCAACTTTGGTGACGTTTTTATACATTATAATGTAATAAACTATAATACTATTGAATTTATTTAAAAAGTACGTTTATTAACGATTACAACGCATATTTGGGGTTAAAAATAGATAAATAATTGACTGAGTTATTAAACTTTTCATGAAAACAAAATTTTTAACAAAATGCCTGCACAATGTTTTTGGTGTTGTTTTTATGCACTTTCGCTAAAATTACAAAGCACTGTTAGCCTAAACACAACTTAGAATTACAACAAATATTTGTAATGAGAGCTGTACTCATGTAAAATTATTGTTTTTTCTTTTAATATGTCGTTTTGTTAATGTCTTATTTTTCACTTTGAATCTGTGTATCTAAAAAACATTTGCAATTTAATAAAAATCGTGTGCAATTTAAATTAAAATTAAATAAAAAATGTGTGACAATCGTAAGAAATTTTGCTATATTTGTGGCTTATTTACTGATATCAGTCACCGGCGTTATTTTAAAAACAATATTGGAGTGGTAGAAGTGTACAATAAAGTATTTAATCGTTCTTTTGATACTAGTCGCTGGTACGAGCCAGAATTTGTTTGTCAATATTGCTGTAATACATTAAAAAAAAAAGAAAATTCAACCTTCGTTTGTTTTGCCCTTTTCTACGCCTTTATGATTTGGCATCATCAGCCATATCATAAACCAAATGATTGCTACTTTTGTCAAACCGATGTTTTAGGTCACGCGCAAAAACATTAAGTACGCAAATGTTGTAACTGTTACAAAACCAATACCTCTAAGTAATGATCTACCGACAACGAGCAAATCTGTCGATGTAACAGAAAAAGATTTTGAACAAGAAGAGTTCCTTCCATCCAGATCTACAACAAGGGAGCGGCATTTTTTGTCAAAAGCTGATTTCGACGATCTTGTTCGCGATTTACACTTGTCAAAGCGGCAATCTGAAGTCATCGGGTCGCGATTAAAGCAGTGGAATTTGGTGGAAAAAGATTTCGTTATAACATCTGGTAGAAAGAGTGACCGGACTTGGTTACTTGAAGAAAGTTTTAAGACTAGTTCCAATGACAGTGATCTCGTGTATTGCGTTGATGTACCAAAACTATTTTCGGCATTAAATCACAATTATAATGCAGATGAATGGCGACTTTTCATTGATGGTTCATGTAAAAGTAAGTTTTCTTATAAAAATGTATGACTTTATTTTTATTAATTTAAGATTTGTAATGTAATATCTAGGCTTAAAAGCTGTTTTATTGCATAACCAAAATCAATTACCTTCAGTTCCAATCGCATATGCGACTAATACAAAAGAAACTTACGAAGTGATGAAAAATATACTAATGTTTGTTAGCTATACCACCCATAAATGAAAAGTCGTCGCTGACTTAAAGGTTTTGACAATTTTATTTGGTATGCAAGGTGGTTACACAAAGTATCCGTGCTATCTTTGTGAATGGGATAGTCGTGCACCGAATCGTTATGATAGCAAAGTATGGCCATCTCGCGAGTCACATAGAATAGGCAGGAAAAACATTTTAAAAGACCAATTAGTTAAAGTTGAGGACGTTATTCTGCCACCACTGCATCTTAAACTGGGATACATGAAACAATTTGTAAAAAAATTAGATGTAAACGGCGACGCTTTTTGTCATCTCAAAGCGGTGTTCCCAAAACTAAGTGAAACCAAAATAAAAGGAGGTATTAATTAATTTGTTTACATATCTAGCAAGTTTTTATCTGTTTTGATAACTTTTAGGTATTTTTATTGGACCTTAAATTCGAAAAATTATGAGAGATGCAGATTTCATTAACAAGCTAAGTTCCGTTGAAAGACGTGCATGGAAGAGTTTTGTTGCGCTATGCGATAATTTCCTTGGAAATCACAGAAGCGACGACTATGTCACAGTTGTCAATGAGTTTTTAAGTGCGTATGGTGAAATGGGCTGCCACATGTCCATAAAAATTCATTTTCTGCATTCGCATTTGGACTTTTTCCCAGATAACCTAGGCCAGTTCAGTGATGAACAAGGCGAACATTTTCACCAGGAAATGGCAACTATTGAAAAACGCTTTGAAGGAAAAAATATAATAAAAATGATTTCAGAATATTGCTGGCCACTTAAACGAGAAACTGATGATGCTGATTTAAAAAAAAACGGTCAAGCAAACACTTTTGAGTTAAATGACCAAAAATAAAATTTGTATAAAATGTTTAAAAGTTTATTTTCATGAAAAGTTTAATAACTCAGTCAATTATTTATCTATTTTTAACCCCAAATATGCGTTGTAATCGTTAATAAACGTACTTTTTAAATAAATTCAATAGTAAAGGGTGGTTAAATTTCAAGGGCCGATGTTGATTTTGAATAAAACACAAACTATTTAGGAAATTATTGTAATTTTATTTTATTATGATATATTGGTATTACTCAATTATGTATGGAACAAAATATCGGCCAAATGGGCGCCGCGACCACGGCGGCACACCTCCATCCGATGGTCCAAATTTTCGATGACCCTGAGGCATAATGGAGGTTCTATGCCGTTAATGTGCCGAATTATCTCATCCTTTAGCTCTTGAATTGTTGCTGGCTTATCGACGTACACCTTTTCTTTCAAATAACCCCAAAGAAAAAAGTCCAACGGTGTCAAATCACATGATCTTGGCGGCCAATTGACATCGCCATTACGTGAGATAACACGGCCATTGAATTTGTTGCGCAAAAGAGCCATTGTTTCGTTAGCTGTGTGGCAAGTGGCACCGTCCTGCTGAAACCACATATCGTCCACATCCATATCTTCCAATTCGGGCCATAAAAAGTTCGTTATCATCTCACGATAGCGAACACCATTCACAGTAACTGCCTGACCGGCCTCATTTTGGAAAAAATACGGCCCGATGATGCCGCCAGCCCATAAACCGCACCAAACAGTCACTCTTTGTGGGTGCATTGGTTTTTGGACAATCACTCTTGGATTCTCATTCGCCCAAATGCGGCAATTCTGTTTATTGACGAATCCACTGAGGTGAAAATGTGCCTCATCACTGAAGATGATTTTCTTCGAAAATTGATCATCCACTGTTGCCGTGGTCGCGACGCCCATTTGGCCGATATTTTGTTCCATACATAATTGAGTAACACCAATATATCATAATAAAATAAAATTACAATAATTTCCTAAATAGTTTGTGTTTTATTCAAAATCAACATCGGCCCTTGAAATTTAACCACCCTTTATTATAGTTTATTACATTATAATGTATAAAAACGTCACCAAAGTTGAACAATTTTTGAAAAATCTACAAAATTTGTGTTTGCTCGACAATAACACCCAAATTTCTCAAGTTTTCTTAGATAAATTATATATCATTCGAAAGATCTCAGTTACTTCTTTCCAAATCTAGTAAGAAATTTAAATTCGGATTATTATCAACAAAATTACAGGTTTATAAGTGCGCAAAGGTACAAAAACAGGTTTTTTAACCGTAAATCCGGATTTTGGAGGTGTCCGGCATATTTCACTATTGGATTCTTCTTTAACTCGCCAACACCTACAAGAAAAATAATATCCGGTCCCAGGTTTTTCTACTTCATTCAATTTTGTACCTCTGTGTTATCCGACCCACACGGCTCCGTGAAAGCTACCTCATTTGCCAATTGCTGCACTTGCTGCTCTAGGGTACTTTTGTACCATACAACTTCAGCAGATTTAACATCATTAAGTTTCCGATTGCACCGATCAAGGATGCCTGGCAAGAAAATATATGATATTGTTACAAATACCTTGTCGGAAATCATTTAATATATTTCAATTAAATACTTACCCATTGCTTAATAGATAATCCATATTTTTTTTTCAATTGCAGTACTTTTTGCTTGTAGTTGCACGAGAATTGTTCACTATATCGCCAAAGTGACTATGTACATATCCATATCCAAGTTTGTCTGTAAGCCAAACAGTGTTCTTCGACGTTATCACGTCCTTTGGCAATCCTTTTCAGCACCCTATACTATGCTTCAAAAGATGCATTCAAGTACTCCGGTTTTTTAAGACGGTGCAAGACATATTTGACCCCATGTGAACTCCTCACTATTTATACCGCCTACATCCGAACGAAAATAGCATACAACTCTCATGTATGGCCCGTGCTGCAAAGACTATTTTGAAGTTACTCGACCATCTACAGGAGAGAGCAAAGAAACTCATTGGGGACGGTGGGGTAGCCTACACCATTGACTCCCTTGAGCATCGTCGCAATGTGGGGTGTGTTTCGCTGTTCTATCGCTACAACAATGGAATCCCCTGAGTGCTGGTCCAAGATAAAAAAAAAAAAAAACATTGGATAAATCGGTTACACAGGGAAGCATAATTGTTAGTATAACTTTTGCACCGTAAATTTTATTATTTCTGAAGAATAAATATCCTTTACAGGTAACACTTCTAATCAGCGTTTAAAAACTACAACTGTTTGAACTTTTCGTTTTTTTATTTTTCTTTGACTTCGACTCTTCGTATTTTAAGAAGCATTAACTTCAACAACAGATTGTGTTTGTGTAGTGACAAAAAGAGAAGTCGAAAAATTAGAAAAAACTTACGTCTTCTGCTACATTGACTGCAGTTTTTTAAACGTAGCTTCTAATCACTTAAGGGAGTCTATAATAAAAAGTAAAAACTTCTGTACTGCTGAGAATGAGAGGTGGATTCAATGCAGGCCGAACCTCCCCATTTCGAAGAAATTAAGGGTTCCCGCAGTTCTCATTTAACCATTATTTTTCTATTCGACCTTTCGTGTTCATAACAATGGATGAAAAATGACAATTGCTCACAATTTAATTTTACAAGCAGCAAATGGGTGGCGATGGTCGCAGTATTATGCACGTTGACTACAAAACGAAAAATTTTCCTGGGTTCAACCCAGTTTCAGACTCAAAAACATCTCGCATTTTTCTGATGTGCATTAGTGTGGCAGTTGTTGACGCAAAGTTTCAGTGGCGAAGGCATAGTCACTAGTCACTGAATAGTAACGGCTTCAGCTGTATCCAATCCACAGGTACATCAGAACGCCCTCCTTCGTTTGTATTGTATAGCCCCGGCGAAGTAAAATAATTACTAAAAAAAATTGATACTAAAAACGAAGATTCAAAATTTAACACGTCTTCTTGACATCAGAGACGCTACAACACTGCTATAGAAACAATGAACGTGCAAAAAAGCAGTGTTGTAAGATAGTGAAGCTTCACCGACAGGAGGCATTTTTATTATTATTTTACTTCGCCGGTGGTACACAATACCGACGAAGGAGGGCGTTCTGATGTGATTGTGGATTGCTATCAGCTGAAGCCGGTATTGTTCAGTGACCAGTGACTATGCCTTCGCCACTGAAACCTTCCGACAACAACTGACACACAAAGACACACTAATGCACATCAGAAAAATGCGAGATGTTTATTTTTAATTTAAAATTTTAGTCCGAAACGTGCAGACTAACATCCATCGTGCCATCACCACCCTCCTGTTGTAATCATTAGTAAATTGTATATTGCGTTCAGCAGCGTTTAACAACAAACAGATCACGACAATCTTCTGATAATCTTCTTTCGTTTCCCAAATGGATGGATCATGCTTCAAGAATTCTGTGTTTAATCGGAAGGCATAGAAACAAATGTTCGGTTTAGTATGACACGAAATCGCTCAAATTATTATACAGCAATAGTTTTGGGTCTGAGAATTTTCGATCATCATCCAATTTTACGATTGGTTCTGTTGATTGGAGGCGCCTAACCATGTTTCGTTTCTCTTCGTGTGAAACCAGTGAATCGAAAAACGCTAAAGGCGTGTTTCAATACAATTTCCAACATGTGATGCCGACATGCGAACTTGATTAATTTCCAAACGAGTTTGTGCTGCAACAAAATGCATGCGCCTGTATTTGATGAAGTGATATCGAAACCAATGGCGGAAACTTCATTAAAAATATCCCATTTGATGAGTGCATCTTGAATGACCTTGGCTATATTTTCTCCTGTGCTGGCAGGGACTTTGAGAGCACCCAAAAATTTAGATGTTCCTTCCGAACTGGCATGTATTCTGCCAAATAGATCCGGCAACAATTTTCCGTCCCAGTGAATAACCAACGACTGAACGGCATTAATCTACGTATTTTTTTTTTTTTTTTTTTTTACACAATATATATTATTTATTGAATCTTCAAAATCAATTGAACTAACAATAAGTATTCAAATCTTAAGAACTAATTGCTAATTATTATTAAGTACAGCCTAGCTGTACAAAATTATTTATTGCTCGTATAGTTTTATTTCCGCGTCTACTACGTTTGGGCTAGGGAAAGAGTATCCTTTCTTTTCAGTCGAATGAACCCTCTTTCGCTTAAAATATTTCGGGCTAGTATATTTGGATGATCTTGGAGTTTGGTTAGGTATGACGTTGCGTATGTTGTTATCTCTTGTTTGACTGTCGGAATATTTAAATCCTTGTGAATGTTAGAATTTTTTATATACCACGGCGCATCTGTTATCATTCTCAGTATTTTGTTTTGACACCTTTGAATTTTTTCTATATTGGAAGCTGAGGCAGTGCCCCATAGCTGGATACCATAGCTCCATATTGGTTTTAAAATTGCTTTGTAAAGCAAAAGCTTACAGTCCAGTTTTAGCACAGAATTTCGACCAATAAGCCAATTTAGTTGAGTTGCTTTTAATTTCATTTGAGTTAATTTTGCATCGATGTGCTGTTTCCATGTTAGCCATGTTGCAATGTGCATCCCTAGATACTTGACCTCCAAACGTTGAGGTATTAACTGGTTGTTGATCAGAATAGGAGGACATGTGTCTCTGCGCAGGGTGAAGGTTATATGTACGCACTTATTCTCATTAACTTTGATTCGCCATTTTTTTAGCCAGCTTTCCAGCTGCGAAGTTTGGTGCTGTAGACGACGAGATGCTTCGTCAGCACTTTCGTGAATGCTTTAGAAAGCTGTATCATCGGCAAAAGTTGAGGTATGGATGTACTTGGGAAACATCGCTAAAGAGGGCTGAGCAGTACTTTTTTTCTTCTAGGGTATGCTTTATAACATTCACAAGTCTATGTGTTTGCTCAGTTGTGCTGTGTTTACTTCGAAAGCCAAACTGATGGTCTGGAATGCAGCGCTTTTCGCTAATGATTTTATTTAACTTGATAGCTAATAATTTTTCAAAAAGCTTAGATAAATTTGGCAAAAGGCTAATTGGCCTGTAGGACTCAACTCGGTGTGGTCTTTACCTGGCTTAGGTATCATAGTTATTAGTGAAATCTTCCATTTGGATTGAAAGTATTCAATGCACAATATCGCGTTGAAGATGTGGAGAATTCTTTTAACTACTGTAGTTGGGAGCTCTTGGAGCATCTTGTTGCTAATTTTATCGATGCCAGGAGATTTTTTAGGGTTCAAGTTGGCGATAGCTTCTTCGACGTCTTTCAATTTAAACTTTATCGAAACTGCTGCATCCGTAACTATCGATGGAAGTTCTTCAGGGTCGCTTGGTGCATTGGGGGTG
The DNA here is from genome assembly GCA_963924685.1 of Dexiosoma caninum. Lineage (NCBI taxonomy): Eukaryota > Metazoa > Arthropoda > Insecta > Diptera > Tachinidae > Dexiosoma > Dexiosoma caninum. The sequence continues at coordinate 12,935,706 of OZ004730.1, read as the reverse complement.
AAAACATTTTTTAAGTGCTCAACGAACAACTTGCCTTTTTCTGTGTCGTTTCTTGCCCAATCCCCAGTTGGGGTTCGAAATGGAGGTTTACGAATAACCGGTCTTTTGAGCTATCTGGTAGCACGCCATAGTGAATGATCGGATTGCGGTGTTGCATCAAGACCTTTAAGATACTCATTTAAATAATCAGTTTCTTTGGATTGTAACATCTCTCTTGGCTTTTTGGTACACTCTATTAGTTTTCTTTTGAGTTGAGGGGATCTATGAAGCTGCCACTCTCTTCGAGCTTTTCTTTTTTCAGTTAATAATAATTCGATGTCTGTGGAGCAAATTTTGTCTTGCCTAATTTTGCGTGAATTAATAATAGCGTGCTGTGCCGCCAGCTTGAAACTTTCGTCCAATTGTGTAAGAGATGCATCTACATCGTCTGGCGTACAAAGTAATACGTTTTGACAGCAGTGAATAGCAAGGTATTTGCGAAATTTCAACCAATTTGTATATGTTTTTATTTTTTCAGCTATCTCAGTCGCGTGTGAGTTTTGTGAGAGTGATATTGTAATTATAGTTGGTGAATGATCTGATGATAAGTCAACAGAAGATTCAACAAGAATGGATTTAGCTGCAATGCCCTTTGTGATTGCGAAATCTATGACATCAGGTATTTTGTTACGATCAGTTGGCCAATATGTTGGTTGTCCGCTTGAGGCCACCGTCAAACACATTTTGGAAACTACGTTGTATAAAACGCGACCTTTTGGGGTAATCAGGCGTGATCCCCAATACGTGTGCTTTGCATTAAAGTCGCCAGCAGCTAGGAAACTATTGCCCAACGATTTAAAGAATTCAGAGTACTGATCCTCAGCAATTGAAAACCGCGGAGGCGAGTAAATTGACGATATAACTAAGCCTTTGAAAAATTCTTCAAGACAGATCGAAGTTGCTTGAAGATAGAAGATAGACTGCATCCACTAAGTAGTGCTTTATTCTGTTCTTTATTAATATAGCTGAGCCCCCACATGCTCTACCACGGGGATCTTTGGCGTCATAAAATGTATAGCCTATTACCTTAAAAACACTTCTAGCTGTTAAATGAGTTTCGGCAATGAGCATAACATCGATTTGTTGATCCGCTAGGAAGTGCTCAAGTTCGTTTTTTTGTTGGCGTATGCCGTTAGCGTTCCAGAAACATAACCTTAGGCAGTTCATAAACTTTTTGTTACAGCCTGCAAAAGCGCAGTTTACATATTTATCAGTGTTTGCATCATTGGCAACATGGTATTAACGAAATTTTGAACTGTTTGCACCAACATTTCTATTTTGGCTTCCATTTGGCTGGAATTTATGGGTTGTGGCTGCACTGTAGGCTTGGAGCTGATGTTTGTGGTGTTATTGTTTGTCTTCAGGGCACTGCGCGTTAGAGGCGTGGCTGAATTTGACTTTAGAATGTTCGCATATGAAATTTGTTGATTATTTGATGTCGGCAGCTGAGGGTAATCATTGGTAACGAGCTGTTCTTGTGTTCGGGAAGCAACATTTCGTATCTGGTTTGACGAGCTTCTAACGAGAGAGTAGACTCTGCACCCTCTATAATTTGCGGTATGGTTTTCGCCACAGTTGGTGCATTTTTTGGCCTTCGGGTCACCTTTTGGCTTTTTGCAGTTTGCTGTACTATGTAGGTCGCCACACACTACACAGACAGCATGTAGCTTGCAGTATGTCTTACTATGGCCAAATTCTTGGCAGTTTTGGCATTGCACAGGTCCTGATCTCTTGTAAGGTTCCTCTATTGTCACCCACGATGCAACAGATATCTCACGTTGTATATTGAGTGAACTTCACCCTCCTTAAATTTTTTTTTACCTGGCTCAAGTTCGACACGAAAGATGGGCTGTGGTACCTTTTCTTTATTTATTAAGTTTATTACATTTTTTACCTTAAAGCCTAGACTCTCCAGGCTGTCCTTTATTTCCTTTGTAGCAACACTGGGGTCAACACCTTTTATGATCACTTGAAGGCCTTTTTCACTTTTAAGCTGATAAGTGTAAAAGCTTTTTTTTGTTTCCTCAAACGTCTTTACAACTTTTCGATAATTGTCCTCTGTTAGGACCTGAATTTTTGTTTCACTGATTTTACCGCGTCTTACCGGCACGGTGTAAAAAGAGTTCTCACCGATAGTTTCTATTAAATTTTTTATTATAATGTTCGAGCTTGCCTGTCTTAGATATATTGGAGGTGGTTTTGGGGATTTACCCGAGGTCGTAGGGACGTTATCGCCATTACCCAGAATTTCAAATCGGTTTTGAGAAGCAACGCTAGCGGTTTCCGAATCTCTAGCTACCTTATGTTGAGATGCGATGTTGGCCGATTTCGGGCTACGTTTCCTTTTCGTCACTATTACGTACCTGTCCATGCCGGTTTGTGCCTTTTCCTTATCCGAATTCGGAGGCAATGTACCGTCTAAGGGCGTTTTTAAGGCTGCGAATGATGTTCTTGGATCCTCCTTAGATCGCGAGCAATCTGACTCTGATTGTGTTCGCTTGGGTGTTTTCTCACTCTTCATTAAGTTGTTGCTTGAACGAGTTTTACCTTCATCCGATTTCGTTGTTACGTATATATTACTTTCGGGAACACTTGAACGACTAGGGCTTATATTTAAGCCATTATGGCTCATTTATTATTTATTTATTTATTTATTTATTGTTAATTTTTGTTTGCTGGGTAAAAAAAAGAAAAATATACAGCAAGTAAAGCAGAGCAAAAACAACATAAAATAAAAACTAGCGGTATTTGGTATGCTATATGTTGTTGTTTAATTTATATTGATTGCTTTCTATTAATCTGTTTTTAATTTATTTCGTGAATTGTTTATTATTTTATATTCAGTTTAATGTTAGTTAATTTTATGTTTTTACTTGTTTTTTGTAAATATTAAAGAAATTTTGTCGTGTTCAAATTACTATTATTATTTTTGAACTAAAAAAAATTCTTAGCACTTCACTTCTCACTCTCACTGATAAAAAGTAACATTTTGATGTATTCTACATCTCCGTATTAAAAATAAAATATAAATCAGTGAAAATTAACAATATTCGTATAACTTCGAATTAAATATAAGTTTTAACTAAACTAAATTACTTTTGTAATAAATTCTGTTTGAATCTCTTCCGCTTCTCTCTTATATTCTTTTCGTAACTCTTAGATCGTAGATCGATTGATCACAAGCTCACCAACTGAGGTCAGAGGCGCCACATTATTTTTTATGACAGTTAATACATTATCTGCGCATATGAACAGCATCTGAGAAGCTAGCTTTGGCTTTATCAAGTACTACAGTAAGACGTGGCGTCCTCCTCTTAAAAGTTTGGTGTGCACATCGGTATGCAATTCGCATGCCGCATCCATACCCATACTGTTATCATCGAATTCATATTCGTCTTCACTTCCAATAAACTGTATCAAGTACTGCAAAATATCTGTTGATGATTCATGTTTTAAATAATTCAAACAGATCAATAATTTCACTTACAAGATTGATTGTTAAGCTCTGAAAATTTTCTCTTCAGCGATTCTTCTTCTTGCTTTCGTTGTTCTGATTGCTGTTCTCGGCCGTATAACTTCGTGTCAACGACTGCCATGTACCCTGGTCTTCCTTTGTGGCTTTACATCAACAAAAACTCCTTGTCGTCATATACACATCTCATCCAGGGCGTTTGCACTAGCGATATCGAACAAAGTGTCCATTGTTTCCTTGAAAGTGTTGACGTTCAATTTTGATGTATTCGATATGCTGTTTGCACTTTGTTTGTGGACATTTCTCCTGTCGCCGTACAATTTTAGCAATTTATCTTGACATTTATATTTATCCCGTATTGGAATGCGCGACTGTTGCCAATTATAGTTGCATCCGCTGTTAGCTCAGCACTTTCTTTTGCACAATTTCGTCTGCCAACATTTACAAACTGCATATTGTAAAAAAAAAACTATCAGCACCTGTCTGTTTGACGGCAGTTTGGCTGCAGATATCAGGTGTGATACATGCCCAATTGATTCGACGGAGCGCAATTTATGAAAAGATCGAATAACCATCATGGATGTTGTAAATAGTAATACCGAAGCTGATGTAGATGGTAAATCCGATATCGAAACAACAATTTATATTTAATTACTTAGATATGGATAACGTCCTATATATATGATGGCAATTGTTCAGAATAAACACGACTGAACTGCTTATTTGTTTGTAAGACACTGTTTTCTATTTCAAAATATGATCTCTTAATAGCTAACAAGTCAAATAAGTTTTAACCTATAATAAATTAAAGACAAAGCGAGAAAGGAGTATATAGGGTTTGGTTTTCCTTATCACCTACAATCTACTCAAACATATGAGAGCGTCAATGAAATTAGCCAGACGAACATCTGTGTTGTTATTGTAGGCAAAAAAGTATCGGGACACAGTTACAACAAAAAACAAAGAAAGAATGAGAATGTGCAAAAGTTGATAAGTTACTCAGCACGCATGTGCCCATTGTGCATTCCATGTCACCTACAACACTCAATTCACAACATACAATTCAGTAGTGTTTATTCGTTCGACTCACAAAAACACCCAGAATTGTCAGTTCAAGCAGCGAACGAGGAGAGAAAGAGTCATCATCGGAACAGAAATTTTGATTTGTTGCTTCTCTCGCATAGTAACATGGGTTCGTTGGTTTCTTTTGGTTCGACTGGTAGACACGCGTCTTCCTTTGGTCCGCTGTTTGGTCTTGCAGTAAATATAATTTAAAATATATAGTTACATTGGAAATAAATCAAAACTAAAAAGTACAAGTGAAAAAAAAACAATAAAAATAACATTGGGACAAACAAACAAAATAAACTTAAGAAAATTTCAATAATTTACTTACACTAACAAATATCAAAAACAATAAACTTGAATAAAATAAATAAAATGTGAAAAATAATTAAACGGTGGAATAACTGGGAAGAAAAAAGGAAAAAAAAGAAAAAATCGCTATACCAGTGACGGGCGCAAAATACAAATCAGTGTTGACACTACCAACCACTGTTGCCACTTCGGGTCACGGTGACCGGATCAGGACTTCTATGGCCTTCTTTCGTGTCATTGTGCTAAATCCCCTTACCATACCCGACTAAATCATTTCTATTGTTGGTGACATTGTGTTAGTTGCTGCCAGACTGTTTGGTCGTGAAGGATGTAACACTGATCACCGGCAGTCATTCAAGCAGCGATTATCTCAGTGGCGCTTGCAATACAGAGGATAGACATTTTATTTGACTTTTCTTGCATTAATCATGACAGGTCGACTCAGAATTGACTTCTGCAACATACGTGGTCTAAGGGCAAACGTCTTTTCTGTCTATGCTCACGTTTGTCTCCATCGGCGGGATGTTTTCACCTTAAGTGAAACCCAGGTGTCTGAGGATGCTGACCCACAGGATTTTCACATACCTGGGTATCACCTCTTATCTCTTTTGCTTGCAAGGGGGCCTTGCATTTTATATACGCAATGAAGCTGTGTACTAGTGCCAGCAATCTTTAGGCACGCATGATGCCGGATTTAGCTGTCTTTGAATAAAAATAAAGAATAAAGGAAAATGTTAGTTCTTCTATTTCGCCTCTTTTAAAGGATGATCAAATATTCACTGAGCCGGTTGAAAAGGCACCCAAGTATGTATCCGTAACTATGCCAAAGATATACTTTCGGGCTCGTGTAGTTAAAAGGGTTTTAGCGGATCTTAACATAAATAAGTATCCTAGCCCGGATTGAATTCCGGCACTGGTGTTGAAGCAGTGCTCTTCAACATTATCGCGTCCTCTGGCAATCCTTTTCAGCACCCTACAACATTCAGCCGAATTTCCGCCGTGCTGGAAAGTTGCAAGAAGGGAGAGGCAAGCTCTACCATTTCCAAAGTAATGGAGAGTATGCTGACTTCCCATCTTATGAACTATCTGGAGTTCAATAGCTTACTTAACGACCAACAATATGGCTTCCGTGGAGGACGTTCGACCATCCATCCACAATTTCGGCGAAAGCAAGGTAGTGACTCTAAATTGATTTAAATTTTCCCACGTCAAAGGTGACAGGAAAGATCTCTGCCGGTAGTCCATTCCACATACGTGCTATTCGGCCAAAACTCGAATTTTCTCGGTAATGCGTACTGCGGTTCGCTGCCAAGTTGACCACAAATGGATACGCTCTTAATGATGAACGCGTCGTGCGCCTGAATGACAGGGTTTCTGGAACAAGTTCCCTGATTTCATTGGAACACATCCCATTACAGTAGCGATAGAACATCGAAACACACCCCACATTGTGACGATACGCAAGAGAGTGAATAGAATTGGCTACCCTACCGCCGAGTAACTTCAAAATAGACCTTGAAGCACCGGCCCATACATGAGAGCTGTATTCCATTTTCGGTCGGATGTAAGCGGTATAAATAGCAAGGGGATCAGGTGGGATAAATCATTAATTAAGTTTCACCCCCTGTCGTTTCTCCTACTATCCCTTTCCTATAGTTACAGCACAATGCTTCGCATATGTAGGAGTCAGCTCCTGAGTGCTGGTCTCAGATAAAAAAAGAACTGCTGAAAAATAAGCGGACATGTGCTTGCCAATTTTTCCATATATGTACATATGTACTTTTAGTAAGTAAAATTAAAACTAAAACAAAAATTACTTTTGATATCCTTCTTTGCAACCATATTAAGGGTGTCTGGTAGCAAATTTATATTTTTTTAAACTTAAATAAAAAATGTAATAATTGACACAAAGTTTTATTAAGAGCTTCGAAGGATAAAATGGAAATGCGGAGTTTATTTTTTAAAGAGTATATCATACCGATTCTTTTTTAAAATTTCATGAATAATCGCTCTTGGAAGTCCCAGTGAGGCTGCTCTTTTCCGTATTGAAAGTCGCGGATTTTCACGTAAACTGCTCTCAAACCAGTTCAATGTTTTCAGATCGACTGGGCCCTGGCCGTGGGGCATTCATAGCAGAAGCAGTTGCGCGGAATCTCTGCACCCAAGAACGACTTAAATTTACACTCGGTCCATCACTTATTCGCCAAATACCGAACTTTTAACATTAAAAGATTTTTGAAGGGAGCATAAAATACATATAATGATATATCTGCAAACACAATGTGGGTACGACTATTTCTTACCCACTTCCATGATAAGGGTATCAAATAAAAAAAATGTCTAAGAAGAAAGCCAAAAATAAAGTGAAAAGTACCCATTCCCGCAAAATTGTGTTTTAAAAAGGTACCTTTTTCATTATTTGGAAAATGAGCTCTTGATATAGCAATAAAGGTATCCAAATTTTATGTATATGGAATATGCATATTTTGGAGTACACTCTTCCTATTTATTTTATTTTTTAAATTCTTTAATTTTCTCACTTTGTTAATTCTTGCATTCAGGTACTTTTATTGTTTGCTCTTTATATGGCTGGGGCATTCACTAGGCCCTGAATATTTAAAAACACTACTTAACACTTAAAACCATGTAAACCCACGATTTTTTATTTCAGAATTAAATTTAAATTGGATTTTTAATTAATTTTTATGTTTTTCAAATCTTCTTCCCTTTTTTACATTCGCTGAGAATGATACCGGGAATAAAATTCCACATGAAATTCATGAAAGCTATTTAAAATTAAAATTTTATCGTAATTTCTAAAAACTATTTTAACAGCAGCAACGCAGATTTAGCCCCTGCGATTATTTGCTTTTTCCAAAGCTGAAGAAATTGTTGGGTCGAATGAACAGGTCATAACCGAAACAAACGCCTATTTTAAGGCCTTAAGAAACTGTATTATTTGGAAGCAATAAAAAATTTGGAAAAACGATGGACTAGATGTATTGATCTAAAAGGAGATTATTTCGAATAATAAAAAGCTTATTTGGCAAAAAAATTGTCTTTATTCAAATAGTCACGGAGTATATGTATATAGTCACCTAAAATGCAAAACAACGTATCAGAAAAATTCGAAATTGAGTTTTTTATAGATTAAGATTCAATATATAATATTGCATATTTTAAGCTTCTATTAAAAAAAATAGGCAATTTATAACAATAAATCTATTTTTTTGAATTGATCCTGGTTCTCGGGATTTACCGGTATATAGAAAAAAGGGGAGGTTGCACCACATAATTTGCAATAACTCGAGAACTAGCTCTAGCATAAATTTCACTTTAGATTTTGTCTTATTTAAAATATATTTCTTTATGGTGTTAATCCAAATCTGACTTAAGTTTAACTGTAATAAAGATTTTATTACAAAGTTTGTGAATTCAATGTATACATTTTTTAATAGGCAAACAATAACGTAAAAAAACCCGAAACAAAAATTACTAGTTAAATAGTTTGTTTCGCTCTCCTAAAAATGTTTAAAATTTCAGTTATGACACGCAGTGATATCATCAATTGTTGATTTACCAGCATCTACAAATGACGAATTATTTGTCTTATTATCAATATAAAAAATTTCACAAAAATTTACCAAGGGTAGCGATGGTCGAAGTAGTCTGTACGTTGACTACGAAACGAAAAATTTTCCTGAGTTCAACTCCAGTTTCAGACTCATAAAAACATCTCGCATTTTTTCTGATGTGCATTTGTGTGTCTTTGTGTCTGTTGTTGTCGGAAGGTTTCAGTGGCGAAGGCATAGTCACTGGTCACTGAACAGTGACGGCTTCAGCTGTACCCAATCCACAGGCACATCAGGACGCCCTCCTTCGTCGGTATGTGTAGCACATGCGAAGTAAAATAATTACTAAAAACGAAGCTTCAAAGTTTATTACGTCTCATTGACATCAGAGACGCAACAACACTGATATAAAAACAAAATATTGTGCAAAAAGCAGTGTTATAAGATAGTGAAGCTTCACCTGTCACTTCTCTCCTACCACACATTTCTTACTTTACATGAATAAATTTGTGAGATTTCTTGGCCCTGCACAATGTAAAATTTTTCTCTTCGCTGACGAAGTCAATATTAACTACACACTATCCTTGGTCTCTAACTGGGCAAAGAACAATAGGCCTTCGAAAACAAGAGCTTTATTGTTTGATAGAAATAACCATCATTCTATCGACATTATTTTTGATGGAGTTAGGGCTCCTTTCGTTGATATATTAAACTTTTTGGATTTATTACTTCATAATAAATTGACGTTCGAATATCATATTAGTTATATTGCCGCGAAAATTAATGGCAAACTTAGGTCTCTTTATTGTTTTAATTGCCATCTGGCTGTAAAAATTAAATTCACCATTGCACAGTCCCTTAAGTTTTTGACCAACCTTCGCCAGGTTAGACTTATAGTTAATCGGATAATTAGGTATATTTTTTATTTGAGAATCACAGATCGTGTCCCGGTTTTTGTTGATAAATTCTTAGGGTGCCCTTTGTGGAAATTTATAGACATTAAAGTTTTATGTTATTTATATCACGTTTTTAAATCTAATGCAAACCCACATCTGTGTTCTTTGTTTCGTTTCTCTATATCAAATCGAAACTCTCAATTGATTTTACTTCAAATAAAAAACTCTGTTTTTAAGAAGTAATTTTTGGTGAGGTCTTGTAGACTTTAAAATGAGCTACCTATTAGTCTAAGACTCTTTGATTTCTCTGTCTCTCACTTTGAACATTTGCTATTAAACATTATTGCTTTTAACACTGATATTTAATGCTGTGGATATCAAATATATTCTTAATTTTCGCCTACATACACAATGTTACATTTAATTTATAAATATCTCGTTAATAGGATTGTATTAATTAAATATTATAGAAATATAGCTCTATTATAACAAACACACTGATTATCCGACCCACACGGCTCCGTGAAAGCTACCTCATTTGCCAATTGCTGCACTTGCTGCTCTAGGGTACTATCAAATGGTACAACTTCAGCAGATTTAACATCATTAAGTTTCCGATTGCACCGATCAATGATGCCTGGCAAGAAAATATATGATATTGTTACAAATACCTTGTCGGAAATCATTTAATATATTTTAATTAAATACTTACCCTTTGCTTAATAGATAATCCATATTTTATGCGAACGAAAATAGCATATAACTCTCATGTATGGGCCGGTGCTGCAAAGACTATTTTGAAGTTACTCGACCATCAACAGGAGAGAGCAAAGAAACTCATTGGGGACGATGGGGTAGCCTACACCATTGACTCCCTTGAGCAACGTCGCAATGTGGGGTGTGTTTCGTTGTTCTATCGGTACAACAATGGAATCCCCTGAGTGCTGGTCCAAGATAAAAAAAAAAACATTGGTTAAATCGGTTACACAGAGAAGCATAATTGTTAGTATAACTTTTGCACCGTAAATTTTATTTTTTCTGAAGAATAAATATCCTTTGTTTAGTTCAGGTATCAGGTTACAGGTAACACTTCTAATCACTTAAGGGAGTCTATAATAAATAGTAAAAACTTCGGTACTGCTGAGAATGAGAGGTGGATTCAATGCAGGCCGAACCTCACCATTTCGAAGAAATGAAGGGTTCCCGCAGTTCTCATTTAACCATTATTTTTCTATTCGACCTTTCGTGTTCATAACAATGGATGAAAAATGAAAATTGCTCTCAATTTAATCTTTCAAGCACCAAATATGTATGTTAAGCAACTAAAAATATTTTTTTGGGATAACTGGACTAACAGATTTTAAATACAGTTTCTATTCTAAGAAGCCATAAATGATCGAAATCGTTAGAGACAAAAAAAAGTTACAACAATTTGAAGATTATATTAGATCCGACTTGTTGTGTGAGAGATATTTTCGACGATATGCTTCAATGCACTGTAAGATAAATTGATTCTGTTCTTCTTCTTTCGCGAGGATCCTTTTTTTTTTTTTATCTGCGACCAGCACTCAGGAGATGACTCCTACACTTGCAAAGCATTGTGCTGGAACTATAGGAAAAGGATAGTGGGAGAAACGACAGGAGGTGAAGCTTAATTAATTATTTTGCAGCTCTGCTTTTGCACGTTCTTTGCTGAAGCTTCGGTTCAGTAGCCATTTTTATTATTATTTTACTTCGCCGCTGCTACACAATACCGACGAAGGAGGGCGTTCTGATGCGATTATGGATTGCTATCAGCTGATGCCGGTATTTTTTTTTTTTTGTCTTGGACCGGCACTCAGGGGATGACCCCTACACATGCGATACATTGTGCTGGAACTAGGAAATTAGGTTATGGGAAGGAAGATAGAGGGAGTAGTGTTTATTGACATATGATTTAAATCTTCCCAAGCTAAAAGTGACAGGAAACACCTCTGCGGGTAGTCTATTCCACATTCGTGCCGTTCGGCCAAAAAACGAATTTTCCCTGTAATGCTAGTGCGAGTCGCCGTCAAATCGACCACAAATAGATGCGCTCTTAATGATGATCGCGTCGTGCGCGCGAATACCTGGGTTTCGGGAACAAGTTCCCTGATTTCATTAGAACACCTCCCATTATAGTAACGATAGAACAACGAAACGCACCCCACGTTGCGACGATGCTCAAGAGAGTCAATAGAGTTGGCTACCCTACTGTCTCCTATGAGTTTCTTCGCCCTTTCTTGTACACGGTCGAGTGACTTCAAAATAGTCTTTGAAGCATGAGAGTTGTATTCCATTTTCGGTCGGATGTAGGCGGTATAAATAGGAGGTGATCAGATGGGGTGAAGTATGTCTTACACCGCCTTAAAAAGCCTAGGCACTTGAATGCTTCCTTTGAGACCTGAAAAATGTGCTCAGTCCATCGGACATCACACTGAATTTTCATGCCAAGAACATCAAGAGCTTCTGATTCCTCAATGTTTATGCCACCCATTTTTACAGATGAGGCAGCGTGATCGTGCATACGGCGGTGTGTTCAGTGACCAGTGACTATGCCTTCGCCACTGAAACCTTCCGACAACAACTGACACACAAAGACACACTAATGCACATCAGAAAAATGCAAGATGTTTATTTTTAATTTAAAATTTTAGTCTGAAACTGGGGTTGGACCCAGGTCTGTTTTTGGATTTGCAGTCAACGTGCAGACTACCATCCATCGTGCCATCGCCACCCTCCTGTTGTAATCATTAGTAAATTGTATATTGCGTTCAGCAGCGTTTAACAACAAACAGATCACGACAATCTTCTGATAATCTTCTTTCGTTTCCCAAATGGATGGATCATGCTTCAAAAATTCAGTGTTTAATCGGAAGGCATCGAAACAAATGTTCGGTTTAGTATGACACGAAATCGCTCAAATTATTGTACAGCAATAGTTTTGGGTCTGAGAATTTTCGATCATCATCCAATTTTACGATTGGTTCTATTGATTGCAGGCGCCTAACAATGTTTCGTTTCTCTTCGTGTGAAACAAGTGAATCGAAAAACGCTAAAGGCGTGTTTCAATACAATTTCCAACATGTGATGCCGACATGCGAACTTGATTAATTTCCAAACGAGTTTGTGCTGCAACAAAATGCATGCGCCTGTATTTGATGAAGTGATATCGAAACCAATGGCGGAAACTTTATTAAAAATATCCCATTTGATAAGTGCATCATGAATGACCTTGGTTATATTTTCTCCTGTGCTGGCAGGGACTTTGAGAGCACCCAAAAATTTAGATGTCCCTTCCGAACTGGCATGAATTCTGCCAAATAGATCCGGCAACAATTTTCCGTCCCAGTGAATAACCAACGACTGCACGGCATTAATCTACGTATTAAAAATAAAATATAAATCAGTGAAAATTAACATTATTCGTATAACTTCGAATTAAATATAAGTTTTAACTAAACGAAATTACTTTTGTAATAAATTCTGTTTGAGTCTCCTCCGCTTCTCTCTTATATTCTTTTCGTAACTCTTAGATCGTAGATCGATTGATCACAAGCTCACCAACTGAAGATTATAAATTTTATTATTCTATATACATATAAAAGTCAACACTTGTGAAATAAATTGTGTACATAAATATTAATATACGTAAATAAACAATATTTTTGTTTTCGAGCTCTTAACCAACGTCGACAGCAGCGTGAACTTTGTTAATATATTATTCTTTAAGTTGGAATGCCACCGAAGATAAACCATGAGGAAGCATTTGCCCTCCAACTTGAGAAAGGTATACAAAAAATTAATAATAATATTGACAATAAATTGGAAGCCCACCGCAAGCTTACCGAAAATCAAATTACAAAGGCCATACAGGAGTTTGAGGTTAAGATCGATGTTATGATAGCAAATATGAAGAGAGAATTTAACGCGAATATAAAAGCAATAAAAACAGAAGTGAGTCAATGCTATGATTTTGCCAAAAAAATAGAGATATCTACTGCTAACAAATATCAGCAAAAAACAAAGGCTATACAAGACGTGGAGGAAAAAATTAATCTCACAGCAGCCAGTATAAAACAAGAACTAAATGCAGAAATTAAATCTTTAAGGTCTGAAGTGAGCCAGCAAATTGGTAAAGACACCGTAAGTAAATACGACAAATTTATTAATGTAGCTTTGAGACGTATAAATCGACCTGATATAGTTATATCTGGCTTGCCATCGGCTGAACCAAACCTAACTGATATAATCTTACAAATTGGCCTGCTGTACAACATTGCCCTATAATATGATATAATGATATAAGTCAATGTATCTATATAAAAAACAATAAGGAAGTCTTGGTTATTTTTCAATCCATTAATGTTAAGAATAAAATAATGGCTAAATATTTATCAACACGTACGCTAAAGCTAAATGAATTGATAGGTGGCGATATCTCGTCCAGAGTATATTTGAACGACCATTTAACTCCTATGGCTAGCAAGCTTTTATATTTATGTCGGAAATTGCAAAGGAGTAATAGTATTGCTAAATATAAGTTTCTTGACGGTGATCTGCCAGCAGCCGACATTACTATGAGCGATGGAGTCGTAATGAAATTGGATTTGTTTGCCTTGCTGGATAGGTTTCAAGAGCCGCTAAAATTGTGATGACTCGTTGACCTTTACCAAATAGTGATAATAAAGTTTCTTGAATATACATAAGTATTAACTTTTATGAATAATTGGTGTCCCCTTCTTAAAATTGTACGGCGCCAGGAGAAATGTCCACAAACAAAGTGCAAACAGCATATCGAATGCATCAAAATCGAACGTGAACATTTTCAAGGAAACAATGGACACTTTGTTCGATATCGCTAGTGCAAACGCCCTGGATGAGATGTGTATATAAAACGACAAGGAGTTTTTGTTGATGGAAAGCCACAAAGGAAGACCAGGGTACATGGCAGTCGTTGACAAGAAGTTATACGACCGAGAACAGCGATCAGAACAACGAAAGCAAGAAGAAGAATCGCTGAAGAGAAAATATTCAGAGCTTAACAATCAATCTTGTAAGTAAAATTATTGAACTGTTTGAATTATTTAAAACATGAATCATCAACAGATATTTTGCAGTACTTGATACAGTTTATTGGAAGTGAAGACGAATATGAATTCGATGATAAAAGTATGGGTACGGATGCGCCATGCGAATTGCATACCGATGTGCACACCAAACGTTTTTAATTGGTGTCCCCTTCTTAAAATACCATATACATATTTATGTTTGTGTATTATGTATGTATATGCATATTATGTATATGCGTATATATATATAAATATATATACATACATATATGTGTATTGATCTGTGGAAATATGACAAAACCACTTATATCGATATTAGCAATTTTTGAAATTATTGCACGTCCAAAGCGAGCTTATGAAATTTAATATTTCAAAACCACTTATATCGATATAAGCAACTTTTATAAACAATTTTTGCGATTATTGCACGTCCAAAGCGTGCTCACGAAATTTAAAAATTTTATATTGCCAGAATTTCTTTAATAACACCTATTATACATTTTACACTACTTTAGTTTAATAATAACTAATAACTATGCATGTATTTTTTCACCTTTTCTTGTAAAATCGTATTTGTTACTCAGTTAAGTGTGTCTTTTGAACTTATTTTAATTTTTATTTCAATGATACGGTTTCAATTTGTTACACACCAAGATGAATTCCGTTTGCGATAATTTGGGCCCTATTGTTAGCGATTGTCACCAACTCAATAGTTATATAGCTGGTCCCGTTTCAGGGCTTTAGACATTGTAACTGTCAGAGTATCAAACCGGCTATATATTCCACGAAGTTTAATGAGCTGAGTCACATGCTACGGAAATCATCATTTGATATTTTCGCGGTGACGGAAACTTGGCTTAAGGCACACGTACCTGATGGCTCCGTTGCCATACCTGGTTATAGTTTTTTAAGGAATGATAGACCGGATGGCCGAAGTGGCGAGGTGGGAATATATGTCTCTAGGAGATCCATTATAGGCTAATCACTTTAATATCTCAATATGGCGTGTGTGAGGTTCTTTTTATTGAAATAAATATTGGTGCGACTGTAATATTATTTGGAGCTGTGTATTTATCAAGGGGTAATTTAGAAGCATTTGAGAGCGTGGTTGGCGATATTGTTGAGAAATATGAAAACATAATAATTGTAGGCGACTTTAATAACAATTTATTTAATTCCCAGAAATCAATTAGACTGAGATCTTTGTGCGAGCGCATGAATTTATCTATATCTCATAACTCCGCTCCAACTTATTTCGACACACAGCATAATTCTACGTCTCTTCTTGATCTCTTTATGGTAAGCAATCTCTCATATATAAATAAAACCGGCCAAGTACAATCTCCCTTTTTATCCCACCACGCTTTAATTTATGCCAACTTTAATTATGGCAGCTTACGCAACTCAATGCATGAGAATCGGTTTAGGGAATTTCGTAATTTTTCTCGCATAAATATAGATGGCTTGGTTTCTTGCTTAGCTGATCACGATATGTCATCGCTTTATGATACAATTGACGTAAATCATCAAGTTGATGTGCTGAATACTTTGATTTCAAGAATGTTTGCCTTTGTGCCTATATCGAGGGCTATAATTAGGAAAGCTGATAATTGAATGAATTCAAGGCAGATCGTTTACGCAAGGCCTTTGAGAGACATTGCAAATGGGGCATTTATGAGGGAACGTTCCAATGTCAACTGGAGAGTGTTTTGTCAACTCAGGAATAGGACGAAAAGGGTTATTCGCAATGTTAAAAAGGGTCACTATTCGAGGGCGTTTGAAGAAATGAGCACAAGGGAGATGTGGAATCGGCTCAGAACTGAAGGAGTGGGTAAATCCTTGTCTGCTCCTCATGGGGTGGATGTGGACACTATAAATAATTATTTTTGTGATGGACTGAACATATCCCCGGATACGAACTCTGATATAGGAGCCGAGTTATCCAGTGTTCACTTTGACGGTTTTGCTTTCAACCGCGCTTACATGTCTGATTTACTTATTGCATTTAGGATGATAAAATCGAATGTTTGCGGTTTAGATGGAATACCACTAAGATTTTATAAGATAATCCTTCCTCTAATTGCTAATCATATTTTACATCTCTTTAATTCCATTATAACGACCTCAACATACCCCGAAAAGTGGAAGTGTGCTAGGATACTACCGATTCCGAAAGCGGGAACTAGCTCAGCTTTAACCAACTTGAGACCAATTAGTATATTACCTGTACTGTCTAAAGTTTTTGAACATATAGTTAAAACACAGATCTATGAACAAATTTCACGTATTTCGCTACTGAATGACAGCAAACGAAACTGTAGCACTTCGTCTACATTATTGGGTATTACCGAAATGATAAGGGACAAGATGGATACGGGTAAATCATGCAAATCATGTTTCTCTGGATTTATCCAAGGCCTTTGACCGTATAGATCATGCTAAGATGATAAATAAACTGCATTCTCATTTTAATTTCTCCCGAAGCTCTTGTTTTTTGATACACTCTTATTTGAGTAACCGTAGTCAGTTTGTTTTGCTCAATAATAATCAATCACGGATACGATCGGTGTTTTCAGGTGTGGCCCAGGGCTCCATTCTGGGGCCACTACTCTTCTCTATGTATATTAATGACATTTTCCACGTTACTAATGGTGAATATTGTGAAACCTACGCATACGCTGACGATATTCAGCTTTTATTTTTTGGGGAGCGATCAGGTAATCTACTTCAGACCCAAATTAATAATACCTTGAGCGGTGTCCAAGCATGGATGGAATCTAACTCTCTTAGAATTAATCTTTCTAAAACTAGTGCTATGAGGTTCGGGACATTGTCGGTACCGGATTTGTCCGTTCATATTCGAGGGGTACCCATTGGTTGGGTTGACAGATTGAAAGTGTTGGGTGTGATGCTTGATTGTAAGCTGAACTATGCCTATCATATTAATAGGTTATGTTCGAATATCAACTTCACGCTTCGTCGTTTATACTCCCTGAATGTTTATTTACCCTTTCGAGTAAGGTTTAAGTTAGCTGATGCCTTGCTATTTTCTCAGATATCTTATTGTATGGAGGTGTATTTATGCACAACGAATGGTAACATTAATACAGTTAAGCTATTGGTCAATAAGATAACGCGATTCGTATTTCGGCTAACATACAGGGATCATGTTTCGGAGTATGTTGCTCAAATGTTAAAGTGTAGTTTCTCTAATTTCTTAACAATTAAGCTGCTTATGAGCCTTTATAAACTTGTTAGAAATTCTACACCTGCGTTTTTAGTTCAATGCGTTCGATTTTGTCATTCATCTAGAAATACACAAATTGTCATTCCCAGAATACACACTTCCCTCTTGGCTAAGTCTTTCCTCGTGTATGGAATCGCTTGCCAGCTGTTTTAAGATATTTTCAGTCCCCCCCCCCCCCCCAAGACCTACTAAAGATTGCTCATTGCTCATTTTAATTTTGTTGGCAATATGACATAGTTTGTATATATGCGACTCGCAGGAAGTTGGTGTGATATCACAGCAATCGGGCTTACAATTTTTCGCTTACTTTTTTTGATAAATTATACTTTTAACAAATTGATGCCGTATTATGCTCTTTCTATGCTGATATTAAAACGATTGTTATCTAGTTATAAATTTAGGGTTACTTTTAATGTTTTAAGAATCTATGTTTAAAATCTATTGCAATATTCTTTTGGCCAGATGATGGCTTTTATTATTACAAAATTCTGAAATAAATAAATAGTAATACCGAAGCTGATGTAGATGGTAAATCCGATATCGAAACAACAATTTATATTTAATTACTTAGATATGGATAACATCCTATATAGGATGGCAAGTGTTCAGAATAAACACGACTGAACTGCTTGTTTGTTTGTAAGACACTGTTTTCTATTTCAAAATATGATCTCTTAATAGCTAACAAGTCAAATAAGTCTTAACGTATAATAAATTAAAGACAGAGCGAGAAAGGAGTATATAGGGTTTGGTTTTCCTTATCACCAACAATCTACTCAAACATATGAGAGCGTCAATGAAATTAGCCAGACGAACATCTGTGTTGTTATAGTAGGCAAAAAAGTATCGGGACATAGTTACAACAAAAAACAAAGAAAGAATGAGAATGTGCAAAAGTTGATAAGTTACTCAGCACGCATGTGCACATTGTGCATGACATGACACCTACAACACTCAATTCACAACATACAACTCAGTAGTGTTTATTCGTTCGACTCACAAAAACACCCAGAATTGTCAGTTAAAGCAGCGAACGAGCAGAGAAAGAGACATCATCGGAACAGAAATTTTGATTTATTGCTTCTCTCGCATAGTAACATGGGTTCGTTGGTTTCTTTTGGTTCGACTGGTAGATACGCGTCTTCCTTTGGTCCGCTGTTCAGTCTTGCAGTAAATACAATTAAAATACATAGTTACATTGGAAATAAATCAAAAGTAAAAAGTACAAGTGAAAAAAAAAAAACAATAAAAATAACATAGGGACAAACAAACAAAATAAACTAACGAAAATTTCAGTAAGTAATTTACTTACACTAACAAATATCAAAAACAATAAACTTGAATAAAATAAATAAAATGTGAAAAATAATTAAACGGTGGAATAACTGGGAAGAAAAAAGGAAAAAAAAGAAAAAATCGCTATACCAGTGACGGGCGCAAAATACAAATCAGTGTTGACACTACCAACCACTGTTGCCACTTCGGGTCACGGTGACCGGATCAGGACTTCTATGGCCTTCTTTCGTGTCATTGTGCTAAATCCCCTTACCATACCCGACTAAATCATTTCTATTGTTGGTGACATTGTGTTAGTTGCTGCCAGACTGTTTGGTCGTGAAGGATGTAACACTGATCACCGGCAGTCATTCAAGCAGCGATTATCTCAGTGGCGCTTGCAATACAGAGGATAGACATTTTATTTGACTTTTCTTGCATTAATCATGACAGGTCGACTCAGAATTGACTTCTGCAACATACGTGGTCTAAGGGCAAACTTCTTTTCTGTCTATGCTCACGTTTGTCTCCATCGGCGGGATGTTTTCACCTTAAGTGAAACCCAGGTGTCTGAGGATGCTAACCCACAGGATTTTCACATACCTGGGTATCACCTCTTATCTCTTTTGCTTGCAAGGGGGCCTTGCATTTTATATACGCAATGAAGCTGTGTACTAGTGCCAGCAATCTTTAGGCACGCATGATGCCGGATTTAGCTGTCTTTGGGTCAAATTCAAAATCAGGGCACATCTTCTGCATTTCGGGTTTCTTTGCAGAAGCCCAAAGACGGAAAGGTAGAAAACTATACAGAACTTCGATGCCCTTTCCGACACTACATCGGATATCCTCGGAAATTACCCGAACTGTGAAATAGTTATTGCTGGTGATTTCATTGTCCATAATTTATCGTGGTTCCGCCATTCGACCCCTACGACTTCAGAAGGCCAATATGTTGAGTTATTCGCAGAGCACAACCACCTTGCGCAATTAGTGAATAAACCAACACATATTCCGTGTGTTGACGGGCACACAACACCCTCGACCTTTTTCTCACTTCACATCCTGACAAGTATGAAATGAATATCATTGCACCATTTCTGCCTCCTTTTCGATTGCGGAACTGCGAAACGTCTCACAGCCAGCTACGAAACTTTTAAAATATATCTATGAAAATGCACGTTGGGCTGAGCTCAACGATTTCTTCCGCCATGGCAAAAATGGTTGTAAACATAATATTGCTAGGTATGAAAACGTTCATACCATCGAAGCAAATTTTGATTAAGCCTAGACCAAAGTCATGGTTAATCAGACATGCAGACTTGCAGTTAGATCCAGAGAGGAATCATTTAGTATTTGGCGGAAGAGCAAAAACGCAGATACTGATTCAATGCGCAAAAAGGCGAGATCTTCGTGTGCCAAAGTGCTAAGATGTGTAAAAGCTTCGTACGAGCAGCGTCTTCGCGCTAAAGTTCTTACTGCCCCACGGGGAAGTAAAAGCTTTTGGTCATTCGTTTAAAGAGTAAAGGAAAATGTTAGTTCTTCTATTCCGCCTCTTTTAAAGGATGATCAAATATTCACTGAGCCGGTTGAAAAGGCACCCAAGTATGTATCCGTAACTATGCCAAAGATATACTTTCGGGCTCGTGTAGTTAAAAGGGTTTTAGCGGATCTTAACATAAATAAGCCCGGATTGAATTCCGGCACTGGTGTTGAAGCAGTGCTCTTCAACGTTATCGCGTCCTCTGGCAATCCTTTTCAGCACCCTACAACATGCAGCCGAATTTCCGCCGTGCTGGAAAGTTGCAAATGTAACGCCGATCCCCAAGAAGGGAGAGGCAAGCTCTACCATTTCCAAAGTAATGGAGAGTATGCTGAATTCCCATCTTATGAACTATCTGGAGTTCAATAGCTTACTTAACGACCGACAATATGGCTTCCGTAGAGGACGTTCAACCATCCATCCACAATTTCGGCGAAAGCAAGGTAGTGACTCTAGATTGATTTAAATTTTCCACGTCAAAAGTGTCAGGAAAGATCTCTGCCGGTAGTCCATTCCGTGCTATTCGGCCAAAACTCGAATTTTCTCGGTAATGCGTACTGCGGTTCGCTGCCAAGTTGACCACAAATGGATACGCTCTTAATGATGAACGCGTCGTGCGCCTGAATGACAGGGTTTCAGGAACAAGTTCCCTGATTTCATTGGAACACATCCCATTACAGTAGCGATAGAACATCGAAACACACCCCACATTGTGACGATACGAAAGAGAGTGAATAGAATTGGCTACCCTACCGCCCTATCCTGTACAGCGTCGAGTAACTTCAAAATAGACCTTGAAGCACCGGCCCATACATGAGAGCTGTATTCCATTTTCGGTCGGATGTAAGCGGTATAAATAGCAAGGGGATCAGGTGGGATAAATCATTAATTAAGTTTCACCCCCTGTCGTTTCTCCTACTATCCCTTTCCTATAGTTACAGCACAATGCTTCGCATATGTAGGAGTCAGCTCCTGAGTGCTGGTCTCAGATAAAAAAAGAACTGCTGAAAAATAAGCGGACATGTGCTTGCCAATTTTTCCATATATGTACATATGTACTTTTAGTAAGTAAAACTAAAACTAAAACAAAAATTACTTTTGATATCCTTCTTTGCAACCATATTAAGGGTGTCTGGTAACAGATTTATATTTTTTTAAACTTAAATAAAAAATGTAATAATTGACACAAAGTTTTATTAAGAGCTTCGAAGGATAAAATGGAAATGCGGAGTTTATTTTTTAAAGAGTATATCATACCGATTCTTTTTTAAAATTTCATGAATAATCGCTCTTGGAAGTCCCAGTGAGGCTGCTCTTTTCCGTATTGAAAGTCGCGGATTTTCACGTAAACTGCTCTCAAACCAGTTCAATGTTTTCAGATCGACTGGGCCCTGGCCGTGGGGCATTCATAGCAGAAGCAGTTGCGCGGAATCTCTGCACCCAAGAACGACTTAAATTTACACTCGGTCCATCACTTATTCGCCAAATACCGAACTTTTAACATTAAAAGATTTTTGAAGGGAGCATAAAATACATATAATGATATATCTGCAAACACAATGTGGGTACGACTATTTCTTACCCACTTCCATGATAAGGGTATCAAATAAAAAAAATGTCTAAGAAGAAAGCCAAAAATAAAGTGAAAAGTACCCATTCCCGCAAAATTGTGTTTTAAAAAGGTACCTTTTTCATTATTTGGAAAATGAGCTCTTGATATAGCAATAAAGGTATCCAAATTTTATGTATATGGAATATGCATATTTTGGAGTACACTCTTCCTATTTATTTTATTTTTTAAATTCTTTAATTTTCTCACTTTGTTAATTCTTGCATTCAGGTACTTTTATTGTTTGCTCTTTATATGGCTGGGGCATTCACTAGGCCCTGAATATTTAAAAACACTACTTAACACTTAAAACCATGTAAACCCACGATTTTTTATTTCAGAATTAAATTTAAATTGGATTTTTAATTAATTTTTATGTTTTTCAAATCTTCTTCCCTTTTTTACATTCGCTGAGAATGATACCGGGAATAAAATTCCACATGAAATTCATGAAAGCTATTTAAAATTAAAATTTTATCGTAATTTCTAAAAACTATTTTAACAGCAGCAACGCAGATTTAGCCCCTGCGATTATTTGCTTTTTCCAAAGCTGAAGAAATTGTTGGGTCGAATGAACAGGTCATAACCGAAACAAACGCCTATTTTAAGGCCTTAAGAAACTGTATTATTTGGAAGCAATAAAAAATTTGGAAAAACGATGGACTAGATGTATTGATCTAAAAGGAGATTATTTCGAATAATAAAAAGCTTATTTGGCAAAAAAATTGTCTTTATTCAAATAGTCACGGAGTATATGTATATAGTCACCTAAAATGCAAAACAACGTATCAGAAAAATTCGAAATTGAGTTTTTTATAGATTAAGATTCAATATATAATATTGCATATTTTAAGCTTCTATTAAAAAAAATAGGCAATTTATAACAATAAATCTATTTTTTTGAATTGATCCTGGTTCTCGGGATTTACCGGTATATAGAAAAAAGGGGAGGTTGCACCACATAATTTGCAATAACTCGAGAACTAGCTCTAGCATAAATTTCACTTTAGATTTTTTCTTATTTAAAATATATTTCTTTATGGTGTTAATCCAAATCTGACTTAAGTTTAACTGTAATAAAGATTTTATTACAAAGTTTGTGAATTCAATGTATACATTTTTTAATAGGCAAACAATAACGTAAAAAAACCCGAAACAAAAATTACTAGTTAAATAGTTTGTTTCGCTCTCCTAAAAATGTTTAAAATTTCAGTTATGACACGCAGTGATATCATCAATTGTTGATTTACCAGCATCTACAAATGACGAATTATTTGTCTTATTATCAATATAAAAATTTTCACAAAAATTTACCAAGGGTAGCGATGGTCGAAGTAGTCTGTACGTTGACTACGAAACGAAAAATTTTCCTGAGTTCAACCCCAGTTTCAGACTCATAAAAACATCTCGCATTTTTTCTGATGTGCATTTGTGTGTCTTTGTGTCTGTTGTTGTCG
The DNA here is from genome assembly GCA_963924685.1 of Dexiosoma caninum. Taxonomy (NCBI): domain Eukaryota; kingdom Metazoa; phylum Arthropoda; class Insecta; order Diptera; family Tachinidae; genus Dexiosoma; species Dexiosoma caninum. Next base: position 12,912,132 of record OZ004730.1, on the reverse strand, counting down.
GAAGGTTTCAGTGGCGAAGGCATAGTCACTGGTCACTGAACAGTGACGGCTTCAGCTGTACCCAATCCACAGGCACATCAGGACGCCCTCCTTCGTCGGTATTGTGTAGCACATGCGAAGTAAAATAATTACTAAAAACGAAGCTTCAAAGTTTATTACGTCTCATTGACATCGGAGACGCAACAACACTGATATAAAAACAAAATATTGTGCAAAAAGCAGTGTTATAAGATAGTGAAGCTTCACCTGTCACTTCTCTCCTACCACACATTTCTTACTTTACATGAATAAATTTGTGAGATTTCTTGGCCCTGCACAATGTAAAATTTTTCTCTTCGCTGACGAAGTCAATATTAACTACACACTATCCTTGGTCTCTAACTGGGCAAAGAACAATAGGCCTTCGAAAACAAGAGCTTTATTGTTTGATAGAAATAACCATCATTCTATCGACATTATTTTTGATGGAGTTAGGGCTCCTTTCGTTGATATATTAAACTTTTTGGATTTATTACTTCATAATAAATTGACGTTCGAATATCATATTAGTTATATTGCCGCGAAAATTAATGGCAAACTTAGGTCTCTTTATTGTTTTAATTGCCATCTGGCTGTAAAAATTAAATTCACCATTGCACAGTCCCTTAAGTTTTTGACCAACCTTCGCCAGGTTAGACTTATAGTTAATCGGATAATTAGGTATATTTTTAATTTGAGAATCACAGATCATGTCCCGGTTTTTGTTGATAAATTCTTAGGGTGCCCTTTGTGGAAATTTATAGACATTAAAGTTTTATGTTATTTATATCACGTTTTTAAATCTAATGCAAACCCACATCTGTGTTCTTTGTTTCGTTTCTCTATATCAAATCGAAACTCTCAATTGATTTTACTTCAAATAAATAACTCTGTTTTTAAGAAGTCATTTTTGGTGAGGTCTTGTAGACTTTAAAATGAGCTACCTATTAGTCTAAGACTCTTTGAATTCTCTGTCTCTCACTTTGAACATTTGCTATTAAACATTAATGCTTTTAACACTGATATTTAATGCTGTGGATATCAACTATATTCTTAATTTTCGCCTACATACACAATGTTACATTTAATTTATAAATATCTCGTTAATAGGATTGTATTAATTAAATATTATAGAAATATAGCTCTATTATAACAAACACACTGATTATCCGACCCACACGGCTCCGTGAAAGCTACCTCATTTGCCAATTCCTGCACTTGCTGCTCTAGGGTACTATCAAATGGTACAACTTCAGCAGATTTAACATCATTAAGTTTCCGATTGCACCGATCAAGGATGCCTGGCAAGAAAATATATGATATTGTTACAAATACCTTGTCGGAAATCATTTAATATATTTTAATTAAATACTTACCCATTGCTTAATAGATAATCCATATTTTATGCGAACGAAAATAGCATATAACTCTCATGTATGCGCCGGTGCTGCAAAGACTATTTTGAAGTTACTCGACCATCTACAGGAGAGAGCAAAGAAACTCATTGGGGACGATGGGGTAGCCTACACCATTGACTCCCTTAAGCAACGTCGCAATGTGGGGTGTGTTTCGTTGTTCTATCGGTACAACAATGGAATCCCCTGAGTGCTGGTCCAAGATAAAAAAAAAAAACATTGGTTAAATCGGTTACACAGAGAAGCAAATTGTTAGTATAACTTTTGCACCGTAAATTTTATTTTTTCTGAAGAATAAATATCCTTTGTTTAGTTCAGGTATCAGGTTACAGGTAACACTTCTAATCACTTAAGGGAGTCTATAATAAATAGTAAAAACTTCGGTACTGCTGAGAATGAGAGGTGGATTCAATGCAGGCCGAACCTCACCATTTCGAAGAAATGAAGGGTTCCCGCAGTTCTCATTTAACCATTATTTTTCTATTCGACCTTTCGTGTTCATAACAATGGATGAAAAATGAAAATTGCTCACAATTTAATCTTTCAAGCACGAAATATGTATGTTAAGCAACTAAAAATATTTTTTTGGGATAACTGGACTAACAGATTTTAAATACAGTTTCCATTCTAAGAAGCCATAAATGATCGAAATCGTTAGAGACAAAAAAAAGTTACAACAATTTGAAGATTATATTAGATCCGACTTGTTGTGTGAGAGATATTTTCGACGATATGCTTCAATGCACTGTAAGATAAATTGATTCTGTTCTTCTTCTTTCGCGAGGATCCTTTTTTTTTCTGCGACCAGCACTCAGAAGATGACTCCTACACTTGCAAAGCATTGTGCTGGAACTATAGGAAAAGGATAGTGGGAGAAACGACAGGAGGTGAAGCTTAATTAATTATTTTGCAGCTCTGCTTTTGCACGTTCTTTGTTTATACTCTTAGCAATGCTGAAGCTTCGGTTCAGTAGCCATTTTTATTATTATTTTACTTCGCCGCTGCTACACAATACCGACGAAGGAGGGCGTTCTGATGCGATTATGGATTGCTATCAGCTGATGCCGGTATTTTTTTTTTTTTTTTTTTGTCTTGGACCGGCACTCAGGGGATGACCCCTACACATGCGATGCATTGTGCTGGAACTAGGAAATTAGGTTATGGGAAGAAGGATAGAGGGAGTAGTGTTTACTGACATATGATTCAAATCTTCCCAAGCTAAAAGTGACAGGAAACACCTCTGCGGGTAGTCTATTCCACATTCGTGCCGTTCGGCCAAAAAACGAATTTTCCCTGTAATGCGTAGTGCGAGTCGCCGTCAAATCGACTACAAATGAATGCGCTCTTAATGATGATCGCGTCGTGCGCGCGAATACCTGGGTTTCGGGAACAAGTTCCCTGATTTCATTAGAACACCTCCCATTATAGTAACGATAGAACAACGAAACGCACCCCACGTTGCGACGATGCTCAAGAGAGTCAATAGAGTTGGCTACCCTACTGTCTCCTATGAGTTTCTTCGCCCTTTCTTGTACACGGTCGAGTAACTTCAAAATAGTCTTTGAAGCACCGGCCCACACATGAGAGTTGTATTCCATTTTCGGTCGGATGTAGACGGTATAAATAGTGAGGAGATCAGATGGGGTGAAGTATGTCTTACACCGCCTTAAAAAGCCTAGGCACTTGAATGCTTCCTTTGAGACCTGAAAAATGTGCTCAGTCCATCGGACATCACACTGAATTTTCATGCCAAGAACATCAAGAACTTCTGATTCCTCAATGTTTATGCCACCCATTTTTACAGATGAGGCAGCGTGATCGTGCATACGGCGGTGTGTTCAGTGACCAGTGACTATGCCTTCGCCACTGAAACCTTCCGACAACAACTGACACACAAAGACACACTAATGCACATCAGAAAAATGCAAGATGTTTATTTTTAATTTAAAATTTTAGTCTGAAACTGGGGTTGGACCCAGGTCTGTTTTTGGATTTGCAGTCAACGTGCAGACTACCATCCATCGTGCCATCGCCACCCTCCTGTTGTAATCATTAGTAAATTGTATATTGCGTTCAGCAGCGTTTAACAACAAACAGATCACGACAATCTTCTGATAATCTTCTTTCGTTTCCCAAATGGATGGATCATGCTTCAAAAATTCAGTGTTTAATCGGAAGGCATCGAAACAAATGTTCGGTTTAGTATGACACGAAATCGCTCAAATTATTGTACAGCAATAGTTTTGGGTCTGAGAATTTTCGATCATCATCCAATTTTACGATTGGTTCTATTGATTGCAGGCGCCTAACAATGTTTCGTTTCTCTTCGTGTGAAACAAGTGAATCGAAAAACGCTAAAGGCGTGTTTCAATACAATTTCCAACATGTGATGCCGACATGCGAACTTGATTAATTTCCAAACGAGTTTGTGCTGCAACAAAATGCATGCGCCTGTATTTGATGAAGTGATATCGAAACCAATGGCGGAAACTTTATTAAAAATATCCCATTTGATAAGTGCATCATGAATGACCTTGGTTATATTTTCTCCTGTGCTGGCAGGGACTTTGAGAGCACCCAAAAATTTAGATGTCCCTTCCGAACTGGCATGAATTCTGCCAAATAGATCCGGCAACAATTTTCCGTCCCAGTGAATAACCAACGACTGCACGGTATTAATCTACGTATTAAAAATAAAATATAAATCAGTGAAAATTAACATTATTCGTATAACTTCGAATTAAATATAAGTTTTAACTAATCTAAATTACTTTTGTAATAAATTCTGTTTGAGTCTCCTCCGCTTCTCTCTTATATTCTTTTCGTAACTCTTAGATCGTAGATCGATTGATCACAAGCTCACCCACTGAGGTCAGAAGCGCCACAGTATTTTTTATGACAGTTAATACATTATCTGCGCATATGAACAGCATCTGAGAAGCTAGTTTTGGTTTTATCAAGTACTACAGTAAGACGTGGCGTCCTCCTCTTAAACATTTGGTGTGAACATCGGTATGCAATTCGCATTCAGCGATTCTTCTTCTTGCTTTCGTTGCTCTGATTGCTGTTCTCGGCCGTATAACTTCGTGTCAACGACTGCCATGTACCCTGGTCTTCCTTTGTGGCTTTACATCAACAAAAACTCCTTGTCGTCATATACACATCTCATCCAGGGCGTTTGCACTAGCGATATCGAACAAAGTGTCCATTGTTTCCTTGAAAGTGTTGACGTTCGATTTTGATGTATTCGATATGCTGTTTGCACTTTGTTTGTGGACATTTCTCCTGTCGCCGTACAATTTTAGCAATTTATCTTGACATTTATATTTATCCCGTATTGGAAAGCGCGACTGTTGCCAATTATAGTTGCATCCGCTGTTAGCTCAGCACTTTCTTTTGCACAATTTCGTCTGCCAACATTTACAAACTGCATATTGTAAAAAAAAAACTATCAGCACCTGTCTGTTTGACGGCAGTTTGGCTGCAGATATCAGGTGTGATACATGCTCAATTGATTCGACGGAGCGCAATTTATGAAAAGATCGAATAACCATCATGGATGTTGTAAATAGTAATACCGAAGCTGATGTCGATGGTAAATCCGATATCGAAATAACAATTTATATTTAATTACTTAGATATGGATAACGTCCTATATATAGGATGGCAAGTGTTCAGAATAAACACGACTGAACTGCTTGTTTGTTTGTAAGACACTGTTTTCTATTTCAAAATATGATCTCTTAATAGCTAACAAGTCAAATAAGTCTTAAACTATAATAAATTAAAGACAGAGCGAGAAAGGAGTATATAGGGTTTGGTTTTCCTTATCACCAACAATCTACTCAAACATATGAGAGCGTCAATGAAATTAGCCAGACGAACATCTGTGTTGTTATTGTAGGCAAAAAAGTATCGGGACACAGTTACAACAAAAAACAAAGAAAGAATGAGAATGTGCAAAAGTTGATAAGTTACTCAGCACGCATGTGCCCATTGTGCATTCCATGTCACCTACAACACTCAATTCACAACATACAATTCAGTAGTGTTTATTCGTTCGACTCACAAAAACACCCAGAATTGTCAGTTCAAGCAGCGAACGAGGAGAGAAAGAGTCATCATCGGAACAGAAATTTTGATTTGTTGCTTCTCTCGCATAGTAACATGGGTTCGTTGGTTTCTTTTGGTTCGACTGGTAGACACGCGTCTTCCTTTGGTCCGCTGTTTGGTTTTGCAGTAAATATAATTTAAAATATATAGTTACATTGGAAATAAATCAAAACTAAAAAGTACAAGTGAAAAAAAAACAATAAAAATAACATTGGGACAAACAAACAAAATAAACTTAAGAAAATTTCAATAATTTACTTACACTAACAAATATCAAAAACAATAAACTTGAATAAAATAAATAAAATGTGAAAAACAATTAAACGGTGGAATAACTGGGAAGAAAAAAGGAAAAAAAAGAAAAAATCGCAAAACACAGAAAGGTAGAAAACTATACAGAACTTCGATGCCCTTTCCGACACTACATCGGAGATCCTCGAAAATTACCCGAACAGTGAAATCGTTATTGCTGGTGATTTCAATGTCCATAATTTATCGTGGTTCCGCCATTCGAGCCTTACGACTTCAGAAGGCCAATATGTTGAGTTATTCGCAGAGCACAACCACCTTACGCAATTAGTGAATAAACCAACACATATTCCGTGTGTTGACGGGCACACAACACCCTCGACCTTTTTCTCACTTCACATCCTGACAAGTATGAAATGAATATCATTGCACCATTTCTGCCTCCTTTTCGATTGCGGAACTGCGAAACGTCTCACAGCCAGCTACGAAACTTTTAAAATATATCTATGAAAATGCACGTTGGGCTGAGCTCAACGATTTCTTCCGCCATGGCAAAAATGGTTGTAAACATAATATTGCTAGGTATGAAAACGTTCATACCATCGAAGCAAATTTCGATTAAGCCTAGACCAAAGTCATGGTTAATCAGACATGCAGACTTGCAGTTAGATCGAGGGAGGAAGCATTTAGTATTTGGCGGAAGAGCAAAAACGTAGATACTGATTCAATGCGCAAAAAAGCGAGATCTTCGTGTGCCAAAGTGCTAAGATGTGTAAAAGCTTTATACGAGCAGCGTCTTCGCGCTAAAGTTCTTACTGCCCCACGGGGAAGTAAAAGCTTTTGGTCATTCGTTTAAAGAGTAAAGGAAAATGTTAGTTCTTCTATTCCGCCTCTTTTAAAGGATGATCAAATATTCACTGAGCCGGTTGAAAAGGCACCCAAGTATGTATCCGTAACTATGCCAAAGATATACTTTCGGGCTCGTGTAGTTAAAAGGGTTTTAGCGGATCTTAACATAAATAAGTATCCTAGCCCGGATTGAATTCCGGCACTGGTGTTGAAGCAGTGCTCTTCAACGTTATCGCGTCCTCTGGCAATCCTTTTCAGCACCCTACAACATTCAGCCGAATTTCCGCCGTGCTGGAAACTTGCAAATGTAACGCCGATTCCCAAAAAGGGAGAGGTAAGCTCTACCATTTCCAAGGTAATGGAGAGTATGCTGAATTCCCATCTTATGAAGTATCTGGAGTTCAATAGCTTACTTAACGACCGACAATATGGCTTCCGTGGAGGACGTTCGACCATCCATCCACAATTTCGGCGAAAGCAAGGTAGTGACTCTAGATTGATTTAAATTTTCCCACGTCAAAGGTGACAGGAAAGATCTCTGTCGGTAGTGCATTCCACATACGTGCTATTCGGCCAAAACTCGAATTTTCTCGGTAATGCGTACTGCGGTTCGCTGCCAAGTTGACCACAAATGGATACGCTCTTAATGACGAACGCGTCGTGTGCCTGAATGACAGGGTTTCAGGAACAAGTTCCCTGATTTCATTGGAATACATCCCATTACAGTAGCGATAGAACATCGAAACACACCCCACATTGTGACGATACGCAAGAGAGTGAATAGAATTGGCTACCCTACCGCCCTATCCTGTACACCGTCGAGTAACTTCAAAATAGACCTTGAAGCACCGGCCCATACATGAGAGCTGTATTCCATTTTCGGTCGGATGTAAGCGGTATAAATAGGAAGGGGATCAGGTGGGATGAAGTATGTCTTACACAATCTTAAAAAACCGAGGCACTTGAATGGAAGGGGGCAGAAATCACAGTGCCCGAGACAAAAATTGATTATAAAATATTTGTGGACCAATTTTTGGGGCGAAAGGCAAAGTGCTTGTCCACCCATCATCGGTACATAGACTCCCCTTTCCATGTTTAGATTCACTAAGGTCGGAAGGTTTCAGTGTCGAAGGCATAGTCACTGGTCACTGAACAATACCGGCTTCAGTTGATAGCAATCCACAATCACATCAAAACGCCCTCCTTCGTCGGTATTGTGTAGCACCGGCGAAGTGAAATAATAATAAAAATGTCTACTAAAGAAGCTTCAGCACTGTTGCGAGTATAAACAAAGAACGTGCAAAAGCAAAGCTGTAAAATCATTAATTAAGTTTCACCCCCTGTCGTTTCTCCTACTATCCCTTTCCTATAGTTACAGCACAATGCTTCGCATATGTAGGAGTCAGCTCCTGAGTGCTGGTCTCAGATAAAAAAAGAACTGCTGAAAAATAAGCGGACATGTGCTTGCCAATTTTTCCATATATGTACATATGTACTTTTAGTAAGTAAAACTAAAACTAAAACAAAAATTACTTTTGATATCCTTCTTTGCAACCATATTAAGGGTGTCTGGTAGCAGATTTATATTTTTTTAAACTTAAATAAAAAATGTAATAATTGACACAAAGTTTTATTAAGAGCTTTGAAGGATAAAATGGAAATGCGGATTTTATTTTTTAAAGAGTATATCATCCCGATTCTTTTTTAAAATTTCATGAATAATCGCTCTTGGAAGTCCCAGTGAGGCTGCTCTATTCCGTATTGAAAGTCGCGGATTTTCACGTAAACTGCTCTCAACCAGTTCAATGTTTTCAGATCGACTGGGCCCTGGCCGTGGGGCATTCATAGCCGAAGCAGTTGCGCGGAATCTCTGCACCCAAGAATGACTTAAATTTACACTCGGTCCATCACTTATTCGCCAAATACCGAAATTTTAACAAAATTGTCGACGAGCAATTACGTAAGAATCATTACTCTTAAGAAATGTCTCCACAGCGAACGCGTGATGCTCACTCGACCACTGCGACATCGTGACTGACAAATCCGCACAATCGATAATTCCAAAGGCGCCACCCTCCCTCCGCACCGTTTATTACTTTTTGAAATAATCTTATTTAAAAATATAAATTTCCGACCAGACACCTTGTATCTCCAAAAGTAATGCGCATAGAACAAAGGTTTTTTCCGTAATATTTTCTTCTAGAAAAAATCTAGAGTGGTTGTCTTAGTTTTTCGAATTTCGAAAATATATGGAGTAAAATTGTTCCCTTGTACTTTTATTACATTTAAATAGTTGTTATGATGTACAGTTTTTACTATTTTTATACACCGCCATGATATGGGTATCAAATTAAAAAGATTTTTGAAGGGAGCATAAAATACATATAATGATATATGAAAAGTACCCATTTCCGCAAAATTGTGTTTTAAAAAGGTATCTTTTTCATTATTTGGAAAATGGGCTGTTGATATAGCAATAAAGGTATCCAAATTTTATGTATATGAAATATGCATATTTTGGAGTACACTCTTCCTATTTATTTTATTTTTTAAATTCTTTAATTTTCTCACTTTGTTAATTCTTGCATTCAGGTACTTTTATTGTTTGCTTTTTATATGGCTGGCGCATTCACTAGGCCCTGAATATTTAAAAACACTACTTAACACTTAAAACCATGGAAACCCACGATTTTTTATTTCAGAATTAAATTTAAATTGGATTTTTAATTAATTTTTATGTTTTTCAAATCTTCTTCCCTTTTTTACATTCGCTGAGAATTAAATTCCACATGAAATTCATGAAAGCTATTTAAAATTAAAATTTTATCGTAATTTCTAAAAACTATTATAACCGAAACAAACGCCTATTTTAAGGCATTATAAAACTGTATTATTTGGAAGCAATAAAAAATTTGGAAAACCGATGGACTAGATGTATTGATCTAAAAGGAGATTATTTCGAAAAATAAAAAGCTTATTTGGCAAAAAAATTGTCTTTATTCAAATAGTCACGGAGTATATGTATATAGTCACCTAAAATGCAAAACAACGTATCAGAAAAATAAGAAATTTAGTTTTTTATAGATTAAGATTCAATATATAATATTGCATATTTTAAGCTTCTATTAAAAAAAATAGGCAATTTATAACAATAATTCAAAATCAAGTGCATGATTTTCTTAAACATAATAACGTATCATTACACATGCATGAATTTTAAAATTCGGTAACCTAACTCAAACTCAAAAGTTAAGAATTTCCAAGAAGTGCCAATATCTACAGAATCTAAAGTTATTAGTTCCAGCAGACTGCCATTACGTTTCTGATAGTTCATCTTTTCAATAGCACTTTGTCAATTTGAATACATATGGTACTCCGATTCAATGCCTATAAATTACTTTTTTTGAATTGATCCTGGTTCTCGGGATTTACCTGTATATAGAAAAAAGGGGAGGTTGCACCACATAATTTGCAATAACTCGAGAAATTAGCTCTAGCATAAATTTCACTTTAGATTCTTTCTTATTTAAAATATATTTCTTTATGGTGTTAATCCAGATTTGAAAGTTTTGTTTCAATATTTCAAGTACTTTTAATTTCCCATCGTTTTTTCTTCCTATTCTTCTGATGGTACATTGCATGTTGCAATTTAGGTGACGATATATGGTTTAGAAAAATTAAGTGAAATGGAATAAAAAATGTTTGTTGATAAAACAATTTTTTTTCTTTTCCATAACTATTATTTAAGATTTCTATTGCTTTATATTTATAATAATAATTATTTGGAATATTTTCTTTATAATATACGTAGTTTACGATATCGCTTGGTTCGTTGCGTTCTTATATTTTTGTATACATATGTACATATGTATATTTTTCATTCTATTTTTTTAAGACAAGTGACAACCAGGCAATGATTGGTTTACACCGTCTTACCTTACCGGTCTTACACAGTCTTCAAAAGGCGAGGCACTTAAATGCTTCCTTTGTGACCTGAAAAATGTCCTCAGTCCATCGAACATCACACTGAATTTGCATGCCAAGAACATCAAGAGCTTCTGATTCCCTAATGTTTATACCGTCAACATTTACAGATGAGGAAGCGTGGAGGGCATGCGTCGATATGTAAGCATGCATCATTGGGTCTTTTAAGCATTGAAGTCGATCCTGTTCGCGCGACCACATTCCGATATTCTCACGAAGTCACCATTCACCGAATCATTCATATGGTGTCAAGGAGGACGTATAAATTATTCTTATGGAATACCTGTGATATGGAGAGAAACCACCCGTATGACTGTTATTTTTGTACTGTCAAAGTAAAGAGTATGAGCCGACATAAAAAACGTTCTTGGTTTTACCCAAACTTACTATCCGCTAAGCCGCCAACACTGTGTAGCGAAACTGTACCAATACCTGTCTTCTCCTCCTTGTTCGACAATTTTGCAAGGAATGCTAGATTGCTCCAAGATATCAAAATCTTGGAGGAAAGATGCTTACAAAGTGATTGTTCTGAGAAAACATACAGTAGAAAATCTAGCATAAAAGAATTTTCTTATCAACTGAAAGCAAATTCATTAAAACTCAACTACTTCTGTTTTGTGTTAATCAACTTAAAATAACAAAAAATTTAAACCACAAAGTTTTTCTCTAAATTGTGAATAAAATCAGAATTTATAAATGGATTTTAATGAAATATGGCTCATTTTATTTGTAATATATGCGAGTAGCAAAATTAATAACAATATTACAGATTTTGTTTATTTTACACTTTTGATAAACTTTTTAAAAGAAATTTTTTTAAATTTTCTTAAAATAAGGTTTTTTTCTCAAAACATTCTAGTTATCTGTTCGCTCGGTGAACATGCGTTTTTTTTTTGGTCCGCTTATTTAAACACAAATATATAAAAAAAACCAAAAAAATAGATAAATATAATTAAAAAAAAAGAAGGAAAAAGAACAAAAAAGTTCAAGTGTACAACGAAATTCGAATTAAATAGTGACAAACAGAAAAGAGAAAAAAAAAACAAGAAAAAAATAGCAAAATTAAAATTACAATGAACAAAAAACAATAAAAATAAATTAACCAACAAAAAACAATAAAAATTTAACAGCGGTTTAACTGAGAAAGAAGGAAAAAAAACAAAAAATCCGCTAACAGTGACGGGGGAATAGAAACAATCAGTGTTGACACCACCAACCACTGTTGCCACTTCGGGTCACGGTAACCGTAACAGGGCTTAGCTCAGAGACGTCTGCAATACAGAAGATAGATATTTTATTTGACTTGTCTTGAGTTAATCATGACAGGCCAATTCAGAATTGGCTTCTGCAACATACGTGGTCTTAAGTTAGTTCCAGCGCAATGCATCGCATGTGTAGGGGTCATCCCCTGAGTGCTGGTCCAAGATAGAAAAAAAAAAAAGGGCTAACTTCTTCTCTGTCTATACTCACGTTTGTCTCCATCGGCCGAATGTTTGCACCTTAAGTGAAACCCAGATGTCTGAGGATGCTGACCCACAGGACTTTAACATACCTGGGTATCATCTCTTATCTCTTTTGCTTGCAAGGGGGCCTTGCATTTTATATACGCAATGAAGTTGTGTACCAGTGCCAGCAATCTTTAGGCATGCATGATGCCGGATTTAGCTGTCTTTGGGTTAAATTCAAAATCAGGGCACATCTTCTGCATTTCGGGTTTCTTTACAGAAGCCCAAACACGGAAAGCTAGAAAACTATACAGGACTTCGATGCCCTTTCCGACACTACATCGGAGATCCTCGAAAATTACCCGAACAGTGAAATCGTTATTGCTGGTGATTTCAATGTCCATAATTTATCGTGGTTCCGCCATTCGAGCCTTACGACTTCAGAAGGCCAATATGTTGAGTTATTCGCAGACCACAACCACCTTGCGCAATTAGTGAATAAACCAACACATATTCCGTGTGTTGACGGGCACACAACACCCTCGACCTGTTTCTCACTTCACATCCTGGCAAGTATGAAATGAATATTAGCGCACCTCTCGGAAATTCGGCTCATTGCACCATTTCTGCCTCCTTTTCGATTGCGGAACTTTGAATCGTCTCACAGCCAGCTACGAAACTTTTAAAATATATCTATGAAAAGGCACGTTGGGCTGAGCTCAACGATTTCTTCCGGCATTTCAATTGGAAGCTTTGCTTTCTTGACAATAACGTCAATGCCATGGAAAAAATGGTTGCAAACATAATATTGCTTGGTATGAAAACGTTCATACCATCGAAGCAAATTTCGATTAAACTTAGACCAAAATCATGGTTAATCAGACATGCAGACTTGCAGTTAGATCCAAAGAGAAAGCATTTAGTACATTGGCGAAATAGCAAAAACGCAGATACTGATACAATCCGCAAAAAGGCGAGATCTTCGTGTGCCAAAGTGCTAAGACGTGCAAAAGCTTTGCACGAGCAGCGTCTTCGCGCTAAAGTTCTTACTGCCCCACGGGGAAGTAAAAGCTTTTGGTCATTCGTTATAAGAGTTAAGGGAAATGCTAGTTCTTCTATTCCGCCTCTTTTAAAAGATAATCAAATATTCACTGACGCGGCTGAAAAGCCTAACCTATTAGCTGAAATGTTTGCAGGTAATTCTCACCTGGCGGAAAGAAATTAACTACTGCCCGCACCCGAGCGTGTAGTGTATCCGTAATTATGCCAAAGATATACTTTCGGGCTCGTGCGGTTAAAAGGGTTTTAGCGGACCTTAGCATAAATAAGTCTTCTGGCCCGGATGGAGTTTCGGCACTGGTCTTGAAGCAGTGTTCTTCGACGTTATCACGTCCTCTGGCAATCCTTTTCCGCACTTTATACCATGCAGCGAATTTCCGTCGTGCTGGAAAGTTGCAAATGTAACGCCGATCCCCAAGAAGGGAGAAGCAAACAACCCTGAAAATTATCGCCCAATCGCAATATGTTCTACCATTTCTAAAATAATGGAGACTATGCTGAATTTCCATCTGGTGAAGTATCTGGAGTCCAATAGCTTACTTAACGACCGGCAATATGGCTTCCGTGGAAGCGTTCCACGTTAGATTTATTGGCCTTCCTCTCAGAAAAATGGTATCGATCCATCCACCATTTTGGCGAAAGTAAGGTAGTGGCTCTAGATATTTCCAATGCATTTGACAGAGTGTGGCATGGAGCACTCTTGTCCAAACTTATTGCTTTTGGTGTCGGTGATATCTTCTATCGATTTATTTCGAGCTTTCTCAGCGATTGCGCTATAAGAGTTGTTATAGGCGGGATCTTATCTAACGAGTTCAAGATTATTTGAGGGGTACCACAAGGCTCCATTCTTTCTCCTACCCTATTTCTTATTTTTCTTAATGACCTTCTGTGTCAAACTTTCAACCCTATCCACTCTTTCGCAGATGACAGCTGTATCTGCTAATCATATTCATTTAATCGTAAGCAAACGTCGAATATGATCGCGGCGACGAGGCAGAATATGAATAATTCGCTAAATGGTGACCTCACGAGAATATCGGAATGGGTCGATTTCAATGCTCAAAAGACCCAATGCTGCATGCTTACGCATCGACGCATGTCGGCCTGCGCTGCCTCATCTGTAATTATGGGCGGTATAAACATTCAGGAATCAGAAGTTCTTGGCATGAAAATGCAGTGCGATGTTCGATAGACTGAGCACATTTTTCAGATCTCAAAGGAAGCATTCAAGTGCCTCGGTTTTTTAAGACGGTGTAATACATACTTCACCCCATCTGATCTCCTCACTATTTATACCGCTTACATCCGACCGAAAATATAATACAACTCTCATGTATGAGCCGGTGCTTCAAAGACTATTTTGAAGTTACTCGACCGTGCACAGGAAAGAGCGAAGAAACTTATAGGAGACAGTAGGGTCTCTATTGACTCTCCTAAGCATCGTCGCAACGTGGGGTGCGTTTCGTTATTCTATCGTTACTATAATGGGATGTGTTCTGATGAAATCAGGAACTCGTTCCCGAAACCCAGTTATTCACGCGCACGACGCGTTCATCACTAAGAGCGCATCCATTTGTGATCGACTTCGCAGCGAATAGCACTACGCATTACAGAGAAAATTCGTTTTTGGGCCGAACAGCACGTATGTGGAATGGGCTACCCGCAGAGGTCTTTCTTGTCATTTTTGGCGTGGGAAAATTTAAATCAAATGTCAATAAACACTACTCCCTGTATCCTTTCTCCCAAAACCTTATTTCTTAGTCCCGGTATAATGCAGTGTATGTATAGGGGCACTCCCTGAGTGCCGGTCCAAACAAAAAAAAAGTATTTTTATCACGGTTCGAGATTACAATAACTAATAACAACAGTTATATATACTGTAAAATTTTTGGATTAATTTTTGCATTTTTCATACCATTCATATATAACAAATACAAAATGGAATTAATTTAACTGCAGTATAATGTGTTTATAAAGAGATGGAATAGAAAAAATTAAAATTTTTTTGTTATTTCTATTCCAGGTTAACATACATAAATAAAAATTTCATTTAATTTCTTTGTTTAAAATGTAAAATATTTTGGAATTAATTTTGAATTTAATTCCAAAATAGTATATAATGACCCCTACTTTTTAAAATTAAACTATTAAACTTCTTACCATTTATGTAAACATTGGGTGCTATTTATAATTAAATCTTTTGGGTCGTCATTGAGGAAATGACACCTATACAAGCAATACATTGTGCTGGAACTATTACTAGATTTGAAAGTTTTGTTTCAATATTTGAAGTACTTTTAATTTTTCTTATTCTTCTGATGGTACATTTCATGTTGCAATTTAGGTGACGATATATGGTTTAGAAAAATTAAGTGAAATGGAATAAAAAATGTTTGTTGATAAAACAATTTTTTTTCTTTTCCATAACTATTATTTAAGATTTCTATTGCTTTATATTTATAATAATAATTATTTGGAATATTTTCTTTATAATATACGCAGTTTACGATATCGCTTGGTTCGTTGCGTTCGTATATTTTTGTATACATATGTATGTATATTTTTCATTCAATTTTTTTAAGACAAGTAACAACCAGGCAATGATTGGTTTACACCGTCTTACCTTACCGGTCTTACACAGTCTTCAAAAGGCGAGGCACTTAAATGCTTCCTTTGAGACCTGAAAAATGTCCTCAGTCCATCGAACATCACACTGAATTTGCATGCCAAGAACATCAAGAGCTTCTGATTCCCTAATGTTTATACCGTCAACATTTACAGATGAGGAAGCGTGGAGGGCATGCGTCGATGTGTAAGCATGCATCATTGGGTCTTTTAAGCATTGAAGTCGATCCTGTTCGCGCGACCTCATTCCGATATTCTCACGAAGTCACCATTCACCGAATCATTCATATGGTGTCAAGGAGGACGTACAAATTATTCTTATGGAATACCTGTGATATGGAGAGAAACCACCCGTATGACTGTTATTTTTGTACTGTCAAAGTAAAGAGTATGAGCCGACATAAAAAACGTTCTTGGTTTTACCCAAACTTACTATCCGCTAAGCCGCCAACACTGTGTAGCGAAACTGTACCAATACCTGTCT
The DNA here is from genome assembly GCA_963924685.1 of Dexiosoma caninum. Lineage (NCBI taxonomy): Eukaryota > Metazoa > Arthropoda > Insecta > Diptera > Tachinidae > Dexiosoma > Dexiosoma caninum. The sequence continues at coordinate 12,895,891 of OZ004730.1, read as the reverse complement.
TCTCCTCCTTGTTCGACAATTTTGCAAGGAATGCTAGATTGCTCCAAGATATCAAAATCTTGGAGGAAAGATGCTTACAAAGTGATTGTTCTGAGAAAACATACAGTAGAAAATCTAGCATAAAAGAATTTTCTTATCAACTGAAAGCAAATTCATTAAAACTCAACTACTTCTGTTTTGTGTTAATCAACTTAAAATAACAAAAAATTTAAACCACAAAGTTTTTCTCTAAATTGTGAATAAAATCAGAATTTATAAATGGATTTTAATGAAATATGGCTCATTTTATTTGTAATATATGCGAGTAGCAAAATTAATAACAATATTACAGATTTTGTTTATTTTACACTTTTGATAAACTTTTTAAAAGAAATTTTTTTAAATTTTCTTAAAATAAGGTTTTTTTCTCAAAACATTCTAGTTATCTGTTCGCTCGGTGAACATGCGTTTTTTTTTTGGTCCGCTTATTTAAACACAAATATATAAAAAAAACCAAAAAAATAGATAAATATAATTAAAAAAAAAGAAGGAAAAAGAACAAAAAAGTTCAAGTGTACAACGAAATTCGAATTAAATAGTGACAAACAGAAAAGAGAAAAAAAAAACAAGAAAAAAATAGCAAAATTAAAATTACAATGAACAAAAAACAATAAAAATAAATTAACCAACAAAAAACAATAAAAATTTAACAGCGGTTTAACTGAGAAAGAAGGAAAAAAAACAAAAAATCCGCTAACAGTGACGGGGGAATAGAAACAATCAGTGTTGACACCACCAACCACTGTTGCCACTTCGGGTCACGGTAACCGTAACAGGGCTTAGCTCAGAGACGTCTGCAATACAGAAGATAGATATTTTATTTGACTTGTCTTGAGTTAATCATGACAGGCCAATTCAGAATTGGCTTCTGCAACATACGTGGTCTTAAGTTAGTTCCAGCGCAATGCATCGCATGTGTAGGGGTCATCCCCTGAGTGCTGGTCCAAGATAGAAAAAAAAAAAAGGGCTAACTTCTTCTCTGTCTATACTCACGTTTGTCTCCATCGGCCGAATGTTTGCACCTTAAGTGAAACCCAGATGTCTGAGGATGCTGACCCACAGGACTTTAACATACCTGGGTATCATCTCTTATCTCTTTTGCTTGCAAGGGGGCCTTGCATTTTATATACGCAATGAAGTTGTGTACCAGTGCCAGCAATCTTTAGGCATGCATGATGCCGGATTTAGCTGTCTTTGGGTTAAATTCAAAATCAGGGCACATCTTCTGCATTTCGGGTTTCTTTACAGAAGCCCAAACACGGAAAGCTAGAAAACTATACAGGACTTCGATGCCCTTTCCGACACTACATCGGAGATCCTCGAAAATTACCCGAACAGTGAAATCGTTATTGCTGGTGATTTCAATGTCCATAATTTATCGTGGTTCCGCCATTCGAGCCTTACGACTTCAGAAGGCCAATATGTTGAGTTATTCGCAGACCACAACCACCTTGCGCAATTAGTGAATAAACCAACACATATTCCGTGTGTTGACGGGCACACAACACCCTCGACCTGTTTCTCACTTCACATCCTGGCAAGTATGAAATGAATATTAGCGCACCTCTCGGAAATTCGGCTCATTGCACCATTTCTGCCTCCTTTTCGATTGCGGAACTTTGAATCGTCTCACAGCCAGCTACGAAACTTTTAAAATATATCTATGAAAAGGCACGTTGGGCTGAGCTCAACGATTTCTTCCGGCATTTCAATTGGAAGCTTTGCTTTCTTGACAATAACGTCAATGCCATGGAAAAAATGGTTGCAAACATAATATTGCTTGGTATGAAAACGTTCATACCATCGAAGCAAATTTCGATTAAACTTAGACCAAAATCATGGTTAATCAGACATGCAGACTTGCAGTTAGATCCAAAGAGAAAGCATTTAGTACATTGGCGAAATAGCAAAAACGCAGATACTGATACAATCCGCAAAAAGGCGAGATCTTCGTGTGCCAAAGTGCTAAGACGTGCAAAAGCTTTGCACGAGCAGCGTCTTCGCGCTAAAGTTCTTACTGCCCCACGGGGAAGTAAAAGCTTTTGGTCATTCGTTATAAGAGTTAAGGGAAATGCTAGTTCTTCTATTCCGCCTCTTTTAAAAGATAATCAAATATTCACTGACGCGGCTGAAAAGCCTAACCTATTAGCTGAAATGTTTGCAGGTAATTCTCACCTGGCGGAAAGAAATTAACTACTGCCCGCACCCGAGCGTGTAGTGTATCCGTAATTATGCCAAAGATATACTTTCGGGCTCGTGCGGTTAAAAGGGTTTTAGCGGACCTTAGCATAAATAAGTCTTCTGGCCCGGATGGAGTTTCGGCACTGGTCTTGAAGCAGTGTTCTTCGACGTTATCACGTCCTCTGGCAATCCTTTTCCGCACTTTATACCATGCAGCGAATTTCCGTCGTGCTAGAAAGTTGCAAATGTAACGCCGATCCCCAAGAAGGGAGAAGCAAACAACCCTGAAAATTATCGCCCAATCGCAATATGTTCTACCATTTCTAAAATAATGGAGACTATGCTGAATTTCCATCTGGTGAAGTATCTGGAGTCCAATAGCTTACTTAACGACCGGCAATATGGCTTCCGTGGAAGCGTTCCACGTTAGATTTATTGGCCTTCCTCTCAGAAAAATGGTATCGATCCATCCACCATTTTGGCGAAAGTAAGGTAGTGGCTCTAGATATTTCCAATGCATTTGACAGAGTGTGGCATGGAGCACTCTTGTCCAAACTTATTGCTTTTGGTGTCGGTGATATCTTCTATCGATTTATTTCGAGCTTTCTCAGCGATTGCGCTATAAGAGTTGTTATAGGCGGGATCTTATCTAACGAGTTCAAGATTATTTGAGGGGTACCACAAGGCTCCATTCTTTCTCCTACCCTATTTCTTATTTTTCTTAATGACCTTCTGTGTCAAACTTTCAACCCTATCCACTCTTTCGCAGATGACAGCTGTATCTGCTAATCATATTCATTTAATCGTAAGCAAACGTCGAATATGATCGCGGCGACGAGGCAGAATATGAATAATTCGCTAAATGGTGACCTCACGAGAATATCGGAATGGGTCGATTTCAATGCTCAAAAGACCCAATGCTGCATGCTTACGCATCGACGCATGTCGGCCTGCGCTGCCTCATCTGTAATTATGGGCGGTATAAACATTCAGGAATCAGAAGTTCTTGGCATGAAAATGCAGTGCGATGTTCGATAGACTGAGCACATTTTTCAGATCTCAAAGGAAGCATTCAAGTGCCTCGGTTTTTTAAGACGGTGTAATACATACTTCACCCCATCTGATCTCCTCACTATTTATACCGCTTACATCCGACCGAAAATATAATACAACTCTCATGTATGAGCCGGTGCTTCAAAGACTATTTTGAAGTTACTCGACCGTGCACAGGAAAGAGCGAAGAAACTTATAGGAGACAGTAGGGTCTCTATTGACTCTCCTAAGCATCGTCGCAACGTGGGGTGCGTTTCGTTATTCTATCGTTACTATAATGGGATGTGTTCTGATGAAATCAGGAACTCGTTCCCGAAACCCAGTTATTCACGCGCACGACGCGTTCATCACTAAGAGCGCATCCATTTGTGATCGACTTCGCAGCGAATAGCACTACGCATTACAGAGAAAATTCGTTTTTGGGCCGAACAGCACGTATGTGGAATGGGCTACCCGCAGAGGTCTTTCTTGTCATTTTTGGCGTGGGAAAATTTAAATCAAATGTCAATAAACACTACTCCCTGTATCCTTTCTCCCAAAACCTTATTTCTTAGTCCCGGTATAATGCAGTGTATGTATAGGGGCACTCCCTGAGTGCCGGTCCAAACAAAAAAAAAGTATTTTTATCACGGTTCGAGATTACAATAACTAATAACAACAGTTATATATACTGTAAAATTTTTGGATTAATTTTTGCATTTTTCATACCATTCATATATAACAAATACAAAATGGAATTAATTTAACTGCAGTATAATGTGTTTATAAAGAGATGGAATAGAAAAAATTAAAATTTTTTTGTTATTTCTATTCCAGGTTAACATACATAAATAAAAATTTCATTTAATTTCTTTGTTTAAAATGTAAAATATTTTGGAATTAATTTTGAATTTAATTCCAAAATAGTATATAATGACCCCTACTTTTTAAAATTAAACTATTAAACTTCTTACCATTTATGTAAACATTGGGTGCTATTTATAATTAAATCTTTTGGGTCGTCATTGAGGAAATGACACCTATACAAGCAATACATTGTGCTGGAACTATTACTAGATTTGAAAGTTTTGTTTCAATATTTGAAGTACTTTTAATTTTTCTTATTCTTCTGATGGTACATTTCATGTTGCAATTTAGGTGACGATATATGGTTTAGAAAAATTAAGTGAAATGGAATAAAAAATGTTTGTTGATAAAACAATTTTTTTTCTTTTCCATAACTATTATTTAAGATTTCTATTGCTTTATATTTATAATAATAATTATTTGGAATATTTTCTTTATAATATACGCAGTTTACGATATCGCTTGGTTCGTTGCGTTCGTATATTTTTGTATACATATGTATGTATATTTTTCATTCAATTTTTTTAAGACAAGTAACAACCAGGCAATGATTGGTTTACACCGTCTTACCTTACCGGTCTTACACAGTCTTCAAAAGGCGAGGCACTTAAATGCTTCCTTTGAGACCTGAAAAATGTCCTCAGTCCATCGAACATCACACTGAATTTGCATGCCAAGAACATCAAGAGCTTCTGATTCCCTAATGTTTATACCGTCAACATTTACAGATGAGGAAGCGTGGAGGGCATGCGTCGATGTGTAAGCATGCATCATTGGGTCTTTTAAGCATTGAAGTCGATCCTGTTCGCGCGACCTCATTCCGATATTCTCACGAAGTCACCATTCACCGAATCATTCATATGGTGTCAAGGAGGACGTACAAATTATTCTTATGGAATACCTGTGATATGGAGAGAAACCACCCGTATGACTGTTATTTTTGTACTGTCAAAGTAAAGAGTATGAGCCGACATAAAAAACGTTCTTGGTTTTACCCAAACTTACTATCCGCTAAGCCGCCAACACTGTGTAGCGAAACTGTACCAATACCTGTCTTCTCCTCCTTGTTCGACAATTTTGCAAGGAATGCTAGATTGCTCCAAGATATCAAAATCTTGGAGGAAAGATGCTTACAAAGTGATTGTTCTGAGAAAACATACAGTAGAAAATCTAGCATAAAAGAATTTTCTTATCAACTGAAAGCAAATTCATTAAAACTCAACTACTTCTGTTTTGTGTTAATCAACTTAAAATAACAAAAAATTTAAACCACAAAGTTTTTCTCTAAATTGTGAATAAAATCAGAATTTATAAATGGATTTTAATGAAATATGGCTCATTTTATTTGCAATATATGCGAGTAGCAAAATTAATAACAATATTACAGATTTTGTTTATTTTACACTTTTGATAAACTTTTTAAAAGAAATTTTTTTAAATTTTCTTAAAATAAGGTTTTTTTCTCAAAACATTCTAGTTATCTGTTCGCTCGGTGAACATGCGTTTTTTTTTTTGGTCCGCTTATTTAAACACAAATATATAAAAAAACCAAAAAAATAGATAAATATAATTAAAAAAAAAGAAGGAAAAAGAACAAAAAAGTTCAAGTGTACAACGAAATTCGAATTAAATAGTGACAAACAGAAAAGAGAAAAAAAAAACAAGAAAAAAATAGCAAAATTAAAATTACAATGAACAAAAAACAATAAAAATAAATTAACCAACAAAAAACAATAAAAATTTAACAGCGGTTTAACTGAGAAAGAAGGAAAAAAAACAAAAAATCCGCTAACAGTGACGGGGGAATAGAAACAATCAGTGTTGACACCACCAACCACTGTTGCCACTTCGGGCCACGGTAACCGTAACAGGGCTTAGCTCAGAGACGTCTGCAATACAGAAGATAGATATTTTATTTGACTTGTCTTGAGTTAATCATGACAGGCCAATTCAGAATTGGCTTCTGCAACATACGTGGTCTTAAGTTAGTTCCAGCGCAATGCATCGCATGTGTAGGGGTCATCCCCTGAGTGCTGGTCCAAGATAGAAAAAAAAAAAAGGGCTAACTTCTTCTCTGTCTATACTCACGTTTGTCTCCATCGGCCGAATGTTTGCACCTTAAGTGAAACCCAGATGTCTGAGGATGCTGACCCACAGGATTTTAACATACCTGGGTATCATCTCTTATCTCTTTTGCTTGCAAGGGGGCCTTGCATTTTATATACGCAATGAAGTTGTGTACCAGTGCCAGCAATCTTTAGGCATGCATGATGCCGGATTTAGCTGTCTTTGGGTTAAATTCAAAATCAGGGCACATCTTCTGCATTTCGGGTTTCTTTACAGAAGCCCAAACACGGAAAGCTAGAAAACTATACAGGACTTCGATGCCCTTTCCGACACTACATCGGAGATCCTCGAAAATTACCCGAACAGTGAAATCGTTATTGCTGGTGATTTCAATGTCCATAATTTATCGTGGTTCCGCCATTCGAGCCTTACGACTTCAGAAGGCCAATATGTTGAGTTATTCGCAGACCACAACCACCTTGCGCAATTAGTGAATAAACCAACACATATTCCGTGTGTTGACGGGCACACAACACCCTCGACCTGTTTCTCACTTCACATCCTGGCAAGTATGAAATGAATATTAGCGCACCTCTCGGAAATTCGGCTCATTGCACCATTTCTGCCTCCTTTTCGATTGCGGAACTTTGAATCGTCTCACAGCCAGCTACGAAACTTTTAAAATATATCTATGAAAAGGCACGTTGGGCTGAGCTCAACGATTTCTTCCGGCATTTCAATTGGAAGCTTTGCTTTCTTGACAATAACGTCAATGCCATGGAAAAAATGGTTGCAAACATAATATTGCTTGGTATGAAAACGTTCATACCATCGAAGCAAATTTCGATTAAACTTAGACCAAAATCATGGTTAATCAGACATGCAGACTTGCAGTTAGATCCAAAGAGAAAGCATTTAGTACATTGGCGAAATAGCAAAAACGCAGATACTGATACAATCCGCAAAAAGGCGAGATCTTCGTGTGCCAAAGTGCTAAGACGTGCAAAAGCTTTGCACGAGCAGCGTCTTCGCGCTAAAGTTCTTACTGCCCCACGGGGAAGTAAAAGCTTTTGGTCATTCGTTATAAGAGTTAAGGGAAATGCTAGTTCTTCTATTCCGCCTCTTTTAAAAGATAATCAAATATTCACTGACGCGGCTGAAAAGCCTAACCTATTAGCTGAAATGTTTGCAGGTAATTCTCACCTGGCGGAAAGAAATTAACTACTGCCCGCACCCGAGCGTGTAGTGTATCCGTAATTATGCCAAAGATATACTTTCGGGCTCGTGCGGTTAAAAGGGTTTTAGCGGACCTTAGCATAAATAAGTCTTCTGGCCCGGATGGAGTTTCGGCACTGGTCTTGAAGCAGTGTTCTTCGACGTTATCACGTCCTCTGGCAATCCTTTTCCGCACTTTATACCATGCAGCGAATTTCCGTCGTGCTGGAAAGTTGCAAATGTAACGCCGATCCCCAAGAAGGGAGAAGCAAACAACCCTGAAAATTATCGCCCAATCGCAATATGTTCTACCATTTCTAAAATAATGGAGACTATGCTGAATTTCCATCTGGTGAAGTATCTGGAGTCCAATAGCTTACTTAACGACCGGCAATATGGCTTCCGTGGAAGCGTTCCACGTTAGATTTATTGGCCTTCCTCTCAGAAAAATGGTATCGATCCATCCACCATTTTGGCGAAAGTAAGGTAGTGGCTCTAGATATTTCCAATGCATTTGACAGAGTGTGGCATGGAGCACTCTTGTCCAAACTTATTGCTTTTGGTGTCGGTGATATCTTCTATCGATTTATTTCGAGCTTTCTCAGCGATTGCGCTATAAGAGTTGTTATAGGCGGGATCTTATCTAACGAGTTCAAGATTATTTGAGGGGTACCACAAGGCTCCATTCTTTCTCCTACCCTATTTCTTATTTTTCTTAATGACCTTCTGTGTCAAACTTTCAACCCTATCCACTCTTTCGCAGATGACAGCTGTATCTGCTAATCATATTCATTTAATCGTAAGCAAACGTCGAATATGATCGCGGCGACGAGGCAGAATATGAATAATTCGCTAAATGGTGACCTCACGAGAATATCGGAATGGGTCGATTTCAATGCTCAAAAGACCCAATGCTGCATGCTTACGCATCGACGCATGTCGGCCTGCGCTGCCTCATCTGTAATTATGGGCGGTATAAACATTCAGGAATCAGAAGTTCTTGGCATGAAAATGCAGTGCGATGTTCGATAGACTGAGCACATTTTTCAGATCTCAAAGGAAGCATTCAAGTGCCTCGGTTTTTTAAGACGGTGTAATACATACTTCACCCCATCTGATCTCCTCACTATTTATACCGCTTACATCCGACCGAAAATATAATACAACTCTCATGTATGAGCCGGTGCTTCAAAGACTATTTTGAAGTGACTCGACCGTGCACAGGAAAGAGCGAAGAAACTTATAGGAGACAGTAGGGTCTCTATTGACTCTCCTAAGCATCGTCGCAACGTGGGGTGCGTTTCGTTATTCTATCGTTACTATAATGGGATGTGTTCTGATGAAATCAGGAACTCGTTCCCGAAACCCAGTTATTCACGCGCACGACGCGTTCATCACTAAGAGCGCATCCATTTGTGATCGACTTCGCAGCGAATAGCACTACGCATTACAGAGAAAATTCGTTTTTGGGCCGAACAGCACGTATGTGGAATGGGCTACCCGCAGAGGTCTTTCTTGTCATTTTTGGCGTGGGAAAATTTAAATCAAATGTCAATAAACACTACTCCCTGTATCCTTTCTCCCAAAACCTTATTTCTTAGTCCCGGCATAATGCAGTGTATGTATAGGGGCACTCCCTGAGTGCCGGTCCAAACAAAAAAAAAGTATTTTTATCACGGTTCGAGATTACAATAACTAATAACAACAGTTATATATACTGTAAAATTTTTGGATTAATTTTTGCATTTTTCATACCATTCATATATAACAAATACAAAATGGAATTAATTTAACTGCAGTATAATGTGTTTATAAAGAGATGGAATAGAAAAAATTAAAATTTTTTTGTTATTTCTATTCCAGGTTAACATACATAAATAAAAATTTCATTTAATTTCTTTGTTTAAAATGTAAAATATTTTGGAATTAATTTTGAATTTAATTCCAAAATAGTATATAATGACCCCTACTTTTTAAAATTAAACTATTAAACTTCTTACCATTTATGTAAACATTGGGTGCTATTTATAATTAAATCTTTTGGGTCGTCATTGAGGAAATGACACCTATACAAGCAATACATTGTGCTGGAACTATTACTAGATTTGAAAGTTTTGTTTCAATATTTGAAGTACTTTTAATTTTTCTTATTCTTCTGATGGTACATTTCATGTTGCAATTTAGGTGACGATATATGGTTTAGAAAAATTAAGTGAAATGGAATAAAAAATGTTTGTTGATAAAACAATTTTTTTTCTTTTCCATAACTATTATTTAAGATTTCTATTGCTTTATATTTATAATAATAATTATTTGGAATATTTTCTTTATAATATACGCAGTTTACGATATCGCTTGGTTCGTTGCGTTCGTATATTTTTGTATACATATGTATGTATATTTTTCATTCAATTTTTTTAAGACAAGTAACAACCAGGCAATGATTGGTTTACACCGTCTTACCTTACCGGTCTTACACAGTCTTCAAAAGGCGAGGCACTTAAATGCTTCCTTTGAGACCTGAAAAATGTCCTCAGTCCATCGAACATCACACTGAATTTGCATGCCAAGAACATCAAGAGCTTCTGATTCCCTAATGTTTATACCGTCAACATTTACAGATGAGGAAGCGTGGAGGGCATGCGTCGATGTGTAAGCATGCATCATTGGGTCTTTTAAGCATTGAAGTCGATCCTGTTCGCGCGACCTCATTCCGATATTCTCACGAAGTCACCATTCACCGAATCATTCATATGGTGTCAAGGAGGACGTACAAATTATTCTTATGGAATACCTGTGATATGGAGAGAAACCACCCGTATGACTGTTATTTTTGTACTGTCAAAGTAAAGAGTATGAGCCGACATAAAAAACGTTCTTGGTTTTACCCAAACTTACTATCCGCAAAGCCGCCAACACTGTGTAGCGAAACTGTACCAATACCTGTCTTCTCCTCCTTGTTCGACAATTTTGCAAGGAATGCTAGATTGCTCCAAGATATCAAAATCTTGGAGGAAAGATGCTTACAAAGTGATTGTTCTGAGAAAACATACAGTAGAAAATCTAGCATAAAAGAATTTTCTTATCAACTGAAAGCAAATTCATTAAAACTCAACTACTTCTGTTTTGTGTTAATCAACTTAAAATAACAAAAAATTTAAACCACAAAGTTTTTCTCTAAATTGTGAATAAAATCAGAATTTATAAATGGATTTTAATGAAATATGGCTCATTTTATTTGTAATATATGCGAGTAGCAAAATTAATAACAATATTACAGATTTTGTTTATTTTACACTTTTGATAAACTTTTTAAAAGAAATTTTTTTAAATTTTCTTAAAATAAGGTTTTTTTCTCAAAACATTCTAGTTATCTGTTCGCTCGGTGAACATGCGTTTTTTTTTTTGGTCCGCTTATTTAAACACAAATATATAAAAAAAACCAAAAAAATAGATAAATATAATTAAAAAAAAAGAAGGAAAAAGAACAAAAAAGTTCAAGTGTACAACGAAATTCGAATTAAATAGTGACAAACAGAAAAGAGAAAAAAAAAACAAGAAAAAAATAGCAAAATTAAAATTACAATGAACAAAAAACAATAAAAATAAATTAACCAACAAAAAACAATAAAAATTTAACAGCGGTTTAACTGAGAAAGAAGGAAAAAAAACAAAAAATCCGCTAACAGTGACGGGGGAATAGAAACAATCAGTGTTGACACCACCAACCACTGTTGCCACTTCGGGTCACGGTAACCGTAACAGGGCTTAGCTCAGAGACGTCTGCAATACAGAAGATAGATATTTTATTTGACTTGTCTTGAGTTAATCATGACAGGCCAATTCAGAATTGGCTTCTGCAACATACGTGGTCTTAAGTTAGTTCCAGCGCAATGCATCGCATGTGTAGGGGTCATCCCCTGAGTGCTGGTCCAAGATAGAAAAAAAAAAAGGGCTAACTTCTTCTCTGTCTATACTCACGTTTGTCTCCATCGGCCGAATGTTTGCACCTTAAGTGAAACCCAGATGTCTGAGGATGCTGACCCACAGGATTTTAACATACCTGGGTATCATCTCTTATCTCTTTTGCTTGCAAGGGGGCCTTGCATTTTATATACGCAATGAAGTTGTGTACCAGTGCCAGCAATCTTTAGGCATGCATGATGCCGGATTTAGCTGTCTTTGGGTTAAATTCAAAATCAGGGCACATCTTCTGCATTTCGGGTTTCTTTACAGAAGCCCAAACACGGAAAGCTAGAAAACTATACAGGACTTCGATGCCCTTTCCGACACTACATCGGAGATCCTCGAAAATTACCCGAACAGTGAAATCGTTATTGCTGGTGATTTCAATGTCCATAATTTATCGTGGTTCCGCCATTCGAGCCTTACGACTTCAGAAGGCCAATATGTTGAGTTATTCGCAGAGCACAACCACCTTGCGCAATTAGTGAATAAACCAACACATATTCCGTGTGTTGACGGGCACACAACACCCTCGACCTTTTTCTCACTTCACATCCTGACAAGTATGAAATGAATATTAGAGCACCTCTCGGAAATTCGGATCATTGCACCATTTCTGCCTCCTTTTCGATTGCTGAACTTCGAATCGTCTCACAGCCAGCTACGAAACTTTTAAAATATATCTATTAAAAGGCACGTTGGGCTGAGCTCAACGATTTCTTCCGGCATTTCAATTGGAAGCTTTGCTTTCTTGACAATAACGTCAATGCCATGGAAAAAATGGTTGCAAACATAATATTGCTTGGTATGAAAACGTTCATACCATCGAAAAAAAAAGTAAAAGTAAAAGCTTTTGGTCATTCGTTAAAAGAGTTAAGGGAAATGCTAGTTCTTCTATTCCGCCTCTTTTAAAGGATAATCAAATATTCACTGACGCGGCTGAAAAGCCTAACCTATTAGCTGAAATGTTTGCAGGTAATTCTCACCTGGCGGAAAGAAATTAACTACTGCCCGCACCCGAGCGTGTTGTGTATCCGTAATTATGCCAAAGATATACTTTCGGGCTCGTGCGGTTAAAAGGGTTTCAGCGGACCTTAACATAAATAAGTCTTCTGGCCCGGATGGAGTTTCGGCACTGGTTTGAAGCAGTGTTCTTCGACGTTATCACGTCCTCTGGCAATCCTTTTCCGCACTTTATACCATGCAGCGAATTTCCGTCGTGCTGGAAAGTTGCAAATGTAACGCCGATCCCCAAGAAGGGAGAAGCAAACAACCCTGAAAATTATCGCCCAATCGCAATATGTTCTACCATTTCTAAAATAATGGAGACTATGCTGAATTTCCATAAATTCAGGGGTTCCGCAAGGCTCCATTCTTTCTCCTACCCTATTTCTTATATTTCTTAATGACCTTCTTTGTCAAACTTCTAAGCCTATCCACTCTTTTGCAGATAACAGCAGTATTTGCCAGTCATATTCATTTCATCGTAGGCCGACATCAACTATGATTGCGGCGACGAGGCAGAATATGAATGATTCGCTAACAGGTGACCTCACGAGAATATCAGAATGGGTCGATTTCAATGCCCAAAAGACCCAATGCTGCATGCTTATTCAGCCATATGGACGATCACATTGCCTCATCTGTAATTATGAGTGGCAGAAACATTGAGGAATCAAGTTCTTTTTTTTTTTTTTTTATCTTGGACCAGCACTCAGGGGATGACCCCTACACATGCGATGCATTGTGCTGGAACTAGGAAAATAGGTTATGGGAAGGAGGATAGAGGGAGTAGTGTGAATGGACATTTGATTTGATTTTTCATGAGGTCACAATTCAATGAGTCACTCATATTCTGCCTCAGCGAAGTGATCATAGTCGATGTTGGCCTACGACTAAATGAATATGAGTGAGAAAGGCTGCTGTCATCTGCGAAAGAGTGGATAGGGTTGGAAGTTTGACATAGGAGGTCATTAAGAAAGACTAGAAATAGGGTAGGAGAAAGAGTGGAGCCTTGCGGTACCCCTGAATTTATCTTATACTCGTTAGATGAGATCCCGTCTATAACAACTCTTATAGCGCGATCCCTGAGAAAACTCGATATAAATCGAGATAAGATATCACCGACACCAAAAGCAATAAGTTTGGACAGAAGTGCCCCATGCCACACTCTATCAAATGCTTTAGAAATATCCACAGCCACGACTTTACTTTCGCCAAACTGGTGAATAGAATTACACCATTTTTCCGAGAGGAAGGCTAGTAAGTCGCCCTCGACGGAAGCCGTATTGACGGTCGTTCAGTAAATTGTTGGACTCTAAATATTTCATTAGGTGAAAGTTCACCATACTTTCCATCACTTTGGAAATCGCGGAACAGATTGCGATTGGGCGGTAATTTTCAGGTTTGCTTCCCTCACCCTTTTTTGGGATCGGCGTTACATTTGCAACCTTCCAGCACGATGGGAATTGACATGTATAGTACAGAGTGCTGAAAAGGACTGCCAAAGGACGTGATAACGTCGAAGAACACTGCTTCAGGGCCAGTGCAGGAATTCCATCCGGCCCAGGAGACTTGTTTATGTTGAGGTTCGTTAGAACCCTTTTAACTGCACGAGCTCGAAAGTATATCTTTGGCATAGTTACGGATACACGTTCGGGTGCGGGCAGTGGTTGATTGCTCTCCGGCAGGTGAGAATTACCTGCAAACATTTCAGCTAGGAGGTTAGCTTTTTCAACCGGGTCTGTGAATATTTGATCATCCTTCAAAAGAGCCGGAATTGAAGAACTAGCATTTTCCTTCACTCTTTTTACGAAAGACCAAAAGCTTTTACTTCCCCGTTGGGCAGTAAGAACTTTGGTGCGAATAGGCTGCTCGTATAAAGCTTTTTCACGTCTTAGCACTTTGGCACACGAAGATCTCGCCCTTTTGTGCATCGCATCAGTATCCGCGTTTTTGTCATTCCGCCAGATACTAAATGCTTCCTCTCTGGATCTGACTGCAAGTCTGCACGTCTGATTAAACCATGACTTCGGTCTGGGTTTAATCGAAATTTGCTTCGATGGTATGAAAATTTTCATACCGAGCAATATTATATTTTCAACCATTTCTGCCATGGCATTGACGTCATTGTCAAGGAAGCAGAGCTTCCAATTGAAATGCCGAAAGAAATCGTTGAGCTCAGCCCAACGTGCCTTTTCAAAAATATATTTTAAACGTTTCGTAGCTGGCCGTGAAACGTTAAGAAGTTCCGCAAACGAAAAGGAGGCAGAAATGGTGCAATGATCCGAATTTCCGAGAGGTGCGCTAGTGTTCATTTCATACTTGTCAGGGTGTGAAGTGAGAAAAAGGTCGAGGGTGTTGTGTCAACACACGGAATATGTGTTGGTTCATTCACTAATTGCGCAAGGTGGTTGTGCGCTGCGAATAGCTCAACATATTGGCCTTCTGGAGTCGTATGGCTCGAATGGCGGAGCCACGATACGTTATGGACATTGAAATCACCAGCAATAACGATTTCACTGTTCGGGTAATTTTCGAGGATCTCCGATATAGAGTCGGAAAGGGCATCAAAGTTGTATATAGTTTTATCCCTTTCCATATTTGGGCTTCTGTAAAGAAACCCGAAGTGCAAAAGATGTGCCCTGATTTTAAATTTAACCCATAGACAGCTAAATTCAGGATCATTCGTGCCTAAGGATTGCTGGCACTGGTACACAACTTCATTGTGTATATATATTGCAAGGCCCCTATGAAGAATAAAGAGGGATAGGAGGTGATACACAGGTATGTGAAAATCCTGTGGATCAGCATCCTCAGGCACCTGGGTTTCACTTAAGGCGAAAACATCCGGCCGATGGAGACAAACGTGGGCATATACAGAGAAAAAATTTGCCCTTAAACCACGTATGTTGCAGAAGTCAATTCTGAAACGGCCTGTCATACTTTACGTAAAAAAAAAATCAAATCAATTGTCTATCTTTTATATTGCCGACACCAATGAACTAGTTGCCGCCTGAGAGATTGCTCGGTGATCAGTGCTACGCCTTCATCACCAAACAGTCCAACAGCAACTATCCCACTGGTATCCACAATATAAAAAATTTATATTTTTCTTTTGGTAGGAGTGTTTAGCACAATGACGCGAAAAAGAGCCATAAAAGCCCTGATCCGGTCACTTTCACCCGAAGTGCCAACACTGGTTGGTGGTGCCAGCACTGGTAAATATTTTTGTTCACCCGTCACTGGTATAGCGGATTTTATTTTCTGTTCTATTGTTTTGGTTGGAATTTTATTTTTGATGTTGTTTGTTAAATTTATGATTTATTTATTCCCCGTTTGCATTTAATCCAAAGTACCGTTTATTTTATTTTATTTTATTTAAAGCATTTAAAGTTTGTAAGTTTATTTAGTTTGTTTTCTTTCACTATTGTTGTCACTATTTTCCTCTGTTTTTTTTTTTTATTTTTATTTTTTCTTTTATTTTCCACTCCGCTATTTTAGTTTTTAGTCAATTCTGTGGTAATTTATCCGTCTCACAGAAGACGCGTGTATACCGGACGGACGACACGACACTACTCTTGATGTTCTTGGCATGAAAATCGAGTGTGATGTCCGATGGACTGAGCACATTTTTCAGGTCTCAAAGGAAGCATTCAAGTGCCTCGGCTTTTTAATACGGTGTAAGACATACTTCGCCCCATCTGATCTCCTTACCATTTATACCGCCTACATCCGACCGAAAATGGAATACAACTCTCATGTATGGGCCGGTGCTTCAAAGACTATTTTGAACTTACTTGACCGTGTACAAGAAAGGGGAAGAAACTCATCGGAGATAGTAGGGTAGCCAACTCTATTGACTCTCTTGTGCATCGTCACAACGTGGGGTGCGTTTCGGTGTTCTATCGTTCCTATAATGGGATGTGTTCTAATGAAATCGGGGAACTTGTTCGCGCGCACGACGCGATCATCATTAAGAGCGCATCCATTTGTGGTCGATTTGGCGGCGACTCGCACTACGCATTACAGAGAAAATTAATTTTTGGGCCGAACGGCACGTATGTGGAATCGACTACCCGTAGAGGTCTTTCCTGTCACTTTTAACGGCCCGCAGGGGGGTTCTGGAAACTTGTGAATCAAGTATTCTGGAACCTACGGGTGTCTGAGCGACCCCGCGGTGCCTAGCTCAAGGTGCAGCATTACCTTGTTCCTCCCTGAGGTTCGAAAATGACAGAAGAGGCGACTCTTCGAAATCTCACTAGAGATTGATGAAGGACTGGTTAACGCCAGTTTGATTCGAATCTAGCACTACGGGACCAGCTTGGCCCCACACTTCCAACAATAAGTACGGGTTTAAGGACTGATATACTCCTTGCGAGTATTTCGTGTCTACCCCGAAAGTTGGATAGTGTGTGCTGGTATGGGTAAGGACTCGTAGTGGCTGTGGTTGTAACCCAAAGTTACGCGGGGAGTGGAGTTTTTGGTCTAATCGGAAATATGTGTGGAGTGACGCATATTAATGATATGACTTTTACTCTACTAGGTGCTGTTGCCATTCGACAGTAGTCACCGGAATGTGTTTCGAACCAACAGTATTACTGTTAAATGGGTCTTGACGTAAAAACATTCTGATGTGACAAGAGTCATGACAGCTCGAACACCCCAACAAGGTGCATTATAGAATCAGGGATAACTAAACATGATTTGCTACCCAACTCTGGAAGTAGGTGGCCTACGGGCTCATTTGCTTATCAGTGCTCTGGGGGCGCTAGTGAATCGTTACAAAAATTTACTCGGTGTTAAGACCACCGTCAGATTAAGCCCCATGGGCAGGTACTGACGTAAATCTAGAACACCAATTGTCACTTTTAACGTGGAAAAATTCAAATCTAATGTCAATAAATACTACTCTATCTCCCCCAAAACCTTATTTCCTAGTTCCGGCGCTATGCATCGCATATATAGGGATCCCCTGATTTCGGTTCAAGAAAAAAAAATATCTCCTGCACTATAAGGATTTGCAAAAAATTTTTAATAACATAATTTAAAGGTTATTTTATTCTCGATCCTTCCGTGTTTTTCTTAGTTCTATCGAATATCTAGTTCTCAAGTTATTGCACATTACGTGGTTCAATCTCCGCTTTTTGCTATATAACGGTAAATGTCGAGAACAAAATCAAGCCAGAAAAAGTAACTTATGTGCATTGAATCGGAGTACCATATGTATTCAAATTGACTAAGAAAACTCAGGACAATAAATTCTTGGTGGCAAGTGTGATCGCTTCTGTTGTAACAAAAAATTTATAGATAATTATTTGCTTCGCCATGTTTGCTTTAAGTTGAAATGGTGTATATGAATAATTTTTTTGGAAATTCAAAAGAAATTTAAAAATTATTTTTATAAAGTAAAACTTGATTTTGTTATTTTTATTCAGTAACTCAGTCGTGGCAACACTGTGTAATAGTCAAAGCGGGATAATTCGTACGCCGTTAATTCGAAAACTTCAACATTTCGAAATAATCCGCTGGTTCCTTGAGAAAAACTCATTAATTCGTAAATATTCTATACATTTTTGTGTTTAACGTAATAAAATCCAATGTTACAAAAAAAATTAAATTACAAATGCAATGTTTTTCAACAGCTATTTTAACAAGCGGAATTTTTTGTGTTTTTAGATTAGTAAGAAAGAACATACTTTTAGCAATTGATAATGGAGAAGAGAAAATTTAACTTGCCAAAAAATATGGTATCGCTCCTTCAACGCTTTCATCAATTTTAGAAAAAAGGGAATTCATTGTGGGCACAATTTTAGTTAGTATAGTAAAACGACAAAGAGAAGCACACTAACTAGAACTATAGAAGTACCTTATTTTATGGTTTGCGCAGTGTTGACAAGTCCAAACCCCTGTAAATCGTATTTTTTTTTTATTCTAACCTCGCTTAATAGAAATCCGTTTATTTCTAAAACTCTAGTAATTCGTGAAAAATAACTGGTCCCTTCGATTACGAATTAACGGGATTCCACTATATACGTATATGAATTTTCAGTAAGTTGCAAACGTTTAGGTCGTCCGCAAGTTTTACATATCTCTAACATTAGCCTAAGAGTAATGGAGCCTTAACTTACAAATTTCATTTATTTTTGAGAGTAATTTCTTTCAAATTCCCTTTTTTTCTCTTTTTTTTCTCTCGTTGCTTGTTTTTTCTGGCAAAATAAATGAACCAACCTAATATAAAATTAAACCAATTCAAGTTGCGAATTGTTCGTAAAACATACACACACAAAATTTGGACAGACAAAAATTTTGTTCTTAAGGAATGGGTAATCCAGCTTGAAAGAATAACAAAAAATATATAACTTCCAATAGAAATAAAAAACAAAAAAACTTAGAGGGCAGTTTATCCTTATATGTATGTACATATTAATATTAATTTGTATCACAACTATTATTCTTTTTGCAGCGTCGATGGCAACTGAGATGTGTACTCACAACCACAGTTATGTGCAGCATTCGAAAGAACAGATATGGAAGATGTATAATGAATGCTGCAAGCTTTTTCAGTAGCTGTTGTATCCTTTAAATGCTCGTTGGTTGCTATATCTGATGATGATAGTTTACTGCTGATGCTCTTTTGGTCCAAATGTTTTTGTTTGAAGTCCAGTAATTGATCCGATGCAAGATTTGATAAAACGGCCGCAGCTAAATTAGGGCCAACAGATGCAGATTTCGGAAAGCAGTCTTCAATATTGCTATTGTCACTGAGACCAAGTTTCGTAGTTGGACTTTCTTCATCTCGTAGGCCGTCTCCACTTTCGTGACCTTGACAGAAGTAAATAATAGACAATTTTAATTATTAGTTTCAAAGGAAATACGAATAAATGAAAAAAAAATATATAAAAACATTTTTGGCTTCGATATCACACAACAAATTGTCTATTAAAATTTAATATATCGCCAGAATATTACCCGTATAAAACCTGTCCTACAACATCTATTCGACCTGTCATTGAAGAATTCTTCTTAGAGTATGGTCCCCACCACTCAGTATAAAGATATACATACATACGAGGTGTGATGAAAAAATAACCGTTATTTTCAAATTTCGTGAGTTACGTATGTTCGATTATCGGATTTTTTTTCTCTTATGTTGCTACACATGTCTGTTATATATGTTGGTAATATCAGCCATTTTGGATTGTCAGTTTGTTTTTGACAGATAAAAAGGTTAGTCGTTTTTTAGGCATGAAACGTGCGGCAGCGAAGAGCCAAGACCGAAAAAAGCACGTCAAGTTCCGTCAAATGTGAAGGTTTTGCTCACTGTTTTCTTCGACTGCAATGGCGTGGTGCATCATGAATTCTTGCCACAAGGTCGTACGGTCAATAAGGAATAATAATTTCATTTTTTACACAAAACTTAATACAGTTTCTTTGATCCATTTTTTCGAATAGTAAAAAATCCAAGAGCACACCAAAACACGACTAACCTTTTTATCTGTCAAAAACAAACTGACAATCCAAAATGGCTGATATTACCAACATATATAACAGACATGTGTAGCAACATAAGAGAAAAAAAAATGCGATAATCGAACATACGTAACTCACGAAATTTGAAAATAGCGGTTATTTTTTGATCACACCTCGTACATATGTATATGGTGGTCCATAAAAAGTTTTATTCAAGCACATTATAATACCAAAATTTAAATTTGCACGAATTCATTAACATAATCGAATTATATTTCAAAATAAAAACTTAAGGAAATTTTCCTTGCGTAGCCGTGCATTTTTGTAATTTCATGATTTGAAATACAATTGCCGAAGTAGCCTTACTTTCGCTTGAGTTGACTGCGTATGTTTATTATAATATAATATCGGCTGTTTTTTAGCTGCACTGAACTATCGATTTCAAAAACTATAGTTTGAAAGCTAAGAATGTCAAACTGTGTTCACATTTCTGTTCAGCAAGATTTGGCAAAGCATCATAAATCGTTTAGCGCCAGAGCAATGCTTCCCAATTCTGGAAAATGCCCTGAAAAAACAAAAATAATAAGTTCATAGAACATTTCGTGAATTTTATAGTCAGCATAATCGTCCTAGGGAGTGCCTGGGTTCGATCCCAGATGGAGACTAAATGATAAAAACATCTGACATTTTATCTGATGTGCATTAGTGTGTCTTTGTGTCAGTCGTTGTCGGAAGGTTTCATTGGCGAAGGCATAGTCAATGGGCACTGAACAGTTCCGGCATTTTGTAGCACCGGCGAAGCAAAATAATTACTAAAAATGGCTACTGAAAACGAAGCTTCAAAATTTAATAAGTCTCCTTGACATCAGAGACGCTACAACACTACTATAAAAGAGAAATAACGCTCAAAAAGCAGTGTTGTAAGATAGCGAAGCTTTACCTCCTATCATTTCTCCTATCCCTTTTCGCTAGTTCTAGCGTATGTGTAGGGGTCATCTCCTGAGTGCTGCTTCAAGATAAAAATAAACAATACTCTCGCGCTCTTCGTTAATAACAAAAAAGTTAAAATACTATATATATATACATATATATAGTGAATATAGGAAGGTTAATAACTTCGCTTCAAATACCAATTGCTTTGAAATTAAACATATCAGCTATTTTTAGTCTAATATACAAAACATAATAATTTTTAATAGTTTATATTTATAATAAAGGTATTTTATGTGGCTTACGATATTTTACTGTCATGTTAACTACCTACGATAAAATCTTATTTTAAAATATTATGTTAACCGCGAAAATAACATAACTGACATATTTTTCGAAATAGAGTTTTTTAAGCAGAATTGTTCTCCAGCCTCCAACACGTCGTCTGATAAAATATTTAATCGAAAATAAAATACAACCCATTCAATTTCAATTTACACGACACCCGCCTTTTTGTGTGACCACAAAAATAACATAACTGTCACCTTTGACTTGGGAAGATTCAACTCGAATGTCCCTAAACACTACTCCCTCTATCCCCTTCAACAATTTCATTTCCTAGTAAGAAGTTTAATAGTTTAATTTTAAAAAGTAGGGGTCATTATATACTATTTTGGAATTAAATTCAAAATTAATTCCAAAATATTTTACATTTTAAACAAAGAAAATAAATTGAAAATTTTATTTATGTATGTTAACCTGGAATAGAAATAACAAAAAAATTTAAATTTTTTCTATTCTATCTCTTTATAAACATATTATACTGCAGTTAAATTAATTCCATTTTGTATTTGTTATATATGAATGGTATGAAAAATGCAAAAATTAATCCAAAAATTTTACAGTATATATAACTGTTGTTATTAGTTATTGTAATCTAGAACCGTGATAAAAATATTTTTTTTTGTTTGGACCGGCACTCAGGGAGTGCCCCTATACATACACTGCATTATGCCGGGACTAAGAAATAAGGTTTTGGGAGAAAGGATACAGGGAGTAGTGTTTACTGACATTTGATTTAAATTTTCCCACGTCAAAAGTGACAAGAAAGACCTCTGCGGGTAGCCCATTCCACATACGTGCTGTTCGGCCCAAAAACGAATTTTCTCTGTAATGCGTAGTGCTATTCGCTGCGAAGTCGATCACAAATGGATGCGCTCTTAGTGATGAACGCGTCGTGCGCGTGAATAACTGGGTTTCGGGAACGAGTTCCTGATTTCATCAGAACACATCCCATTATAGTAACGATAGAATAACGAAACGCACCCCACGTTGCGACGATGCTTAGGAGAGTCAATAGAGACCCTACTGTCTCCTATAAGTTTCTTCGCTCTTTCCTGTACACGGTCGAGTAACTTCAAAATAGTCTTTGAAGCACCGGCTCATACATGAGAGTTGTATTATATTTTCGGTCGGATGTAAGCGGTATAAATAGTGAGGAGATCAGATGGGGTGAAGTATGTATTACACCGTCTTAAAAAACCGAGGCACTTGAATGCTTCCTTTGAGATCTGAAAAATGTGCTCAGTCCATCGAACATCGCACTGCATTTTCATGCCAAGAACTTCTGATTCCTGAATGTTTATACCGCCCATAATTACAGATGAGGCAGCGCAGGCCGACATGCGTCGATGCGTAAGCATGCAGCATTGGGTCTTTTGAGCATTGAAATCGACCCATTCCGATATTCTCGTGAGGTCACCATTTAGCGAATTATTCATATTCTGCCTCGTCGCCGCGATCATATTCGACGTTTGCTTACGATTAAATGAATATGATTAGCAGATACAGCTGTCATCTGCGAAAGAGTGGATAGGGTTGAAAGTTTGACACAGAAGGTCATTAAGAAAAATAAGAAATAGGGTAGGAGAAAGAATGGAGCCTTGTGGTACCCCTCAAATAATCTTGAACTCGTTAGATAAGATCCCGCCTATAACAACTCTTATAGCGCAATCGCTGAGAGAGCTCGAAATAAATCGATAGAAGATATCACCGACACCAAAAGCAATAAGTTTGGACAAGAGTGCTCCATGCCACACTCTGTCAAATGCTTTGCAAATATCTAGAGCCACTACCTTACTTTCGCCAAAATGGTGGATGGATCGATACCATTTTTCTGAGAGGAAGGCCAATAAATCTAACGTGGAACGCTTCCACGGAAGCCATATTGCCGGTCGTTAAGTAAGCTATTGGACTCCAGATACTTCACCAGATGGAAATTCAGCATAGTCTCCATTATTTTAGAAATGGTAGAACATATTGCGATTGGGCGATAATTTTCAGGGTTGTTTGCTTCTCCCTTCTTGGGGATCGGCGTTACATTTGCAACTTTCCAGCACGACGGAAATTCGCTGCATGGTATAAAGTGCGGAAAAGGATTGCCAGAGGACGTGATAACAGTTATATGTTTACTAATTATAAACACGAAAAAAAAATATATTTTATTTTCTTTTCATATGTTGAGTTCCTAAATTGGACTGTCTTTATTTCATAATTTCTTTGTTCTTATATACTAATTACAAATATGTATTTTTATTTAACAAGTAAACAATTCTCTGGAAAAAGTTAAGTTTGCAATTTATTATTTTTGTATTTATTGCATTTTCGTTCATTTATATGGGAACGAAAATGCAAGAAAACAATTCTTAAGAAAAAGTCTGGTTTTAATAATTTGTTACGTTTAATTTTTAAATAATTTGGTAATTCTGCCTAATTGCATTTATTTATCTCATTGCATTTGCGTGGGAACGGAAATGCATAAAATAAAGTTCTTGGAATAAGGTAAAAGGTAAGCTAATTGAAGTATGTATTTAAGTATTAAGTATTAAAGTATGTATTTAAATTATATTAGCTTTAGTTAGGGGAATAACGGGAGGCATTATAACTCCCCCACCGTTAGATTGAGGCTCCGACGAAGCTATTATGTAAGTTCTGTGTTTTGTTTTAATATAAATTATAATCAGAATTGCAAACAATATTAATGTAAAACTTAGGTTGCTACTCGTACTTATTAAAGTATTTTTTGAAAGTTTGTGGTTTACAATATTTAATGTTTCATTAAAATCTATGTTTTTAATGTTTAAATTAGGGTATGATACATTGTTTTCGTTAATTTTTAAAACAAATTTTTCTAAGACATACATTTCATTTATATTTATTTTGTAGTTTTCATATGTTTTTATTTTGGTTTTTACAATGCAATTTTCAAATTTCAGTAAATATGTTGTCATATTTTCAAATTGGTCTACATGTTTACAGTTAGTAGTAATACTGTCTTTGTAGTTCTTAAAAATAAGGAGTCCGGCATAAATTTCTCTTTCTTCCTGATTTGTTCTTATGTCTAAGGCACATTTTGGTTTCAAGTTTTTCGCTATATTCCCCAAGCATTCGTCATTTATTTTCGTAAGTTTATTGTATTCTATAGTGTTTGCTTTATATTAAGTATCTTCTCTTCATCCTCACTGTCCATAGTCCCGGCAACGTATTTTAGTCCTTTTCCTATTACGTTTATTAGTCCTCGTTTTTGTCTAAATTTTGGTATTAAGTTCCTGATCTTTGTTTTGCACAGTTCCATGCTTTTCTCTATACTCTCTAGTAGTGGTGTGACGTTCGTATAAGTATTTGTTAATCTATGTATGTTTTCTTCCAATAAATTTGCCGCTCTACGTACTGAGTCGTATTAATAATGTGTATAATTGTAGCGTAGTTGTCAATAATTTCTACGTCCTTAAGTTTTATAGGGATATATCCATGGTTGTCCGATAAGTCTTTTATTTCCATCGTTTGTGCAGTTATGGTAGTAAGTACGGACGTTAATATTAACAAAAGAGAAATCATCTGAAACAACAATATATGAAATTCAATTAAGTTGGTTCGTTGGTGTTTATGTTTTGGAATTTCTTTTTTCTTTTGATGTGGGATTAGTAGTATTTATGACCTTTAGTAGTAACGACATGGTCGTTGTCTAGTTGGGAAACTATTGTCTTTCGGAATTTAGAGTGGTTCTTTCCGCCTCTTTCATCTTTCAGATATATTGGCCCTGTTTGGATTTCTATTTCTTCCCGGTTTTTATTCAGTTTTTCTATGGCTTTTTCCTTTATCCTAATAATTTTTTCTCTTATATCATGATATTCTTCCCTGTTTATTGTTCCGTTTTTAAAGTCTATTGGTTTTCTGCCAGTAGTGGAGTGAATTGTATTGTTGTAATACTTAACGCATCTAAATATTTTTTCTTCTACAGTATCTATATCTCTTCGGGAATCGTATTTAAGGATTCTTATGTGTTCATTTAAAGTATTGTGGAATCTTTCGATATCTGCATTCGAGGTATGATTATTATTTGAAGTAAAATGTAATTCTATTTCCTGTTCCCGTAAATACTCCAGAAGGGGTAAGGCCTTAAACCCTAGTTCGTTATCAATAACGAGTTTTTTGATACTTCCGACAGATGATAAATAAAAAGCTAGAGCAGTCTTAAATTCGATCCAAGACCTGTTTTTTATTCCAATTGCTTGTGCATGTTTAGAAAATTTATCAATGAATGTTAAAAATAATTTCTTTTCTAGGCTGTAATACACGTCAGCGTGCACTATTTCTCCAGGACTTTCTGGGGTTTCGGTAATTTTAAATTTTTGTTTTATAGGTTTTCGATCATATTTTTCCTTATTACAGGTTTCGCAATTGTTTATGAATTGTGTTATGCGTGTTTTTAATTTTGGGTGGTAAATTTGTGATTTAAGTTCCGCAAAGTTTTCGTTTATACCCCTATGGTTATTGTTTTCGTGTTCCTTTTCTATCCGTTTTGTAAGTTCCTCTTCATGAACAATATCTTGCAGGATTAGTTTACTTCTGTAAATTTTAAATTTGCTATCAGTATTAAAGTACTTGGTTACAATTTCCTTAAATTTCTCATATAACGCTTCATTTTCTATCATAACTGTATTAATTTTCTCCGGATCGAAGTGGTTTTTCAAAAGAGTTAATAATGTTTGTTCGTCAAAATTTTTAGCGGATATAATTTTTCTTTTGTTCTGAAATATAACTTCGGTTTTTATTTTTAATGAACCCGAATGTGTTTGCCTAATGACGTATTGCCGTTTGAAAAAATTCAGTGGAGTGTTTACTTCTTTTATGACTTCGTTGTCTTCAATTAAATTCACCTCATTGCCTTCTATTTCGATTCGGGATAGTGCATCTGCATTCCCATTTAATACTCCTTTCTTGTACCTAATTTCGTAGTCGTATTCCTGCAAACGTAACCTCCATCGCACTAGTTTGGAATTTGGTTCCTTGATAGAGAATAACCATGTTAATGGCCTGTGGTCGGTCTCAATTAAAAACTTTCTTCCAAACAAATATGGTCTGAAATGTTTCGTCGCCCATACTATTGCGAGTAGTTCCTTCTCTATTGTACTATAGTTTTGTTCCGACCCGTTTAATGTCCGGCTTGCATAACTCACGGGATGACCGTCCTGCGAAAGAACAGCCCCTATAGCAAAATTACTTGCATCTGTTTGCAAGGTGAATTTTTTGTTAAAATCTGGATATATTAAAATAGGAGGGTTAGTTAATATTTTCTTAAGCGTTTCGAAACTTTCCATATATTCTGTATCCTTTATATCCATGGTTGCATCCTTTTTTAAGTACTTTGTCATTGGTCTAGCTATTTTTGAGTAGTCCTTAACAAATTTCCTATAATATCCTGCCAGACCTAAAAATTGTTTTATTTGTTTTTGGCTTTTTGGTATTGGGAATTTTTGAACGCAGAGGATTTTTTCTGGGTTTGGTTTGATGCCCTCATTGGTAACAACATGGCCCAAGAAATTTGTCGACCTTTTCATAAATTCACTCTTGTCGAGTTGTATTTTTAAGTTTACCTCTTTTAGTCTTTGGAATATTTTCACTAAGGATTCTGCATGTTCTTGTAAGGAAGTGGAAAATATTATTATATCGTCTAAGTAGACGAGACATATTTTATTGATAAGGTCGCCTAAAACGTTGTTCATTAGCCTTTGGAAGGTAGCTGGTGCTGTTTTCAGACCGAAAGGCATACGTAAAAATTCGTAGTGCCCACCTTCCACACTGAAAGCTGTCTTGGGAATATCTTCGCTGCAGATTTCAATTTGGTGAAACCCTTTAGCTAAATCTAGTGTAGTGAAGTACTGACATCTTCCTAGTTTTTCTAGAATTTCGTCAATGTTTGGAATGGGGTACTTATCGTCCACTGTTTCTTCGTTCAGCTTTCTATAATCTACAACCATCCTCCACTTTTTTTCCCGCTAGCATCCATTTTCTTAGGAACTATCCAGACAGGTGCTGAGTATGGGGAATGGCTATGTCTTATAATTTTTCTGTCTAACATTTCCTTAATTTGTTTCCTGATTTCTTCCTTGTGTACGTATGGGTATCTATATGTTTTCGCCGCGATTGGTATATTATCCTTGGTGCGGATTTCGTGTTTAATTGCGTTAGTGAATGATAGGTCGCTATCTTCAGTAAACAAAATGTTTTTAAATCTTCTTATAATGGGGAGAAGTTTTTCACGTTCTTCTGAATTAAGGTGCTCTATACGAATTAGATCTTCTATTGATTTGATTCTATTTTCTTCGTTTTCCCCGAAATTATTAATATAAAAGTTTTCTGTACTTATTTCAAATGTATCTTCGGTATTCAGAACTACTCTTTTTGGTAGTGTTCCTGAAACCTTAACGGACGCACGTATTTTTGAATCTTCGGCCTCATATATTCCCTCCATAATTTCTATGTCTCTATTTTTCCACGTGGTTCGAGGATTATATATTAGGCCATTCTTTTGCTCAACGGGTAAGGTAATTTCATATATGCCGCTTTTTTCGAAATAATATTCCATACCCTCATTAGTATATCTCATTGGTATACGTTTACCATCAATGTACAAAAAATTATCTCTAAAATCTATAATTGCTCTTAATTGTCTAAGTATGTCGTTTCCAATTAAACCATCGTACTGGTCATGGAAATAACAAACCAAAAATTCAATTTTATCTTCAGAATCTTCTTTAAATTCCTTAAAAATAGGAATGCGAACTTTTTCTTTTAATTTTATATGGTGTTGGAGAGTCTTTAAATTTATTTCGTTACAAGGTACCCGCTACTTTGGGTGACAAATATTAGGATTTATAATCGAATGGGTAGCCCCAGTATCGAGAATAAATTTTAAATTTGCTAATTTTGTTTTAATCTTTATATAGGGTAATTTCCCCCGGAGGCTCTGGGTCGAAAATTTTCAACGGTGTTTATTTCCATTGGTTCAGGATATTGTTGTTGTGGCTGATTGTTTGGAACGAAATTATAGTTTTGTGGATTTGTACGTTGTTGAAAGTTTCGGTTGTAATTTGGGTAACGTCCTTGAGAATTTTGTGGTGGAAAATTCCTTCGATAATTTTGATGTGAAGGGTTTCCCTTTTGGTTTTGGGAAGGTTGAGAAAAATGTCTTGGTCCTTGATAGTTCTGTTTGGGGTTATAAGATTTTTGATTCTGCTTTTTATTGTCGTGTCTGTTGTAAAACTGATGTTGCATATCTACTCGGAGATGTGCATATCCTGCCTCAAAGAGAATATTCATCGCCTCTTCCAAGGTTGTTGGGTTTCTGCATGCTAATATTGTTTTCATTGGTTCAGGTATTTTCGACTTAAATATGTTTAAGGCTGTACGGGAGTTGTTTGTAGCCACCGCGTTCAGTGCTTCTTGTGCTTGTCCTTGTCCCATTATGAACAATGTTTTATTGTTAAGTCGTCGAAGTCTACTTTTGATTTCCTCATAAAATTCTAAACTGGTAGTTTTAAATATTACTGCTCTGAGTGAGTCGAAGAGTTCGTCACAACTGAGTCTGTCGCCAAAGTTATTCTGTAGTATCGTTTTTATGTCAGTCCATGAAGTTGCCTGGAAATTTATTTCCATCACGTCCCTAGCTTTGTGTTTTAATTTACCCTTAATGAGGTCAGAGAATAGTCCTTGTGATAGTTCGTCATATGTCTGTAGGTTGGGGTGTATTCTGTCTACTAAGTTTATAAAGTTCTGTAGTTCCCTCCATTAAACTCAGGAAGGTTTCCCAAATACTTAAGGGGGTCGAAAACTAATTGTGCCTGTGCCATTGTTTAAAAATAGTTTTTGTTTTCTATTTACTAAAATTTGTTTGTTTTACCTTAATAATAATGTGGAGTATTGATATAGTTTTTATAGTTGCCTCGTTGTAGATGAATTTGTTGTTATAGTTGCCTCGTTGTAGATAAATTTGTTGTTATAGTTGCCTTGTTGTGGATAAATATATAGTTGCCTCGTTGTAGATGAATTTATTGTTATAGTTGCCTTGTTGTAGATAAATATATAGTTGCCTCGTTGTAGATGAATTTGTTGTTATAGTTGCCTTGTTGTAGATAAATATATAGTTGCCTCGTTGTTTAGTTGTAGATGATTTTGTTGGCTGCTTTCTGTTTTTCAGCTCCTGGTTGTCTTATTTTTAATTGTATTTTATACGTTAATTGTTTTAATTTAATACTCTTGCGTACACTTTATTTAAAAATGTTTTAAGCATCAACCCGCATACAACGGACTTGTTGAATCATTCTTTTGATTATTCCATTAAATATTTCACACCTTTGGTGAAAAATTTACAGTAAGGAATTTTTTTTTTTTTTTTTTTTTTAAATGTTGTCCTTTTGCACTTAATTTATTTTTAAATTGTTTTTTATAACATTTTTCTTCGTTGCAAATGTTTCAAAATTACAGTAAAGGATTTTTTTTTTTTAAATGTTATCACTTTTGCACTTAATTTATTTTTAAATTGTTTTTTATAACATTTTTTTTTTTGTTGCAAATGTTTCTTTTCATTTTATTAATAATAACAGGGCTTATATTTCACTTTAGTTAAATATTTATTGAATAAAATAAAAAAAAATTTCTTAATTATAAATTTATTTTATCTTTTGATCCTTCATTGGATATATTTTTTGTTGTTGGATCCTGTATTGGGTCCTAAATCCCATCCTCGTCGCCAGTTATATGTTTACTAATTATAAACACGAAAAAAAAATATATTTTATTTTCTTTTCATATGTTGAGTTCCTAAATTGGACTGTCTTTATTTCATAATTTCTTTGTTCTTATATACTAATTACAAATATGTATTTTTATTTAACAAGTAAACAATTCTCTGGAAAAAGTTAAGTTTGCAATTTATTATTTTTGTATTTATTGCATTTTCGTTCATTTATATGGGAACGAAAATGCAAGAAAACAATTCTTAAGAAAAAGTCTGGTTTTAATAATTTGTTACGTTTAATTTTTAAATAATTTGGTAATTCTGCCTAATTGCATTTATTTATCTCATTGCATTTGCGTGGGAACGGAAATGCATAAAATAAAGTTCTTGGAATAAGGTAAAAGGTAAGCAAATTGAAGTATGTATTTAAGTATTAAGTATTAAAGTATGTATTTAAATTATATTAGCTTTAGTTAGGGGAATAACGGGAGGCATTATAACTGATAACGTCGAAGAACACTGCTTCAAGACCAGTGCCGAAACTCCATCCGGGCCAGAAGACTTATTTATGTTAAGGTCCGCTAAAACCCTTTTAACCGCACGAGCCCGAAAGTATATATTTGGCATAATTACGGATACACAACACGCTCGGGTGCGGGCAGTAGTTAATTTCTTTCCGCCAGGTGAGAATTACCTGCAAACATTTCAGCTAATAGGTTAGGCTTTTCAGCCGCGTCAGTGAATATTTGATTATCCTTTAAAAGAGGCGGAATAGAAGAACTAGCATTTCCCTTAACTCTTTTAACGAATGACCAAAAGCTTTTACTTTTACTTTTTTTTTCGATGGTATGAACGTTTTCATACCAAGCAATATTATGTTTGCAGCCATTTTTTCCATGGCATTGACGTTATTGTCAAGAAAGCAAAGCTTCCAATTGAAATGCCGGAAGAAATCGTTGAGCTCAGCCCAACGTGCCTTTTCATAGATATATTTTAAAAGTTCCGTAGCTGGCTGTGAGACGATTCGAAGTTCAGCAATCGAAAAGGAGGCAGAAATGGTGCAATGATCCGAATTTCCGAGAGGTGCACTAATATTCATTTCATACTTGTTAGGGTCGAGGGTGTTGTGGTGTTGCCCCCCAACGCACGAAATGTGTGTTGGTTCATTCACTAATTGCGCAAGGTGATTGTGCGCTGCGAATATCTCAACATATTGGCATTCTGGAGTCGTAGGGCTCGAATGGCGGAGCCACGAGAAATTATGGACATTGAAATCACCAGCAATAACGATTTCACTGTTCGGGTAATTTTCGAGGATCTTCGATATAGTGTCGGAAAGGGCATCGAAGTTGTATATAGTTTTCTCCCTTTCCGGATTTGGGCTTCTGTAAAGAAACCCGAATAATAATAATAATAAAAATAATAATAATAATAATAATATATATGTATATAAATTAAACAAAATAACTACATATTTGCTGACCACATGATGTTTGTGCACTGAAAAACTGAATTTCATATTAAATAACACTTAAGTATAAATACGATTTAATTACGAAGTCAAAAACAGGGCATAAGTTTATTTCTTAAAGAAACACTTATTTTATTACATTTAAAACCGTTTTCTGCATTTAGTGTTAATGAAACTGATATTTTCAATTTAATAACTAAAGAGATGTAAATAAAGTATAGAAGTTTGTTTTCGTCTAGATGCCTCCATTAAATCTTTTTAATATCTTTTCAGCATATTCTTTTAGAAGTCGTATTCAATATCATTTCTTAAACCTGCGTAACCACCCATCACCTGCATTAAATGCGCCTGTATAAAATTTGCCGTATAAAATAGCCTCTGCTTTTAATGCTACTTCATTTACGGGAATAAATCTTTTTCGTTTTCCTTATCCCCTTTTCGAAGATATTGTTGGTTTTTCGACCCGTTGTAGTGTTTTCCAAATTTGAAAAAATTTTTTTAAATTTTCTTTAATGTACATATGGAAGATTTTGATATTCCATATTTATTAGAAATTGCAAACAAGGCTACACCACATTTGCACTCTTCTAAAATCCAAATTTCTCCACTTAAAGAAATTCTGTTTCTATTGCTCATATTTCTTTGCACGTCTAAACTGAACTAAAACTCAATTAGATAGAAACGTCAATTCATACGTATGATACGTAATATAACGACAAAAGTGTTCTTCGTGTTTTTATTTAGAAAATAATCTTTTTCGTGTTCATATTTCCAAGCATTCGTTATATCGAGCCTCAAAAAGCAAAAGCAGTCGTTATATAATAACGTAGACAGACGACAGCGTTAATTTGCATTAGCAGTCTTAATTCAAATTAAATTGTGAATTATCCCCTTTCCAAGTGTATTAAATTTTTACTAAATTTTTACGAAATCATTGTGAATTTATATTGAATTTAGTTATTCCACTATGGCAACCCAGTACACAATCAATCAGCTGCTGGCAAATTGTTTACTAAAATGGATTCAAAATCAAAATGAAAGGTAAGTTATTTTAATTGTTTTTGGCAAAATAAAAAAGAAATATAAATATTTTGTAACGGGTTTTTTCCATTTTTCCAAGGGAAAGAAAAGAAGTGTAAACTAAACAGTCCTATATTCCACTGCCGATCCATATTTTCAACTTTCTCACATACTTTTTTGAAAGCATTCCTGGTATGGCAAAAGTTTTCCTTAAATTTGTTATCGTCCATCGCAAGCGTCAGACTCCCAAAAAGTGCTATTGCGGTCCTTTAACAATGCCATATATGAATTACATACTGTCCTACTGGGATCCCAACTTGCAGCAAAACGTTCAAATTAATGTACAATTTCTACATTAGTAGCAAAAATAAATTCAGCTTAGTGATTTTTCACCAATAATCGTACTTTCTGCCTTCTATCCATTTGATCTCGAAACAAATTAAAAAAAATTTGTTCACAAAGAAACATATGTTCACTAAATGCAAAAACTGTCGTCTGTCAGGGTAAAATCTTAATACACATTAGTGAGCTTTCAATGCAGATTAACGCTGTCGTCTGTCTACCCTATAAGGTAGTTAATGTAAGAAAATTTGCCTTTCGTAATATCGCGAATTCGCTAAAGTGAGTATTTGTTATACCGATGCTATTTATAATATTTTTTCTTTCATATATTACAATAACCACTTCTCGTCTTGAAATTTTGTTGAAAATGTGTATGTGATTGCCGAATAATGCCATTACACACATCAAAGTCACTCCTGCATGCCAAAAATTAATATTTTTCAAGCGTCGTCGGTGTCACACATACTAACTATTGATTGATAAACATTTTGATAGTGTCTAGGGCGCTTAAAACGTTAAATTTTTGAGTTGATTTAAAATTTTGTGAAAATAACTACTCTATAAATTTGATTTTTTAGTATGTCACATTTGACTTGATTCTTTTTAAAGAAAAGTCATTTGCTAATATTAAATGTAGCAATGTGGGAAACTATGTATTGAAAAAACAAATGCATTTCTGGAGACCGTCGTTATATTGAAAATATTCTGATTTAAAGCTTTTATTTCTGGTATTAGAACTGTTTCCCTAAGGTTGGTATATTTAATGAAATTAGCTGTGTTTTCACAATTGTTTTGTCCGTTAGAGATAAAGACGTTAAACTTCAAGTTGCAGTTAATGCTTTTATTTTTAAAATGTTTTGACAGAGCGCTTAGATAATTTAAGAGGCAACATCCCATAAGCCCCGTCAAATGCAACGTTTTTCTATGAAAACTTTTCATCTTTTTTTTAACTTGGACCAGCACTCAGGAGATGACCCCTATACATGCAGTGCATTGTCCTGGACCTAACGGATAGGAATAGTAGGAGAAATGATAGGAGGTGAAGCTCCACTATCTTACAACTCTGCTTGCACGTGATTTGTTGTAGGGTCTCTGATGTCAAGGAGACTGAAACCTTGCGACAACAACTAACACAAAGCCATACAAATGCACATCAGAAAAAATGCGAGATGTTTTCATGAGTCTGAAACTGGGGTTGAACCCAAGAAAGTTTTTCGTTTTGTAGTCAACGTGCAGACTACTATTCTAAAATAAAGGGCGTAGCGCATGTCAATATGAAATTAATTTTTTAAATTTTCCCCGCTTTGGGTGCAGAGATACAAATAATAAAAGACGTGTCCAAACGAGGGGCACCAACCGGGGCGTGGTGGAGAGGATACTGTGTACTTCTGGTTTGATGGTTACGGGTGCGTCTGGTACTACCCCATCCAAGGCTCTCTTCGTGATGATCCACTGGCTACCGGCGGAGCTCATGGCCTCATGGCGGCTGGCGACGTCCTCGGCCATTAGGCTCAGGGCGATTGGTGTATGGAGGGAGGGATTCACTGCACATGCGGCTGTGCAGAGGCGGTTGGGGAACCTCCCGTGGAATATCGATTACTGCTCCACCATGCTTCTGCCTGAGGTGTGGGGCGTGGTGTGTTCATTCCCCACTGTGGGCGAAGGTTGAGTTTCAGGCTGGATGATCACTGCAGCGTGGTATAGCCTGAGATATCAGCCATAAGGAGGGCGGCGAACTGGATGAGGTACCACGCGATATACGCGGAGTATATTCGTGTGTACCGACAGCAGGGCTGTCGAACCTTGCGCTGGTCTGGGTACCGGGACATAGTGGTGTGCCTGGGAACGACGTGGCGGAAGGACTGGCCAGGGAGGGGGCTCGTCTCCCTGGGCACATCGATGGTTCTGTCAGGATTCCGTTGCGAGGTATCGATATTTTTACCATGGCGTTTGAAGAAAAAGAGGTAATAGAAGTATTTAGTCGCCCAATGGCAAGTAATACGGACCTCAATTCCATATTGTTCCCTATGGGGGGAGAAACTGGCAGAAGTTCAGGAGAAGAAGTTCAGGAAACATCTAGGTCAATAATGAGAAACTTCTAACAGAAGTTCAGGAACCATCTACAGTCAATAATCAGAATCTTGTAGCCAATAATGACAAACTTTTGGCAGAAGTTCAAGAAGCCTGTAGAATAAACAATGAGAAAACACTAAAATTGTTCGCATTGAGATGCATGTTGACGAAAAATTTCATGAGGGTCATCCCGCAAATTTCTAACAGAATCTAGCAGAGTCACAGCGGGAAGAAAAGCTCCCACAGACGAGTGCCCCACCATCTCCATATCAGTGATACAGCAGAAAAACTATAATCTGACACTGGAGCATCGCAGTTTTCCATCGAACGAACATTGTTACTCAGAAGGATAGCTACCCATTACAACGAATTGATTATACATTGGATAAGAGAAATTTTTCAGCGGATATCATCCAACGACAGGTCTAAAACTCAGCGTTAAGAAATGTGCATTGTTCCAGAAAGAGGTGAAAGACGAGCACTAAAAGACGAGTCTCAACCACAAAATCTTCATGAATTACAAAGTTTTCTGGGCCTGTGCACATATTGCAGGTGGTTTGTGCCCAATTTTGCCAGTATAACCGCAAGTCTCCATGTTTTGACACTGGGGTGAATAGCAAGACAAAGCATTCCAAACACTTAAGAATCTACTATCTGAATCACTAGTTTTAGCATATCCAATTCCGGGAGAAAAATTTGTGGTGGACAGCGATGCGGGAGGCGTCCTTTCACAAGTGATCAATGGTAATGTACGAGTGAGTGTATATTACAGCCGAATACTTTCTGAGGTAGAAAGAAATTACTGTGTAACGTAATTGCAAAATAAAACAACGAATTATTACGTTTTACTTTTAAAACGTGTATTTTTTTAACGTTTAAATTAAGTGCCTGAAAGTAAACTACAGATTGTGAACATTATTCAATTAAAGTAACAATGAGCACAATTATTGCTTAAGAAAACAAACAAATAAAAGCTTATCAAACTAAATTATAAATTGTAGTAAACAAAGAAATACACGTTTTAGAAGGTAAAACGTAATAATTCGTAATTTTATTTTGCAATCACAAATTGAAGTAAAATACATATTTTAAAAAGGTAAAATGTAACAATTGAGGACTTCAAATGCTAGTCATAAAGTCATGTTTTAAAATAATAATACTAAAGAATATGACAACAACCCGTCATAATTTAGTATGGTATTTCAAAAGCTTCTACTATCGAAATGCTAAAAACAAGTGGAAAAACTAAAAACATTCTACCTTTCAATATAGCAAATGAGAAATTACTTGTAAATCTTGTAATAAGTCCATTTTTAATTAAAATTATAAAATTGTTATTTTTGCATACAAAATAATTGAAATAAATATAATAGAAAACTAGCGGTTGGCATTGATAGGACCTTTTGCTTTTGTTTTATTCCAACTATACGCTTTAAAAACTGCTTCAAAAAAGAGAGCAAGTTAACAATTTGTTTTTACAGTGTAAAAAGTGGAAAATTAAATGCAACCTTAAATTAATTAAAACAAAAGAAAAAAAATTTATGTTGAAATATATCAAAAGGAATATTGAATTAAAAGCTGTTGTCGCCACTGCCAGTAAATATATTATGTAGATGGTTGTTACCGCCCCTGTTAATAAATAAATATATCAGCTCTACTCACAATCTTGTGCATTTGAGATTGTAAATATATGCAATAGCAAATTTGTGCTATCAACTGTGAATGACATTATTCTAATCGTTTAAATAGTTATAACGACATTTTACCGACATTCTTTAAAATGTTTTACTGCAGTTCTTGTCGTAAACTTAACAAGAAAATTTTCATGGTTTGTTTTGTTGACACAAAGTTTTTTATATGTGTGTAAGGTGCTAGTTCTAGTTTATGGGAAAATACTGTGGTAAGTTTCTTACGTCACCTTATTTGCTGGAGTGGCCATTTAATTCTCAGAACTGTATAGTATTGTTAAAAAGAAATTACAGAATCAAAATACCGACATTGGAAGTGAAAATAGACATCGACAAATTGTCGAATCGCTAAAAGTTAATGAATCGCACTACTGGTTTTTTTGGAGGAAAATAAGCAGCGGCAAGTATGCGGCGATTACGATTTGATTGGCTTGGATTATTGTTAGTCAGTTGTTTATTTGAAATTAGGTGTTGCATACTCATAGCAAATAAATCCTATTGGTTTTAAGTGTTGCATATAAATTTAAGTCTAGCATGTGCATTACTGTGTATTTTGTTACTGTAGAGCAAAAATATGCTATACCTTTTTGCAAATGCAATGATGCAACACCATATGCACAAGATTGTGAGTTGGGCTATCATGTACATAGATGCTACTCTAAGCAATCTGAATATCAAGTATTTACGATTACCAATTACACTATGCAACAAAAGAGAAAACAAATTTTTTTCTTTCATAACCACTATTTTTTTAATCCGCTGTCGCCTAACTACAAAAATCCTCATTATTCCAAATTCTATGGTAAGGTTTTTGTAAAAATTTTTCTTTTTTTAATTTGGGTTTTTTGAAGAGGCTGCTTACTACATATGGTTGTAATTTTGGAAAGACTTATTGAATTTTGTTACGCAATACATCAAAAAATGTCAAATTACGCCAGCTTTAAGTTTTATTACTATATTTTTTTAATTTAGCCATTAGTTTTGGAGTTATTGATGAAAAAAATGAAAAAAAAATTTTTTTTTTAAAAATTACTAAATTTTTTAATTAAAAAATTCATAACAAATAGAAAGCACCAAACAGTTACCAGAATGTAATAGAAATAAAATAAACTTTATTTCATGAAAATCCATTAATTAATCCGTGTTTTAGTCCCGATTAAGTAAAAGCACCTACTTTTGACAGAAAAGCGATTTTTTCACTAGCATTGTCATAAATTTAAAAAACTGTTAATTTTTTTTAGCATTTAATATATATTTTTACCAAACGAAGATAACAACTAGTTTTATTTTAATCAAAAATATGAACAAAGCATAATGTAAAAATATTTTCGACTTTTGGTTAGTCTCTTATGATTTTGTTGTTTGATTCTCTAATAAGGAACCAAATGAAATCTGCCATCATATTTTCATTCCACAGGTCCTGATAACGTTGATACAATGTCTTAAGTTGTTGATAAAATCGTTCACCATGCTCGTCGCTTACGGCACCTAGATTTTCCGGAAAAAAGTCCAAATGCGAATGTAAGAAATGTATTTTCAATGACATTTTTACACCTAAAATTAGAAGTTTCGAAAAATAAGCAAACATGAATAAAAAATTCATTTAATTAATATTTATCAATTTTTCTGATGTTTCCTAAAAAGTTAGAAACAATTTGTCGAAATGAATTCCAGGCAGCTTTCTCATCTGAAATAATAACCCTTCAAAGGTAGGGTTTACAGCAGTTTTCGAATTTGAGGACCGTCGAAAACGTCTTCAGAAATTTTTGTAAATGAAAGATTTGTAAATATTATAGTGCTTTAACAAAATTTTTAACTAATCACAGATTTATATGTAGTGGTGGTAAGATTACATTGTCCTTTTTAATCAATGCAGGATACTTTAGCGTGATTTCGGATCTTGTTTTCCAATCTTTTGTGATAGAGTGATTTTTCCGATCTCGGCTATCCCAGAGGCCGTCTTCCAGGCCTGTTAAAATAGCAACAATTTTTAAGTGGCAACACACTTGTTGCGCGCACTAGTTGTGCGTTTGATAGATAAAATTTCTTAATAAAGTGGCCATAGTTTCATATGTTTCTTTCATATTCACGGCATGGGCAATGGGTATAGATGACTTCTCGTTGCCAATATGTAGTAAAACGGCCTTAGTGCTTTCTCTGCTACTATCAACAAACAGCCGCCACTGACGTGCGACATATTTTTGGCCGAGCTTCACAAAAGGACCATTTATGTCGTAACAGAAACACATACATGTTATCTTTTGTTTTATAAAAATTCGCATTCCGGTACGTAGTTGACTTGGCATCATTTTCTAAGACGTTTCGCTCTCTTAAGCGAGATGCTAAAAGTTCAGAGCTCTCTTTTGGTAGCTCGAGGTCGCTTATGAGATCATTGATCTGAAGTTGATTATAAAGTTTCGCTCTTAGATCATCTGACGTAGTATACACCCTAGAAGATAAAGGTCGAGGGGGTGAAAAAATTTTACCATATGGTCTATAACACGGATTTTCAAGATATGACTTCCTATCGTGATGTAAAGCGGGAAGTTTAAATCCACCGGCTGAAGTGGTGGGGTAGGACAATGGCATGTGCATCCTAAACATCATTTAGCAAAAAATAGCAATCAGATTCATGATTCGCTGTTTCTCTCCACAGCATCATAGGTTGTAGCATTTTCTTGAGTATGTCAAAGTCGATTGTCAAGAAGAAGTCAAAGTCAGTTGATGTTGAGAAGTTGCAATGAGCAGAAGACGTGTTGTGCGTACGAAAACGAGAAGACATTTTCTTTTATAAAAACTTTCAATTTTATAGTACATTTTCGATTTATAAATAATAATAATAAAGAATTTATTATATGCAAATTCGGTGTTTTGACAAATCAGAAGTGGAATATAAATCCAATTGACCGTATAAAAGTTTAAAATTGTAATTTTGATTGCTTAAAAGTAAAGAAAAGGTTGAACAGACACACACTGTAACACGGCTAAAGAACACAACTCAATGTGCTTAACACGAGCAAAGCAGAAAAGCAGCTGAAAAATAAGAAAATGGGTTTGTCTGGTAACAAATGTGAAAAAATTTTAAAATTGTTGGAAGAGTATGGGTCCGATGAAGTGGAGCTCGATGATGAGGTTTTGCAGGACGATTTGCATGGATTTGATGAGCAAGCGAATGAATGGCGTAGCGAATTTGCAAATTCGGAAAACTCTGTACAAGCCGTATCATCACAGCCGCAAGAGCAGTATGACAGTCAAGACCCACGTGATTAGATTACTAACAGCAACGCGACACAAGCGCCGCGATTAGCAGGATCTCTTAACGATTATTTAGTGGTAATCCCAGATTTTGACCCAATTACGAAAACCATAACGTCAATTCAATTTATCGACAAAATCGAATGGCTGCAACAAATGCTCAATTGGTCAGACGAAATGATTCTATTCTCTGTGCATCATAAGAGAAATTCGGTGAATTTAAACGTCCATTTTTAAAAGATTTCCCGTGTAAAGTGAGTATTGCCGATGTACACCGAGAACTTATGGCACGTAAACGAAACTATGGTGAGAGTTTGGTTGAGTATTACTACTCCATGTTGGCCATTGGTCGAAAAGGTAAGATAGATGATTTTTCAATTTTATCTTATATAATTGATGGTGTGAACGATATTCACTTAACACATACTCTTTTGGCAATGAATTTACAAACATGTAACGACATACTGAACTCATTTGAAAACATTACTGCTGCTATGCCGGCAAAGAAGGCCAATGAAAAGAAAACTGAAACTGGGAAAGGTGTTATGACAGTTGCGAACAATGAACGGAAGGGGCCAAAATGCTACAACTGTAATAATTGGGGGCACATTGCTGTAAAGTGTCCGCTACCCCAGAGGAAACAACGGTGTGCGCAATGTACAAAAATTAGCCATAATGAGAATCAGTGCAGATCTAAGTCAACAGTTGCCATTGTCAGTGACATGGAAAAGCCCAACAAAAGTCCTCCTGTTTTAAAGCAGGTGATAATTAGTGGACAAGGTTTCTTAGCAATTGCTGATATTGGTAGTAAATTTACATTTATAGCTAAATCTTCGGTCGCGTCAAACGTGAGTCAACAGTCAATATCACAGGTTATGAGTGGTTTTGGAGGGAGGTGTGGTCGAAGCCACCCGAATGATCTGCGGAACCGTGCTGATTGATGCTCATACTATCCAGACAAATATTTATATTATACCTGATGAGTTCGTGATGTATGATGTGATTTTAGGAAGGGATGTGCTATGTACGGATGATCACCGTTTAACGATAGAGTCGGGCGTATTTAGGATTGAAACAGTCTCAGATAAAAATTTTAATATTATCGACGAAATTAATAATGAGCAAAGGCTGTCAATTTAAAATCTTATATATGTTTGCAGAAAATCTTGATAAATTAGAGCAATGTAGAAACACCAAAATGGAGATAACTGTTTCCACAGACAAACCAATTGTAGGTAAAATTTACCTAGTACCCTTTAGTCAAAGACAAATGTTATCAGACATTATCGACAACCTCCTACGGCTTGATTCGTCTAAGTATTTAGCCACACGCTGCGTCAGTTTTATTAGTGCAAAAATCTAATGGTGAAAGTCGTATGCGTACCGACTATCGTGCACTTAATGCAGTGACGGTTAAGAAACAGTATTCTATGCCTGTTGTTGAGGAGCAATTGTCTTTACTAGCAGGAAACGGCTACTTTACGGCCCTTGATATGACTTCAGGTTACTATCAGATTCGGTTAAGCGAGGCGAGTAAGAAGTATACAGCATTTCTGACACCAGATGGATTATATGAGTACAACGTTATGCCATTTGGGGTGATCAACGCGCCTATGGTGTTTCAAGAAATGATTACGCAAATGGTGCGAAAATTTAACCATCGAAATGTCATAAGCTACGTTGACGAGGTAATTATTCCTAGTAAGACGTTAAAAATCCTCAAGGAAGTCTTGCCAGCTGTAAAGACGGAAGGTTTCACCGTAAGACCATCAAAGTGCGCGTTTATGCAAGCGAAGGCAAACTTTTTGGTCCATAGCATAGACTTCAGTGGTAAACGTCCAGGTAATGAGAAAACAGCATGCATCAGGAAATGCCCGTCTCCAAAAGATATATCAGATGTTCGTAAATTTATTGGAGTTACTGGATTTTTCCGAAAATTCGTTGTTGAATATAACCTTAAAGCACAGCCACTGACAAAACTTTTAAAGAAAAATGCAACTTTCGTATGGACGGAAGAACAAGAGAAAGCTTTTACTGAACTGAAGACCAGTATGACATCAAAACCAGTTCTGGCGTTATTTGATGCCAATAAAGGGCATGAAGTGCACACAGATGCTATCAGTGTTGGACTGTCAGGCATTTTGCTGCAGGAAGAAGACAATGGGTTACGACCAGTATTTTATTACAGTCGTCAGTGTTCGGAGGCAGAAAGCAATTACGCCAGTCATGAGTTGGAAGTATTGACGATAGTGGATACTGTTGGAAGATTCCGGATTTATTTGCTCGGAAGTGTATTTAATATTATAACGGATTGTAACGCGGTAGCAACGACCAAAGCAACTTCGCAATTGCCACAACGTATAGCCCGTTGGTGGTTTAAGCTTCAAGAGTACGATTACAAGATGATTCACCGATGAGAAATACGAAAACAACACCAGTGATCAATTCCCTTATAGAAGTGATGTCAATTTTTGGTCAACCCTTAAGAATTGTGTCAGATCAAGGTACTGCGTTTACCTCAAAAGAGTTTCAGGAGTTTACACAAAGGTATGGTTCAACACATCCAATCGGCGGTGCGAACTCCATGGGCTAATGGCCAAGCCGAAAGGGCAAACCAGACATTCCTTAATGATATAAGATGTTCAACTGAAAACTCAAAAGAATGGGATAAAAATATCCCTACCATACATTGGAGTATAAATTCTCAAAGTAACGCTGCAACTAAGTTCATTCCCAATGAGCTTACATTTAATTTTAATCCGAGGGCTGTTAGCTGCAACCGTATAATACAAACCACACATGATGACCTAAATGAAGACTTGATGTCCAAAGGAATAAAGTGCAAGCTGCTGAAAACATCATTATACAACGCGAAAAATGAAAGAAGAGATATGACGAACGTCACGAACGACCCTCTATATACAATGTAGGTGACTTAATTGTCGTCGACTATATCCCGCAAGCTACCGGAGTGTCCCATAAATTAGACCCAAAATATAAGGGACCGTATGTTGTAACAAAAGTATTGGGTAAGGATCGATATATCGTTGAAGACTTGCCGAATCTGCCCATAACCCAAAAGACATATTGCAACGTGTTGTCAAGTGATCATATGAAGCCATGGTGTCATGCTAATTCAGAGATCCATCTAGAGTGTGATTCCGAAGACGAGTCAGATGCTACCCCGTCCAAAGTGGGCGTCATGTCAGGAAAGGCCGAGTTGTCAAAGTCGATTGTCAAGAAGAAGTCAAAGTCAGTTGATGTGGAGAAGTTGCA
The DNA here is from genome assembly GCA_963924685.1 of Dexiosoma caninum. Classification (NCBI taxonomy): domain Eukaryota; kingdom Metazoa; phylum Arthropoda; class Insecta; order Diptera; family Tachinidae; genus Dexiosoma; species Dexiosoma caninum. The sequence continues at coordinate 12,852,918 of OZ004730.1, read as the reverse complement.
GTGAGCAGACGACGTGTTGTGCGTACGAAAACGAGGAAACATTTTCTTTTATAAAAACTTTCAATTTTATAGTATATTTTCTATTTATAAATAATAATTATAAAGAATTTATTATTTTTTTTTTTTGCAATATATTTATTAAGCTTGAGGTCTTTTTCTTTTATTTTATTTGGTTTTATTATTCGATATTTCGTTAACAGCTTGTTAACATCATCAGGAATAATAGGAAATTATAATTTTTTGAAATATAAAATAATTTTTTGAAACATGTCACAAAATTTTTGTTATAAAATTTGATTGAAAATTAAAAAATGTGTAGTAGTAATATAGGCGCATATAAATATAACGAATTCTAAAATTAAAAAAAAAAGACCTCAAGCTTAATAAATATATTGCAAAAAAATATAATAAAAAAGGTCAATTAATAATATAATTAAGAATTTATTATATGTAAATTCGCTGTTTTGACAAGTGTTCTAATATACATTTGTGCTTTTTGTTAGTTGTTGTCGGAAGGTTTCAGTGGCAAAGGCATAGTCACTTAACAATAACGCCTTCATCTGTAACCAATCCACAGGCACATCAGAATGCCCTCCTTCGTCGGTATTGTGTAGCGCCAGTGAAGTAAAATAATTACTACAAATTGCTACTAAAAACGAAGCTGCAAAATTTAATACGTCTCCTTGAAATCGGAGACGCTACAACACTGTTATGAAACAAATAAAGTGCAAAAGCAGTGTTGTAAAATATTGAAGCTTCACCTCCTATCATTCCTCTTACTATCCCTTTCCTCTAGTTCCCGCACAATGCACCGAATGTGTAGGGGTCATCTCATGAGTACTGGTCCACGATAATAAAGAAAAAGTAGAGAAAAAGTTGCTGTGAGAGAATGTATAGATATACATATATAAAACTTCATGTAAAAGTACTTGCTGAGAGTTCGACGAAGATAGATTTCCTAAAAAAAATCGGCAAATCCCACATATTGAACAAGGGTCTAGTACTGGTCAATGTTGTCTACATTTATTTTAAAATAATCTTTATATTTAATTTGGTAAAAATTGAGATATGGGGCCATTTGTTCTTTGTCATAAATTTGCTGCACACAACATTTTTCTAAGTTTTTCGCTAATTTTTTTTTTTTTTGTATCTCAAATAAACACTTTCTCCTCGGAATTCATTAGTTTACTTATGCTGATTGTGCTAAGTAAACCCTTTATACATCTTTTTTATATGAACTTTTTCATTCACTTCATTTTTCTAATAAAAATAAAAATAAAATATGCATACACCCAGGCAGACACAAAAAACAATCACACCGTTTTTGGCTCTACAGAAATTTTTGATAAAAAATGTCAAAAGTAGGTACTGTGACTTATTCGGAATAGAATACGCATTTACCATGTATTTTCATGAAATAAAGTTTATTTTACTTTTATTGCATTCAGCTTTAAGATTAAGTAGTAAAACTGGTAACTATTTGGTGCTTTCTATTTTTTATGAATTTTTTAAATCCAAAAATTTTACTTCTCCAAAAAAAAATTTTTTTTTCACTTTTTAATCAATAACTCCAAAACCAATGGCTAAATCAAAAATTATCGTAACAAAACTTAAAGATGGCGTAATTTAAAACTTACGACCAGATGTAGGGAGCAATAAAACCAAATTTCAGAAAAAAAATTTTATTTACAAAAACCTTACCATAGAATTTGAAATAATGATGATTTTTTTAGTTAGGTGACCTCAGCGAATTAAAAAAAATAGCAGTTGTCAAAGTAAATATTTCGTGTTGCATAGTGTTATTGATGAGCGCATATTTTATTTTTTTTATTCTCGAGATAAAGCGAAGCTATTTTGTAATTTCAATTTAAACTTAAAGCGTTAATTAAATATTTTCCCGACTTGTCTTTCGCGGTTTGTTTCTACTAAAAAGTATGTATATGAAAAGTGTATATAATCTTTAAATATTTATGTATATTTTATATATATATATATATTGAACTTATTTCAAAAGTATTTATTTATTCATCAATATCCATTTTGTGCCGTTCAAAGTCACCGCCCTCAGCCAGGGCTTCTTCCAATCCTCGAAGCACTTCTGAAATGCCTTCTTGGGTGTCGGTCTTCAGTGCGTTCTTCGATTTTGACTTTATCTCATCAATTGTGGCAAAACACTTTCCTTTCATTGGCAAAGCAGCATAGATTTGTGAGCTGGTGCATTATCGTGATACAGAATCCATTTTTTTTTTCCAGAATTGCGATCGTTTGAGCCGTATTACTTTACGCAATTGTTGCATAACTTCCTTGAAATATTCCTTATTAACCGTACAACCTGTTGGCCAGAACTCATGATGCACCACGCTGTTGTAAACGAAGAACAGAAAATTCACCTTTTCTTTTTAACAAAGCTTGTATATATATATATATATATATATAATTAAAAATAGTCTATTTAATTTAGGAATTTAAATATTAAATATAAAACTTTAAAACCATAAGTAGTTCGTATTTGCGCCAGGGCGACTACAAAACCAAAACAGACCTGGGTTCAACCCCAGTTTCAGACTAAAATTATAAAACAAAACATCTCACATTTTTCTGATGAGCATTAGTGTGTCTTTGTGTGTTAGTTGTTGTCGGAAAGTTTCATTGGCGAAGGCATAGTCACTAGTCACTGAACAATACCGGCTTCAGCTGATAGCAATCCACAATCACATTAGAACGCCCTCCTTCGTCGGTATTGTGTAGCACTAAACCGAAGCTTCAACACTGCTATAAACAAAGAACGTGCAAAAGCAGGGCTGTAAAATAATTAATTAAGCTTCACACCTATCGTTTCTCTAACTATCCCTTTCTTATAGTTTCAGCACAATGCATCCCAGATAAAAAAAAAAGAAAAAAGATATTAACTAAATTTGAAAATAAATTAATTGTGTTGAGCTTGTTGTGGATTTGTTATAAAATTAATACGTTTCCAGTGTCATTGTTAATGTTGGATCGTACATATGTTTAAATTTTTATTGTTTTACTAGAGTTTTAGTTGTGTTCCGCCCTGAACTAGCCACTGGCACTTTTATTGGTTTACTAGTTAATATTCAAAGATTCCAAAATTAGTAATACCAGAAATTGAGGGCGGCAATGGTCGAAGTAGTCTGCACGTTCACTACAAAACGAAAAATTTTTCCTGGGTTCAACTCCAGTTTCAGACTCATAACAACATCTCGCATTTTTTCTGATGTGCATTTGTGTGTCTTTATGGCAGTTGTTGTCGCAAGGTTTCAGTGGCGAAGGCATAGTCACTGGTCACTGAAGAGTAACGGCTTCAGCTGCATCCAATCCACAGGCACAGCAGAACACCCTCCTTCGTCGGTATTGTATAGCACCAGCGAAATAAAATAATTACAAAAATGGCTCCTAAAAACTAATCTTCAAAATATAATACGTCTCCTTAACAGCAGAGGCGTTACAACACTGCTATGAAAACACAGAACGTGCAGAAGCAGAGTTGTAAGATAGTGAAGCTTCACCTCTGTTATTTTTCCTACTATCCCTTTCCACTAGTTGCAGCACAATGCATTGCATGTGTAGGGGTCATATCCTGAGTGCTGGTCGAAAATAAAAAAAAATTGCTAATACTACCGTTTCTTTTCCGTAACTGTTAAAGTTCTACTTCCAAATATAAATAAGAAAAAGATGATGTTTCACTTCTGATGTTTTATTACGACTAAAAAAGTTTGTAACTGTTGACATTTAAATATTATGCAGTGTTGAAATATTATGTACAAGATAAATGAAAAGATAAATTTAACAGAAAGCAATTTTGACATTACAATATGAGTGTTGTATTAAACTGTTGTATTAAAAATTCAATGCTCAACACTCTTCCTCTACACACGTATTTTAAATAAGATATAATTTGAAATTTATAAAGCCAAGTGCTTTTACCAATTTAATGTGATTGTTCTTTCACAAATTTTTAGTTAAAATATCGGTAATATTATCGTTACTATTACAGTATTCCAAGTCAATTAATTTTTCAATAAAAACATTTCTAATATAGTGATATTTAATATCTATATGTTTGCTTCTGCTGTAATAAATTGGATTTCTAACTAGATGCAAAGCACTAAAGTTAGCTCCTTAAATAAGAATTCTTTCCGGGCAATGGATATTGATTTCTCCAAGAAGTTTCTTCACAAATACTGCTTCCTTCGAGGCTGATGATAAAGCCATATACCCCGCTTCTGTGCTACTTAAATCAACTGTAGACTGCTTTTTGGATTCCCACGAGAATGCAGCTCCAGCGATTATGAAAACATTTCCAGTAAAGGATTTTCTATTAATTGCATCTCCTCCCCAGTCAGCATCGGTGTAACATGCTATCGGCCTACTTGTAGCGTGATATTTAATTCGAATATTTCATTCATTTCATATTTTGTTCAGGTATTTCAAAATCCTCTTCGCCGCTATCATATGCTCATGATGTGGTTCTTTATTTCTTTGAGATAATTTACATACTGAATGCAATATATCGGGGCGGGTGCACATTGCCAAGTACATTAAAGACCCAATAAGAGACTGGTAACTTGTTGCATCATCATTCTCACATTTTTCGTTTTCACATACAACTTGAAATTTTGTTGGGGTATTGTACAAACTTCTCGGGTTGCGTCATATAGATGTCATCAGTTAATTCACTATTTAGGTATGCCGTCGACATATCCATTTGATGTAAATGCAGTTGGTACTCACCAACTAAGGCAATTATCATCGTTATTGTTTCATAGCGTACTACCGGAAAAAATGTTGCGTATAATTAAAAACATATATGTATTTGCGAGTAACCCTTAGCAACCAATCTCGCTTTGAAACGTTCAATATGTCCATCTGCATTTTTCTTCAAGGCAAAAACCCACTTGCATCCCACAACTTTCTGATTTGTTTTTTCGGTCTTCCTGGTCGGCCTGTTCGCAATAATTTAGGTCTGCCTGGACCAACATGTTTCTGATTTGACGAATGAAATCCAACAAGCCCTGAACCATCCATTATTGCGTTGGTTTCATATTCTTCTGCTGATTCAAATTCACTATCACTTAGTATGTTATCAGCAGTTTGTTGAATGTTTTTCTCTGCCGATGAATCATCATGTTGTATTTCTATGTTCAACATCTGTTTGTCAGGCATATCTCGTATCGTAGTATCATTCACATTCATTGTAGCATTCTCAATAAAATAAACATCGCGACTAACTATGATCTTTTACGTTTCCTTATCCAGCAAGCGGTAACCTTTTGATGTTTCAGAGTAACCAACAAAAATTAATTCTTTACCTTTTGGTCGAAACTTGTAGCAATGAGTCTTATTAAGGGCTATTGCCAGGGAGCCAATTATTCTCAAATTATGAACTGTTGGCTTTCTATTGTGCCACACTTCATATGGCGTACAATTATCTAGAGCTTTTGTTGGTGACCTATTTCTAATATATACTAAACTATTAAAAATGTTGTTTACAAATTCCGTACCATTATCCGACCGTAGTACTTTTATCTTCTTTCCTGTCTGGTGTTCAACAAAAACTTTAAACTCTAAAAATATCGAATGTTTGACTTTTATTTATCAAAAAATATGCAAAGATGTATCTTGATCAATCATCTATGAATGTCAGTATATAACATGCACCACCAAGAGAATTAGTATTAATCGGACCACAAATATCCGTATGAATTATTTCCAGAAGCTCTGTTGCTCTATTTTCTGAACAGGAGAATGGTTTTGTTGTACATTTACTCTCCAGACATGCCTTACAATTGATTTCTTTCGGAAATCTAATATTCAAACCACGAACTAAATTCTTTTCTGACAGTGCTCTCAAACTAGATATATTTAAGCGTCCATAGCGATTATGCCATTTTATAGCCTCATACATGTTTCTATTGGCTAAAAACAATGTATTATTTTCTACTCGATATAAAAATAAATCTCGAATTCGTTCTGCACAAAATATTGTTTTTCCATGCTTGTCCAAAATCGTTGCTGCCTTATTTTCAAATTTTACTAGGCCTTTTACAGCAACGTTTCCTACAGATATAAATATGCACTGAAGACTTGGTACAAAAAACACATCATTTAAAATTACTCTACATTCTTCAATACGTATGCCCTCTGCTTTTATTTTATTTTTCCCTGCAAGTGTGATTAATTCTGTGTGTACTGTAAAAGTTTCAAGAAATTCGCGGTGCAGATGTGCAGAAGCTCCGCTGTCGAGACACCAAACGTTACTATTTAACACATTGTTGTTGTTTATAGCAGCAAACAATGAGTATGCGTGTTTGTTTTTCTTTTCTTGTTGTACAGTCTTAGTTATTGTTTCTGTTTTGTTGCTTCTACACAGTGCTACGAAGTGTCCTCTGCGACCGCATTTAAAACAGTTAAAATGTTTCTTGTGCTTACATTCGTAACGGCTATTTTTTTCGTTGCTACTTCTGTTGTTATTACTTGCCAGAATATTCTTTTGGTTTATTTGAGACATAAATGCTTGGGCCCGCGGGCGCCCAATTTTGAGTAAACGAACAGACCTATTATGTACAAGATAAATGAAAAGATAAACTTAACAGAAAGCAATTTTGACATTACAATATGAGTGTTGTATTAAACAGTGTTGTATTAAAAATTCAATGGCTCAACAGTAACAACCCCTCTTAACTTTATTGTTAAATTTTTTATTACATATTCGGGTATGTTCTGCAAATCACTTTGAAGTAAAAGTAATTTGAAATCACTTCAATTTGAATGTTTAGTGTTCTACATTCTACTTTTGACATTTCATTTACTTTTTGTTTTCGAACATTAATTCGTAGTGAATTGCCATGTTCTATAAACTACTTTAATTTGAAAAGAAGTGGTTTAAAAATATTTTTTGAGACGGTTCCTTTTTTAATATCAGCACTGAATTTTCATTGATCTCGCTATATTTTTAGTTTAAATTTTTATTTTTTTTATAAAAAACATACTTTAAGATTTATTAAATAATAAAATTCATATAAAAAAATCAAAGATGTATATCTTATTAACTAAAGTCGGTTGGCGATATCATCTCTTATTGAAGTGGCTACGGAATCAGTTATTAATTCATTCCAATCATTGTCATGAATTTCATTTCTTAATATATATACCAAACTTTTGCATAAAATGACGCTTGGACAAATTAAGCTCATTGTCGCTCATGATCAATGTGATCCATCTAGCACAAAATGTGCCTTTCTAAAATGATAAGCACGCGATTTAAAATTTTGCACGTGGTACTTCGGGCTAAAGCCACATCGCTGTCTTTTCCAACACCTCGTTGAAATCCGCCTTCTGCTAAAAATCTTAATGTAGCAGCAAGCTGTATTTGTGCCGGTATGGAAGAAACAGGCAGCCTACATTTTATAGAATTTAAAAGAAGATGAAAAGCATCCTTGTTAATGCGGTAATACTGTAAAAACCTAAATACATATATAATTATAATTTAAAATTTTCATTGAAAATATACACATCATGTATGCATGTGTACTTACAAGACGTCATTTATATCCAAAGGATTTGAGTGGTCTCGCAGAATCCTCCTCTGCACTTTTGCTGCCGCGAATTCATTGTTTTGAAGCACCATGGACACTAATATCACATTCATTGTTTAATTATTAATTATTCCTGAATATTTTTTTACGAATTCTTTAACTTTTATGCGAAAAAACATTCAATAATTTAATAATGTATAAAGTAAAATTTTATTTTTAAAATCAGCTGTTACTATTTCTGTTTTCGAACTTCATTTCAAATGAGAAAATGTAACACCAAACCACTTCTTTTGCAGAACACCAAAAATGAAAAGTTTACTTTTCAAAACGTATTTTACTTTCATTCCACTACTTTTGTGGAACATGCCTGATTATTTCATATTTTATTACGTCAATATTTTTTTTTTTTAAATTAATCTTATAAAAAAGTTGTTAGCATGTAAATTAAAAAGCAAGTTCCCTAAATGCTTTCTCCAGTTTTTGCTTACATGGGGTGAATGTGGTTCGTTGGGTACGGTGGGTGGGGAGTATGAGTCACCAACCTTTCATTTTAACATTAAATAGGTTTGAAATACTTAAAATCACGATGATACCTATACTGGAAGTATTTTTGGCCGCCGACTCCATATGACTCCGACCACTGTGCCGCGGCTAGTAGCTAAACGTTAAACGACTGCCCGCCAGATAAGTTACACAAACAAAATTTGCTTACTTGCATATTGTTAGGTGCTGTAATTTCTTTCTTTCTTATTTACTTTTATGTTACAAATATTTATTTTAATGTAAATGTATAAACCATTTTTTATTTGTATACCAATTATAAATAGGCGACTTGTAAATATAATCACCGGGTCGACTAAAAAGTTTCAGCGAATTACTCAGATTCCTTGTTATTTTATGACAAACCAATAAATATAGCTCAAAATGTCTTATTATTTTATAAATTTTTTTCATCGAAGCCCAACAACAATTTTTTAGAACTATTTTAAAATATTACGACATTATGACAATACGACTTAATAGCAGACCTTGTAAATACCCTAAATATTTTATACCTATGCTATATATAAAATAATAACTCTCTGTTTATACCTGCTAGTTGTAAAATTTTATTTCGAAATGGAAAATTAGTACCGAAAAACTTTACGTTATTTAATGTGCGAAATAGAAAATGTTTGTGATGTACTTAAGAAAAAAAAATCAGGCACAGAAATTTACCTATTGTTGTTGTGGGAGATTTATCATCACGCAGGTTCCCTGTACAACTGATATTACTTATACCAATTTCAGTTTGTTTATTTGGTGCTCTTGGTAGTCTTCTTCTTAGCCATGGGTGTTTAAGAGCTTCAGCAGGCGTTAGGCGTTTATCGGGATCCCACTCTAAACAGCCTCGTATAAAATGTAAAAATAGTGCGTCTTTGCATCCATCTAAGGCTTTAGAAAAACTTTTTGAGCAAGGCGGCCCCCGAACTTTACCACGGCGAGATTGACCACCTATTAGAACCACCTTACCATCTGCCATTGTCCGCACGGTGCAATATCTCGGGTACCCTTCGGGATTGAAAAAAATTTTGGCGCGCTTTGCGTTCGTCAGTAAGTTTTTTGGAGGCATACCAAGAACTTCTATAATACACGCTAATTGATCAGCTTCATTTTCTCCCGGAAATATCGCATGTCCAGATAATAATTCAGCCAATATACATCCCAGCGACCACATATCAATCGCACGACCATATTTTGCTCCTAGTATAACCTCAGGTGCTCTATAAAATCTCGATTGAATATATGTATATACACGATGTCTTTCGTAACACGAAGATCCAAAATCTATAACCTATAAAGACAATTAAAAATATTAGTAATTGATATGATTATGCCGTACCTTTTGGTACGGTGGTGAGCCATAATACAGCAGTAGCTCAGAAAATGTACTATATATTGTACCATTTCTTAAAAATTCAGTACAATAATTAATTACAAATAATATTTATCGATAACATATTGAGCCTATTCCATTTGACCAAAGTATCTAAACCATCGGCATTCGATTTCAAGATGGACACAGTATCGGCGAATTATTACTCACTACTTTCTATTAGTGAAGGTAAAAAACAAATCAAATGTGATACTGACTATTATTGGAGATAATTCATCAAATCTGAAGCATAAAGATATTAAGAGCAAAACGATAAATGGTCAGGTCTGGACCCATAATGTTGAAGTCAGTCAGGAGACGGTCCATATGGCCGAACGTGGAAGAGAATTTATTGCCACCGGTAACAGAGATCTAGAAAGTCTCGGCTACTCTCAACGCTGTGGAATGTTATATGTCCATGGGCCGCGGTTCGTCAGAACCTACATCCGCTGATGGCTACATTAACTAACGATATAGAGGGCTGCATCATGATATAACGCGAGAGCAGAGAAATTTACACCTGGATTTCAACAGGGAGATTCATGATTTTTGCAATGATTTTGAAAAAGCATACCCTGCAGTTTTCTATTTAACTACTCATTTACTGGCGGCAAAAACAAGAGTGGCGCTTGTATAATGTGAGACGTCTAGAGCTATGTGGAACAACATTACTGGTAAATATGGTAGAGCGTTGTGCAGTCAAATGGATTTGGCCAGGGAAAAGATTCACTTTTAGACTGATTCGACCATAGTTTAATCTTGGCTTCAGAAACCTCCTTGCCACTGGCCTACTTTTGTCCTAAATAGAGTTGCGTTAATTAAAAAAAGGTTGGCACTGAGAACTGCGGTTATGTCTCGAGAAGAATAATAAAAAAAACCAGAAAAATTATCCCGACTCTTTGCTGAAACGTCTTTCCGACTTCCCCAGTTCTATGAGAGCCATTGCCTACGTATGTACAGGGTGTCCGCCGGGAACGTATACTACTTGTTTAAAATTTTTGATTAAATGAAAGAGAATGGATCTTATATTGATAAATGTTTTATTTAATGTCGGCAATTATGTATGGAATAGAATATCAGATAAATGTCCGCCTCTGTTAGCCTCACAAATGGAAGCCCTTTTGAGCACATTTTTCATTACATTCTCACACATTTCATGCGGTATTTCATTAATTTCATCACGAATATTTTGTTTGAGTTGCTAAAGCTTTTCTGGTTTGTTTGCATAAACCTTGCTTTTCAGATATCCCCACGAAAAGAAGTCCGGAGCAGTCAAATCAGGCGACCGTGGAGGCCAATCAACAGCACCAACTTTTGAAATAACTTGTTGTGGAAAGAGGTCTCGCAGTAATTGCAATCAACCCTGTACGCGATGTGGCACCGTCTTGTTGATACTACATGTTAATCAAGCCCAAAGCATGCAGTTGTGGCGTTAAAAATTGTTGCCAAAGTTGTTCTTTGAAGACCAAGCTCCTGACCACGCGTCGAATTGAGGCTGATGAATTGTTTCGATCTTGCAGTACGTTGTGGTCCATGCATGGGCCTATCACCTACAGACCCTCTTTCTTCGAAGTCATTCACTACACGATAAATAGTGCGTTTTGTTGGCACGTTGTTTCTCCCAAAAATTTAAAGTAACTTTCTCATCGTCACAGTAATCGATGATTGATTTTGATAAAAGTAAGTCTAACGTATGGTGAACGTTTTCCGAAGATATTGCGTTGCCGCTCCTTTTACCCCTTTATAACTCGGCAATGTTCAGAAATAGTTGTTGGATAGTGGGTGCTCATTGTTTATTCGAATTGTTAGAATGGAGTTTTGGATGCCTCGGCTGTTAAAATTGGTTCGTACTATCTGGCTCTTTCGGACGAGAACAATTATGCTGGGATAACATGCCACCTTGTAGACAAATTCGGTGAAGGGAATGGTTTTTGTTTGCCATAATTTTTTAACCAGCTACAACTCCGAATTAGCAGCACAAAACTGATACATATACACATATGAAATGAATAAATAAAATACTAAAACACACAAAATTAGTCTCGCGTGTTTTGGAAAGGACAAAATTTTTACGGCTTAAAAAGTATTCTCGTCTGAATTGGCTATTAATCGTATAATGTTTTTGCAGCTAAGGTCTAGAGTTCTTTCCCTGACCTGTTACAAGCTTTTAGAATGGCTTTTTATTCCACCAGGTGCTTCTCATAGGGGTGGCTGGTAGAATGTCATCGTAGAGTTTCAAGACCCATTTGAAAAGAACTTCTAATTCACAGATTTTTTTTACCTACTATATATAATATTGAAACTATGTTGATTCGTATTGAAACATGCTTGAACTCTAGACCTTTATGTGCCATTATTGATAATCCCACGGATTTTATTCTTTTAACCCCTGTCCACTCTTTAATTGGACATCCGTTGTTGGGACGCGTTGAGCCAGACCATTCTAAATTGCAGTTAGGTTTGGCGAACCGTTGGCAGAAACTGAAATTCTGCACCACCAATATATCATTATCGTTTTAGTCGTTGTTCTTCAAGACAATCTGCCTCCGAATCTATGACGAGAACAGTTAATCTCTTTCGTTTAAAGATTGTTTTTCTACATTTTTTAATATATATTATGCCTATTTGAAGTGCACCGTACGGACGAAAAGCATTCGGAAACTGAACCCTCTAATAAACCAAGTCAACGTGACGAGAGCGTGCGAGATTGGCAATTGTGCAAGAGAGAGCACCCAATACAAGTGTTATAGCTTCAAAATAATTTTTTCATTTCATTCTGACTAAATAAATTTCTAAAGAGAAAAATAAACTCCAAAAATAAAAAAACATAGCCATTTCGATGATTTTTTCTTGTAAAGTGCCGAAAAATGGTGATTTTTTGAAATGTTTGTATGGGGAACCCCCGGGGGTGGTTCCAGGCGGTGTGCCACTGGCATAGGTGGGTCGGCCCTCCAAAGTTAGTGGGGGTCGGTCATACATTTTGACTCGATTGAGGCACTCTAAATGGGTCAAAGTGAGAGTTTTCAAAATTTGACCCTTCAAAAGTCGAGAAATCAAAATGCATTGTAGAGGTATGGTTCCTTCGGCAAAGTTTCTTATTTTGATCCCTAGAATACGATTTTCCTTGTAATTTGAGCGATTTTAAATCGACCCGCCCTAATATATATGCTTTATATACTAATATATTTTAATTTTTTTTATAAAATTACTGAATTTAATTACTTTTTGAATTCTTAACTTGAATTGTTATTTTCTATATAAATACATATCTCTTAATTTTTTAATTTCCAATCATTTCTCGTCGAATCATTAGCCTATCATATTGCACTCGTGCAATGGGGCGGGGTGTTTATGTATCAAATTTTTCTAATTCATGTTCAATTAACGCTTTTCATATTTTTGACATACCTATGATTAACCATTTTTCTTATTATAAATTCTTAGGCCCAAATTCACAGTCATTAGTTAATTATTAGTAACTAAAATGTTAACTATGGTTTAACTAATACTTCGTAGTCACAGTGTATTGTTTAACTAACATTCTCAGTATAACCAAAGAATGGTAACCCTAACAATCTTTTAATATTAATATTTTTATCTTTCAAAATTGGTAGTACTGTTATAGCATATTGTTTTTGTTTACATTTGTTGTATTATTTCTTAAAAATGGATAAAACAAGCGCGCACTCATCGAACTTTACCGCGCAAGATATTGAATTGCTGCTGAAATTGGGTGGGGAAAACCAAAACATCATCGAAAATAAAAAACTGATAGTATTATATATATACATATATTATTTTATGGTAGATGATATCAAAACAAAAATAATAATAATTTACTAATCAGCTGTTGTCTAACTATTGGTTAACCAATGACATTTGGCGGTTTAACTAATAGTAAACAAAAAGCTGTGAATCAAATATTATTGGTTAAACTATTGATATTAGCTAACTAATGACTATGAATTTGGACATTAGTCTCTCTTGTTATGTTACTACTTACTCACTTGTTATGAAACCCCGTATTATTGTGTAACTCAAGAACTTAAAATTAACAAAAAGAAAAGTGAATTACTCCAAATAAAACAAATTCAATTAGAACACACAATAAAAGGAATCCTTTTTAAAGTAAATATATTTCAACCCAAAACATATGATACTTAAATAGAAATAAAATATTGCAAATTGTTATTTATGATTTAAATTTCATATAAATATGCACATACTGAAGTTCGTATTTAAATGGTACTTAACGATGTTAAAAATTCGCTCTAAACTTCGAAAACATACCTTAATACCAGAGCGTCCCTGTTGTTTGAGTAAAACATTTTCAGGCTTCATATCACAATGTATTATTTCATATTTATACAATGCATCCAAACATTGTAAAAGAGAATGTGCAAATTTCCGCACCAACTGCAGACTAAATCCTTTAAATCCATTTTTTTTTATGAGTTCATATAAATTAATGTTAAGTAGCTCAAACGTAATACACATATGATTACGAAATGTAAAAAAGTCGTACATATGTATAACATTCATGGTGTTGTATTTGTCTTGCCATTTTAAATGGTGCAATATTCGAGTTTCTTCTTGTGCTTGGCGATGGAAACGCCGTTCGTTCCGAACTATTTTAAGAGCAACATGTTCGTGCGTTTTATGGTCATATGCCTTAATTACCTGACCGAAACTTCCTTTTCCAATAATTTTTAACATTTCGTAACGATATGCAACATGATCATGCGGTATGTGAATATAAGCACCATGTTCGTTGTCATAATCGGAGTTGTTGGGACCGAACACACCTGGTCGTTTCTTAGCATTAGCTCCAATAAAATAAATTTGCGGATAAGATAAAATTTCGGTGCGTTCATATGGAGTTAATTTGTGCAGATACAGTATCATCACCTGCTGCGGAGATACAACCAATGGCCTCGGTTTTTCAGACAAGGCGCTTTTCTCTTGTCCAGACATTAAAATATGTTGGTGAAATGAAAATGCTTCCACTGGCGTTTTTGGAAGTGGCAAAAATTTATCGCTTCCATTGCTAGTTGCATCACAATATTCTTTACACGAATTGGTATTCCCTACTCCGCTATTTGTTGTAATAGAAGAAAAATTTAGAACGCCACCATCTGCACCTGAATATGATTGTTGTTTACAAGACTGTGGTGGGTTGGTCAGTGATAATGTTTTCATATTAATTGATGGAGATTGGCCTGTTGATGATTTACTACACTGATTCGAAAAATTTATATTTTTTTCCTCTAACGATGGTTGTATTTCTTTTGTGGGAAGCAGTAGGAGTGCTGGAAAATTAATTGAAAATTTATATTAAATATGCACAAATAACTATAGAATTCAAATAATGATTACTCGCCATTTCAAGTATTAAAGAAAAAACTTACTCTTTTTTTATATTTAACACGAGTCAAAATTAATTCAGAGTAATAATATGTGTTTGTTGTTTGGTTAGCTAGCTGCATTTTGTTGGTGCTAATGCAAAATTCACATGTTTATATAAAAACTGCCAATAATTATTTGCGAATAACTAAATATCAAAGCGAAAAACAAAACTAACTAGCTTTTGCAAAATCTTACACACAACAAACATTTCTTTATTCCATTTAAATCTACTTAATATTTCTATTTATTTATAAATTTCATTTACATATAAAGGGTGTCCCAACAATTTAAATTTTAACGAACTCCATTCGCTGTCCATGGTCAGCTGGCTTCAGTTCCTGAGTCAATTGAACTTTGTATGCATAAAGATGCAAATCTTTCGTCAAAATTCGCTGCATAGTGGATTTGGAGACACCAATTTGCTGAGCTCGGTGTCGAATTGAGGTGGATGGAGTTTGAGCGACATCATCACGTACAGCTGCGACATTTTCGGTCGATCGACCTGGTCGAAGGCGCGTTGTTGTCTTTACATCACTAACAGACCCAGTTTCGGCAAATTTATCCATTAATCTCTTTACAGTTGACTCTTTTGGAGCATTATTGTGACCCCAAATTGATCGCAATTTGCGAACTGTAGCCGCAAAACATTTTGGTAAAACAATTTCACAATGAGAATGCGTTGTTCATTCGTGTAGCACTCGATTTTTACTAACCTCGTACCTTCTACTAGCAAACAATCACATGTCAAACAATGACAATTCAAATGGCGCCAAATTGAGGGTGACGATGGCACGATGGATGGTAGTCTGCACGTTGACTACACAACCAAAAAACAGACCTGGGTTCAACCCGTTTCAGACAAAAAAATTTTTAAATAAAAATAAACATCTGGCATTTTTCTGATGTGCATTAGTGTGTCTTTGTGTGTGAGTTGTTGTCGGAAGGTTTCAGTGGCGAAGGCATAGTCACTGGTCACTGAACAATACTGGCTTCAGCTGATAGCAATACACAATCACATCAGAACGCCCTCCTTCGTCGGTATTGTGTAGCACCGGCGAAGTAAAATAATAATAAAAATAGCTACTAAACCGAAGCTTCAGCGCTGTTACGAGTATTAAAACAAAGAACGTGCGAAAGCAGAGCTGCAAAATAATTAATTAAGCTTCACCTCAAGTCGTTTCTCCTACTATCCCTTTCCTATAGTTCCCAGCACAATGCTTCGCATGTGTAGGAGTCATCTCCTGAGTGCTGGTACTAGATAAAAAAAAAAAAAATTTAAATCTTGCGTTCTTGTTAGAACACCCTTTACATATGCTATTTTAAAATATAATGATTCCAAATTTTAACTTTCTCAATTTATAAGTTTTACCGGAAAAATGCTTACTTAATGTTACGAGCATAAAAAATGTTAAACATTTGTATTTTTGATACAATTTACACATTGTCAAATAACAATTTTTTCTGGTTTTCAAAGCTTTTAATTTGCATATATTTCTTTTTTATAATTTATATAAAATTATTTCATGTAGTCTAAAAAATTCTTAAAGACCTAAAATACAAAAAAATTTTTATTTTTTGCCGTAACTTAGCAACGGCAAAGTTCTTTAAACACAAGCTGGTTTCCGTTTCTTTACCTATTTTTGGCATTTTTTTTTTTTATCTGGGACCAGCACTCAGGAAATGACTCCTACACATGTTAAGCATTGTGCTGGAACTATAGGAAAGGGATAGTAGGAGAAAATGACAGGAGGTGAAGCTTAATTATTTATTTTTGCAGCTCTGCTTTCGCACGTTCTTTGTTATACTCGTAGCAGTGCTGAAGCTTCCGTTCAGTAGCCATTTTTATTATTGTTTTACTTCGCCGGTGCTACACAATACCGGCGAAGGAAGCCGTTCTGATGCGATTGTGGATTGCTATCAGCTGAAGCCGATATTTTTTTTTGTCTGGGACCAGCACTCAGGATATGACTCCTACACATGCGAAGCATTGTCCTGGAACTATAGGAAAGGGATAGTAGGAGAAACGACAGGAGCTGAAACTTAATTAATTATTTTACAGCTCTGCGTTCGCAAGTTCTTTGCTTGTTTATACTCGTAGCAGTGCTGAAGCTTCAGTTTAGTAGCCATTTTTATTATTATTTTACTTCGCCGGTGCTACACAATACCGACGAAGGAGGGCGTTCTGATGTGATTGTGGATTGCTATCACTAATGCACATCAGAAAAATGCGAGATATTTTTTTTGTTTTTTTATAATTTTAGTCTGAAACTGGAGTTGACCCCAGGTCTGTTTTTGGTTGTGTAGTCAACGTGCAGACTACCATCCATCGTGCCAACGCACAGTGGAAAATCGTAGAGTAAGACCAGCCCATAATTCATTTTTAAAAAGGTTCGAATTACACTAAAATTTTTTTTTATCGAAAAGCTAAGATGTCGAACTTAATAATTTGAGGAAAATATTTGATGTTTGGTCAATAACAATACTCGGAAATAAAGACCGTATTCATCTTTTTACAACAACGATTTATAACTATAAAAATAAAACGTATTTCAGAGCATATTTTTAATATAACTCACATTACAATTAAGGAGTTATATACCTTATTGGAAAGGTGATTTAATGTAGATTCCGATTTTATAAATAGCGGATCAGGTTTTAGTGAAAACGTTTGAAATTTTAGCTTCTGAATGATGTAATGTTGTTTTGGCTGCATGTAAAAACTTCGGTAAGGCTTTTAATTAGGAGCTCTGCTTAGCTCTGCGCTCATATGTAAAAAAATTGTAAAGCTTAATATATTAGTAAAATACTATAAAAATATTAGCTGCGTATTCCTGCCTAAACAGAAGTTACATTCAATAATGTTAAAAAACTCAGTTATTTAGATAATTGAACAAATGATTTTTGTTAAAGTAGCTTTGCATTGTTATGTCATTTTTATTGCTAGATTAAAAAAAAATTAAAAAATGAGCAAAAAATAAAAATCCCGTTATATAGAAATTTGACTAGTAGGCTATTGATGGAAAGTTAAAGAATTGTCACAATTAATATATGTTTTTTGGTTATACTGTGTTTTTTTTTGTGAAGAGATTATTAAAAATCAGTATTACATTAATTAAAAATGAATAATTTTAAGTGTTCAGTGCGTCAAATAATTGATACATATATTGAAAGTGGGAGAAATACACAAAGTATTAACTTTTTTGTTGAAAAAAATTATCAACTTTCTGAAGAAAATATAAAATATATAGTGAAAAAAAAACTGTCATACCAAGTTTTAATAATCGGTGGAAGAAATCAAACAGATCTTTAAAAATATTTAAAAAAAAAATGCTGAGTGGTTAAATGGAGACTTTTGCAGAACTTTGCCAGCAATAGTGAAACCTTCAATATGTACGGCGAATCAAGGAAGACCCTGTAACTCTTATGAAACATCATCAAAATCATCAAAGAAACGTAAAAATACTTCTCTATGTAAAGATAATGGGTTCCAACATATTTATGGCGCTTATATCCAAGGATTGCGATCGATGGGAGAATTAGAAGAGGCAAAAATTATTGAACTGCTAAGATCTTCTTCTAAGCTTGAAAAGAAGGAGATTCTTAAAAACCTGGAAGATTCCGAAAAGGGTGAATCTTTCGATGAATTAGAGGCGTTAAGGATATTTATTGATCTTGACCTGACAAAAGCACAATACATATACTTAAGAAATCTTATGATGGAAAAAAAATATACTGTTCTTCCTCCATACTATAAAATTCAGGAAGCAAAAAAATGTTGCTGCCTTCCACCAGCTTTACTAGAAGTAACAAATACTTATGCTAGAGTTAAGTCTTTACAAGATCTGTTAGATCACACTTCAACCAGGATGTGGATAATAAAAGCTTAATAAACCTAACTCTCTACTGTAAATGGGGTTGTGATGGCTCGTCAGGTCAATCAGAATATAAACAAGCGCTTCCAGAGGAATCTTATCTAATTTCTGATACAAATCTATTTATAACATCTTTAGTACCAATTAAACTTGTAAGCGAAGAAACAGGTAATATTATTTGGGAAAATCCAGTCTGCACATCTGTTTGATATTGTCGCCCCATCTCAATAGAACTTTGCAAAGAGACACCAGCAAAAACTAGAGAAGTGGTAGATAATATTGAAACTCAAATAAAGTTATGGTCACCAACTATTATTTCAAAGAACAACAAAAATGTAGCCGTAAACCATAAACTGTTTCTTACAATGATTGATGGTAAAGTAGCACAAGTTTTAACAAATACTCCATCAAGTGCATCATGTACCATATGCAAAGCGACACCTACTCAAATGAATAACTTAGAGAGAGTAGCTGCGAGACCAGAAGATGAAAATGCTTTTAGGTATGGTTTATCGACCCTCCACGCGTGGATAAGATGTATGGAAATGATTCTGCACATTGGTTATAATAGTGAATTCCAAAAATGGTCAGCGTTAACTGAAAATCATAAAGCAATAAAGAAGCTTAAAAAAGCTAATATACAAAAACGTTTTCGTGAAGAGTTTGGATTATTTATTGATAAGCCAAGACAAGGAAGTGGTAACAGCAATGATGGTAATACCGCTAGAAGATTTTTTTTAATTTTTCACGATCTGCTGATATAACTGGAGTAGACGAAAAATTAATAAAAAGGTTTCACATCATTCTTCAAGCTTTATCGTCTGATTTAATAATAGACCCTGGAAAATTTGGCGAATATGCAATGGAAACAGCAAGATTGTATCTAAAAAAAAAACAACTGGTATCATATGCCATCATCTGTCCACAAAATATTGATAAATGGGGAAAGCATTATAAAACATTTTGCAGTGTTGCCTATTGGTCAATAAAGACTACAAAAATTACCGTTTACATCACTCTCGAAAATGTTCGCGATCAGCCACTAACGAAGATGTTTTCAACAGACTTCTTTACACCTCTGATCCATATGTAACAAGTATAAGAAAACCATCCGCCAAACTTGCAAAAGATTTGGATGAAGATACGCTTAAACTGATGAAGTAACCACAAAAATGTCACAGTTAAAGTATTACTTAAATATTTAAAGTTACACTATACCTAACAGAATATGTAAATTTAATTTTATAAAATCAAAACCCAGTTAAAAATGGGAAAACTGCAAATCAATAAAATTATATTAAGTTAGGTGTGGATTAAAGTTACATCACATAAATTAAAAACATTACAAATGTTATTATAATAAAAAAATTTATTCCAAGTTAAAGTTACTATTTTGTACCAAATACATATTCAAGTCATCTCTATATACAAAAAATTAAATTCTTACCTTTATTGTGAAATAAGTTCTGGTTTAATTTGGTTCATATTTTATAGAATAATAGCAAATACATTTAAGATTATTCGTACAAAATTTCAGAACTCTATCTCTAAGAACAAAAAAGTTACAGATTTTTGATCCGATAAGGACGAAAATTTTCCACTGTGCAACGCCACCCTCAGTAACCAGTGACTATGCCTTCGGCACTGAAACCTTCCGAGATATTTGTTCCTAGTACCAGTGGTAGCAGCATCAGAGTCATTACCATCATGGGAAGGTTTTAAACGATGGAGGTGCGTCTCCTTTTCGTAGCCGTTTCAGATTCGTTATCATTTTGATGGATGTTTTCTTCAGTTGCTTGATCTTGTGCAGATATTTCGTTATCGACTTCAGTATTTATTGGTAACGGTACTAAACGTGTAATTGGCCGTCTGTAGTTGCCAGTTAATATTTTAACGTCAGCTACTCGTACGAGGCCGTCATCTCCTTGATGTACCTTTATAACTCTGGCCAGAGGCCACTGTAATGGGGCTGTGTTATCGTCTTTGATTATTGCCATAGCCCCGGCTTTAATATTGTTTGCTTGAGTTTTCCATTTATGTCGATATTGTAGTTCATTTAAATATTCCCGCGACCAACGTCCCCAAAACTCATTTTTCAGGTGAGTTACCAATTTCCGCCTGGTCAGTAAGTTACCTCGTTCTTGTGTGCAATTTACGTCAACTTGAGCATTGAGGGGTTGCCCAATAAGAAAGTGGGCCGGAGTTAATGCTGCTAAATCATTCGGGTTTTCAGACATTGGGCTTATTGGTATCGAATTGAGAATTCCATCAATTTCAATGATTACAGTGTCAAGCTCTTCATAAGTGAGCGATGCTGTTGACACGCTTCTGACGAGAAGATGCTTTGCGGATTTTACCGCAGCTTCCCATAAGCCACCGAAATGTGGTGCTTTTGTGGGTATAAAATGAAACGTTATCCCTCGAGATGTACATTCTCTGTTAATTGTGTCTTGAGCTGAACCAGGATGGATATTTTCTGCTAGTGCCATTAATTGATTATTTGCCGCTACAAAATTGGTGCGTTGTCGCAGTAGAGGTTTCGGCATTGACTCCGTCTACTTATAAATCGTTTTAATGATCCTATAAATGATTCGGTGGTAAAATCACCAACCAATTCCAAGTGTACTACCTTGGTAACAAAACAGCAGAACACGGCGATATAAACCTTCTGATGCTTCTTCCCTCGCACCTTATAATGTACCCAAAACGGTCCGCAAAAGTCAACCCCAGCGTTGATGAATGGTCGGGCTGGTGGGACCCGCGCAGCTGGTCAGCCTTGGTTTGGCTTTGGCGCGTCTTGCTGCTGCCTTTCCCTTGATTGGCCAATATCTCTGTCTAGTGTATGACAAGAGTGCTTGTGGCCCGCAATGTCTGTTTTGTTCATGCACCATTTGCATGAGTAACTTTAAGATTGGGTCTCTGCAGGGCAGTAGCATCGGATTTTTGGCGTTATATTAAATCGAAGATGTGCTTAATCCTCCTCCCACTCTGATGATGCCATTCGAATCCAAGAACGGGGTAAGGTTGCTGAAAGGACTTGTTTTACCCACTTCATTGCTTCTTTTCAAATGTTTTAGTTCGTCTTCAAAATCCGACTGCATTGCTCGTACAATGACTACAAGAGCTTGTTCCAGTTCCATTACTGTCAAGGCGAGTTATGGACGTGCATTATTTCCTTTTCCTGTCCTGTTGATAAATCGGAGCATATAGGCTACAATTCTTTGCAACGTTCGAAACGATCCTTTGTGATTAATTTTTAAGATTATGGGTATGGATTCTCAATTGCTATGACGGTAGCTGTTTTCTTTAGCTCCATGTTCTCTCCCAGTATTTCTGTGGCCTTCGAATATCTTTGTGGCCAAGCTGCTTCATGTCCATGTAGGAATATTGGGCCATAGAACCATAAATTGCATGATGGTAATGCCTTCGGAGACAGCCCTCGGGATATGATTTCAGCAACATTTTTTTTGGAACCTACATGTTGCCATTGCTCTGCCACTGTTAACTCCTGAATTGCAACTATTCGGCAAACGTTTGATGTGATGATGACCGCGAATTCACCTAGGCCAAAACAATCATTTAGTCTGTCCAAAGGAAAGTAGGCGTATCCTCAAGTTTTAAGTCCCCTTTCACTCGAGCTGTTAGTTGCGCACCTAAGCATGCTGCACAGAGTTCCAGACGGGGAAGGCTTTGTTGTTTTAACGGTACTATAAGTGATTTTGAGCATAGTAGCCTTACTATTATTTGGGCGTTTTTTATGGCTGACCTTATGTATACTGCTGCCCCATATGCCTTTTCAGAAGCATCCACAAATGTATGAACTTGTATTACTGATGCAACATGCCCTTGAAAAATGTGTCTGGAAAACTTCAGGTTGTCTGTGTCTTAATTCGTTCCGAAACTTTATCCATTGTGTATGCAATCCTGCTGGTAAGGCTTTATCCCATTCAAGTTTCAATAGCCACAATTCCTGAATGAACATCTTTGCCTTGATTACTATTGGAGACATCATTCCCAGTGGGTCAAATAATCGAGCTAAATCTAGGACAACTGTTCGTTTAGTTACACGTTTGGCATCACCCAAACATACCTTTACACAGAACTCATCGACCCTTGGTATCCATCTCAATCCCACTTTTGTAAATTTAAACCATGCTGTTTCAGCATGTGTGTCAATTCCCGCTGAATTGTGAGTGTCGTACTCAAACTATCATCTCCTCCCATTCCATCATCGACGTAAAAATTATTGAGCAAAAAGTTGGCTCCAAGCGGGTACCGTGCTATATTCTTCTTTGCAATTTTTTCCAGGCATTTAGTTGCCAAGTACGGTGCTGCTCGAGTGCTGTAGGTTATTGTATTTAATTGATAATGGCTGATTGCTGCAGTTGGGTTCTTTCTCCAAATGATGGTTTGAAATTTCCTCTCTTCCTGATGTATAAGCATTTGTCGGTACATTTTTTCCACGTCTGTGGTAAACACAAAGCGTGGGAGTCGAAAACGGAGTATAGTGGTAAAAAATTCATTCTGAACGGTCGGTCCCGTGTACATTAATTCATTAAATGACACACCAGTATAAGTTTTAGCAGAGGCATCAAAGACTACTCTTAATTTAGTTGTCGAACTTTCGGGCTTGAGTATGCAGTGGTGAGGAATGAAGTAATTAGGTTTAGCAAAGTAATTACTGTATATTACGGTCATATGTCCCAACGACTCGTACTCTTCCATGTATCGTATGTATTGCATTTTAATTTCTGGTGTCCTTGCAAGTCGCCGCTCTAGCGCAAGAAATCTGTTGAGAGCGAATCTTTGAAACTCCCCTAGTTCCTCGGGGCAAAACGGCAATCTCAAAACAAATCTTCCATTCTGATCAACTGTATATGTATTTGCGAAATGATCTTCACAAAGCCTTTCCGAAGTAGAAAGCGCCTTATCTGCTATTTCCACCTTTTCTAGTTCCCATAGTTGACTAATTGTTTCTTCTAGCTTGATTTCTTCTTCAGTACACATTCCACAGGTTTTCGATGATAGCTGAATTTCACCAACCCTACCTCAAATGACCGATCGCAATACTGTATTTTGCAAAGTTGGAAGCTCCTTTCCCAATTTTATTTGTCCAATTGACAATAGGTGGTAAAATTCTGCTCCTGGAAGCACATCTATTTTATCAGGGCGATTGATGGTTTTGGGAATTGGCCAATTGTGAATGTTAATTGTTTGCGACGGTTGTGAAGAGATTATTTGAGGAAGAACAGCTGCTTCGAGTTGTGTCGTGAAGTTGTCGAGTCTAGAACGTACTGCGACAATGACTCTGTGCCGAACCTTAGTGTTGCTTGCTACAATTCCGCGTATACAGATAGAAGCTGGTTTTGTTGAAAGGCCTAAGCGCTTAACTAATCGCTCGCTGACGAAATTGAGTTGAGATCCGGAATCGAGAATTGCTCGGCATTGTACTTCTTTTCCGTTTGCCTTGACGATGATCAGTGCTGTGCTAAGAATGTAATTGCTTGAACTGGAATTTTTGGCTGTGATTAATGATGCATCTTCTTGTGCAGCAAAAGTTAAGCTTCCTTCCGAAACCCGATTTTTTGACGGCACGTTGCTTCGGTTTTGTTCTGAGGTTTCTAGGTGAAGAAGTGTGATGTGCCTCTTGTTACAATTCATGCAGCTTCTAGAAATGCAATTCTTTACGTTATGGCTTGGTTTTAGGCAGTTAAAACAATATTTTTTCTTTTGAACGAATTGAAGCCGAACTACAGGTGAATGAACAAATGGCTGTTTACCGTTTCTGCACATGACACAGGAACGGTTTTGAGTTACCACTTAAGTGCAAACCTTCGGTTCTGAAATTGGCCGTTTCTTTTTGGGCCCATCGCTTCCATGGACTGACAGTGTCTTTCCAAAAACTTAAAAAATTCTTTAATTGTTGGAACTTTTCGTGGCTGTGATAGAGACTGCTCAAAGCGCAATCTTGCGGCTTGATCTAGCCTTTTCAGTAATAAGTGCAGCAGAAGGGGATCCCAAGATGATGTATCAATTTTAAGCTTCTGTAGTGCCAAAAGGCATTTTTGAGTCTGGTCATGAAGACCTTTAAAGTTGTCATTCATTCTATCATCTGCACCATCGACCAATTCCTGAACTAATCTGCTGACTAGTAACCGCTTGTTGCTGTAGCGGTCTATGACCATTGTCCATGCGGCTTCAAAATTTTCTTCTGTTGCAGCAAAGTGCTTTATTAAGTTTGCTGCCTCTCCTACCAAGTGTGTTTTTAAGTACCAAATTTTTTGTACTCTTGAGATCGGCTGGTTGACAACCAGCGATAAAAATAGATCATGAAATTTCTGCCATTTCAACTGATTTCCATAAAATTTAGGTATAGCAAAAGCATCGGAATAGCTCCTGCCTGATGATGAACGAGCTCTGATGGCTGTGTTGCTGTGAACCTGCTGATGACCCTTTTCACCATTACCGGTGGCGGTAAAATCCTCTATCAATAAACGCTCTAGCGCTTACATCGTCGCACTCTGTCTACGGATTAGTTTCGTAATCCCACTGGCAATGTCGATTTGGATCTCACTAGCTTCTGTTAATGCTGCTGCTGTACCTATCGTACGAGCCTGTTGCCCTAGTGGTTGTTCGGAGGTTGGTATAACCGTCAACATAGTTTGCTGGAATATCCCTTGGTATTGTTCCACAATGTCTCTTGTAACTTCGTAGTACACCATGACGAAATACTCATGATCCAATGGCAGAGATTTTAACAGACGGAATTCGTTGTCGTTGGCCTCAAATGCTGACCACTCTTCCTCCAACCTTTTCAACCGCTCTTTGATTCTTTTTCCACATATGCTTTTGTTTGCTTTTTCTTTTGATTTTTAAATGATAATTGCACTATTAGCGACTTTTTAAATATTCTGTTTTTCAAATACATTTTCTTATATCAAGATCAACGAATTTTAAACAATTCTGATTTCCAAATAATTATCGCACCATTGGCGAATGTTTAAACATTTTAAATTTTCTTTAATAATTGCACTATAGCAAATTTCTCCCCTTTAGAATTTGTGCAAATTTAAAAAAACTGTATGTACTAGCACATTTTTCCGAACATGTTAGGCCCAATTTTACACAAATTCCCTGGATGACTATTTTCTGCACAATGTTCTATCCATGACCAACGCTATTTATGCAGGGCTCTCAAAATCCATGTCTGACTCGATTCTCTTCTTCTTTTATAGAGCTGGCACTATATATGTTGTTGCAATTATGTCGATGTCGCACGTCCGGGAGTCGTCTTCACGGCAACGTGGTTGGTGTCGGAATCATTTTGAAACCGCGTTGTCATGATAAGCCATAATGAAGCTATGCAAATACCGTTATAAGAAATTTCTAGAAATTTTTGCCATAGATCGATCCTATTTCTGCTTACAACAGTATGCATTCAAGAGAGAAACAGCTCTTATATGTTATACCTATTTTTACAACTCTACCACAAAGAGTTGATTATTCCTCGAACCTGTTATAATTAGTACTGTGCTTCTATTTGCCAAAATGTTATCCTCAACTCAATGATATAAACATATTATCAATATCTTGTTCAAAAAATTCTATCCACTGATATTCATGAAAAAAGTCACTCATTACACAGAACAGTTTTTTATGAAAAAAGAAAAATAAAGAATTACGTAGAAATCAATACTTCGTCGGTATTGTGTAGTAGCGCCGAAGTAAAATAATTACTAAAAACGATGCTTCGAAAAATCTGATACGTGTTCTTGGCATCAAAGGCGCTTCAACGCTGCTATAAAACAAAGAACGTGCAAAAGCAGAGTTGTAAGAAAGTGAAGCTTCACCTCCTGTCATTTCACCAAATATCCCTTTCTAGTTCCAGCACAATGCATAGCATGTGTAGGGGTCATCTCCTGAGTGCTGGTCCAAAAAAAATATTGATATTCCCAGCCCAAAAGCCCTACAATAAGTTCGAAGAATGTGAACGAAACGTTGGGTAGAAGTAAGTAAGATAAAACATAATCAGGTTGTATTGACATTTTTTGAAGTGACCATAATTACCCTATTGATAACTCCGAGCACAATTACTTTTACTTTACAATTACCTTTGCAGATGATGTTTTAAGAGTATAAAGAGGCTTGAAAATATGTAAAAAAGAAATATTGAAATGTATTCTTTTCTCGCACCACTTGGGACTTCGAAACATAAGTGTACCAATCTGCGTTTTGGAAAATTTATGAAGCCATTAAAAAGCAGGGCCCAAGTCGTCGTATTCGTGATCGAATGAATTTGATCGAAATTTGACTTTTTGAGATCGTCATATTCGTTATCGAATAAGACGTCTCGCAATTTCAGATCGTGGCATTCGATAACGAGTAGTCGGACGAGTACATTCTCTCGAAATGTCATTCGGTAGACTAAATGCTGGGGGTGCTGATGGCGAGTAGTCAACGTGTTGGCTCTGCAACCAGAAAGACCCAGGTTCGAATCCCAGCCGGGTCAAATCAGAAAAAAGTTTTTTCTGAGTTTTCTGTGCTACAGCACTCTCCTTCGTCGGTATTTGAGCAATAAAACGTCGGCGAAGTAAAATAATAAATAAAATGGCTCAATTAGCTTAAAAATAATGCGTCAAAAAAAAAACATCAGAGACGCCGCAACTTTGCTTTATAATTTACACGCAACTGCAAAGTTGCGCAAGAATTAAGCTCTATCTTTCTACCACTTTCACCACCTGTCTGTTTCTTCCCTATACTCCTCTCTAGTTCCAGTGCAATGCATTGCATATGTAGGGGATAGCCCCTGAGCACTGGTCCAAGATAAAAAAAAAAAAAAAAAAAAAAAAAAAGCTTTCGTAAACTAGTTTTTTGCTTGCTATTTAAGAAAGAAAACTTTTATTTTATTATTCAGTCATATTTTTCTATTAAACGTGTTAGTATATACATAAATAAATAAAAAAATTCTACTAAATCCAAAATTTTCATTATGACAAATTAACCGAAATATATCATAATCAATCGAAAAGTCGATTTTCAATAGGAGGTACCACGCCTACTTGTCCAATCCCTCCCAGTTTTTACTGATGATTTGTTTTAACTACAAAGCCATTTGGACCATATTCAGAAACTTAGACTCCAACCGTTCGCAAGATATACAAAAATAAATATTTTCCTTTTATGACCGTTGCAACGCCTAATTGGAATTTTTGAATTTTATATAGCCTATAGCTCCTTCCACATATCAGGGATACTGTGAAAATTCCAAGAAACACACATACATACATACAAACATGTCATTTTCTTATAGAAAGATTGTTACCATATGTTTTTATTCTATGACAAAGTACAAACATCGTTTAAACATTGAAGCAAATTTCGATTCGAACGCTATCGAATGCCTCGATCTGACTATTCGTCACGATATGTTTTTCGATACGAAAGCTCATTTGATCACTAATACGGCGATTTGACCCCAGATTATTAAAAAAAAAATAGTCGTGTACCTTTCAATAAGACTCTGCCCCAGCCCATAAGACAAAAACCACTCAAAAGTGGTTAAAACACAATTTAGCAAGCTTTATTTCTACGAATGATTGGCAGCGGTTAGTCCAGATCCGAAGCCTTTAGACCATAAATTGTGGATGGTGGATGTGGAGAAGTATGAAGTGAATATTAGCGAACCCAGACCGAAGTCATGGTTTAATCAGACGTGCAGACTTGTAGTCAGATCCAGAGAGGAAACATTTAGTATCTGGCGGTGTGACAAAATCGCAGATAGATAATGTACATTTTCAAAACTAGGACCAGGAGGGCGATAGGGGGAAATTTCTGCCCCTCCGAAACTTTCAAACCGATTTTAATGAAGTTTAGAACATATCTGCATCTAAAAATGCTCATAGGTAATGTACATTTTCAAAACTAGTGCCAGGATAGCGATAGGGGGAAATTTCTATCTCTCCAAAACTACCAATCCGATTTTTGAAAATTTGGATGTATTAGATTTTAAAAGTCACATTGCCTATTAATTTTTTTTAAAACTAGGACCAAGAGGATAAGGTAGGGGCAAATTCCGCACGTTCGAGACCATCAGCGATTTTAATGAAATTTAAATCTATATATGTTTCTCTCCGAAACTGTATAACCGATTCAGATAATAACGGTAGCGAAGCCGCGGGTAAAAGCTAGAATTAATATAAAAATGACATGTTTGTATGTATGTATATATGTGTGTTTATGCCTTATGGAAAGCTAAACGGGTTAACCGATTTTCTGGAAATTTTCACAGAATCTCTCTGTATATCTGGAAGGAACTACAGGCTATATAAATATCGAAAATTCCAACTGGGCGTTACCATGCCCATACAAAGTAATTACTTATTTTTGTATATTTTAAGAACGGTTAAAGTGAGTTTTCGAATATGGTCCAAATGACTTTGTAGTTAAAACAAATCATTAGTCAATGGCAATGGCTGAAGTAGTCTGCACTACAAAACCAAAAATTTCCTGAATTCAAGCCTAGTTTAATACTAAATAATAAAACAATCTCGCATTTTTTCTGATGTGCATTAGTGTGTCTTTATGACAGCGGTAACCAATCCACAGGCACATCGGTTTGTATTGTCCTGTCATTTCTCTAACTATCCCTTTCCTCTAGATGCAGCAGAATCCATCGCATGTGTAGGGGTTATCTCCTGGGTGTTGGTCATAGATAAAAAAAAAAACTAGAAGGGTCTGAACAAGTGGTACCTCCTATACAAACTAAATAGTGATTTTATTATATCTTGAGAACGGTTAAAGTTAAACTTTCTGTATTTGGTCTGAGTAACTTCATGGTCAGTACAAATCATCAATAAAAAAGTGAGCGGTATTGCACAAGTGGAAGTGGTACCTCCCATATAAAGTAAATAATGATTTTTGTTAAGGTTAAAGTACTCAAATTGCTTTGAATGACTTGATAGTAAATTTTTTTTCTTCGGGCAGTTTCAATATAGCTACATAACTGAAATTTGGTAAACTGGAAATTTTTATCAAGGGGATAGCCTGATCTTTGGGTATATGGGTAGCCACTCGGAAGGTAGGAAGGGAATGTAAAACATAGGTAGGTCTGCCTCTAGATCAGGGGTCCGAAAAACAGCGCACATGTGGGAATGATCTCACACTAATAAAGAGAGCATGCGGAGGTAATTTTAATTTTTGTGGAATAAAAACTTTAGTCTTGTGTGATTATTCAAGCAAGCAAGTTGTGTACTCGCATGTAATTTGAAAGCCAAGTCTGCCACTTTATTGTTAATTATTGATATGAGCAGTAGTTTTTTACTAGACTCTGCAATGTTGAATGAATACGAGAATGATTTTTTATTTGCCGAAAATTACTGCGGTAAAGTTCAGTGCTTAGTATGGCAACGCACAGTGATGCGTAATTATAAATATTTAATAGGCAGACACTATCGTTTATGTCATAACGAGGATGAAAAATTGACAGGTAACGATAGGGAGGAATTAATTTTAAGACTTAAAACTTATTTTTATGAAAAATTGGTTAATGATTCCCAAGATGCCCTGCTTGAAAAATTACCTGAAGAAAGACATCATTTATTATTGCCGCTGCCATTGCTCAACATTGCCGCCCATTTGAAGATGGGATGTTTCATAAAGACCTGAGCAATTCTGTTTCGGAATGTTTAGGTAAAAAAAGGCGCAGAAATGACAAAATTATAAATGATATTCCAATGTCATCTAGTACCGAAAATATTAGTCCATTCATTTATTCCAATAATAAATAAAAGGATAATAAACTGTAAATATTTTTTTATTTGTTTACATGAGTGCACTGATATTAATGACATTTGTCAGTTAATTATATGTGTAAGAACTGTTGACAAAATTTCAAAATCTAAGAAGAAATTTTGACAATGGTTGCTTTGCATAGTAATGTAAGTAAAAGGTAGCAACATTTTTAACGTGGTAAATGAAGAAGTAAGTTTGTTCTTTTGCCGATAAAAATAAGTTTGTTCAGTATGTACTGTCAGTGCCAATGAAATGGTGGGCAATGTAATGCTGGGCAAAAAATATGGCTTCGTGGGATATTTGTTGAAAAACAATTTGAACTTATTTATATTTCATTGCATAATACATCAACAGGCTATATTCACGAAAAGCTTTCATTTAATGAACATTATGCAAGTTGCCATAAAAGTAATTAATAAAATACGTGGCGGACCCATTGAAAATTTAAAAGTTTTCTTGAAGAAATACCCGCTGAAGACGGTGATTTACTAATGCTTACTGAAATTAGATGGCTCAGTAAATATATATTAATATCGCAATTAAAAAACAATAATTTTATGAGCTTAAAATGAATTTTCAACCGGCAAAATAACTGAATATATTAAAGTTCTCGAAGATTTATTAACAAATTACACCAGCCGGTTTAATGAATTCATAAAAATGGAAAATATGATAGAATTATATGATAATCCTTTGCCATGTAATATTGTAAATATAAGCACTGAAATTAAAGAAGAACTAATATGAATGCGGAACGATTTAAATTTACCACTTGCAAAAGGCATAGAGTTCTGGAAATATGTTAACTAAGAAATATATCACAGAGCAAAAAATTAAATTTATAAACTACTAGTATTTACCCGCGGCTTCGCTCCCGTTATGTTCTCCATCGGTTATAAAGTTGCTGAAAGTCATATATTAACTCTACGTCGGACTGCTGATCCTATTTAAAAATAAATATGTATGTAGCATATGTTTCCTTCCAGACGCAGAAACAGATATAGATTTAAATTTCACTAAAAACGGTTAGATGGTTTCGGAGGCGCGGAAATTGCCCCTACCTTCCCTCTTAGTTCTACTTTTGAAAGAAATTAATAGCCAATGTGTCAAACTCAAATACATCTGAATTTTAAAGTTCATCAGAATATGCTATGTAGTTATGGTGAGGGAGAAATTTCCCCCCTATCGCCCTCTTCGACCACCTTTTGAAATTTATATTACCTTTTTTTATCTAGGACCAGCACTTAGGAGATGACTCCTACACATCCAAGGCATTGTGCTGGAACTATAGGAAAAGGATAGTAGGAGAAACGACAGGAGGTGAAGCTTAATTAATTATTTTGCAGCTCTGCTTTTGCACGTTCTTTGTTTATACTCGTTGCAGTGCTGAAGCTTCGGTTTAGTGTCATTTTTATTATTAGTTTACTTCGCCGGTGCTACACAATACCGACGAAGGAGGGCGTTCTAAAGCGATTGTGGATTGCTATCAGCTGAAGCCGGCATTGTTCAGTGACCAGTGACTTTGCCTTCCCCACTGAAACCTTCCGACAACAACTGACACACTAATGCACATCAGAAAAATGCGAGATGTTTATTTTTATTTTAAAATTTTTTAGTCTGAAAATGAGCATTTATAGATGGAGATCTATCTATATTCTAAATTTCATTAAAATCGGTTTGAACGTTTCGGAGGGGCAGAAATTTGCTCCCTTCGCCCTCCTGGTCCTAGTTTTGAAAATGTATATAGCATATGTGAATTTTTGGACGCACATCTCTCTA
Organism: Dexiosoma caninum; assembly: GCA_963924685.1. Taxonomy (NCBI): domain Eukaryota; kingdom Metazoa; phylum Arthropoda; class Insecta; order Diptera; family Tachinidae; genus Dexiosoma; species Dexiosoma caninum. The sequence goes on along the minus strand of OZ004730.1, from coordinate 12,820,600 downwards.
TGTTCTGTTAGGACAGCTTATTAGATTTTTATTAATTGATTTCATATCTACACGCGAGCGTGCTTTTTCTCAAAAGTCCGTTTTATAATAATTTCATTTTACACATAGTTGCATAAACGATGTATGGAGTTACCAATTAAAATAATGTTAATTACAGTAAAGCGAATAGTTGTACAAGCGAATATGTTATGACAAGACATTTAGTTAAACTATAAGAAATGTTATGACAGAGAGGGCGATAGGGGGCAAATTTCTGGTCTTAGTTTAAAAAAATAATACTCTATAACCTTCCCGGAGTTGCACAGACTAAGTGCACCAAATTTCATCGCGATTGGTCCACAAATGGCGAAGTTAAGCTCATTTATATTATAAAATCTGTTAAAAACCATGTGGAAGGAGTAGCATAATTAGAAAAGTAGGCGTAAAAGTGGCCGTGATTAAAAAAAAATAGCCTATAATTCATTCAAGAGTCCCTATTATATGGTGTGAAAATTTCAGGAAGATCGGTCCAGCGGTTTGGACTCCTATAAAGTACGAACAAACACACATTGAGCTTTATATATATAGATATTCAATGTTTGGTTCAACTTATATTTGCGAATCATCATATTAATTATTAAAAATAATTAAAAGTAAAACCAGAAATAAACTCACTGATGAACATGTTGAAAATCTCATCCGAATAAAAAGTTGTCTATATGAAATAAATATAAACGATGTTATACAAAAACGTGATTTTGAACTTAGTTTTTGACCGTATATTTTTCTTTAGTGTTTTTTTAAAATGAAATAAAGGGTGGCGATGGTCGAAGTAGTCTGCACGTTGACTACAAAACGAAAAATGTTCCTGGGTTCCACCCCAGTTTCAGACTCATCAAAACATCTCGCATTTTTCCTGATGTGCATTTGTGTGGCTTTGTATCAGTTGTTGTCGCAAAATTTCAGTTGCGAAGGCATAGTCAACGGTCACTGAACAGTAACGGCTTCAGCTGTATCCAATCCACAGGCACATCAGACGCCATCCCTCGGAAATTTAGAACATAGATAGATTTGCGTCTAGAAATTCACATCGCCTATGTACATTTTCAAAAGTATGATCAGGAGGATAAGGGGAAATTTATGGCTCCTAAAAACTCCAAGCCGGTTTTGATGAACTTTAAAATTTGGATGTATTTGAGTTTGACACATTGGGTATTAATTTCTTTCAAAACTAGAACCACAAGGAAGGTAGGGGCAATTTCCGCGCCTCCGAGACCATCTCATCGATTTTAATGAAATTTAAATCTATCTATGTATGTTTCTGTGTCTAGAAGGACACATATGCTACATACATATATATTTTTAAATAGGACCAGGAGGCGACGTAGAGATAAGATATGCCTTTCCAAAACTGTATCACCGATGCAGATAATAATGGGAGCGAAACTGCGGGTGAAAGCTGGTTATTTATATATATCAAAAGTGTGAATTTTTTGGCTATTTTTTTTACACATGTTTCAGGGCACCAGTAAATATTTTACATACTGACGGCATTACTGAAATGAGCGAAAAATAATTACGCTCAAAAACAAACAACAAAAACAAGCATAAAATTTGAATGTATATGTCTGGGGACCCCTGATCTAGATGGACACATAAACTATATACTTTTTCAAAGATAAAACCATGACGTGTGGTAGGGGACAACTTCCGCGTCTCCGAAACTAACCAACCAATAAAGGGTATATAATATTTTTTTAAATAAAATTATTATAACAGCTACCCCAACGCGTGGCGGGGTCAGCTAGTATATTTACAAAAGGTTACTGGTTGTATAGATTCATTTATAATTACTTATTTGTATTTGTTGTTCGGTATTTAATAAATAATTATTAATGAGGGTGGCGATGGCACGATGGATGGTAGTCTGCACGTTGACTACACAACCAAAAAACAGACCTGGGTTCAACCCCAGTTTCAGACAAAAAAAATATTTAAATAAAAATAAACATCTCGCATTTTTCTGATGTGCATTAGTGTGTCTTTGTGTGTGAGTTGTTGTCGGAAGGTTTCAGTGGCGAAGGCATAGTCACTGGTCACTGAACAATACCGGCTTCAGCTGATAGCAATCCACAATTACATCAGAACGCCCTCCTTCGTCGGTATTGTGTAGCACCGGCGAAGTAAAATAATACTAAAAATAGCTACTAAACCGAAGCTTCAGCACTGCTACGAGTATAAAAACAAAAGAACGTGCGAAAGCAGAGCTGCAAAATAATTAATTAAGCTTCACCTCCTGTCGTTTCTTCTACTATCCCTTTCCTATAGTTCCCAGCACAATGCTTCGCATGTGTAGGAGTCATCTCCTGAGTGCTGGTCCTAGATAAAAAAAAAAAAAAAAAAAAATAATATATTTTGACTCGCGTTAATTAAATAAAAGACAATAAATGGATTTATTTAATATATAACTGAATTAAAATCTGTGGACTATTGACAAAAGCTCATAAGTCGAGATAAGATATTTTAATCGTAAAGAAATTTCACAAGACTATAATATATAATACTAATCAGCGCCTTTATATTGTATTTAATTTTTGAGATATCACACAAAAAAGTTGTGTTGTTGAATTAATTTGTAAGCTTGATTTTAATACAGATTTTAGTAGAAATTAAAATTACAGGAAAGTTAGCTTAGTTATACTAAATTTATAAATTTTTTGAAAGGCAATCAATAACGTAAAAAAAGACGTAACATAAGTGACTAATTAAATATTTTTTTCGCTCTCCTGGGAAATTTTTAAATTTTACTTATTTTTTGCAAAAGAAATATGTACATTTTACTACAATTTAAGCGCTAATAATGTAATTATTATTAAGCATATACAGTTAAGGAAAAAACTCTACATGCACCCTTACACTTATTTTGTGTTTTTAAGATATTCGTAAGGCAAATTAATATTTAAAGTACCAAAAACAAAGTTTATTTACAAAACAAAAAGCTAATTCAAAAGCATAACAATAATAGAAATAAAAACAAAAAAATTCATGAGAAAAAAGTCTACATACAGTCTTAAAAATTGAATACAATATTTAATTTCTTTTAAATAAATAAAAGAAAACAATATATTTTTAATATTTTGTAGGATCCCCTTGGGCTTGTTATGAATCACAACTGAACAGCCCTCGTAACAAAATCCATTGTTACAACTTGGTTAACAATTAATATATTGCAAAATAAGCTTATTGTGTTACAATTAAATAAAAAAGTAAAACTTTTTAATAATTGCTAAATATGCTTAACATGCATAATATTAATTGTTGACTTTTGTTTAGGAATAAAGTAAATTATAATTAGGTCATAAAAATACTATTACGAGAATGAAAATTTACTAGTAAGCTATTGTTGTTTAAGAATAAATTAAATTATAATTAGGTCATAAGAATTGCGAAATTTAATTGTAAGCAATTTCTGTTAGAATAATAAGTATAAATAAGAAGAATATAATTTATTAAAGGCATTCAGTTGTAATCAGTCGTAAGTGTTTAATGAAATAATTAAAATAAAACCAAAGGAAAAAACTACAACAGGCTTCAATAACCGCCTGAAGACGGCATGGCATAGACATCACCAAATTCTCCGTAATACTGGGCGCAATTTCCGGCCACGCCCGAGCTAGGGCAGTTTTCAAGGTTTCACAATTTCTGATATCATATTTGCGCGCAGATTTTTCCAAAACGGCCCAAATATGATCAATTGGATCGAAGTCTAGTGACTGGGGAGATGTATTGATCTATCTTGGTGCATGAGAAAAAAGCCAGTCGCGAACAATATGCGCAGTATTCTTGCGATCGTTGTCTTGTTGGAAAATCCATTGGTTTCCCAGGCCCAAGCTTTCCACAGATGGCTTCAGATTTTGTTCCAATATTATCTTATACTGATATCAGTCCATAATGCCTTCAACAAAAACCAATCGACTAACTCCAGATGCCGCCATAGCTCCCCACACCATAGCACTGCCCCCACCATGTTTCACAGTACGTATAATATTTTTGCAGTATTCGCTTTTCGCCAAACCTTGTTTCTGCCGTCATTCCCGAAGTTGACAATTCTTGGCTGAAATAAATGGCTTTTTGCGTGCTGTTCTACTTTTAAAGCCGTTATCATGCAAAACGTTTATTACTGTTCTTGATGAAACAGTAATATTCGAACATCTTGCAAGGTATTCGGCTAATTTTGGGGTACTTATTTTTGGATCTTTTTGGACTTCTTTAAGGACACTACTGACATCGCGTCTTGAAAGCTTCTTCGGTCTTCCAGATCGTGGTTAGTTTTCGGTACTGTTGGTGTTTTGATGGTTTTTGACAATAGTTTGCACTGTAGAGCGACTTAATTTTACCATTTTAGTAATTTCCCCATAAGATTTGTTTTCTTATCGAAAGTTAACCACCAAATTTCGAACTGATTGTTGTATTTTCCTTCTATTTACAATTTTTAAAGTTAAAACGTGTTTAACAAATCGCTTTCTGAATTTAAATGATTGTAATGTTTGAGAAATTAAGCAAATCAAGAAAACTAACGGTTTTTTGCCTTTATCTTTTTCATTTTAAGAGTTGCCAATGCTGTATATAGAATTTTTTTTCAGATTATATATTTAAAAATTTTTTTTCCTCCAACATTCTTAACTATTAATGTCGTAAACATTGACATCAAAATTATTTTTAATATTATCACTAGTTCTCTAGAAGTAGGGTGTATGTAAAGTTTTTTCCTTAACGGTATACGCTATGGTCTTATATACTTATATAAATAAGAATGGCATATACTTATATAAATAAGTATGAAAAAGAGTTGCAGTTTACTATATGTATTTCCCATACAAAACAAATCTACTTTAACCTTTCTCTACAAAAATAGAAAAACATGGAGTATTTAAGAAAGCTTGAACAAAATGGAGCAAATAATAAAATTTAAACAAATTATAAAAAAGGTGATGTAATTGTTTTAAATGCCCATATAAAAATTAAATCACAATAATAGTAATAAAATCGATTGAAAACGATTTTAATAGAAGCATAAAATCTACTAGATTGTGGTGTAATGCAAAGGAAAAATTGTTTACCTGGTTGTGACCGAGACATAGAACAGCTTATTTCTGTGTTGAATCCCTTAGGATAAAGTAATTTGTAATAATGTTCATCGATTTTATGATTTTTGGTGATATTTGTCTCGGTTGATGATTCAGTTGTACTTGGTGATTCGGTTTGGTTGGTGATTAAATCATTTGTGCTATTGAGTTTTATACTTTTTATAATATTTGAACTAGTTCGAGAAAAACTATTTTTTTCCTGTTGGTTATCAGACTCATCTATACTGGATGTAGCTATATCTTTACAACAATTACTTTTAATTAACGGTGTCGCAGACAATGTTGAATTATGCAATAAGCTTCCACTGCATTCTTCAGATGATAGGGATAGTGATGTGGCTTTTTCCTTTGCAGAATTACCATCACTGATTATGGCACATGGAACACGTCGTAAGGAAAGTTGATTTTGCACTGAAACAGTCTGTTGTTGCATATGCAAAGAATGATGACGCTGTTTACTGCGCAGCTGATGGAGCTGAGTTTGTGGACCTACCATTTTCAATATATGATTCTTATATTATTAACTGAGATCAGATGTTTGACTGAAAATTAAGTTAGTTTGCACTGTTAACTCTGTACTTGAAGTTAATATTTTTAAAGCTCTCACGCCGTTGAGCTTTCTTTCATCGGAAAATTGCATTTGATTTACGGATGGTGTCACTTCTTCCATTGACGCTCCGAATAATATGAGTCCAGTTTTTGATACATCACAACTGCCTTATCATAAACCACTTGTTGCTGTAATATTTATGACAAATTTATATTAGCGATATAAATTAATGTTATTAAGGTTTTTATTTTAGTACGCTTTCTTGTTTGAAAAACAAACAAGTTGAAAGCTAATATATCCTTGACTAAAATAACAACGACAAAAAAAACAATAAATAAAAAATATTGGGAAATAAAGGGTAAAAATTCAAATTATCAATTGTTGTGCAGAACACAAGTGTCGAAAAGCAATAAAAAGGAGATTTTTTACGTAAGAGAAGAACTCACGGAAAATCAGGGGTCAGTCGCGAATAGCCACCAATTTGTGGTACAAATTAGTACACATTGTTATATATGTATTTATTTCAAATGAGTCTACAATTGGTCAAAGTGTTTTTACATGATATGTTTGATAAAAGCTAACTGTGAATTTTACTAGTTAGCAAAAGGTACTAGCTTTTACTGAAATTTTTATTACCTAAAACGTTAGTTTAACCTTAAAATTTGCTAGTATCAGCATTAGCTATGTTTTTATTCACTTGGTCGATTGGGCATAACTCTACGACTTTTAAGTGTTGGCAATCGAATTTAAGATAATCTTGCAGAATATGCTGGGAGGTTATCATATCCTCGATATACGTCTCTGAAGCAAAACAATAAATTGTTTTCGAATGGATTCAATGTGATTATTCTGCAGCATATAGTGTGGGTTCCATACTGAAAAGTATGAAATGAACATTAGCGCACCTCTCGGTAATTCGGATCATTGCACCATTTCTGCCTCCTTTTCGTTTGCGGAACTTCGAGGCGTTTCACCGCCAGCTATGAAACGTTTGAAATATATTTACGAAAAGGCACGTTGGGCTGAGCTCAACGATTTCTTTCGGCATTTCAATTGGAGGCTCTGCTTCCTCGACAATGATGTCAATGCCATGGCTAAAATGGTCCAAAATATAATAAATGCTTGGTATGGAAACGTTCATACCATCGAAGCAAATTTCGATTAGGCCTAGACCAAAGTCTTGGTTTAATCAGACGTGCAGACTTGCAGTCAGATCCAGGGAGGAAGCGTTTTGTGTCTGGCGGAATAATAAAAACGCAGATACTGATATGATGCGCAAAAGGGCGAGAACTTCGTGTGCCAAAGTGCTAAGACGTGCAAAAGCTTTGTACGAGCAGAGTCTTCGCGCTAAAGTTCTTACTGCCCCACGGGGAAGTAAAAGCTTTTGGTCATTCGTTAAAAGAGTTAAGGGAAATGCTAGTTCTTCTATTCCGTCTCTTTTAAAGGCTGATCAAATATTCACTGACCCGGTTGAAAAGGCTAACCTTCTTGCTGAAATGTTTGCAGGCAATTCTCACCTGCCGGAAAGCAATCAACTACTGCCCGCATCCGAGCGTGTATCCGTAACTATGGCAAAGATATACTTTCGGGCTCGTGCAGTAAAAAGGGTTTTATCGGACCTTAACATAAATAAGTCTCCTGGCCCGGATGGAATTCCGGCACTGGTCTTGAAGCAGTGCTCTTCGACGTTATCGCGTCCTCTGGCAATCCTTTTCAGCACCCTATATCATGCAGGCGAATTTCCGTCGTGCTGGAAAGTTGCAAATGTTACGCCGATCCCCAAGAAGGGAGAGGCAAGCAACCCTGAAAATTATCGCCCAATCGCAATATGCTCTACCATTTCTAAAGTAATGGAGAGTATGCTAAATTTCCATCTTATGAAATATCTGGAGTCCAATAGCTTACTTAACGACAGGCAATATGGCTTCCGTGGAGGACGTTCCACGGGTGATTTATTAGCCTTCCTCTCGGAAAAATGGTGTCGATCCATCCACCATTTTGGCGAAAGTAAGGTAGTGGCTCTAGATATTTCAAAAGCATTTGACAGAGTGTGGCATGGAGCACTCTTGTCCAAACTTATTGCTTTTGGTGTCGGTGATATCATCTATCGATTTATTTCGAGCTTTCTCAGCGATCGCGCTATAAGAGTTGTTATAGGCGGGATCTCATCTAACGAGTTCAAGATTATTTGAGGGGTACCACAAGGCTCTATTCTTTCTCCTACCCTATTTCTTATTTTTCTTAATGACCTCCTATGTCATACTTCAAACCCTATCCACTCTTTCGCAGATGACAGCAGTATCTACCATTCATATTCATTTGATCGTTGGCCGACATCAACTATGATCGCGGCGACGCGGCAGAATATGAATGATACGCTAACAGGTGACCTCGCGAGAATATTGGAATGGGGTCACGCGAACAGGGTCGATTTCAATTCCCAAAAGACCCAATGCTGCATGCTAACACACCGCCGTATGCACGATCACGCTGCCTCATCTGTAAAAATGGGTGGCATAAACATTGAGGAATCAGAAGCTCTTGATGTTCTTGGCATGAAAATTCAGTGTGATGTCCGATGGACTGAGCAAAGGAAGCATTCAAGTGCCTAGGCTTTTTAAGGCGGTGTAAGACATACTTCACCCCATCTGATCTCCTCACTATTTATACCGCCTACATCCGACCGAAAATGGAATACAACTCTCATGTGTGGGCCGGTGCTTCAAAGACTATTTTGAAGTTACTCGACCGTGTACAAGAAAGGGCGAAGAAACTCATAGGAGACAGTAGGGTAGCCAACTCTATTGACTCTCTTGAGCATCGTCGCAACGTGGGTTGCGTTTCGTTGTTCTATCGTTACTATAATGGGATGTGTTCTAATGAAATCAGGGAACTTGTTCCCGAAACCCGGTTATTCGCGCGCACGACGCGATCATCATTAAGAACGCATCCATTTGTGGTCGATTTGAGGGCGACTCGCACTACGCATTACAGGGAAAATTCGTTTTTTAGCCGAACGGCACGTATGTGGAATAGACTACCCGCAGAGGTGTTTCCTGTTACTTTTAGCATGGGAAGATTTAAATCAAATGTCAATAAACACTACTCCCTCTATCCTCCTTCCCATAACCTAATTTCCTAGTTCCAGCACAATGCATCGCATGTGTAGGGGTCATCCCCTGAGTGCCGGTCCAAGTCAAAAAAAAAAAAATATTAAACCGTATTCCAAAGTCGCTCTTATATTAATTTTTAGTATGATTGTTTAAGGACCTTTCAGACTATAATAATTGTTATTATCATCAGACTGCAAAGAAAGTAGCAAATATTGGAAAACAAATAAGATATAAAAGATATGCTTTTTAATAGCAGCAATTTGGCAAAATGTCTCTGGTGTCATCTCAAATGATGATATATGTTATTCGATATCAATCCCCATGATGATAAACTAAGAAATTTCGATGCATTTTGTTCGATATCGAATGCCGTCAATAGACCCCAGGTTTAATTCCATTAAATTATGCTTACACCAATCATAGAAGTTGTCTAAGTCTAATTTTATATAAGTATGATCTGAAGACTTTTTAAGACTTAATTATATTTTAACATCATCTGTATAGTTGAGTATTTAATAACTTCAGACAAGTAGTTGATACATACCACAACAAATAGGTCCAAGACTACCTCGTGGGAAGCCAGATTTTACCAATATAGGTTATCTGAACGATTTGAAATTGGAATGTAAGTCTTACTTTCTGAAGAAAATTGCGAGGCTTCAAAACAAATACCGTATTGAAACTTTTATAACAATGCTCCTTACTGCTTTTTTTTAAATCAATACAAAATTACAATATTCAAACTAACAAAGAAGAAAATATTTCAAGTTATGTGCTGGATCCTGATTCCTGTTTTATTCTCGTTGCAAGACATTCCTCAACATGTTCATAACATAATCTCTTTATTTTTCATAAATTGTTACACAGTTTACATTAATCCGATTCACACCAAGGCAATTCACAAAATATTATTACATACTTCATTTACAGTTTTACAATTAAAAAACTCAAAAAAATATAATATTGATGAGAAATATTAATAATTTGTACTAGCAAAAATATTGAAGCTGAATATTGATGCATTTCGCAGGCACTTTACGCTGTTGGCTCTCATGTGCATTTTTTTGAAGTGTGTTTACATATTTTTTTTTTTAGATTATAATGAAAATTTTTTACACTAAGTATGAACTTAATTGACCCACGGAAAGTGCCTGCCCCAAAAATTTATTATCAAATATTCTTGCCATTTGTGGACCAATGTTCATAATTATTTTTGCATATGGAAAAGGTCCACAAATTTTCTTTTTAGATATTGTGTCAATATATAAGGGAATTTGGAAAAAAAAAAACTATTACATAACAATGGAAACAGCAATATTCGTGTAATAAAATTATTATTTAAAATACAGTAGTGAAAGCTTAAAGCTAATACAAATAGTATTAAAAATATTCTAACGCATTGGTTTAGCTCCCCAGGCATAAAAGAAAATAAGTACTCAACATTGATAGCAAGAAAAGTAAACACATTTCCGGTAACTACATAGTTTCTTTTTTATCTCGGACCAGCACTCTCAATATTACAGAGTTAAGAAAAGTACACACACCGTATAAAAATATCGTTCATAAATGTAAACCAACACAGCTCAAAGCAACCAAAACAAATTTTTATTTTCATAACATTTATGTGTGCCAAACACTATCGTACATGTGTTTCGTTTTAATATTTAATTTTGTAAACAATAATAAGAAGTACACGTGTACCAATATTTTAAATTCGTGCATGTATGCGACAACAAAGTACATGTACGATAGATAGATTCGAGTCTGCCTATACATTATGTTGATGCACGTGTACGACAAGAAAAGTGCATGAACGATATGAAGATTCTCGTGTGGCTGAATTTTAAGTAAATGTTTGTGTGTGGAAAAAGTACATGAACGCTAATAATACGTACATTTATGTACGAACATTTTTGCAGGCAACTATTACTATTTACACTATTTAAATATTAATTTGCAACTGAAGCCTCTATTAGTTTCTACTTTTCGTTACAGTTTTATCCCGTAGGGTGCTGCTGTATAGTTTTTACCGTTAGTTTTTCTCTGAATACTCAAACATCGTTGCCTGCAAAAATGTTCGTACATAAATATTACCCCTACACATGCGATGCATTGTGCTGGAACTAGAGGAAAGGGATTGTAGGAGAAACGAAAGGTGAAGCTTCACTATCTTACAACACTGCGTTTTGCACGTTATTTGTTTTTGTAGCAGTGTTGTAACGTCTTTGATGTCAAGGTGACGTATTAAATTTTGAAGCTTCGTTTTTAGTTGCTATTTTTAGTAATTATTTTACTTCGCCGATGCTACACAATACCGACGAAGGAGGGCGTTCTGATGTGCCTGTGGATTGGCTACAGCTGAAGCCGTTACTCTTCAGTGACCAGTGACTATGCCTTCGCCACTGAAACCTTGCGACAACAACTGCCATAAAGACACACAAATGCGAGATGTTTTTATGAGTCTGAAACTGGGGTTGAACCCAGGAAAATTTTTCGTTTTGTAGTCAACGTGCAGACTACTTCGACCATCACCACCCTCAATACATATTGCAACAAATTTTTTTTTTTTTTTTTTAATTTTTTTTTATTCCTCTTAAAATTGCTTTTCCATCTTTTAATTTTTTTGCCTCAGCGCCTTATAGGCTTTGTAGAGGCTGTAGCCAGGCATTACAATTTACAATAATTTATGTAAGAGAAACAGTAATATATGTATATCTAAATTAAAAGTGCTTCCATATTATTCAACATATATAATTTTAAATGATGTTTGAATGATGATATAAGAGTCATATTTTTAAGTCTACCAGCATAAGTAATACGCTGTTTGGTCAAATCTATGCGACATCGTTGCAATTGTAGATCATGTGCTTGCCTTGTAAATCTCGCCGTTCTGATATTTTGATCAAATTTTATTGCCATTGGATTGGATTCTCTCACCGACTTAAATACATATAATAGTATTTGTTGTTTGTATAACCCACAAACTGGCAAAATATTTTTAGCTTTGGTTTTATATAAATCTATAGTAGAATATCGCAAATGGCTGTTTAAAAACTGTTTTAAGCGCCTTGTTCTGTGCTGATTGCAAGCTCCTTAACGAATCTGTTATTCGACATCTATATATGAATGGTAAGTATGTTAAGTGCGAGTGAATGAGTGATTGATATATCATTAGTTTAGCTTCGGTATTTAATTTATTTTTAAATTTGTTCAAGATTCCGGTTCCTGATGATATCTTGGCCTTAACTTTAGCAATATGTGTGTCCCATAGCAAATTATATTTGTATATTATTTGTATTACTTAACTGCAATCCCAAATATGTAACCACTTTTGATTCTGAAATAGCAGAACCATCCACATGGATAACCATTTCTTCACAGTTTCTTTCGACATATAACCTAAATCTGATAAATTTTGTTTTCGCTGAGTTAAGAACCAATTTCTTGAATCGGGTGAACTCCGCCAATATTGCAGCATCATATTCTATTTAAATTTGCAATAACTTTTCATGTTTATATTTATAAAAAAGACAAATATCGTCTGCAAACATAATTAATTTGCCATAAAAGTTGATATTTTTCAAATCGTTTACATAAATTTTGAATAGCAACGGTCCCCAATTTGAACAAATTGATGTCTGTTTTTTAATTAGTTTTCAAAAAGTAATATTGTTTCATTAGCAATGCCAATGTTTTTCAATTTTTTAAGTAAAATACTGTGTTGAATTAAATCAAAAGCTTTTGAAAAGTCAAAAAATACTCCGGCAACACCCTTATATCCTGCATCAATTCCTCCACAAATATATTCTATAACATGAACTAAAGAGCTGCATGAACAAAAGAAAAAGCATGTTTGAACATGATCGGCTTGTTTTTTGTATCATACTCGACTGTGTTCATTGTAGTGAAGCAACGATGAGTAAACATGTATGAACTATAAACATTTGCGAGCAAGCATGAGCTGAACATGAACATAAACGAGCAATTGTGTTTATGATCATCATCACAGTTGCAGACAACCATAATAACTATGAGCAAAAACAAACACGATGACATGTTCGGGTAATCAAATAAAATACGGAAAAATAAGTTTTTTTTTATTAACATAACGAACAAATTCTCTTCACTTTTTTAATACAAAAAGAAACTAAAATAAGAATTGAATTCTGTAAAATCCTAAATTACAAAAAACATAAATAATAAAAGAATAAAAAATATTAAAATTTACTTACAGTCATTTTTTAGTTTCTATAAGTATACAAATGTACCTTATAGTTTTGTAGGCGGCATATACATACAACAATGAAATGTAAAAAACAGATTATAAATCCAAAACTTATTTCAAATGCAATAACTTTTAAAATCCTTTGTTCGAACATAACCATATAATCACGAACACGGGCACATGCTCATGATCACAAGAACACATTCAATCAGTAACAAACAGATTTCATGTGTTGATGGTATGAACAAACTTTTGCTCACTGACATCGCAGTTAAATCAAACGTATTGTCAGTAAGTTACATTGTTTTCGAACATTGCCAATTTATAATGGACACATGAGCATGCTCATCTATAAAGCTAGTTCATGCAGCACTTTAACATGAACTAAAGCTTGTTCCGTGCCAGAAGATTTCTATTATTTTTTCAAAAATTTTGTCAATTGTTGATAATACCGACACAGGACAAAAGGTTAGCTATACATCTTGAAGCAGGTTCTTTAGGTATGGGGACGATTTTATGTATCTTTAACACATCGGGATATTTGTGAGTTTTAACCATATCATTAAATATTTCCTTTAATATGTCAGAAATTACAGATTTTCTGATAACCAACATATTCGTCGTTATATTTTCGTAGCCAGCACCTTTCTTTTTCTTCAGTGATTCAATTACATTCTCAATATCTCTTTGACAAAATTCAGTTAAATTCAAAGAATTGCATTCAGGTATTAAAGTTCCAAACATATTAATGTCATCATTGCGATAGCATGTAATGTTGGTTATTAATTTATGACTATAATCAGTAAAATATACATTCACAGCATTAGCCTTTACATTGTCTTCAAAAATACTTTGACCATCAACTCCAATTATTTCAGTCATTGGCTTATTATGTCGACCCAGCTCTTTGTTCAAAAAATGCCATGTTTTTTTAACATCCGTTCCAAATGATTTCAAACAGTATAAATAGTAATCCTCTTTGAGTTTTTTATTACAAATTTTTATAATCCTACCTATTCTTTTTATTTGTTCACCAAATTTAGATCTATCCTTATTTTTTCGCCTTGCTTTTAAAAGTTTATTTTTATAGCATATTAAAGAGTATCGTCCTTTAGTCATCCAAGGAGATACTTTAAAACGTATGTTTACTGGTAACGACAGTCTCAATACTTTCTGAGGCAGCAGAAGTTAGAATTTGCATGAAACGCTCACATGTATCAGAAGAAGAGAAAGTGTCACGTATTGGATACAATGCGTTATCCAGAATCAAACCAAACTTATTGTAGTTTATTCTCCTCCTTTGCTCCCTTATGTCCTCAGTGAGTTCAACGTTCAAATCAATACAACAACTAAGAAAGTTATGATCAGACATAGTATTTTCTACACTGTGTTCAAAAACTTTATCTTGAAAACTGCTAAATATCCAGTCGATACAAGTTGTACTAACTGGTCTAGTAAAATGTTCATGAGATGAGTGTAAATCAACATTGTTAGAGATTCACCAGTAGTTGTTGTGACCTAGTTTGTAGTAAGTAGTCTACATTTACATCCCCAACAAGTATTGTCTGACGAGACCCCAGTTTTTCAAGAATTCTCTCCAGTTTTAGTATGAAATTATTTATTGTACAACGCTGAGACCGATAGACAGATAAAACAACAAGGTTGAAATTTCTTAGTTTAATTTCTGGAAACTCTATAGCAATGATATCCAAATTATCCTCACTTTTGTTCATAATAATTCTGTACGTTAATGTAGAATTTACATATATTGTTGTTTCACCAAATCCATCTATCCTATCGCAATGAGTTGCATTAAAGCCATCCATCGTATATAAGTTTAAACAGTCTTTTCTGAGCCAAGTTTCTTGAATAGCAATAATTTCAGGTATTTTTGCCAATTGGCTTATTTGACTTTTAAATTTTTAAAGTAATTTGAATTCATATTTAATAGGTAAAGAAAATAATATTCTTATGTTCATACATATATTATAAAATTTGTTAATATATATGTATATCAATATAAAATAAAGATGAAATAATATACTTTAGCTAGACGATTTAGAACATGCATCATTTTCATTGTTATCTTCATCTTCATCCACATCATAAGCACTATATGGGGAAGATGTACGCTTAGATACACCACCAGCAGATTTCTTTAAGAGACTATCAACGTCCTCCATAGATCGTATTTGAAACTGCCTTGCGCCATCCGATTTCTTCACAAAAATTTTTCCAGCATTTGTATAAACATATTTGAACCCAACGTTTTTCAAAGATTTTGCATATTTTAGAACTCCAATGCTTTCTTTGGATAAGAAGTCATTGACAAATACCTTCTTCATATTATCGAACTCCCGGAGCTTTTTCTTTTGTTTCATGAATTCTGCTTTGCTCTTGTTGTTATCGAATTTCACCACCACAGACGTTTTGTTTTTTTCATTTTTACGTCCAAAAAATATGCATCTTCAATATTATCGTTAATTATCTTAGCGCCAGATGTGTTCACAATATCAAGAACAATGTCTATAGCTTTAGAATTTTCATCTGTTTTTATACCATTATAATGCAATTTTTTTCTACTCGAATGTTATTTAAAAAAGCAACAGATGACTTTAACTTTCCAACTTCATTTTTCAGATTTTTGTTTTCTGTTTGTAAACTTTTTATATTATTTGTATTCTTCTCTACTCCCACCAAAATATCATCATATTGCGATGACATAAATTTCATCGTTTCTTTTATCTCTTTAATTTCTTTTAAAATCTCTTTATTATCATTTATAGAGTCACAAAATTGGCATTTAAATTCAAGAGAGTTATTGCTCATCAGTTTTTCAATT
Source organism: Dexiosoma caninum (assembly GCA_963924685.1). NCBI lineage: Eukaryota > Metazoa > Arthropoda > Insecta > Diptera > Tachinidae > Dexiosoma > Dexiosoma caninum. The sequence continues at coordinate 12,804,744 of OZ004730.1, read as the reverse complement.
TCTACTTTGTTTAGTTTTGTACATAGCAAGTGGAGAGTTTTTTTGCACACATAACATTCTATACCTTCATCATTGTCCAACACTGGAGTTTGGCACTGTAAGCAATCAATTTTATTTTTAGGTTTATTTATACTTTTCCGCACTTTTGGAGGCATTTTCATAAAACCCAAAGAGTACAACAATGTCTCTTAATAATCCGATCACAGCTAATTTATTTCAATTTGTTTATAATTGTAATTCGGCTATATTTAACTGAGGTTACGCAGCCAGATTAAAAATTACGCCTGCTCACTTCAGAGTTGCCAGACGTATAGCAAGAAATAAATAATTTGTATATTATAGATTCGAGTTCGAAGAGTATATATATATATAGTTTAAGGCGAAAAACATTGTTACAGTGTGAGAATAATCTCAAATCAAGCTGTAGTGAATTCCACCAACGAGCTATACTTACAAGGAATGACCTACTAAGGTAAAAAGAATAATCCTAGGGTTCAGTATCTGCATATAAAAGAAGCAGTGTCATCAGCAAAGAGAGAATGACGACACATATTGAAGTCTATAACATCAATAAGATCGTTAGATATAGAATCAACCGGTTCTAAAACAGATTCTTGAGGTACACCCAAATAGAGCATAAGGTAGCCAGAAAAGCATTATTCAACTCCGCAAATTGACGTATACCACTCAAGAAAGACATTATAAGGCTACATGCAGATCATCACAGTGCAGTACGCAATGGAATTAAATGCCTTCGTGAAGTCCAAGGAAACGAAAATGTATTGAGCTGCCTTTGCGATATTAATTTTCTGAATGAAGTTTATGGTGTTAAATTTCAGTCTCTGTTTTATATTCAGCCATTTCAAAGATTCAAGCATTCTATCAATTTGTTGATTTGTGCAGCATGAATATACAATTATTGAACCGAATTCGAAATCAACTCGTGTTGTACATATATATTCATTGTTGTCATCATCATCCGCTTCTTTAATCTTCTCAAAAAAGAAATTTTCTTCCCTATTTTCCTGCAAACAAAGTCAATATGATCGCTCAGATTCATGTTATTGTCTATTATGAAAACTAAGTATTTCATCCGCTCAACCTTCTCTATTATTATTATGTATTTATTCATTCGTTATATACACTGCGTTTCACATGAATAGGTGCAGTGTTTTAGCAACCAATTAGAGCTTGCTGCTCTCAGGATAATTCATGCAGAGAATTATGTTGCACTTTTTATTAAAGGTTTAACAATTGAGAAAAAGAGTATACACAAAGAAGACTTGAAAAAGTTCCGTTAAAAATAATATGTACTTCTTTTTATAATTTGCGAAGAAAATTGTGAACTATTTTTGCGTCAGTTGAATAGGTGCAGTGATTAAAATGTGTTTATATGGTCATTTGTGTCAAATTTAATTACAAAATAGTTCAGCAATTTTTAAAAACAAAACACTAAAATAATTTTTAATCGATTTTAATTGAAAATGGGCCGTGGTAAATCTTTAACGTTGGAAGAGAAGGCAAAAATTGATGCCTATGATGATCAAGGTCTGTCCGGCCGAGAAAATGCTTTAAAAATTAGTAAAAGCGCTAACGTTGTATGGAATTATTTAAGAAATAGAGAAAACTATGGCAAAAACATGAAGGGACGGCAAACAATGGCCACAACAGCTACAGAAGGCGAAATATTCTAAGAATTGCAAAAAAAAAAAGTGCAATATCGTACTATTGAGTCATAGACTTGGAATTTAAAACCACCAAAATGACAGCAAATTCCTATCAATCTATTCTGCAAACAGCATTTCCAAAATTTCAAGATTTGTTTGGACCCATCCCATGGACTTTCCAGCAGGATAATGCACGGCAAGGCTTATTAAAACCTGGATTAGCGCACAAAATGTTGAATTGCTGCCATGGCCACCATACTCCCCGGTCTTAAACATAATGGAAAACGTATGGGGATGGATGTCTCGGAAAGTGAACGAGTCTGGGCGGCAATTTGATGACCGAGAATCTATAATTGTTGCAATAAAATCGGCATGGTCGCAGATTTCCTTACAATATTTATCGCAACTGTATAACTCCCTTCCAAATAGAATTTATGACGTAATTTTATCGAAAGGAGGAAGTACACATTATTAAAAATTAATAAAAAATTAAATTAATAAACAAAACTTAATTGTTTTCGTGCTTTTTTTTATAATTTTTTATTGTTTTATAATATGAACCTATTCAACTGACGCAAAAATAGTTCACAATTTTCTTCGCAAATTATAAAAAGAAGTACATATTATTTTTAACGGAACTTTTTCAAGTCTTCTTTGTGTATACTCTTTTTCTCAATTGTTAAACCTTTAATAAAAAGTGCAACATAATTCTCTGCATGAATTATGCTGAGAGCAGCAAGCTCTAATTGATTGCTAAAACACTGCACCTATTCATGTGAAACGCAGTGTATCAACCCTACCTCACACGCCAAAAAAAAAAATATACATATATCCTATTGTCCAATAAAAAATATGTATATTATATTAAAAGATGTCATAATACTTTCAGAAGTAATAAATAAGAAAAAGATTTGTATTGATATTCACATCCTGATGGCATTCATGAAAATTTATGATAAGTTTAGGATCTAAATGGAGAAAAAATATATAAATAAATTAATTGAAAGCATTGTAATACAAATAAGATTTTTATTGTTAGACAATAATTAGGACAAAGTTCCACTATGGAGTTTTCGAATATAGTGTGTTTTCCATCGAATATGGGTTATCATTTTAAAACTGTTCAGAATATTTTTACAATTTTACTAAAATTTATTAGGTATTATAGTGAATTAAACCCGTAAGGCCTGCAAAAAGGTCAGCTACGCAGAAAATTTTCGCTTAAATCTAGCTTAATGACGCTTCACCAAATTGAAAAAAAAAAATTAGCTACGCCAATACAAAAATGAAAAATAAGAAAGTACAATAAAGTCCCGACAATGCCTAGTTTTCGAGTTATGGATCTATGAAGTTTAATGGTTTTAAAGATATCTCGCGATGCCGGCGTTTGTTATACCATGGGAGAAAAAATCCTTACGCCCGACCGAACGCCGGTCATGCAGAGAATCTTTTGTTAGCGGAGCCGCTGTTTGTTATACCATGGAGGGGAAAAGTCTTACGCCCGGCCGAAAGCCGGTTATGCAGAATAGCTTTTGTTAGCGAAGCCGGCGTTTGTTATACCATGGAGGAAAAAATCCTTGCGGCTAGCCGAAGACCGGTCATGCAGGAGAAAATCCAGTGACTATGCCTTCGCCGCTGAAACCTTCCGATAACAACTGACACAAAGACACACAAATGCACATCAGAAAAAATGCGAGATGTTTTTATGAGCCTGAAACTGGGGCTGCGGGTTGTGCCGCCTTGTTCGAATCACATTGCCTAACTGGTCATTATTTTATCTGTTTTAATTTTATTTCTCACTTTATAACTCTTTTTAATGGCTGTGATGCTTTTTGGTAGTGACTCAATGAGCCGCCCTGCACGATCTCGAGGACACTGTGGCCTCGGTTTAATCCTGGTCTGGACGGCTGCTGGAATTTCCAAGGCGCCGGCTGCGGAGTATTACCGCCACGGTGACTGGACACCGACCTATTGGGATTCATGCAAGACGCATGGGTCTGCCGTACAACGACTTCTGCTATGGGTGCAACGATGAGGAGTGTGGCTCACTTCCTCAGCGAGTGCCCTGCACTCATGGAGCTGTCGGAGATGGGGCTCAGGGAGTTGAGCGCATTCATCAGGGGCAGCGGCTTGCTGTTGCGTTAGTACAACCGCATTCGATGGACCGTCGGTTTCCCGGTTCCTACTGAACTCTTACCACTCTATCGCATCCCTGTTCAGAGATGGATCTCTCTTCCGACCTATTCTATCCTATCATCCACTCTACTCTATCCCCTTCTCTTCTTCTTCACAGGCATCAAACGGGACCATGGTGAATTTGACCCAAGTGGGCTGGGCTCTGTATTTTCACCGACGACATGCCTACATAACCTAAGTTGATTACTTTTTTTAGTGTGATAGTGTAGATAGATAAGCCTTAGACTGACGTGTTTCTGTCTTTTATTTATTTACTGATATTATATTCCTTTTGAGTTATTTTTTTTTGGGATCACTATGCTCCTACAATTTCGCATCCTATACTTTATACATATTTTTTTTTTAATTGGAAGGGAACCTTTTACATATAAATTTTTATTAAAATTAAATATTATCTAAATGTTTAAGATAAATTTTTTTTTCTATACTAATAATGATGTAGGAATTTTATTTACTCTGTAATATATTTAATTGACCTGCTGGCTTTCATATTACTCTGAATAAATGAATAAATAAATAAAAAAATATAACATACCATAATGTAAAACAACCAATGAAAGGACATACGAAAAACATTTACAATGTTATGTATTTATTTTTATTGTTTAATTTAAATGATGTTAAAATAACTAAATACCACTGATAAATTTATTTTATAAATGAAAAATGTTTTATTCAAGAATAAGTTTATAAAATTTAGAAGATTTAAATATAGTTTATTTAAATGAGCTTGAGACCTAATTTAACTTAATTTAAATAAACTATAATTCAACAATACAAAAGATCGAAGAAATTTTAATAATTTATAGTATAATTTATTAACAGTTACAATCTTATATGCTACTGTTTTTTTAATATAATAATTTTATTTTTTTAATTTGCATTTTTTTCCTTTTAGGAACTTTTAAAAAATTTTTTGTTTGTTTCATAATTAAATATACTTAAAATTAAATACAGTTTTTAATAATAAAGAACATTTCAAATTAAAAAAAATCGTATTTTTTTAAGTATCCTCTTAGGCGAAGTTAAATTGTAAAATTATTTTGAATGGTAGTTTTTCTTCAGCAATACTTGGCATGTTCATCGGCAATTGCAGTGTATGAAAATATAAAATAAAAAATCCTTCATTCATTAATTTTTTAAGTTTTTTTTACAATTAAAGTATATTTTTTATAGACCTTGCATGTATTCTATTAATCTAAGTCAACAAATCTACGCTGCTTGGAAAATACCTCAAATCTTGAGGATATTGTGTTCTAATAAGCAATAACCACACATAATTGTAGGTTTCAATTCGGTTGGCTTATGATGCTATTGCAATAAACCGCCGAATTATAATGCCACGAGAAAAATTAAAAAGACATTTACTTTAGGGAAGTTGCTCCAAATTTTTGCTGAAAGCTAACAGAAAGTTGATTCTAATATAATTTTTTTTCATGGAGCAGCTTTACCTAAGTAAAATTCAGCAGAAAATTGCCATCAATAACATTTAACAAAATCCTTACCTGTTGTCGTCCTTCGGGAAATGATGTAAAGTCTTCCCGGGAACACATCCCATTATACAGCTTTCACTCCTGTTCCAATTTATCACGTTTTAAATATATATTGAATTTTGTATAATTTAAAATATTTTAATTACAATTCTTTTGCTTAACATGCTTTTTTTACAAACTTCACAAACATAAAGCAGCACATAAAACTGTTTTTACTTCACCTCACACATTTTTTTTTATATGCAATTACTACCGAACACTTTATCTCAATAATATTAATATTTTGGCGCAACAAACACCAAAAATAATATAAATGTGTCAAAATATTAAAATTTACATTGTCATCAATGTTCACACTAAAAATATAAACAAGCCGCTAAAAAAATTGAAAAGAGACAATCGTATAAAAGATTTTTCGCTATCCCTCTTCGATGTTCATAGCGGACGAAGATTTTATACTTTAGCAACCTTGTCGATATGTCGTTGGTATATTAGCCTATGGTGTAAATGGTATTTGGAAAATTGAATACAGACCTCAAATGTGATTTATATTGAGGCAAATACAATAGAAAATATGTACACTGATATAAGAGTTGAAATAAATAAATTCACAATAATCAGGGCTGTCATAGAATTCAAGTCGGTTTTGGAGATTGTCGGTTTTGCAAACCGATATTGGTTTCATTTGGTGTCATGAAAACGGTTCGGTTTTTTATCTTCGAATGGAAATAAAACCGATATTTGAATCAGCTGTTTTATGGTTATGTTCATTTGTTTACTACTTTTATTGCAATGTTTATTTGAATTTGTTTGTGAAACACAAACGAATTTATTGAGAATAAAAAATGCTGTTTAAAATTAAATTTATAATAATAAAAAATATATTATTTATATTATATATATACTTATATATTTTTGCAGGCAACTATTACTATTTACACTATTTAAATATTAATTTGCAACAGAAGCCTCTATTAGTTTCTACTTTTCGTTGCAGTTTTATCCCGTAGGGTGCTGCTGTATAGTTTTTACCGTTAGTTTTTCTCTGGATACTCAAACATCGTCGCCTGCAAAAATGTTCGTACATAAATGTACGTATTATTAGCGTTCATGTACTTTTTCCACACACAACATTTACTTAAAATTCAGCCACACGAGAATCTTCATATCGTTCATGTACTTTCATTGTCATACACGTACATCAACAACTACAGAAGTTGACATGTTCGATCATTCTTATGTTTGACTGACTACAACTTTTGATAAATTCCGAAGTTAAAGCATTAAAGACATTGTGTGTTTTTTCTGTTATTTTTGCATACAAACAACACATACATAATACACAATAACTTCGGCGGCTTTATTTAGGGCTTATTTCTGATTTAAGAAAGAACGCTTTCATTCGCATTCTATGAGAAAGAACATTGATTTCGATTTCTCTACACACTTTCTATGCGAACAGTGACTCGATCTAGAACTCGAATGAAAACGTAAGTGTTTTCATATAAAATCCGATTTCTCTGTTAAGAACGTGTTGTCAACACTGAGAATGAAAAGTCAAAATCACTCACTTTTGGTTTTGCTTTCGTAAGAGAATTTACATATGAGTATACATACTTGTAAATAAAAAAAGAAGAATAAAAAATAATACTAAAAAATCTAAGTACAATAAAAAAGTATTTACAAATGGATAACAAGTGGTAAGTATAAACTATTCATATGATATACATATGAATGTATGTATTTAACAATTGTTTTTTCAGTTTAAAGAAGTCAACAATGCAGCAACTGAAACACTTTTATAAAATTAAAACAGAAAACACAAAATTTACAAACATTTTTTTAAATTTTCTCACCCTTTTATTTATTGATACTTTCCACCAGCTGATCACACTTACACGCAGTTGTATTAGCTTTAGAATAACTTCGTAGTATTTTTTAATACTTTTAACAGAAATATAATAATTTATGATATGGCATTGCTTCTACTTATTAAAACGTAAGATACCAAAATTGACATACGTAACTTAGTGCGAAAGAAAGTGAGTGCCAATGAGAAATCCAAATTGATTCGAATTCGAGCGAGTGCTTTTCGTTCGCTTAAGTTATCTTTCTTAGCTCAGAAATAGGCCATTAGTTTTAGAAATACATTAAAACGAAATACAATGCCGCGAAATAAGTCAAATGAAGTGTGGAAATATTTTGATAATGATGTGGATGAGGGTTTTGCTGTATGTAAGTTGTGCAAAAATAAGCACAAAAACAATAGAGTGTCAAACTTAAAAATACATTTACTGAGACTGCATAATATAAAAATTGACAATAATATCGAAACATCTAAAAATTCTTCTCCAACTTCTTCAAAAGTTATACGCAAAAGAAAAATAAGAATTGAAATTAATAAAAAGTAGTTACTTAGATCATATATTGGACTGGTAACCGAAGATTGTATTTCTTTCAACATTTTAAATTCCCCTAATATGAGAAATATATTAATGCCCATTATATTTTTAAAGTCTACAACAACGACGACTTCTTGAATTTTTCGTTTTTTTGGTTGTACTTCGACTACAACTGTTTGAACTTTTCGTGTTTTGGTCGTACTTCAACTACAACTGTTTGAACTTTTCGTTTTTTTGGTTGTACTTCAACTACACTCTTTGAACTTTTCGTTTTTTTATTTTTCTTTGACTTCGACTCTTCGTATTTTAAGAAGCATTAACTTAAACAACAGGTTGTGTTTGTGTAGTGACAAAAAGAGAAGTCGAAGAAATAGAAAAAACTTACGACTTCTGCTACATTGACTGCAGTTTTTTAAACGCTTTATCTATCTATCGTACATGTATTTACTTTGTTGTCGCATACCCACACGAACTTAATATTGGTACACGAGAACTTCTTATGATTGTTTACAAAATTAAATATTAAAACGAAACACATGTATGATAGTGAAAATGAAAATATGTGTTGGTTGCTTTTGAACAGTACGCTGTACGTTTGATGTGTGTATTTTCTGAACCTTGGAATATTACCCCTACACATGCGATGCATTGTGCTGGATCTAGAGGAAAGGGATTGTAGGAGAAACGAAAGGTAAAGGTTCACTATCTTACAACACTGCGTTTTGCACGTTATTTGTTTTTGTAGCAGTGTTGTAACGTCTCTGATGTCAAAGTGACGTATTAAATTTTCAAGCTTCGTTTTTAGTTGCTATTTTTAGTAATTATTTTACTTCGCCGATGCTACACAACACCGACGAAGCTGAAGCTGAAGCTGAAGCCGTTACTCTTCAGTGACCAGTGACTATGCCTTCGCCACTGAAACCTTGCGACAACAACTGCCATAAAGACACACAAATGCGAGATGATTTTATGAGTCTGAAACTGGGGTTGAACCCAGGAAAATTTTTCGTTTTGTAGTCAACGTGCAGACTACTTCGACCATCACCACCCTCAATACATATTGCAACAAATTTTTTTTTTTTTTTTTTATTCCTCTTAAAATTGCTTTTCCATCTTTTAATTTTCTTGCCTCAGCGCCTTATAGGCTTTGTAGAGGCTGTAGCCAGGCATTACAATTTACAATAATTTATGTAAGAGAAACAGTAATATATGTATATCTAAATTAAAAGTGCTTCCATATTATTCAACATATATAATTTTAAATGATGTTTGAATGATGATATAAGAGTCATATTTTTAAGTCTACCAGCATAAGTAATACGCTGTTTGGTCAAATCTATGCGACATCGTTGCAATTGTAGATCATGTGCTTGCCTTGTAAATCTCGCCGTTCTGATATTTTGATCAAATTTTATTGCCATTGGATTGGATTCTCTCACCGACTTAAATACATATAATAGTATTTGTTGTTTGTATAACCCACAAACTGGCAAAATATTTTTAGCTTTGGTTTTATATAAATCTATAGTAGAATATCGCAAATGGCTGTTTAAAAACTGTTTTAAGCGCCTTGTTCTGTGCTGATTGCAAGCTCCTTAACGAATCTGTTATTCGACATCTATATATGAATGGTAAGTATGTTAAGTGCGAGTGAATGAGTGATTGATATATCATTAGTTTAGCTTCGGTATTTAATTTATTTTTAAATTTGTTCAAGATTCCGGTTCCTGATGATATCTTGGCCTTAACTTTAGCAATATGTGTGTCCCATAGCAAATTATATTTGTATATTATTTGTATTACTTAACTGCAATCCCAAATATGTAACCACTTTTTATTCTGAAATAGCAGAACCATCCACATGGATAACCATTTCTTCACAGTTTCTTTCGACATATAACCTAAATCTGATAAATTTTGTTTTCGCTGAGTTAAGAACCAATTTCTTGAATCGGGTGAACTCCGCCAATATTGCAGCATCATATTCTATTTAAATTTGCAATAACTTTTCATGTTTATATTTATAAAAAAGACAAATATCGTCTGCAAACATAATTAATTTGCCATAAAAGTTGATATTTTTCAAATCGTTTACATAAATTTTGAATAGCAACGGTCCCAAGACACTACCCTGAGAAACTCCATATTTTACCTGTAGCAAGTCGCTCTTCGTGTCCCCAATTTGAACAAATTGATGTCTGTTTTTTAATTACTTTTCAAAAAGTAATATTGTTTCAGTAGCAATGCCAGTTGTTGTCGGAAGGTTTCAGTGGCGAAGGCTTAGTCACTGGTCACTGAACAATACCGGCTTCAGCTGACAGCAAACCACAATTATATCAGAACGCCTTCCTTCGTCGTTATTGTTTAGCACCGGCGAAGTAAAATAATAATAAAAATGGCTACTAAACCGAAGCTTCGGCACTGCTATAAATAAAGAACGTGCAAAAAGCAGAGCTGTAAAATAATTAAGTATATATATAATAATTATATATAGAATATATATATATATTATGCACCTTTGTGAACTGTACTCTATTTTAGAAATACGATATAAACCGTCCGAATTCTTTATCTTATACACCATATTTATGAAGTTTCGTTACAATAATACGAGGGATACTATTTATATTTCGCGAAGTGCCAACACTAATTTCTGTAGCTGTAATATGCCAATACCATAATAAAGTTTGATTTTTTTTAGCATAAGTGTACTCGTAACGTTTTGATGTACAAGTGCTATATGTTTTGTTTACAGTGAGATAAGAAAATCAATTTGACCAAAAAATGGAAATGTCAAGAGAAGGATTTCGTTGCATTATTTTTCACAACTTTCGACGTGGATTATCTCTCAACACGAATGGGTCGATGAACTCAGTTCTTTGTATGACGATAAAGCACTATCAAAAACACACTATATCGCTGGTATAGTGAATTTAATTGTGGTTGTAGTTCGGTCACCGGCGAATTCCGTGAATATCGTCCAAAATCGATTATTGTACCGCAAAACATAGATACAGTCCCTGAACTGATAATGCAAGATTGTCATGTGACATATTGTGAGTTAGAGGCAACCTTGCACATTAGTTCCACTTTAATACATTAGATTTTGCATGAATACTTAGTTGTGAATAAAAGTTTGTTCTCGTTGAATACCCCATAATTTAATAATGGATCAAAAAAAGCTGGCGTCAAGTGGTGTAAGGAAACTATTAAAATCTTCGACCGTGGTGCTTCAAAAGACGTGTATAAAATCGTGACAGATGACGGATCATGGATATATGCGTATGAGCCGGAAACAAAACAGCAATCGACCGCGTGGGTATTCAAAGACGAGCTAAATCCAACAAAAGTTGTTCGTGGAAGAAGCACAACGATGCAAATAGTCGCTTGTCTTTTCGGCCGAATGTGGGGTCATGGGGCCAGTGTTTCGCTTGAGCAACGTTGTACGGTCAATTCTGAGTGGTGCACGACCATTTGTTTGCCGGAAATCTTCGGAGAAATTCGTAAAACTAACCGCCGAAGACGAATCATTCTCCATCATGACAATGCTAACCCTCACACGTCTCGTCAAATAAGAGAATTTTTGAGCAGGAAAAACATCGAATCGATGACTCATCCTCCGTACAGTCTTGATTCGACACCCAATAACTTCAACGATTTACAAGCGTCCAATAAGCAGTTGAAGCGTTCAAAAAGCATGTTTTGGATGTTTCTCAAGAGGAATGAAAAAAATAGTACCCCTCGTACAGTTTGTAATAGATAAAAGAAACACACACAAATTTTCTTTATTCTATTATAAACTTTTGAATAGATTCCACAACCGTAATGAGGGTGGCGATGGTTGAAGTAGTCTGCACGTTGACTACAAAACGAAAAAAAAATTGCCTTCGTTCGCCCATAGTTGCACACTAAATGATAAAAACATCTCGCATTTTTTCTGATGTACATTAGTGTGCCTTTGTGTCAGTTGTTGACGGAAGGTTTTAGTAGCGAAGACATACTCACTGGTCACTGAAAAGTACCCTCTTCAGCTTTAACCTATCGGCATATCGGAATGCCCTCCTTCGTCGGTATTGTGTAGCACCGGCGAAGAAAAATAATTACTAAAAAAAAATGGCTACTACGAACGAAGCTTCAAAATTTAAAACGTCTCATTAACATCAGAGTCGCTTCAACACTGCTATAAAAAACAAAGAACGTACAAAAGCAGAGTTGTAAGATTCTGCAGCTTCATCTCCTGTCATTCCTCTATCCTTGTCCTCTAGTTCCACAACAATGCATCGCATGTGTAGGTGTTGCCTCCTCAGTGCTGCTCGAAGGTAAAAAAAATTAAGGCTGAATAGGTTCATCATCAGAATCACCCAGTTGATTGTTCAAAAAGTGCTCATTCAAAACATTTACATAAATCACCAAACATACAAGTTTATTATCTGCATATAAATTTATTTCACAATCTTTCACTAATTTTGGCATATCATTTATCTATATATAAAGCAGAATGTGTGTTTGTTTGTACCTTATAGGAGACAAAAACTCTGGACCCATCTTCCTGAAATTTTTACATTTAACTAGGACTCTCGAATGAATTATAGGCTACTTTTACGCCCGCTTTTTTAAATTATGTTACTCCTTCCACATAGTTTTTAACAGATTTTATAGCATAAACGAGCATACCTTCGCCATTTGTAGACCATGTTCAATATTATTTTTGCATATGGAAAAGGTCCACTAAATTATTTCTCTTTGGAAATTGGGCGGAGACCGTTGGCGCAAATTGCTCGACCCAATAATAATATAAATGCTGCTAAAAAATAAGCGGACATGTGTTTGCTACTCTTTCCTTTTTCAAATTAAAAAATTTTTTAAAAGAAAGCCAAAAATAAAGTGAAATGAGTACTTTTCGGCAAAACTTCGTTTTGAAGTGTCTTTTTTTATTTTTTAGTAAAGGAGCTGTAAATAAACGGTGGGAAAATTTGAAGTTAGAAAGTAAATTGGCTTATACACACTTCTTTGACAAATTAAGTTTTATTTAGACCAATATAAAGTAGAAAAATGGGAACTAATAATGAAATATGATGTCGGGCAAATGTCAACTTCTACCACTTCATCAGACGTCCGTTTTTTCACAAACTTTTTAATTACATTTTACAAACCGCACCATACGGTCACTTTCTTTGGATTATTGACTTTATGAGGACTGTTTGTGGATTTTGTGAGCCCAATATGCGACAATTTTGTTTGTTTACATAACCGTCTAATTGAAAATAGCTCTCAGCATTAAATATGATTTCATTGAAAAATGTGTTGTTTTCGTTTAGTATTTCAAACAGCAAATTCACAAACGTTCGACGCAAACAATGGTCGGCCGGCTTTAATTCTTGAACGAGTTTAACTTTATAAGCGTGAAGATGAATATGTTTATGCAAAATCTTGCGCAAAGTGCCTCTGGTAATGCCCAATTGTTCCGAACGTCGACGAGTTGATGTTCCACACTCATTATTTCATGACATTTCATAATTTGACAGCCAATTTACTTCCTAACCTCTGTATAACAAAAGTATCCATGCAAAAGTATGTTACAGATGGCTTACCGTAACAATATCTGTACAAAACTGATCTAGATTAGATAAGTTGGTGTGGGGTAGCGAAGTGCACAGGGTTAATCTAGTATATACAGGGTGGTAGCAGATTTATATTTTCAAACTTAAATAAAACACGTAATAATTGACACAAAGTGTTATTAAGAGCATTGAACGAGAGAATGGAAATGCAGATTTTATTTTTTAAAGAGTCGAGTTCTCTCCTTCTGAGTATGCCTGCTACCATAAAGAGACACAAAAACGATGATAAACTGAGTCTGCTTATATCGCTTGATTTATGAAAAGCTTTCAATTCTATTAACATCTCGAAATTGATCTGGCTTCTATTTTTTTGGTTCTGCTTGCAGGTTTATATTATCCTACATTCAAAACCGATCACAATTCGTTACTTTTCAGAGTGGTGAATCTGATTTGAGGTACCTTCTTTTTTTACTAAACTAATATTGTTCTGGATAATGTTGTAGTACAAATTGTTGACCATAAGAAATGTTTGGTCATTATTCTTGACACTTCATTAAAGCCCTTGACACTACATTTTATCTGCATTGTTCAAATTTTGGAGAAGAGCGTAAATATATTGTAATGAGAAAAGTAATCAGGTGCAAAGAGTACAACCTTCTTAAGATAAATGCAAAAAACGTCAAATCGTCCACTAGTGTTATCGATAAAAAATTAGTATCTGTCAAAAAAAATGAAGAAAGTTTCAACTTAAAATTAACGTTTCGAACTTAAAATATTTTATATGTTGTCAACTTAACAATTTATGCACAATGTCTGCGATTTTGAGCTTTATTTTTGACCGCATGTTTTTTTTACCGTTTTCTTTTAAATGAAGTCTCCATTCACACTACTCCCTCTATCCTCCTTCCCATAACCTGATTTCCTAGTTCCAGCACAATGCATCGCATGTGTAGGGGTCATCCCCTGAGTGCTGGTCCAAGATATAAAAAAAAAAAAAAAAAAAAAAAAAATTAAAATAAGGAGGCAACACCTAAAAATGTAAACATTATATTGTATTTCTTTCTTTCTGGCTTTATATTAATCAAAAAAAATAAATGTAGTGTTATAGGTGCTTAAGCTTCAATGCCCACTTAGATGTTTTATCGGAGAGAATCTGGCGTTCTATGCGTAGAATATATTGTTGTAACATCTCTCTACTTCTTTATGCTAGCAGGAAGCTTGCACATGCTACACTTATGTCTGAATTAATATATGTATGTGCTTGAAGTTATATCTAGGGCTAATGCATCAATACTAAAGAGATTGAGAAGGTTAGGTTGTATTTAGGTTAGACGTACGGAGAAGAGAACACATATCAGGCTACGTCATTCGATTTTTAGGGTGGTCTTTTAACAATTTTCTGAAAATTCGGGCTTGTTTTTTTCTTAGGACCATACGTAGGGGCAAGCCTGTTGAATTACTATATACTTTTAATTTTTCTCCTCGTAACATCTTATTATACCACGTCTTTCCAGATAATCTTTTTCTAGTTGCTAATGCTAAACTTTGCTGTTTCTGCAGAACAGTCGATGGTATTTTTTTGATTTATAAAAGCTTTCGTAAAAAAATGTGCATACAAAATTAATCTTTTAAACCTTGTATAAATGTGAATATAATAATAATATTATTATTATTTATTATTAAATTTCTTTATTAGAAGTCTCAATTCTATTTTTATTTGACCTTTATTTAATTTTTTTTAATTATATTTGTTTCTTTCTTTTCTATAAAAAGTTTTTAAATTATTTATTTTCAATATTTCGCTACCAAATAGAAAGCATCGTCAGGAAATAATAATTTGTATTAACAAAAGAATTTTTTTAAAAAGAAGAAAAAGAAAATATTTTTGAAAGGAAATGAAAATTTTTTTTGTCATTAATATTAAAAATGTTTTGCATACACATGTATAAATGTGTGTACACATGTATACATAAATAAACATGTTCTCAAAATTATTGTCTTTTTACATATATTTTTTTTTATCTTGGACCAGCACTCAGGAGATGACCCCTAAGTATGCGGTGCATTGTGCTGGAACTATAGAGGAAAGGGATAGTAGGAGAAATGACAGAAGTTGAAGTTTCACTTACAACACTGCATTTTGCACGTTCATTGTTTCTATAGCAGTGTTGTAGCGTCTCTGATGTGAAGGAGACTTGTTAAATTTTGAAGCTTCGTTTTTAGTAGCCATTTTTTAGTAATTATTTTACTTTCCGGGGCTACACAATACCAACGAAGTAGGGTGTTCTGAAACTTTGCTACAACAACTGACACAAAGACACACAAATTCACATCAGAAAAAATGCGAGATGTTTTTATGAGTCTGAAACTGGGGTTGAACTCAGGAAAATTTTTCGCCACCCTCATATACATGTATGTAAAATAACATATTTCTACAATGTAATAATAACATATAACAATAACAACAATAGAACATAATTATTAAAAATTATTTAATAAATGACCTATGACTATCTATTATTAACACTGTTTTTTTGCATAAAAATATATATTTAATACATAATCTAAATATACATTGTAGTAACTAAATATAAATATCTATAATTTTGTGCTAAATTATCTACATCTGATTTATAGTTTATTCTATTGTCCGCAGGTATTTTAATTATCTGTAACATTTCCAACAAAAAACGTCGTTTATAATTAGTTTCTTTCTCTAATATGGATAATGATTTAATGTTGCACAATGTGTAGTTAATGCTGTTTGAGTATTTATATGTCTGTATTTTTGATCTGACTTATGTCCTGGTGATCTAGTTTTAAGTTTGTTCTTTGTTGTTCCTACATATACTTTATTACAACTTTCTAAATTATTTTCTCCACAAGGTATCTTTCATACAAAGTCGATAATTCTGGGTTTTTAACTCTATCTTTTGTTTTATTAAATAATTTTCCAAAAGTAGTACATGTTTTATATGTTATTTTATAATTTTCCGCATTAAATATTTCTGATCCTTTAAGTTGTTCCGACATATTAGGTATATATATCATAGATTTATAAATTTTCGGTTCCATATTTCTATTCCCATTAATATTATCCCGATTACCGTATTTTTCTAATAATTTATAAATAACTCGTATTGGAAAATCATTTTCCCTCAATATATTTATAATTATATTCCTATTATTTATATGAAATTGACTATCACTAAGTTTCATAACTCTTTCAATTAAATTTGAAAAATAGTTTATTATTCTATCCGAGGATGTAGGTTTATGATACCAATCTATTATTAAATTCTGACCTCTTCTCTCAATTAATACATCTACATATGTAAAGATAAAAAAATGTCTTTATTAGTATTAAAAATTCTTTATACAGTTACAAATAATACTTTAATAAAAATATATACAACGTTAAAAACTAATACATGTTTTGTTTAACAAAATATGAGATATATTTTCTAAATCGGTTTATATTCTGCTAGGTTTTTAACATGGCTTGGAAGTGTTGTAAAGCTGAAAGCTATTGTAGAATAAATTTCTTTGCATAGCCGTTGATTGTACCTTTTCGATTCTAAAGTTGTTCATATTCCTCAGATAATATGGTTGGACTTCTCCTACATATGTTATTTGTTCCGTCAAATATTGCGGTGGTTTTCCTTATTTCTTTGTAGAATAAATTTCTTTGCATAGCCGTTGATTGTACCCTTTCGATTCTAAAGTTGTTCATATTCCTCATATAATATGGTTGGACTTCTCCTACATATGTTATTTGTTCCGTCAAATATTGCAGTGCTTTTGCTTATTTCAGTTTTTGTATAAAGTTTAGTGTATTAAGAGCAATCCTTTGTTTTACATTCAGCCATTTGAGAGATTGCAACAAGAAGTATACTGAAGTGTATCTGTAGAAAAATTTATTATTATTATTAGAATTATTCTCATTGCTTTATTTTGAATCTTCTGCAGACGCTCAATTTGTTGTGTAATGCAGCAGGAATACAAAATTGTCGAGCAGAATTCGAAATGAGGTTTAATAATGATATTATATATGTTTATTGCCGTTTCTTTAAATTCTTATTCTTAATCTTTTGAAAAAATTTATTTTTTAGCCAATCTTTTTACATGTATAGTCCAAGAGCGATTTAAATTTTAGTTTTTTATCTAAATATAACAAGCCCTAAGTATTTTATTTCATTCACTTTTTTTATTATTTGATTATTAATTTTAAAAATAACGTCAGTTTTTGTATTTATTTCTAATATTTTTGTTTTATTCTCGTTTAATTTAAGTTTATTCCTGCTCAACAACGAGTTAACACTTTCCATGTCATGAATAAGTTCATCATAGCATTGCTGATCTGTTTCTCCCTCCGCAAAGAGAAGCGTATCATCAGCATACATAATTATTTGACATTTGTCCAAAACGTTTGGTAGATCTTATAAGTATATAATAAATAGTAGAGCTCCCAGAATTGACCCTTGAGGCACGCCATATTCATTAACTATTGAGTTCAAATGCACTTTGTTTACCTTTGTAATTTGCTGCCTTCCTTGAAACCATTTAAATTCTTTATCGCGAATACCGTAATTAAAAAGTTTTTGTAGAAGGATTTTTCTATCTATAGTTTCAAAAGCTCTCTTAAAATCAAGGAATAATGCAACGATTTTTTTATTTTTTCCAATTTTTTTTCAGCTGTTGACAAAATAGTTAGCTGCCTTTTCACATGAAAACTTTTTTCGAAATGCAGATTGGTATTTTGACAATAATTTTTTTGTTTTTTGTTTGAGGGTGGCGATGGTCGAAGTAGTCTGCACGTTGACTACAAAACGAAAAATTTTTCCTGGGTTCAATCGCAGTTTGAGGCTCATAAAAACATCTCACATTTTTTCTGATGTGCATTTATGTGTGACTTTGTGTCAGTTGTTGTCGGAAGGTTTCAGTGGCGAAGGCAGAGTCACTGGTCACTGAACAGTAACAGCTGTATCCAATCCACAGGCACATCAGAACGCCCTCCTTCGTCGGTATTGGGTAGCACCGACGAAGTAAAATATATACTAAAAATGGCTACTAAAACGAAGCTTCAAAATTTATAATACGTCTCCTTGATATCAGAGACGCTACAACACTGCTGCAAAAATAACGTGCAAAAAGCAATGTTGTAAGACAGTGAAGCTTCAACTCCTATCATTTCTCCTACTATCCCTTTCCTACAGTTCCAGCGCAATGCATCGCATGTGTTGGGTTCATCTCCTGAGTGCTGGTCCAAGATAAAAAAGAAAATATATTGTTACAATTATTCCTTTACTACCTTCTCTATTAGCTTTTCACACATTAATTGGCCTGAATTCCTCACATATCCTCGTGTTTGCAACTTTTTCTATTGGAATTGTCATCGAGGTTTTCCACTTTTCCTGAAACAGGCTAGTTCTTAAAGAAATATTTATATTTTTGTTATAGTGAGAGTAGTGTTTGGTCGTCCGTCGGGTATACAATCGTTTTCCTCTGTGTCGCAAAAAAAAATAGTAAAAAACGGATAATTAAACAAAGACAATCAAAAAATTCAACAAATAAATTTAAACCAAAAACGAAAAGACTTAATATACAAAATTAAAAAAAATAATAAAACAAACAACTAAATATATGTACCTAAAAAAAAGAAAACAATCGACTGAAATTTAATACGGAAAACAATAACAATAAAAATAAAAACGGTAAAGAAAAAAAGAGTGCAAACCGCTATACTAGTGACGGGCGAGAAAATACATATCAGTGCTGACACAACCAACCAGTGCTGTCAGTTCGGGTCACGGTAACCAGATCAGGGCTTTCATGGCCTTTTTTCGTGTCATTGTGCTAAATCCCCTTACCATACCCGACTAAATGTTTTGTATTGTGGATGCCCTTGTGTTAGTTGCTGCCAGACTGTTTGGTGATGAAGGAGTAACACTGATCACCGGCAGTCGTTCAAGCAGCGATTAGTTCAGTGGCAACTACAATACAAAAGATAGACATTTTATTTGAATTTTCTCGCGTTAATCATGACAGACCGATTCAGAATTGACTTCTGCAACATACGTGGTCTAAGGGCAAATTTCTTCTCTGTCTATGCTCACGTTTGTCTCTATCGGCCGGATGTTTTCGCCTTAAGTGAAACCCAGGTGTCTGAGGATGCTGACCCACAGGATTTTCACATATCTGGGTATCACCTCCTATCTCTTTTCTATCTACACAGGGGCCTTGCAATTTATATACGCAATGAAGTTGTATACCAGTGCCAGCAACCTTTAGACACGCATGATCCCGAATTTAGCTGTCTTTGGGTTAAATTCAAAATCAGGGCACATCTTCTGCATTTCGGGTTTCTTTACAGAAGCCCAAACACGGAAAGGGAGAAAACTATACAGAACTTCGATGCCCTATTCGCAGCGCACAATCACCTTGCGCAATTAGTGAATGAACCAACACATATTTCATGTGTTGACGGACACCAACACAACACCCTCGACCTTTTTCTAACTTCACACCCTGAAAAGTATGAAATGAACATTAGCGCACCTCTCGGTAATTCGGATCATTGCACCATTTCTGCCTCTTTTTCGTTTGCGGAACTTCGAGGCGTTTTACAGCCAGCTACGAAACGTTTGAAATATATTTACGAAAAGGCACGTTGGGCTGAGCTCAACGATTTCTTTCGGCATTTCAATTGGAGGTTCTGCTTCCTCGACAATGATGTCAATGCCATGGCTAAAATGGTCCAAAATATAATATTGCTTGGTATGAAAACGTTCATACCATCGAAGCAAATTTCGATTAGGCCCAGACCAAAGTCTTGGTTTAATCAGACGTGCAGACTTGCAGTCAGATCCAGAGAGGAAGCATTTAGTATCTGGCGGAATGATAAAAACGTAGATACTGATATGATGCGCAAAAGAGCGAGATCTTCGTGTGCCAAAGTGATAAGACGTGCAAAAGATTTGTACGAGCAGCGTCTTCGCGTCAAAGTTCCTTCTGCCCCAAGGGGAAGTAAAAGCTTTTGGCTATTCGTTAAAAGAGTTAAGGGAAATGCTAGTTCTTCTATTCCGCCTCTTTTAAAGGATGATAAAATATACACTGACCCGGTTGAAAAGGCTAACCTCCTGGCTGAAATGTTTGCAGGTAATTCTCACCTGCCGGAAAGCAATCAACCACTGCCCGCACCCAAGCGTGTATCCGTAACTATGCCAAAGATATACTTTCTCGCTCGTGCAGTTAAAAGGGTTTTAGCAGACCTTAACATAAATAAGTCTCCTGGCCCGGATGGAATTCCGGCACTGGTCTTGAAGGAGCGCTTTTCGACGTTATCGCGTCCTCTTGCAATCCTTTTCAGCACCCTATACCATACAGGCGAATTTCCGTAGTGGTGGAAAGGTGCAAATATTATACCGTTCCCCAAGAAGGGAGAGGCAAATAACCCTGAAAATTATCGCCCAATCGCAATATGCTCTACCATTTCTAAAGTAATGGAGAGGATGCTAAATTTCCATCTTATGAAGTATCTGGAGACCAATAGCTTACTTCACGACCGGCAATATGGTTTCCGTGGAGGACATTCCACGGGAGACTTATTAGCCTTCCTTTCGGAAAAATGGATCTATCCACCATTTTGGCGAAAGTAAGGTACTGGCTCTAGATATTTCAAAAGCATTTGACAGAGTGTGGCATGGAGCTCTCTTGTCCAAACTTATTGCTTTTGGTGTCGGTGATATCTTCTCTCGATTTATATCGAGCTTTCTCAGGGATCGCGCTATAGGATTTGTTATAGACGGGATATCTTCTAACGAGTTCAAAATTAATTCAGGGGTACCACAAGTCTCCATTCTTTCTCCTACCCTATTTCTTATTTTTCTTAATGACCTTCTATGTCATACTTCCAACCCTATCCACTCTTTCGCAGATGCCAGCAGTATCTGCCATTCATATTCATTTGATCGTAGGCCGACATCAACTATGATCGCGGCGACGCGGGAGAATATGAATGATTCGCTAACAGGTGGCCTCATAAGAATATCGGAATGGGGTCACGCGAACAGGGTCGATTTCAATGCCCAAAAGACCAAATGCTGCATGCTTATCCTTCGCCGTATGCACGATCACGCTGCCTCTTCTGTAATTATGGGCGGCATAAACATTGAGGAATCAGAAGCTCTCACTACCTCACTATTTATAACGCATACATCCGACCGAAAATGGAATACAACTCTCATGTATGCGCCGGTGCTTCAAATACTATTTTGAAGTTACTCGACCCTGTACAAGAAAGGGCGAAGAAACTCATAGGAGACAGTAGGGTAGCCAACTCTATTGACTCTCTTGATCATCGTCGCAACGTGGGGTGCGTCTCGTTGTTCTATCTTTACTATAATGGGATGTGTTCTAATCAAATTAGGGAACTTGTTCCCGAAACCCGGTCATTCGCGCGCACGACACGATTCTCTTTAAGAGCGCATCCTTTTGTGGTCGATTTGTCGGCGATTCGCACTACGCATTACAGAGAAAATTCGTTTTTTGGCCAAACAGCACGTGTGTGGAATGGACTTCCCGCAGAGGTGTTTCATGTCACTTTTAACGTGGGAAAATTTAAATCAAAAGTCAAAAAACACTACTCTCTCTATCCTCCTTCCCACAACCTAATTTCCTAGTTCCAGCACAATACAACACATGTGTAGGGGTCATCCCCTGAGTGCCGGTCTAAGATAAAAAAAAAAGATATACACTGGAAATGCTACACATAATAAATGTACCATCTGAGAAGAGGCTTAATTATATAGTATATAGGAACACGATAAATAAAACAAAAATGAAACAGTTCTAGTCTTTGTTAAGTCTTATCAAAAACTATTTAGCTATTTAAAAAAAATTTAAAATAAATAAATATTTGTTTTGTAATATATATGTATATGTATTAATATTATTATTATGTTATTGTATTGTTTATGTGTTTATGTATTTCTCACATCCCCTGAAGATGATCGAAATATTGGAAAAATAGTAATAATAATAAAAAAATCGGAGAAATAAAATAAAAATCGATTTTTTCCAAATTATTCAAGACCTCAAGCTGAACAAATACATTATAACAAAAATATTACAAAAAAGGTCTACAAAATACACACAATAATTATATATCAAGCATTACATTTCCTTTATATTCCAATTATCCAGCATCTTTTTGCTGTTTATTTTGTTTTGCATGTTATTTTATTTGTCTCCACATTTCTTTCTGGTCTCTAGCAAAAGTAATTTTGTTATTGATATATTTAATATTTTCATTCTGGATTTTCACTTTATAAATGTTTCGAATTGCTTTGTAGTTTGTCCATGCCGCATCTGTATTCTCGTATCTCGCTATTCGATATTTGTTAATTTTTTCTTGTTTCATTCTACGTATTTCATCACTGAACCATTTACATTCCACATTTTCTCCCACAGTTTAGTTTCTACTTAATTTCATTGACGCATTCACCAAACATTCATCGTTCAAACGACATTCACTATTTAGTATTTGCTTTATGGTTCGAATTTCTGTTTTAAATTTTTCTCAGCCTAATAATTGTTCATTTTAACAATAAAATTACCTGAATTTTTCTGGTGAATTCAAAATCAATAAAACTAAATATTCGTGGACTAAAAACAATCATATGGCTGAATGCAATAAATGCATTAAAGGGCGAAAGTGGAATAAATTGCAATAGAGTGTGTGGTAAAATATTCCATATCAGGAAAAAATGTACAGGAATATACAAATACTCGGGGAAAGTTATGGACAAAAATACATTTATTAGGTACATTTATTAGGTATATTTGCGATGATTGCATGCAATATATACAAAACATTCATTTAACATTGAAAGAAATTCCAGATGGAGTACTCAAAAATAAACGATACCTAATAGACTATAAACATGAATTTAAAATATCACTAAAAGAGAATGAAAACGAAATTTAAAAATTATTACAAGCTATTGAGACACGCTATGAAGAAAGGATTAATAAAATGAATAAATTACTAAGATCTTGTGACAAAAAATGTGGAAGACGTTTAAAAAATATTTGGTAATGTAAACGAAATTGAAAACTACAACAAAAAACTGTATCAAACAAGAGAAGAAAAATATGAAAATATGTGTAAAGGGATCAAAAAAATCAAAAGCCAAAAAAAACATATGCAGAAACAATTAGAAACAAAGAAACCAAATTTGAGAAGGAAAGGGAAAATATCGGAACAGTATCAAATCAAAGTTCTTAATACATCGCGTACAAAATAAAAATTACAGGCATGACTTTTGAATATAATGAGAATGAAATAATTGAGAAAATAAAAAAATAAATTTCTATTTAACAAACTCCAATTTTAAATTTATTGAAAAATATAATGCAAAGAGAAATAATAAAACAGCATTACTGTAAAATTAAGAGTTGATAGCGAATCATATAATAAAATTATAAAATTATAATGGAACAGAAATAATACAATGTTTGAAATGTAAAGGAGAGAATCATCTAGCGAAGGAATGTAAGAACCAGGAAACATGTTTAAGATACCACGGACGGCATAGAACCAAAGACTGTAAAAACCACTGTGAAAAATACTGCTAAAAAATTCAAATCAGATATTTGCAAGCTAAAACAGAAAACACTAATAAAAAATGGCCAGAGCATAAAATAATCAGAAATAAATATAAACAACAAATTGTGTTTATGTCATAATTAATTTATGATATATACAAAAGCTACGAGCACCCGATCAATAAAACATCTGTTCGAAAGTTTCGCCATATTGGCGACAGATACTTTTTGGCTTGTATTTTTGTAACTTCCAAAAGAAAGCGATTTTTCGATTATTTCGTAAAAGATATGTAAATAAAATTTAGATAATTAAACTGAAATACAAATATCAATATACGTACAGTGGCCAAAAAAACTATTCGACATTGCAATTATTTTCTTAAATTTCATTGAAAACGCTAGTATCCTTTTGTTTTTTATATGTATAAACGTGAGATCACATTGTATTATATGTATTTAATAATTTATGGTCCTAAAAATAATAAAAATTGCACTTTTTTTAACTCATCTATCTGTTTGAACGAAAAAACAAAAATTGCAAAGCAAAAAAAGTATTCGACTGGAATTGTTTTTCCCTTATTCTGATTATGTATTTCTTATTACTTCATGTCATTGTTGGTAAAACTATCGCTATGTTTCTTGTTTATCATTTACAAGAACTCTTTTCTTATTTCTGTGCAAGTGATCGCGACGATGGGACGTAAAGGGAAAGAAACTTCTGTTGATGTAAGAAATTTAATAATACATCATTTTAAATTAGGAAAAACGGAAAAGACTATATCAGAAATCGTTTAAAGGTCAAGAACTACTATATATTACATTATAAAAAAGTACAAATCAAGTAAAACTGTGATAAACAAGGTAAGGATTGGGCGACCTTGCAAACTTACAGATTCAGATGAACGGCGAATCGTGCGTGAAGTAAGAAAAAATCCAAAAATTACTGCTAACACTTTAGCTAAAAACACTGAGGAACACTTAGGTATATCCGTTACACCTCAAACAATAAGAAACGTCTTAAAAAAGCACGATTTCCATGCACGATCAGCCAGGAAGAAGCGACACATTACTAAGAAAAATAGAAAGTTGAGATTAGATTTTGCGAAATAGCATGTAAATAAGCCAATGGAGTTCTGGATGGATTTTATTTTTGCTGACGAAAGTAAATATAACCTTTTTCGATGTGATGGAAAAGTTCTGGTACATCGCAAGCCTAACACAGAATTGGATGAAAGGAATATGGTACCAACTGTTAAACATGGTGGCGGTGGTGTTATGGTATGGGGATGTATGGCGGCATCAGGCGTGGGTAATATTGCGTTTATTGATGGAATTATGGATCACCGAAAGTACATTGACCTCCTAAAACAAAATTTGAGGTCAAGTGCTGAAAAATTGGGTCTGGCAAATAGATTTCAGTTTTATCAAGATAATGATCCCAAACACTAATACAAATCTTTGGCTTTTATATAATTGTCCAAAATTAATAAAAACGCCGCCACAGTCCCCAAACCTTAACCCTATTGAACATCTTTGGGGTCACTTGGAAAAAAAATCAGAAAACGTGAATTTACGAACAAACACCAGATGAAAGTTATCCTGCAGGAGGAATGGAGCCAAATTGATCCAGAATATACCAAAACGTTGGTAAAATCTATGCCAGATCGTTTAAAAGAGGTTATACGTAGGCAAGGAAAAGCAACTCGCTACTGAAGTAGAAATAAGCTTATATTTCAATTCATGTATTTTAAAAATGTTACCAATGTCGAATACTTTTTTTGCTTGTTTTTTGTTATTAATATTTTAATTCATGTGTTTTTTGCTTTTTTTACTTGGAGATCTCATTTTTTTTACTGAATATAACTTTGTGTTCCTTAATAAATACTTTTATAAGTTTATTTTGTTAAAAACAACATTCCATATTTTTTTCTTGATAAATATATAAAGTTTACGGCCTATGTCGAATAGTTTTTTTGGCCACTGTATGTATGTATTAGATTAATAAAAAAATAGGCTCAGAGAACAAATTCGAGGCAGTGATCCAGATTCCTCCATCTTTGGACAACCCCAAAGACCCTGAAGAAAACATTGGTCCTTCGAGCCGGATCTTATTCGAAAATAATTGGCTTTCTGAGAATTCTACTCAACTACTGGAGATCATCAATTATATCTACATACACGTACAAAACAACAGCAGGTTTGTTCGATTTGTTCGTTTCATTATATACATAAATGGTGTGCTTGAGTAAGGTCGTGCGCAATATTCTGCTTACTTAATTACTGGAAAAGAAACTTTTCTGAACAAGGTATTAAAATAATATAGAAAAATTTAAATAGAAGCTATTGGTGACTTAAATTAAATTGCAAGAAAAAATTAATACATATGTACATACGGATAGAATAAACATAATTGGAAGAAAAAAAGTTGGAAGGTGAAAATAAGTGGCGATGCATAAAAATTGGATAAAAGTGAAGGTAATTGGAGAATGATTTTTAAAAAAACGCATTAATAGTGGATATACAAATCTGTGCATAAAAGACATATTCATTTCATTACCATTGTTACGTATATACATATATGTATGTATGTACTAATCTACGGTTTGTTTTTTGGAAACTGCAGTAACTTTTCCACGGAGAATCGCTTTCATTTTCGATTGCAAATACTTTTTTTGGTTTCAGTTGGAATGCACTCTTACAATTTTTCCCATATATATTGGGTAAATTCCCACAACAATAAATTCAAAATTACCGTATGCTTTGGAAAAAAAAAAAAGAGAAATAATACAAACAAGAGAATAGAAAAATAATCGCAACGAATACAAATTAAAGTTATAAATTTTTCTATATACACGTACATGCGAGAAGTAAAATTTTATACGCATGTTAATATTCCTGCATTAATCAAATTATAAATATATGAACGCTTAATTGAGAAGTTGATGAATCGGCAATTGCCCTAAAGAGAATATACCGGTTATTCTGTCATTTCCAATATATTTAATTTAGTGCTCAGCGAATTTGCATCGGCAAGCAAATTAACCCGTTATCGGAGGTGAACTTGTCCAATTTCGTTGAAATGGTTGAATAATTTTTTTAATATAGAATACATCCAACATATTCTTTGTACATAAGGAACATATTTATCTCACATTTCGCAAGTCACCTGCTGATGGTGATTTATTTACACAAAGGGTTAACACACACTTTTGTTACCTTTGTTACACTGGAAGGCTAAAATTTTATTTGGAATCATTCCATCTTGGACTTGAAATTTTTGCAGCAAACGACATTGAACTTGAAATTTACTGGAAATAATTTGTTACAACCTTGAACTTGAATTTAATGCAAGGATAGAACGGGTTTTATATATAAACGGGCATTAAGAGAATTAATTCGTCGAGTAGAGTCGATTATTACATTTTTCAATTTTCAATCTAGACGATCAATATGTCGCTGGACAGTTTTATACGTCTCGCCGACAGGGTTGTAGAATTTAGTTACGATCTGGATGATAATCGTTATCCATTAATGTCAACCCATGCAATAGAAATACATATAGGGGAACTTCAACATATTTGGAAAAGGGTAAAGGAAGCATATGAGAAATATACGGATGACCAGAGTAAAAGGAAAAGGGCAGAGGACGACGATGAAGCTGATACAGAAACGCTAAATATGAAATTTAAAAATACGTATGTTACATACTGTAACTGTCTAGTAAAATTGTCTGAGGCTTCTGAGAGTCTTGACGCTAAAAAGCCCACGTTTAACCCTGAATTTGTGAACTCTGCTTCTACCTCACAGAACGTTTCCCCACCACTGCAGGTACCCACCTACGCACATAGTTTTCATTTACCTCCGTGTGAGATTGAAGTATTTTGTGGTGAATATGCGTCTTGGCCTACATTCCGTGATTTATTCACGGCAATGTATGTGAAGAATACCAGGTTAAGCCCTGTCGAAAAACTATTTCATTTAAATCAAAAAACCAAAGCAGAGGCGCGAGAAATTGTACAGAAAAGTCCACTAACCAACGAAGGATTTGACCAAGCCTGGTCTAACCTTTGCAACCGTTTTGAAAATCGAAGAATTCTCGTCAATATTCAACTACGAAATTTGTTCAATTTGAAGGCTATCACATCAGAGTCAGGAAATGCTATTAGACAATTACAGCGTGATATCAATTCGTGTATTTCGATTCTGCAATTGTATAAAATTAATGTCGAAACTTGGGATCCAATATTTGTTTTTATATGCTCAAATCTATTGCCGAGCCTTACCTTAACACTGTGGGAACAAAGTTTGCAGGATAAAACCTTGATACCGAAATGGTCAGAATTGGATTTATTTTTAACCAATCGCTTTCTAACCCTCGAGTTAGTTTCTGACATGCAGAGCTCCTCAATCTCGAAACAGATTGACTGCAGGTCTAAACGCCCTAATAATTCGTCTCGAAAAGTGAATACTTTTCAAAATAATATATCAGATATAAAATGTCTACTGTGTCCAAAGGAATCCCACCCAATACGTAAGCTTTAACTATCCTCAGCGATTTGATCAAATCAGGAAACAGGGCCTGTGTATAAACTGTTTTTCGCAAACACATACTGTTAAAAATTGTCCGAGTAAAAATAATTGCTATCGATGCAATAAAAGGCACAATACTTTGTTGCATAAAAACCCAGAAGATTCATCATCTCTTCAAGCTGCGAAACCGAGCGCTACAAACCATTTAAATCCACATTCCGTTCCATTTTCATCCAAATCTAATAATCTACAGTCCACTTCTAGTTGGGGAACTGGGGTTGTACAATCGTGTTTTGCAACCAGTTTAAAAGGCGTTCTACTTGGTACCGCAATGGTCCACATTTGTCTTCCGGGTATGAGATATAAAGCTAGGGCATTGATTGATTCTGGGTCTGAAGGTTCATTCATTTCAGAAAGATTAGTGAATCGCTTAAGACTACCCTATAAACGTATCAATGCTCAAATTTCTGGCTTGAGGGTGGCGATGGCACGATGGATTGTAGTCTGCACGTTGACTACGAATCCAAAAACAGACCTGGGTTCAATCCCAGTTTCAGACTAAAAATTTTAAAATAAAAATAAACATCTCGCATTTTTCTGATGTGCATTAGTGTGTCTTTGTGTGTCAGTTGTTGTCGGAAGGTTTCAGTGGCGAAGGCATAGTCACTGGTCACTGAACAATACCGGCTTCAGCTGAGAGCAATCCACAATCACATCTGAACGCCCTCCTTCGTCGGTATTGTGTACCACCGGCGAAGTAAAATAATAATAAAAATGGCTACTGAACCGAAGCTTCAGCGCTGCTACGAGTATAAACAAAGAACGTGCGAAAGCAGAGCTGCAAAAATAATAATTAATTCAGCTTCACCTCCTGTCGTTTCTCCTACTATCCCTTTCCTATAGTTCCAGCACAATGCTTCGCATGTGTAGGAGTTATCTCGTGAATGCTGGTCCTAGATAAAAAAAAAATAACACCATATCTGCCAATGTCAACAAGGAAACGTCCGTTATCCTAGGATCGCCTCATAATATCGATGTTGAACTTTTAGTCAAGGCCTTAGTGGTTCCGCAACTGTCAGGTAAGCTGCCTTCGAGAAATTTTGATCCATCTGCATTTTCGCAGCTATCTAATATACAGCTGGCTGACCCTCTATTTTTCAATAGTTCGAACATAGACATTTTGATTGGCGGTGATATTTTTCCGTTAATAATGCTATCTGGTATAAAACATGAGGTCTGTGGTACACTAATGGCTCAGGAAACCATTTTCGGATGGATGCTTACGGGGCCTATTGCGAATGATAATATCATGTCATACTCTACCATAAAATCGATGTATTGTGAAATTTCCCTGGACAAGGAGATTTCTCGATTTTGGGAGGTGGAGGATCTTCCACGGAAGAACAATATTTCTTCATCAGACACGTTTTGCGAGAACTTGTATAAAGCCACTACAAGAAGGAAAGAAGATGGGCGATATATCGCCTCTCTTCCTTTTAAAGATGGATACCCCGACACTCTAACATTAGGCCAGTCGAGAACGAGCGCCGTTGCACAATTCTTTCGCAATGAGGCAAGACTCCTTAAAACCCCTAGTTTTAAAAGGGAATATGATGATGTTGTCCAGGAATATATTGAACTCGGTCATATGGAAAAAGTAGAATGTCCTTACAACTATAAATTTCCAAACCATTATTACTTACCGCACCATGCGGTTGTAAAGTCAGACGGCACTACAACAAAGGTCCGTGTTGTATTTAACGCTTCATCTCGGTGTTCAAATGGCCTTAGCCTTAATGATATACTTCACACCGGTCCAGTCCTTCAAAATGATTTGACAATTCTCATTCTAAAATGGAGACTCTTCAAGTATGTGTTTAATGCTGATATACAAAAAATGTATCGACAAATTCTAATTAACTCAAACCATACTCTATACCAAAGGATATTATTCCGAAAAAATCCTTCAGAAACGGTACAAGATTTTGAACTAAAAACTGTAACGTTCGGAGGAAATTGTGCCCCTTATTTAGCTATCCGTACACTTCACCAACTTGCGGATGACATTAAAATTATTTATCCAAAGGGCAGTGACATACTAAAAAATTCAATGTATGTAGACGATGTGATGGCAGGGGGTCATACAATTCCAGAAACGCTTGAATCCAGGGACCAATTGAGTCTCGGTCTTCAGTCTGCCGGATTTTCTTTACGAAAATATACGGCAAATTCAAAAGAAATACTTAAAGAAATTCCTCCAGAATACCTTCTCTGTGAGGACTTTTTGGAAATTGATGACAGAAGTACTGCTAAAACGCTGGGTATTCGATGGAACGCGCTTACAGATGCATTTTACTTTACAGCTAAACCATTTCCAGAGCTACAACGATGGACGAAAAGAGAAGTTCTATCACAAATTGCTAAGTTATTTGACCCGGCAGGATGGTTGGCACCTTGCGTAGTTCTAGCAAAAGTATTAATGCAGAAAATCTGGATTGAAGGAATGGAGTGGGATGAATTACTCACTCCGGCCTTGTTATTCGAGTGGAAAAGATTTCAGACGTACTATACGCACATTAACAACATAAAGATTCCACGTTGGGTAAATTTCGGCCCTAATTTGGAAGTCCAATTTCATGCTTTCTGCGACGCATCAGAAAAAGCATATGCAGCTGCACTGTACATTCGTATTGCTGAGAACGGTAAAATTGTGAGCCATCTAATTTCCGCCAAGACAAAAGTGGCTCCAGTAAAAACTTTGTCAATTCCTAGATTAGAGCTGTGTGACGCACTTTTAATTGCTGAAATGGTAGACAACATTATTCCAAAGCTTCAAATCACGAATTACTCTACATATTATTGGACAGACTCCACAATCGTCTTGTCATGGCTGGCTAAGCCAGCTTGTTCCTGGTTAACATATGTAGCCAACCGAATTTCAAAAATTTCACAGATAACTGATACTGCAAAGTGGAATCACGTTACGTCTGAGACCAATCCCGCAGACTTGGCGAGTCGAGGTTCATATCCTCAGGATTTGATAGACAATGATCTATGGTGGCATGGGCCACAGTGGTTACAATATCCATCGGAGAGATGGAAAAGGCTACGTACTGACAATTTTCCTGAGACAGACCTGGAGAGAAAATCAATCAAAACCCATTTTACGTATATTCAAAACCATGAAGACATATTGGAACGCTTTTCTTCTTTTCCTAAAGCAATGCGCGTTATTTCATACGTATATCGTTTTTATTTTCATACACATCCTAAGTTTCGTTGTAACTTCCATAAAGAGTCCCTTTCCATTTCTAGTTCAGAAATAATATTTGTTCGTACTCCGTTAATAATATTATGTCAACAAATAACTTACCCGTCCGAGTATAAAACCTTAGCATCCAACGGGGATATAAGTTCCTCCAGTGCCATTCTAAATCTTAACCCTTTTCTCGATTCAGAAGGAATCATAAGGTCATGTGGTAGACTTTCATCTTCTCCGGGTCTAGCATATAATGAAAAACACCCAATAATTATTCCTTATGATTGCCAATATACTCGCCTTTTAGTTCGATTTGTTCATTTAATAACCTTGCATGGTGGCAACCAACTCGTGTTGAGGGTACAAGGTACTGGATTCCTAGAGTTAAAAACTTAATCAAGTCAACAATTCATAGCTGTAAACCATTCATAATTTATAAGAAAAAATGTCAAAAGCAACTTATGGCCGCATTGCCCCCGGAGCGAACAGAAATATCACGACCATTTACTCACACAGGGCTAGACTTTGCAGGCCCCTTTGACATAAAGGCATATGCTGGTCGGACGTGCCGTATTACGAAAGGGTATGTTTGCGTTTTCATATGTTTTTCAACGAAAGCAATTCATTTGGAAGCAACCACCGACCTATCACCGCTGCTTTTCTTGCAGCTTTTAGTCGTTTTGTGTCACGCCGTGGATGTCCTTTGCATCTCCATTCAGATAATGATACAACATTCGTTGGGGCTTCCAAAACACTAGCGAAGGAATTCCTTCAGACTACTCAGCAAGTGGTAACTGCTAACTATGCCATGCAAAATATTACTTGGCATTTCATCCCTCCTGGAGCCCCACATATGGGAGGACTATGGGAAGCGGCGGTCAAAAGCTTTAAATCTCATTTTCGAAAAGTAGCAGGCTGTTTTAAATATACATATGAGGAATTTGCAACTTTGCTTAGCCGTATCGAAGCTTGCCTGAATTCTAGACCTATAGCCCCTATGTCGCAAGATCCATCCGACCTCACTTCCTTAACCCCGGGTCACTTCCTTATTGGCGGTCCGCTTCTCACACCTATAGACCCACAGATCATCGATACGCCCACGTCTATTATAAACCGGTGGCAACGTATGAAGCTTGTTCACCAAAATTTCTGTTTTCGTTGGAAAAGTGAGTATCTCAAAGAAATACAAAAAAGAACAAAATGGAAAAAGCAAGAAGACAATTTGAGGGAAAATTCAATCATAGTAATCAAGGAGGAAAATCTGCCTCCGAATGCTTGGCGTCTTGGGCGAGTTAAAAAGGTCTACCCTGGTTCAGATCAACGAGTCAGAGTAGCAGATATTCTTACGCAAAGGGGTATGGTAATGAGGCCAATTACAAAGCTGGTATATTTGCCATTTTACTAGTTCGAACCATACGCTTTCAAACCTCCTTTATAGCTCCAAATAAGATTTTTCCTTTCTTATATATATTCCAGATTAAGATGAATAAAACCAAATTTTTTTCCAAACACAAACATATCAGTCGTAGTCATTCTCAAAAGAAGCACCATGCCTACTTATGTCGTATCTGCGCCCGCTCTCACCCTTTACGGATGTGCCAAACATTCTTGGCTGAACGCATACGTAAAGTTCGGACTCTAGGGTATTGTGGAAATTGTCTTGCCCATCGTCATTCAATGGTTACTTGCTCCTCAAAACGTGGCTGCAAATATTGTGGAAAATTTCATCACACACTACTTCACATCCATCCTCGTCTTGCAAAGAAAGAACAACTATCACCGGCTTCATCTCGTTCGGCAACCACCAAACAATCTATCTCAAGTGCTGCTAAGAACACCTTAATTGTACCAACCGCTCCGGCTAGAGAGCAAGCAATCCTACTTTCTTTGATTCAACACAATAATGTTGTATTGCTTCCAACAGTGCTAGTTAAGCTAAGTTAGTAGGAATAACAACTGCGCAGAGTACGCTATTTGGCTGGACTATCTATGGAACGTGTTCAAATTAGTTTTTATAATTTTATTTTCTTATTTCCCTCACTTCCTGTTCTATTGAAAATGTACCACTGAATATTTGAAAATGGGATACGTAACTACATATATTTAAATATCTAATAGATAATGCAAAAAAAAAAAAAAAAAAAAAAAACCGAATTTATACATTTTTATTTCTTTTCCTTAACTATGTACATATTGTTAATCTACTTTTTATTAGTTATTATTTTATTGCATAAATTTATTTCAAATAAGTATCTATGACAGAAAACCAAACTCTGAATTCAAATTATGTTTTTGCATAAATAATGCAAGGCGGGCAGTAATGTTTATGTCATAATTAATTTATGATATATACAAAAGCTACGAGCACCCAAAGACCCTGAAGAAAACAAATTGAAAACTGTAAAAATGATTATATAAACAACAAAATTAGTAACTGAACGGACCAAAAACAAATGTGGAGGAAATAAAAAACCTGGTACTTAATAATAACAAAAGTACAATCAAATCTGTAATATTTGATAACGTAGAATGTACTGATAGCTATAATATTGCTAATAAATTTAACTCTTATTTTGTAAACAGCATTAGTAATGTACGGGAATCGATAGAAAATGTGCAATATGTAAATCGAATAACATGCAATGTAACTGATATTTTTACATTTCGTATAATAAATAATTTAAAACTATATAATTTAGTAAAACTAATGAAGAATAAAACTTATTTAGATAAAATATCAAATAAGATTATATTGGACAACTGGAAGGATATCTTAATGACTTGTCAAATATATTAGAAAGATGTAACATAGTCCTATACGTGGATGAATGATACTGTAATATGTACATATATACCATTACTATCAAAGCAGACGAATGACGACAAATTATAGGCTTAAAACAGATAAAATAAATAACAAGTTAAAAAAAATAAACTTAAATTTAATGAAAACAAAACGAAGATAATAGAAATTAACATCAATTCGAATGAAACTTTACAAATAAATAACTCAGTCATAGAAAAAGTCGAGCATATAAAATATCTCGAGTTTATAATTGATAAAAAAAAATAAATAAATTTTAATGAACATATTGAACACACATGGAAAAACTTGGTAAAAAAAAAACAGGTTTTCTTTTTTCTGAAGAATCAGAAACAAAATATCAAAAACTATAGCGATAAATATCTACATATATAACAACACTTCGAGTACTGGTCTACTATTTCATATACATACATGAAGCAAAGCACTCCACTTGGGAAGAATACAGAAACTTCTAAATAAAGATATGAGAATAATATTAAAACGTAATAGATATACTGAAATAAATACAATGTTGAATTTTCTGAAGTGGTTAAATGTGCAACAAAGACTTCAATTCAATACGTCAGATTTATTAAAAAGATGAAACAATGTGATGCACCGAGATACCTTTGTGAGCAAATAAGAGGGTGGCGATGGCACGATGGATGGTAGTCTGCACGTTGACTACACAACCAAAAAACGGACCTGGGTTCAACCCCAGTTTCAGACTAAAATTTTAAAATAAAAATAAATATCGCGCATTTTTCTGATGTGTATTAGTGTGTCAGTTGTTGTCGGAAGGTTTCAGTGGCGAACGCAAAGTCAGTGGTCACTGAACAATGCCGGCTTCAGCTGATAGCAATCCACAATCTCATCAGAACGCCCTCCTTCGTCGGTATTGTGCAGCACCGGCGAAGTAAAATAATAATAAATATGGCTACTGAACCGAAGCTTCTGCACTGCTACGAGTATAAACAAAGAACGTGCGAAAGCAGAGCTGCAAACATAATTAATTAAGCTTCACCTTCTGTCGTTTCTCCTACTATCCCTTGCTTATAGTTCCAGCACAATGCTTCGCATGTGTAGGAGTCCGCTCCTGAGTGCTGGTCCCAGATAAAAAAAAAAAAAAAAAAAAAAAAAAAGGTATGTAGGTGAAAGCCAACCGTACAGACTAAGAAATGTAAACGATTTTCGAGTAAACAGGATTATGTCAACACAGATGAAGAGATCGCTTTTTACAAGGGCTGACAACTGCATAATACACTACCAAATAACATGAAAAATGAAAATAATTACAATGTATTTAGAAAAAAATGCATTAATTTTGTAAGATTTGATATTTATATGTAACGATAGGAAGTTTAAGTCATGTACATATATTTTTTTTTTTTTTTTGTTATCTAGGACCAGCACTCAGGAGATGACTCCTACACATGCGAAGCATTGTGCTGGGAACTATAGGAAAGGGATAGTAGGAGAAACGACAGGAGGTGAAGCTTAATTAATTATTTTGCAGCTCTGCTTTCGCACGTTCTTTAGTTTTTTATACTCGTAGCAGTGCTGAAGAGCTTCGGTTTAGTAGCCATTTTTATTATTATTTTACTTCGCCGGTGCTACACAATACCGACGAAGGAGGGCGTTCTGATGTGATTGTGGATTGCTATCAGCTGAAGCCGGTATTGTTCAGTGACCAGTGACTATGCCTTCGCCACTGAAACCTTCCGACAACAACTAACACACAAAAACACACTAATGCACATCAGAAAAATGCGAGATGTTTATTTTTATTTTAAAAATTTTTTTGTCTGAAACTGGGGTTGAACCCAGGTCCGTTTTTTGGTTGTGTAGTCAACGTGCAGACTACCATCCATCGTGCCATCGCCACCCTATATTGTAAAATACATACATACATACATACTACAGATGCATATATAAAATCAAAATTTTTTGTAAATACTTAGACTTCGATTTACTATGTTATACGTATTTTCGCCTTCTGGGCTTACTATTGCTTAAATGAAATAAATAAATACAAGAAAATATAGAATAAAAAAGTTGGCGGCAAACCATATTTTCCAAGTTATGGACCTCTGAAGTTCTAGTACACGTTTTTGTATAAAGAGTATATTTTTTTCATAGAATATAGTCAATATGGGTATCATTTTAAAGGTGTTGAGAAGATCTTACGACTCTAAGCTGTTGAAAAGAAATTTACTAAAATATAGGACATAATGGCGGACAAAATCCTTAAGCGCGGCCTAAGTCTTGCTATGTGGAAAATCTTTAGCATCAGCTCAGTTTCGAGAGGACGAAAGGATTATAGCTGGCTATTTCTAATTAACAAAAAAGAGTACATTAATTAAAAATATAATAGAAATAATTATTCACTTTCTGTCCATGGACAAAAGCCGAATGCCGGTCATGCAGTAATACTTTTGTTATCGAAGCCTATGTTTGTTATACCATAGAGGAGAAAATCAGTGCGCCCGCCATAAGGCCGGTCATGCAGACCAGCTGTAGTAAGCGAAGCCGGTATTGTTATACCAGAGACAAGAAAACGTCTGCTGCCGGCCGAAGGTCGGTCATGCAGAAGTACATTAGTTAGTAAACCCGGCGTTCTGTATGTAATTCGATTTTTATTGCACTTTGAATCAACTACATACATACTTACTTACGTAGTCCACCCCGGAAACATTTAGATGAAAAATTATGAAAAAACCAATTACAACTTAAAATATTGACACTTTTTTTAAATAAATTTCAGATATATAGAAAGATATCTTAATTAAATTCCAATTGAAACCAATATTGGCATTCAGAAATGTAGAAAATAGCAGTTATGTATATACAAAAATTTCAGAGGTTCAACTCGAAAAATGTGGTTTGCCGCAAACATATTTTTCTTTTATTTTTCACATAGGCTATATTTTGTATTTTTGAAGTTTCATTTCATTTATTGATTCTTTTGTAATATACATAGCCTATTGGCCAATATAAAATATTACCAGTATAATTTCAATACAACTATTTACGAGCTTCTTTACTAAACTGGAGTTGTTTCGATATTCTAAATACCTTCCAAATGAATTTCTCATCGTGAATTTCGTCGTAGATTCCTAATCATGTCGCGCCAACTGGACAAACATTACGCCGCTTCGGTGCCCGACTTGAACTGACTGGAACCACAACAGATCATTTAGAGCCAGGGCGCCACCGGTTTTGCTGACAACAAAGAAACATCATCCGGCGTCACCAGGTGGACTCTACAGCTAATTTCAGTGCAATACTTACACATGTTCCCATACAAAGTGCAAACAGTTCATCAGTTACTGCCTGCTGACCGCCACGAGACTGTGAATTAGTGTGGTCGGGCAATCTCTTGATTTGGCATGACTCGCCCGATTTAACCATCCCATACTTCTTTCTTGGGAGCTACTTAAAGTCGCAAGTTTATGCTAACACGCCCCAGACAATTGCAGCCCTTAAGGAGAATATTCGACAGAAATGCGAACAGTTATCACCAGAAACATTGCATAAAGTTATAGAAAATGCACAAATGTGTATCAACACTGTCAGCAGCCACTTGACTGATGTCATAATTTCTAATTAACAGAAGAAATTTTACAGGTCCAAATAAAGATTTTCACCATCCAAAATGATTTTTTTTTGTTTACTAAAAAAGTTATTTAAAAACAAAATTAGATCATTAATTTTGCGTCACCTTGTACATTCAGAGACCCATACTTCTAAAAATATGGGTTGCCGCAAACTTTTTTTTTATCTCTACACATGCGGTACATGAAAAGCATACATAGTAAGAGATATGACGCATTTTTTGCACGTTATTTGTTTTTATAGAAGCATTTGTAGCGTCTCTGATATCAAGAAGACGTATTTAATTTTTAAGCTTCGTTTTAGTAGCCGTTTTTTTCAGGAATTATTTTACTTCGCCGGTGCTACACAATACCGACGAAGGAGGGCGTTCTGATGTGACCAGTGGCTATGGCTTCGCCACTGTAACCTTCCGAAAACTGACACAAAGCACACAAATTCACATCAGAAAAATGTGAGATGTGTGTATGAGTCTGAAACTGGGGTTGAACCCAGGAAAATTTTTTCGTTTTGTAGTTCACGTGCAGACTACTTCGGCCATCGCCACCCTCATTTTATAGGCATTTTCTTCTTATTTTTAAATTTTTTATCATATAGCTTATATTTTTTTTTCTTTTTAGAGGTGCTTCACTAAACTGGACTTCCAAAATTTCTTCGACAGTAAAGTATTCGACTGCATATATTGCTCAGATTGTTCTTTCGCGTCCTTTTCTATTTATTTTCGCATGTTTTTAATGTATTGAAAGGACGGAACTCTTCAGAAAATTTTGTTTTCAATACCTTCTTAATTGGTGTTATCTTCGATTCGCTGCAAATACCCAGAAATATTCCTGTTCTTAATGATTCATTTATTATATATAGTCTTCCTATCCTATCTTTCTCAAATATTTTTTCAAGTTTTTATGAGATTTCTTAGCTTTTTTAAGAATTTGATTGAAATGCTACGGATGAAATGAATTAATGCTAACGTAATGTACATACATATGTACATACCCTAGCTTAATCATACGACAAACATAAATAAATAGCTACTTATATAGCCGTATTCATAAAAAAGTTTTTTATTTATAAAAGGTTTATTAGACAAATATCCATACAAAATTCAATTAATATATGTACATTCAATAAATCAAAAAAAATTTATGAATGCGGCAGTAAGTGTTTAAGTTCCTGCATTTCACATTATAGATTTATTTCTTTGTACAAATCAATACTGCAGAACGTAAAGGTTTATATCAAACTTCTATATAATCTATACACCAAACTTCAATAATTTGTTTATACTTTTGTAAAGATTTGTATTTTGATAGTTTTAGTTGTATTGTTAATTTTTTTATGAAAATGTATGTTATATTAAAACTTACATTATAAACTGCTTGTCTTAAATCCACGATATATATGCATTTAAGATTTATATAGCAAAATGGAGTATTCTTTATTAGAACTCAATATAAGCCGCAAACAATCCACAACCACACACTAAAGAATATTCTTCTAAAAGAAATACATATATTCTCTTTAACAAATATTTCATTAAATATTATATGACCAGATTTATTTATATTCACGTTTTGATATCGTTACTTTTACGTAATTATTAATTTTATTATTATTATTTTAAAAATGACACTTCGTATTACAACCATTTAATTAGAATTTCAGAAATACAAGGGTGTGCAAAACAATATACTTTAACTCTGACATTACACAAGGAAGTTAAAAAAGGATATTTTGTCCCCGTCCATACTGTGAAACATTTGCTGCAAAACTTTTGAGTTTGTTGATGAGAAGGGGAAGAAGAGCGGAAGTAGGTACTCTCTCTAATGTACATGCAGTTTTTGTTGAATTTCTTATTTGCATGAGGTGTATTTGACGTTTCATTTTATTTCTTTTTGTTTGGTATACTGTTAACATCTATCATAATAATAGCTACCCTGTTTTAGTATACACGTGTTACGTATGTTAAATTTTGTGAAATATAATCAATAATTTTAAGAAAATAAAACTGTCTTTTAAACAAAAAAAAAAATTATTAATTATAAAATTATTCTTCTTAGCGTCCATTTTGCTTCAAATTATACCTTGTGCTTCAAATGTCTATCCAAAAAAAAATATTCACACCTATCATTATATTTACATTCGGTATTGAGAAATGTCAAAAAAAATTAAAAAAAGAAGATAGAAGGGAGGAATAAAAAATACTAAACATGAAGCAAAAGATTCATGTATGGACACGGCTGCAGTTTCAAGAGAGAATTCAAAAAACTTTTGCAGCAAAAACTCAACAGTATGGACGGGGACTTTTAGATTGGGCAATTTTGCTGCAATTAAGTTTCTTCAGTTCTCTTTTGCATGGGGGTTACACGTTAACTTTTTGCCTTTCAAATTTTAAAATTTTCCCATTTTATACTAATCCACTTACGTTTTAAAAATTGATGAGAGTTTGTTTGCATATTTTCTGGACAAATTTTGCTTCAAAGTATGGGCTAGAAAACAGCTGATACCAATTCTTATGAACAGCGAAGCCATCTTGATAAATGAATTTGCTTTAAAATTGCTCAAAACCTGCATGCAGCCTACGTCACAGCTATTAATAGACATGAATTTTGAGAAGCCAAATGTGTAAAAATATTAAAACTAAAGTTGAACGTGTGGCTGCAGTGTTAAGCACATGTTACAGCTTCAATATTTGTCTATGGGTTAGTATTTAATATTGAAGCCTATGACGTTAACATTTCTCATCAATAATAATTTTTTTGTTAAAGTGTAAACATATAGAAGTTACCGTCGGCAAAACATTTTCTGAAGTTACCGTCGCTATTTATTTCTAATTTATTAAAAAAAACACTGATATTTTTTTTGTTTCTGTCACTTTATTTTTTAATTTTTACATCCCAAAAAGCCATTAATGAGCGATATACTTCAATTAATTCGATTACAAAAATTTTGTACTCTATTTGTACTGCGTCACAAGTACGATGTGCTCTCAAAGGTACCATATATAAAATGAATATTGATTATGATATTGATTGATACATCAAACCGCTTCAAAATGGGGGTGCTGATGGCGAGTAGTCAGCGTATTGGCTCTGCAACCAGAAAGACCCAGGTTCGATTCTCAGCCGGGTCAAATCAGAAAATAGTTTTTTCTGAGTTTTCTGTGCTACAGCACCCTCCTTCGTTGGTATTTGAGCAATAAAACGTCGGCGAAGTAAAATAATAAATAAAATGGCTCCATTAGATTAAAAATAATGCGTCAAAAAACATCGGAGACGCCGCAACTTTGCTTTATAATTTACACGCAACTGCAGAGTTGTGCAAGAATTAAGCCCTATCTTCCTATCACTTCACCACCAGTCTATTTCTTCCCTATCCTTCTCGCTAGTTCCAGTGCAATGCATTGCATATGTAGGGGATATCCCCTTAAAAAAAAATTAGGTCTGTTCGTTTACTTTTCTGGTAAAGATCTGTAAAATGAGAGTAAGCCATAATTTATCTCAATAAGAGACCAAAATGTACAAAAGTAAGAAAATGCAAAAAACCATAATATTTACCACATAATAGATCAGTTCAACGTGCATAACGAAAACATTTGCATCGTTGGCAACGGCTGTAAAATGTGAACAAATATAAATTGAATAAAAAGTAACAGCCATTTTTTATTAAATAAAGTGATAAATATGCACAAATATATGTACTTACATTTTGAAATTTATTTAAAAAATATTTTTTAAATTAAAAACTTTTGTCGTTTCTTTGCAAATTTTCTGATTAAAATCTTAGTATCATATATAAATAAAAAACAGCCGATAATTTAATTCTAGATCGAACTTACACAAAGAAAAAGTTCGTGCAACTTTGTACAGAAAATTAAAAATTTTACTCTCTAATTTTCTTTCAAAATTGTACAAAAATTTTTAATAATTGCTGGCACGCTTTTGGGTATAATTATAGGATTCCTCCTTACACGTACTTTACTTGTTGATAAGCATTTCTCGC
This sequence comes from Dexiosoma caninum, assembly GCA_963924685.1. NCBI lineage: Eukaryota > Metazoa > Arthropoda > Insecta > Diptera > Tachinidae > Dexiosoma > Dexiosoma caninum. The sequence goes on along the minus strand of OZ004730.1, from coordinate 12,762,611 downwards.
AATTGAACTGATCTAGATTCTGAATATATATAGTCAAATCCATCCGCAATATAATTTCCAATTTATATAGTAGCGCTCTAATAATATTATAACTATTATTTTTTCCTAAATATGGATATGCTTTCCTCCTCAATTTTTGAGTTTGCTTTTATATAAAAAAATACTTTATGAGATTACCATAAAGTATGTAATTATACATTCACATATTTTTTCGGGAAAAAGCACAATTTTAAAATTCGAATCATATACATTTAAATAAAAAAATTTGTGCGAGTTCGGTCAATTTTGTTATGCACCCAGAACACACCTAATATATATGACCATGTACAATTACAAATCTTCACACATGCATACATCCTTAAAAACACAATACTTTGGCTTATACATGTTATTTAAAGAAACCCCAAATAATTTTGAACTAAATCATGAAATAAAATTAACTATTCTTTGTTCATTGCATTTTTGGGAAACTTTTAATTTTACTTCCTTTGTTATTTTCAATGTTTATTATAACCCAGCTGATTGCTTGTTCTACACGCCCAAACTAGCTCGAAGAAAAAATACGGGCATTCTCGTGCGTGAAGAACAAGAATATTACTCTCTCAAAATCTCTCTCATTTACCCAATGTAAACGAACAGACCTATTGTGATGAATATCAAAACCATTTTGATATTCTTCAATTTAACACAGAGTGTATATGTGTGACTATTTTTCGCACCCAATGACAAATATTGAAACTGAACATTGATCGTGTAGAATACGTTTTTAAATGGCGGAGTGTTCACACACAAATAGTTTGCTTCTACTATTTTCAAAAGCTATTGCCAACAGCATATGGTCACGTGAGGACCAAAAAGAAATTATTTGCAAAAGTTTTCGCGCGCAATAATTGTTCTAACTTACCCGACGTCCCCACGTACAATAATTATTTCCATACATAAGAAATAACGTGGGCAGAATGACGAAAAAAATATGAGTATTTCATAGCTTATCTTTTGAAGTAGAGAACACGTAGTACACATATAAATGTTAATGTATTTTATTTATGCGAAACTTATACGAGAATACCTAAGCATTTACAGTGCAGCCGCACGTTAAACTTTTGCTTTAAAATTTTTTACACCTATAACCAGGCCACTTGCCAGGATATTGTTTTCCGTGAGACACTGCTGTCTTCTTTATCATTTTTACTTAATTTTCCTCTCTCTCCATAAGGGAAGTCAGGGGAAGGTATAGGTCGAGCTGCGACAGTGCTCCGGTGTCACGGTAAGGCTGATTACAACCACAGGGCGCCCAGTATCTGGAGGTCACCGTTAGGAGAAAAACTCTCGTAATGTACGAATAGCACCTGTGATTACGGGTTTTATCGAGTTTTGCTCTCTAGATTCGCCATTTCCGGTCGAAAGCAGCGGCACCTCGTACAAGAGTGGCAATAACCACAATGGTCGGTTTTTAAGCAATTGGCGATTGCTGCCGTTTGCTTCTGTATATATAAAACGGAATGTGCGTTTGTTTGATTGTAATTTATTTAATATTTTCACAGTATTTGTGTGGTGCTCTTAGATGAATTATAAGCTACTTTTTTAACTTTTATATGACCACTTTTTTAAATTATGTTAGTCTTTCCACATACTTTTTAAAAGATTTTATAATATAAGCCAGCATAAGTTCCCCATTTGTGGAACAATTTTCAAAATCCTTTTTGTATATGGAAAAGGTTCACTAATTTTTATTTTGATTATTGTGTGACGGAAGGCAACGTCCCATTAGAAATTATTATTATTAACTCTCATGGACTCATTTATGGACAAATTTTCAAAAAGTTTTTTACATATGGAAAAGGTTCACTAAAATTTTTTTTTAATGGGGGTAGTGCAGTGTGCGCTCTAAAAAACTTAAACTTCAAATATTTTGTCAATTGTTCACCAATTTTCAACATTTATTTTGTATATGGAAAAGTTATACTAATTCTTTTTTTCCAAATTTGGGGTGGGTGGGCGATAAGTGCCGGACTTTAAAAAGTGATTATCAACTAAATGCGCCGTTATTGGACCAATTCCTAAAATTCTCTGCAAACATAAAATGGCGGATGACGTTTTTTACCCACTTCCATGATATGGGTATCAAATGAAAAACATTTTTGAGCAGAAAACCAAAACCAAAGAAAAGTGAGCAATTTTCTGGCAAAACAGCGTTTTGGAAAAGGCTAAATTTTTAATTTTTTGGAAAAGGGACTGTTGATATAAAAATAAAAGTATCCAAATTTGATGCAGATGGTTAATGGCGATTCACTATGCAATTTTAGCGATAATTGTTTAGTTTTGATTTTGTTTGCATATGTGCATATGCATATATAAATAATATGACAAGACAAATAGTAAATTTTTTTTGGATTAAATAAGAAGCATTTAGTTGTTTTTTACTTACTTTTCTTTTTGCTTTTTCCCATATTTTCACCGAGATGCCACTTGATTTAAATTTTTTACTACTAACGCTAACATCAAGTTACTGCATCGCACAATCGTTAGTGCTAACAGTTAAACAGTCTTTAAATTTTAACAGATAACGTATAGTCAAATGTAACGGAATCGGGCTTAAATCTAGTTTAGTGAAGCCGCTCCGAATTTAAAAAAAGGAAACTTATCTGGTAGAAAATTTAATTAAAAAAAAAAAAAGTTTAGTGCAAAAACCTTCGGCAACGCATATTTTCCGAGTTATGGGCCTCGGAAGTTTTACAATAAAAATGTCATTGTGTTCAATATTTCTTAGCTTATTGGGTCAATATGGGTATCATTGGAAAGCTTGTGAAAATGCCGATCACATGATGGTAACATTTTACATTTTGGGATGATAAAATGTGTAGAGGTGAAAATTCTTAGGCACCGTCAAAGGCCGGTTATGCAGAAAATCTTTAGTTAGCGAACCGGTGTATGTTATACCATAGAGGATAAAATCCTTAAGCCCGGCCGAAGGGCGGCTATGCAGAAAACCTTTACTTAGCGAAGCTGGTGTGTGTTATACCATAGAGGAGAACATCAATATACCCGGCCGAAGGCCGGCTATGCAGAAAACCTTTACTTAGCGAAGCCGGTGTGTGTTATACCATAGAGGAGAAAATCCTTAAGCCCGGCCGAAGGCCGGCTATGCAGAAAACCTTTAGTTAGCGAAGCCGGTGTGTGTTATACCATAGAGGATAAAATCCTTAAGCCCGGCCGAAGGGCGGCTATGCAGAAAACCTTTACTTAGCGAAGCCGGTGTGTGTTATACCATAGAGGAGAAAATGCTTAAGCCCGGCCGAAGGCCGGCTATGCAGAAAACCTTTAGTTAGCGTAGCCGGTGTGTGTTATACCATAGTGGAGAACAGCCTTATACCCGGCCGAAGGCCGGCTATGCAGAAAACCTTTTCTTAGCGAAGCCTTCTTTTGGAATTAATTCCCAATCTACCAAAATGGGAATTACCTCTACAGGAACAGGCCTCTCTAAATTGTTATTAAAAATTTCAAAAATTTTGGCAGATCTTGTAATCTCCATATTTACGTTACAAATGATCATGTCATACACATTTGCATACATATAGTTATATACATATAATATAAGTATGTTTTTGTGTTTTGCTCTCATTTTTAATAAAAATACCGTTAATTTACTCATTTACTATGTAATAAAATATTTTCTTTTGTAATGAATCAAAGACTTACAATGAAAATGGCAAAATATATCGACGACTTTGTAGGTCCGTAACTCCCAAACTATGCGTTGCCGAGGACGTTTGCACTAAACTTTTTCTTCTTAGAATTCAATTTTCTATAACCTAAGATAATTTTTTTTTAATTTGGAGCGGCTTCACTAAACTAGATTTGTTCCCGAAGTTGCACTAAAGATTAAAACGTTTGATGTGGGCTAGCGAACCGCAACGAGTTTACAAGTATATTAATAAAAAAAACTCATTTTCCTGTGTAAATGCTATGCGATTTTAATGTTGTATTACGACGGCAGTTAAAATTTTTGTAACGTTTGAGATATTGCCGACTCAGGTCTCTGCACGTCATCTTTTCGGCAAATTCTTTGTATTCATTTTCTTTGTTTAATTCAATTACATTATTTTTATAAATAAGTCGAGAGAAGTATAATATCAATAATATCAGTTTGTAAAATAACTTATATTATATATCTTTGAAATTTTCGTACACCAAAAATTTGTAATAGTAATATCTAAATAAAGTCAGTAATGGGTTTAACTATATCTGGCTTACTAACGCGGCTGTTCGGTAAAAAACAAATGCGTATTTTGATGGGTAAGTATTTTATGTTTATAAAAATTAACTGTTAAACTGCGTTAGAGTTGTACTATTTTTCTTTCTAATGATTTTTAATGCTTGTAATTAATTAACAAGTTTTATAATTGTGTCATTTTGCACAGTTTGTAAAATGTCTGTGGTAATTTAAATATTTATTTTTTTAGTGAACGTGGTACTTACTCATCATATATAGACATAGGTAAACAGTATGTAATTTTATGTACATACAGTGACTCAATGTTATAATGGGACAAGCTGTTTATCCAATAACTTTCGAATTATTTTTTTGAATTTATTGGTTTAAGAAGAAAATAAAATTATATTTATACTTTTATTTTTATTATTTATTAAGAACATAAATAAAAAATACATTGACTACCGTCACTGGGATATAAAAACAAAAAAACTAAAACAACACAGAAAATCCTGTCAAAGTAATAATGGGACAATGTAATAAAGTAACAAGTTAAGTATTAAATATATAATGTTTAATATTTAGTTGGAAGGCCTTTTTTCTCTATTACAGCCTTCAATCGATACGGCATAGATTTCACAAGTTTTTGACAGAATTATGAGGTTATTCTACCCCATTCCTCTTTCAGAGCACTAATTAGGTCCGATTTGCAACTTATTTGGTAATTTCTTAATTTTTCTTCTAAATAGGCCCATACGTGCTCTATCGGATTGAGATCGGGTGATTGCGGAGGCGTTTCGAGCACATGTGGGCAATTGTAAAGCAACCAACACCTTACATTGTGAGCCTTATGCTTGGGGTCATTGTCTTGGTAGAAGTAATAATCATTCGCCAGTCCCAATTTCTCTGCTGTTTCTGCAAGATTAGCACGCAGGATGTTGATATAATATTTATGATCCATAATTCCTTCAATAATGTGAAGGTTACCGGGACCAGCTGCTGATATTGCACCCCACACCATAACTGACCCCAAGCCATGTTTAACAGTAGGTCTCAAATTTTTTTCTGACAGTTCTTCATTTGGTCTTCTCCAAACGAATGACCTTCCATCCGATCTGAATATGTTATATTTGCTTTCGTCAGTGAATATTACCTTATTCCAGAATGATAAATCCTTGTTTCTGTGGTCTTTAGCAAAGCACATTTCTTACCGTTTCGGGATTAGCTGTCTTTGCTAGATGTATTTCCGCTTCAGCAGCAAGTCTGGGAGCGCTTAAGTAGGGCTTTTGTTTGATTTGTCGCATAAGCCATCGTTCATCCGCGTGGGAAAATATTTTTCTTTTGCTTGGTTTTGCTACATTTTGAAAAGTTTCTGTACCTCCATATCGCTTTATGATGTTAAACACTGTAGATTTTGGTTTATTTACTATTTCCGCAATATTTCTCACGGTTTTTCCTGATTTCGAATGTTCTAATATCAGTTTTCTGATTTGAGGCGATGTTTGTGAACCCCGTGGCGCCATATTTTAATTTTCTTTAAAAACTTATCAAAAATTAATCTGTAATACACTCTAGCAACTTTTAAACAAAAAATTTTTGCAAAATGTTCCGTTATAAAGCCTAGATTATATAGTGATGGCAGCTGTCCCATTATTACTTTGTACTGCATTTTTAACTTATTGTGAATAATTATTTATAAATTAATTTTGACAAACTTAAGAATCATAATCTTTTGAGATGGCAATTAGCACAGTGTTAGCTACACAAAAGCATGAAAATTTTGCATTAAAATCAGTTAACATAGTGCTTAATTATCTCCACATAAATCATTTTAGCTTTGTCCCAATATTACTTTGATTCACTGTATGTATATGGATGCACGTAAGCAAACGCCACTATTTGAATAAAGTTAACTTAGTAAGATCTGCATTTGGCTTAAATCTAGTTTAGTGAAGCCGCTCCGAATTTAAAAAAAGGTAACTTATCTGATAGAAAATGTAATTTTAAGAAAAAAAATTTAGTGCAAAAACCTTCGGCAACGCATATTTTCCGAGTTATGGGCCTCGGAAGTTTTACAATAAAAATGTCATTGTGTTCAATATTTCTTAGCTTATTGGGTCAATATGGGTATCATTGGAAAGCTTGTGAAAATGCCGATCACAAGATGGTAACATTTTACATTTTGGGATGATAAAATGTGTAGAGGTGAAAATTCTTAGGCGCCGTCAAAGGCCGGTTATGCAGAACACCTTTACTTAGCGAAGCCGATGTGTGTTATACCATAGAGGAGAACATCCTTATACCCGGCCGAAGGCCGGCTATACAGACAACCTTTACTTATCGAAGCACTAAACTTTTTCTTAGAATTAAATTTTCTATAACCTAAGATAATTTTTTTTTTAATTTGGAGCGGCTTCACTAAACTAGATTTGTTCCCTGCATTTTTTATTTATTTAATATGTTCATTAGGGAATAAATAAAGTGTAGGGCCCTTCCCGGCAGAGGCCTGCGCCGAGACCGTTCGATCGGCGGCTAACGAAAAAATACGTGGCGGTGACTCAAAGCTGGCTAAAGCCAGGAATCACTCAGCTAGCCGTTTTTTATATGGCTCATACAAAAAATCGGCTTGAATAACAAGGGTGTTCTTCACACCACTTTACAACTCGTACGATTTAGTGCAATAAAGTATATTTAAAATAAAAAATTAATTATTGAAATAATTTTGAGTATCTAAGTATTTCTTTGACTTTCAACATTAATCAAAATTAATTGCGATTATTTATCTATGTTTGTTATATGGTTTAGCTGGTCACACATTTCATTTAGTCCTAATACCAAAATCTTCAGTAGAGCTTTAGGAGGAATCAGAAAAATTCTCATTATTTTTTGTTTTAAAGAATTTCGTAATGTTTTTATTTCCGACATTTTTCATTAAATAAATTTTAAACTTTGTTTAATTTCCTTTAACAGTCAAAGACAATTGATAAATGAGTAGCTACTATCATCGCCAGCTGCTTTAACGGTTTTTAATGTATTTAGTACACATGGCTGCAGATTTGAGGATTTTAGGTACATAAAATAGCAAAATGACGATTTCACGTTTTTTTCCTTGAAAATTACGTTTTTTTGCACTGGTCTAAATATGACAAATTTCTGGATGTTATATAGATGACATCGAAGAGAATGAGCATTTCATAACTGAGTCAACTATATTTATATTTGTGAAATCAATTGCCTTTTGGTGCTAAAAATATTTGATATTGCCTGTGCGACTTGAAACTTTTTTGTGAAGTTTACAGCTACTTTACATTACATAATGTATATACACACATACATATGTACATACATATTTTTTCATATACCCACTCATAAAACAATAGAATATATTGGCTTATTTCCTTTCATATGCATACTTCCAATTTAAAATGAGAATGTTTTTTACTTTTATATTAAAAACTTTTCTAATTTGAATAAATGTTCTATTATAGTGCGATATGTGATCATATAGATCTCCGAGTAAATTAATACACTATGTATGTATGTATTATTATGTTTTGATTACTTCTTAATGAATATAGAAATGTTTTTAAAAATTGTCCGATTTTTTCCCAATTTTTCAAAGCTGATGATTTTTTTCATATTTTATCGGAATTTTGACGATTTTTGGATAATTTTATCTGGCAGGCAGCGATTTTCAACACGTGGATTGAAAAGTAGTCTTCTGTACACATAATAAAAATATGATCGGCACACAAATAGCTACTGCTACATTAAGCTATAAAATTATTACAAAGGATAACAGATGCCTCCAAATTTACATCAATTAAAAAAAAAATAGCGAGCTCATTTATTCGCGAAACAGAAGGTATGGAAAAGCAAACGGCGGCTTATTTTTAGTCAATTTTAGCCGTAAAATTATCGGCGGGTGCGGCGTCAAAAAACTGTCGCCGGCTCGGCTTAGCGGGCCATTAGCCGCTCGGCGCAGGTCTCTGCCTCCCAGATCCCAGAAAAAAATATGCCACTCTATAGAAAATTTAAAAATAAAATAAAAAGTGGAAACCCTTCGTTTCCGGGAGTGTACAGATTTAAGAGTGAGTGTGCAGCCCATATGTATGCCAAATTGTCTACATCCACATGTGCCAAATACTGCTGCACATTTTGTGTGCCGCTTTTAAAATGTACGGCTTATTTTGCATGCCGCTCTTGAAAATTTTTGAAAAAATTAAAAAAACATTAATTAAAATGTTTAAGTTTTTCTTAGTATTTATTTTTCAATGAAATATGTATATATGGCAACACCGATTAAACATCAAAAAATCCCCTGATTGATGCAGCAAAAAGCGCAAGATGTAATGTGATGAGGGGTTACGAAGGGACACCGAAAGAAAATATATAGATTGTTGCAGGGACAAAGCTCAGTGTGTGAATTGGGTAATAGTACATATTGGACTGGATTATCGAATAAATTTTTATTTGGTATTATGATGCGTATTCGTTTGAGGTAGCGTTATTTTGTATTTGTATACATGTTAGGTTGGTTTTTTTAATAAGCTAATATTAGCTTATCATAGTATTGATATTAACATATAAATAGAATATTGTAAATGGGAAAGTTTGTTTGTTGCAATTTTGTATGTGGATAACTTATAGACTGGTTTGGCATATACTAGAGGTAAAATTGCTCTGAAATTGCTTCATGTAGTACTTTTTTCCATCTCTGTGAATTTATTATCTTAGAACTCGTACATTTATGAACGGATTTGTATATTTTTTAATGCATACGACTGGATTTGTGTCCACTTTGGTTTCGCTTTTATATTTTTGGAAAATTTGCAGTCACGCCCCTATAAATCAAATAACAACTTTTTTATTTTTTTTTTTTATACAATATATGTATATTATTTATTGAATCTTCAAAATCAATTGAACTAACAATAAGTATTCAAATCTTAAGAACTAATTGTTAATTATTATTAAGTACAGCCTACCTGTACAAAATTATTTATTGCTCGTATATAGTTTTATTTTCGCGTCTATTACGTTTGGGCTAGGGAAAGAGTATCCCTTCTTTTCAATCGAATGAACCCTCTTTCGCTTAAAATATTTCGGGCTAGAATATTTGGGTGATCTTAGAGTTTGGTTAGGTATGACGTTGCGTATGTTGTTATCTCTTGTTTGACTGTCGGAATATTTAAATCCTTGTGTATGTTAGAATTTTTTATATACCACGGCGCATCTGTTATCATTCTCAGTATTTTGTTTTGACACCTTTGAATTTTTTCTATATAGGAAGCTGAGGCAGTGCCCCATAGCTGGATACCATAGCTCCATATTGGTTTTAAAATTGCTTTGTAAATCAAAAGCTTACAGTCCAGTTTTAGCACAGAATTTCGACCAATAAGCCAATGTAGTTGAGTTGCTTTTAATTTCATTTGAGTTAATTTTGCATCGATGTGCTGTTTCCATGTTAGCCGTCTATCAATGTGCATCCCTAGATACTTGACCTCCAAACGTTGAGGTATTAACTGGTTGTTGATCAGAATAGGAGGACATGTGTACTTGATATCCAAACGTTGAGGCATTAACTGGTTGTTTTTTTTTTTTTTTTTTTTTTTTTTTTTTTTTTTTTTATCTAGGACCAGCACTCAGGAGATGACTCCTACACATGCGAAGCATTGTGCTGGAACTATAGGAAAGGGATAGTAGGAGAAACGACAGGAGGTGAAGCTTAATTAATTATTTTTGCAGCTCTGCTTTCGCACGTTCTTTGTTTATACTCGTAGCAGTGCTGAAGCTTCTTTAGTAGCAATTTTTATTATTATTTTACTTCGCCGGTGCTACACAATACCGACGAAGAGGGCGTTCTGATGTGATTGTGGATTGCTATCAGCTGAAGCCGGTATGGTTCAGTGACCAGTGACTATGCCTTCGCCACTGAAACCTTCCGACAACAACTGACACACAAAGACACACTAATGCAACATCAGAAAAATGCGAGATGTTTATTTTTATTTTAAAATTTTTGGTCTGAAACTGGGGTTGAACCCAGGTCTGTTTTTGGATTCGTAGTCAACGTGCAGACTACCATCCATCGTGCCATCGCCACCCTCATTGTTGATCAGAATAGGAGGACATGTGTCTCTGCGCAGGGTGAAGGTTATATGTACGCACTTATTCTCATTAACTTTGATTCGCCATTTTTTTAGCCAGCTTTCCAGTTGCAAAGTTTACTTGACTACCTTTAGTCTGAGTTCACACGACTCATGTTTCACTGATATGATTGCTACTTTATAGACGAGAGTAACGATAGGAAGGGTAACGAGTACTCATGTGCATATACTGTCAGTCTGTTTTGCTTTCTCATTCCTAATGTGAATATACACACAAACTATATGTACATGTCGCCAACATGACATGAATTGTGTGAACACCAAAGAGAGTTCAAAGAAAAAGTAAGAATCATGTCATTAAAACATGAATCATGTGAACTCAGACTTAGCAAAAAAACATTTTAAATTGAACAGCACTGTTGCAAAATATGAAAAAAGTTATTTTTTCGCTTTTAGGCAATTTGTGAAAAATTTTGCACTCACATTGACTCGCTTGACTGCGTATATCAAAATTAAATTTTTCAAACTGGACATCAGTGTTGCCAGGCATGGAAGCAAATTTTTGGTTTTTAGCCAATTCTGTTGAACTTTCTCTCACACATTGAAAGCCTTGAGTGCATCCTGCAAAAATTTTGTTTGAAAAATTGACAGCAGTGTTACCAAATATGAAAAATGTAACTTTTTGTTTTTTAGCCAAATTTTGCATTCACATTGACTGTGTATAGAAAAATTAAAGTGTTTAAAGTGGATATTAGTGTTGCCAGATATGGAAAAAATGTATTTCGTTTTTCCATTGAGCAAAAAATAATAGGTGTGTTTTTTTTATTTTCTGGTAAAGTTCGGTAAATTGAGAGTAAACTATAATTTATCTCAATAAGAGACAAAAATGAACAAAAGTAAGAAAACGCAAAAAACCACAAAAGTTACCACAAATTAGGTCTGTTCCACGTGCATAACAAAAGTGCCCATATAAATTTTATTTTAGTGATTTTAGACGCTTCAAATGCATAATATTTGAAAAGCAAAACATTTGCATCGTTGGCAACGGCTCTAAAATGTGTACAAAAATAAACTGAAAAAAAGTAAAAGAAATTTTTTATTAAATACAGTGCTAAATATGCACAAATATATGTACGTACAACTTCAAGTTTATTTAAAAAATCTTTTTTAATAAATTTTAATTAAATAAAAACTTTTCTAATTTTATCTAAAAATTGTACAAAAATTGTTATCTGGAATGCTTTTGGGTAAATTTAGAGCATTCCATCATACACGTAAGTTCACTTAAGATAAGCATTTCTCGCAATTGAACTGATCTAGATTCTGAATATATATAGTCAAATGAATGCGCAATATAACTTCCAATTTATATTGTAGCGCTCTAATAATATTATAACTATTATTTTTTTCATAAACATTATATCTAGCTTATTTGTTGCCTACATATGTAATTATTCTATGTTACACTTGTAGTCTACCAACTACATATGGCCCTATGGGCTCGGTTGGCTATTGTTATAAATAAATAAAATAGAATATCTCTTTATATGTGATTCTAATTTTAAAATTGTGCTTTTTCCCGCAAAAAACTATGTGAAATGTATTATTACATACTTTATGATATTCTCATAAAATATTTTTTTATAAAAGCAAACTCAATAACTCAATATATATATATATATAGATGAGGAGAAAAATCTAAAAATAGAAATATGTATGTATAATAAAAAATGTATAGTTATGGATTGTTATGTTTTTTTTTATAAATTTTTGGTTTTTTGTTCGATATTCAACATCAATCCTCGATTGATTAGTTGATTTTTGAACATAGGAATCTTGAATTTGTAGTCAAAAATTGGGAAAAGTACATTGGTGAATTAGTACTATATGGATATGCTTTCCTTCTTTGAAATTGCTTTTACATAAAAAAATACTTTATGGAAATACCATAAGCTATGGACATTCACATATTTTTTCAGGAAAAAGCACAATTATAAAATTAGAATCATACATAAATAAAATATTTTGTTATGCACCTGAAACAGACCTAATGCATATGACCATGTACAATTACAAATTTACACACATCCATACATTCATAAAAACAATAATTTGGCTTGTAGATGTTAATTAAAGAAACCCCAAATAATTTTATAGTATATCATGAAATAAAATTAACTATTATTTCTTCATTGCAATATTGGGAAACTTAATTTTACTTTATTATTGTTTACTTATAAACCAGCTGATTGCTTGTTCTTCACGCCCAAACTAGCTCGAAGAAAAGTACGGGCTTTCTCGTGCGTGAAGAACAAAAATATTACTCTCTCAAAACATCTCTCATTTACCCAATTTTTGCGTAAGAAAACGTTTATTCGTAAACAAACACACCTACTATTTGCTCAGTAGGGAGCAGTGTTGCCAGATAGAAAAAAGTATATTTTTAGCCAATTTAAAAATTTTCCATATAAATGAAAGAAAATCTTCTGTCATGTTCAAGTTCACAGTTAACTTATCACAATATTGTGAAGAAATTACTTTTTAAATTAGAATAAGGGAAAAAGAACAATTAATCTCCAACACCAGTTGACTAGAATACGAATTTTCTTTGCCACTGCGCACGACATCAGGACTCTTTCTATCAACAGTGAGGTAGTTGTAAAGTCATTAATATCATCTATTTAACCCGACAGAGCATACGAGAATAATCCTTACTGTCTACATGCTCAGGCATGTGATAGAAATCGATCGATTTGAAAAGTAAATCGTCTTTTGAAATCGACAGTACAGTTAAATTTCACTTCTATATTAACTAGCATTTATTTAAATAGATTTGTTGAACATTTTCGTTTAAATAAGGACGGATTTATAATAATTTTTTTATTTATTTTTTTACTTTTGTATATTTCCTTACATTTTGTTGAAGTAAAATTAAACGATTTGAAAACGAATTTAAACTGGCATTATCGAAATGCGTCACATGCTAAAAACGTCTTTTTTTTTCAATGAAACAAGATGAAATATGAAATCGAAGCATATAAATTCAACACACTATTTGTTGATTTCAAAACGTTTTAACGCCGAAAACGATTTTCATCACATACCTGACTATTAACAAAGGTTTCCAGCTTTGTTGTTTTTTATGTTTTTAGTAAAGGTTATATATACTTCATATATTCCTAAAGGCCAAAGCTTTTGTTTTCAGTACAGATGAGAACGAAATTAGCTTTTTACAACTTTTTGATTGTCTTTTCTTATTCAAATTTTTTGGTTTATTAGGCCTCCATCGGATGTCAATGACAATTGCAATATTGTGATAAATTAACTCTGAACTTGAAAAGGACAGTCCATTTTAGCGACGATGTCTCGTCGACTGATAGCGATTCCGCCGGCTTTTCGTTCAGTCCGCTGCATTATGCGTAGTTGGAGTATTGTCGGTACCCCCGCTGCCGCCTACAATGGAGGGTGTTGAGACGGCTTCGCGAACGGAACTACGTTTCTTGGTCCCTTCGCCGGATACACTCGGTGGAACTCGGGGACCTAAGGTTTTCTTCTTTGTGCCCCTATCCACAATTGGAATGTTGTCCTGGCCTCTCCGCCAAATTATTTGTGCCTGTCTGTCAATTTTTCGTGTCTTGTCCTGAAGTCTGTCCTGGTCCGTCCGTTTATAAAATCGTACTGTTTACGTCTATGATGGTCCCACGACAAGAAAGTCATCCAGGTCATAGCCCCCATTAACAGGTCGCTTCCACCTCGGTTTGGTGGTCGGGTAACCTTTTGTATACGTCATGTCTAGTCCCTAAGTCTATACGTGATCCCGAGGGATCAGGCATAAGACCCGGTCCACAGTCCGTACTTACGCCATCACACCACGACAAGGTAGTTACCCAAGTGATGGTTTTTCGTTCCTTAAACAAGAAAAAAAAATTTTTATATGGTTCAGTTGGTGTATGTGTACCTTTCATTTGGTGCTAATTTCAATACCGTATGTAGACGTTTAATCAAATTCTTGAAACAGCTAATAAATTTTATATGTTTATACAAGAAGTCTATGAGAATTCGGAAATATACAAACAAAGCAAACCAAAAAGGTTCTTGAAAAATTTTCTTTATACAACAAACATTTTATTATTCGATTTAAATCTATTTAATTTTTCTAAAAATTTTTACAATTAGTCAAGCTTTGATTGATAATGATTGTAACCAAAAGGCAAAATGAAAAATTAATTTTTTAATACAATTATGTAACTATTTTTTCATTCAAAGTTAGTCAAAATTAATTACGATTATTTATCTATATTTGCTATATGATTTAGCTGGTATATGTGTACATTTCATTTGGTGGCAACATCAAAATCGTAAAAATTGTTGACAAAAACCTAAGAAATTCCATATGCTTATACAAGAACTCCAAAAAATACCTGAGAACAACGCAATATACAAACAAAATAATTTTTGGGAGTTCTTGTATAAACGTATGGAAATGCTACTCTGAAAAACCGAAAAAACCGGTTATGCACCGAAAAAAATTTGAAAACTGACCCGAAACAATAAAAGTTTAAAAATGAAATCGAAAATCGGAAGAAATTAAATTGATATAAACGTAATACAATTAAATTTGTGAAAACTATTAATTCACGAACGAATTTTTATATATTGAATGTAAGTATACATTTTAAACTATCAATACATGTATCATTGGCCATATGGGCTTCTTATGTATTGAAATGAAATAAATAAATAAAAAAATAAAGATAATACAATAACATAAATATAATATTTGATTAATACAATCCAATATCCTATAGACGAGATACTTATATATTATATCTAACATTGTGTATTGTAATGTAGGAAGATATTAAGAATAAAGTGATATCAGTGTTTATTTTTTGGCGTGTGAGGTAGGGTAGAAAATGCCTTTGCACTTACAGAAACCGTCGTCATCTGCGTTGAGTGGTGTTACCGCTAAAAAATTCCCTCCCGGGACCTCTTTCCGCATTCCTTCGGGAAGGCCCAGAGCGGCGTCCCAATCAGGACCGCCCTTACCTCTCCCACGTCTGGGTCCGCGAAGTTTGTAGCCGACACCAAGTCCCCGGCCCGTAGCCCTTGGTCTCCGTCAGAGGGCCCCCGCAGGGGTGGTTCGGGAATCTTGAATTTCTGAACCTACGGGTGTCTAAGCGACCCCGCGGTACCTAGCTCAAGGTGCAGCATTACCTTGTTCCTCCCTGAGGATCGAAAATGATAGAAGAGGTGACTCTTCAAAATCTGACTAGAGATTGATGAAGGACTGCTTAATACCAGTTAGATTCGAATCTAGCACTACGGGACCAGCTTGGCCCCACACTCCCAACTAAAGTACGGGTTTAAAGACTGATGTTCTCCTTGTTGAGTACATCGTACTCCAAGTCGAGTACTTCGTGTCTACCCCGAAGAGTTGGCTTGTGTGCGCTGGTATGGGTAAGGATTCGTAGTGGCTGTGGTTAATACCTAAAAATCGCAGGGAGTGGAGTTTTTGGTCTAATCGGAAATATGTGTGCAGTCGTAACACACATATTAATGATATGACTTTTACTCTACTAGGTGCTGTTGCCATTCGACAGTAGTCGCCGGAATGTGTTTCGAACCAACAGTATTACTGTTAAATGGGTCTTGACGTAAAAACATTCTGATGTGACAAGAGTTAAGGCAGCTCGCACACCTCAACAAGGTGCATTATAGAATTCAGGGATAACTATACATGATTTGCTACCCAACTCTGGAAGTAGGTGGTCTACGGGCTCATTTGCTTATCAGTGCTCTGGGGGCGCTAGTAATTCGTTTCAAAAATTTACTCGGTGTTAAGACCACCGTCAGATAAGGCCCCATGGGCAGGTGCTGACGATAATCTTGAATACCATTGTCTCCGTCAGAGGGGGCCCCGCTCTGCAGCAAATCATCGAGGTCCCTCTTCTACCTGGGTAGAACGTACCCTACGTATTGCGTCACAGAGTCCCAATTGTCCTGGCAATCGAGCATCCTCCCCATCACGCCGGTAGGAGTGAACCCGCCAACTCGCTGCGCCATTGCATTTCTTTCAGTATGCCATCTGATGCAGTCGAAGAAAGTGTGTTCTGCATCATCATCCGTCATACCACAGTAAATGCAGTCGGGACCATCGGCCCCCCCCCCCCTAACGGTACTTTCGGAAGTATACGTGGCTCGAGAGGAATTGTGGCATGAAGTAGTTAACTTCCCCAAAATTCCTCCGAATCCATACTTCCACGCAGGGAATGCGTCTCGCCGTCCACCTGCCGACCGTCTCCGCGGTCCACCTGTCCTGCCACCGCCGGACAATTTTGGGTCTCAGACCAATAACACCAGGGCCTCCCTCCGTTCGCGCGCCAAGAGGTCTATGGGTATTTCCCCACATATCACCAGGACCGCAGCGCCCGAGACCGTGCGGTAAGCCGAAGCAACGCTAAGGACGTTCAACCGCTGTACCGCCTCGAGCACCCTGCGTTTGGTTTTCTCACCCAGTACATCACCCCAAAATCTCACTCCCATGCAGCAAGATCGAATTCGTGACTACCATAATCAGCCTCCTTTTGCTCTGTGTCGGGCCGCCGACATTCGCAATGAGTCTGCTCAACATGCCAGTCATCCTTGCCACCTTAGTCGCCACATGCCGTATTTGGGCCCAGTAACTCAGCCTGCAGTCGAGTCTGACGCCCAAATACCTTATCGCACTCTGGGTAAACAAAGACACATCCCCTATCCGCATGCCGACGCCGAGTGGTATGTGTGCCCGCGTCATCAACATCACCCTGGCGTCATCCATATCCCGCGCCAAGATCACCGCCGCTATATCATCCGCGTATCCCACGAGCTGAGCATCCTCGGGCATTTCCACCCCAAAGATCCCATCGTAGGTCAGATTCCATAGGTCCGGGCCCAGCACAGATCACTAAAGAAATTTCTAAAGAGAAAAATAAACTCCAAAAATAAAAAAACATAGCCATTTCGCTGATTTTTTCTTGTAAAGTGCCAAAAATGGTGATTTTTTAAATGTTTGTATGGGAACCCCCCAGGGGTGGTTCCAGGGGGTGTGCCACTGGCATAGGTAGGTCGGCCCTCCAAAGTTAGTGGGGGTCGGTCATACATTTTGACTCGATTGAGGCACTCTAAATGGGTCAAATTGAGATTTTTTAAAATTTGACCCTTGGGGTCAAAAGTCGGGACATCAAAATACAATGTAGAGGTATGGTTCCTTTGGCAAAGTTTCTTATTTTGATCCCTAGAATACGATTTTCCATGTTATTTGAGCGATTTTTAAATCGACCCGCTCTAATGTACATATTGCCGATATTCGATGCAAAACACGTCCTTTATTCACAAATTTATAATAGAACTTCAGAGCGC
Source organism: Dexiosoma caninum (assembly GCA_963924685.1). Taxonomy (NCBI): domain Eukaryota; kingdom Metazoa; phylum Arthropoda; class Insecta; order Diptera; family Tachinidae; genus Dexiosoma; species Dexiosoma caninum. The sequence continues at coordinate 12,744,887 of OZ004730.1, read as the reverse complement.
CATTACTCGGAAACTAAGGGATTCCACTGACTTTTTTCTTTTTTCTTATTTTTTTTATTTTCTATAGGATGTCATACTTTTTTTTGGATCCAGGAGGGGCTCTAAACTTTATTTAAGTCTTCATTTGTAATACAAATAGCCTCTTAGCCTATTAACTTAGTATTACCTGAATTAGACTTTCTTAGAGGTGAGTAAAGATAACACACTCAAACATCCCAACAAATCCCAAACAATCTGTATATATTAAATTGTAAAAGAAGAAACAAAGAATAAAGAAGCCTGCCATTAGCGATTAGAGTTCTAGTTATCGAGAAATTCAATCAGTTTGCGTTTAAATGTTAATGGATACATAGAGAAAGAGCGCAAGTTTCTAGGCAAAAATTTTTTCATTCTAGCACCTTACAAGAAAAGAATTTCAATACGTAGCATGATTAATTCATTATAATTTGAGACGAACTGTGAGCATTGCAGAACTTTTTTGTTTGCAGATGGCAGAAATTTACTTTTCTCGGGTGAACTTCAATACCTGTACTGTCATGAGGAAGTTATCATTTCATTGTTATCAAGTCATTAGCGACTGAATGGGCTATAATTAATAAATTGAAATTTTAACTCTTTGAAAACGAGGGCAATAAACTTTGGCTATCGCAAGACTGTAAGTAGTCCTATGAACATAGTTATGGGATCAATAGACATAACTTTTGTAGACGATATCAGTTGCCTACGTTTAACCCTGGACAGGGAGTTGTCTTTTGAATGGCATGTACGACGGAATATTGGTGGCAAAATTGTTCTCCTACTAAAATCCCTATACAACTCAAATATTTTACTTTCCCACAAATATTAGGAAACAATTAGCTCATACCCTTCTATTGCCCCAAATACGGTATTGCTTACCAGTTTTTATTGGTGTTTTATTATTCGGTTTATCTTTAAACTTAGAATATCGGCACATGTTACTCATTTTGGTATTTAGTTCCTGAATTGTTCATTTAATGTTTTTATAAGAAGTGAGACCCTAACTACTTTGAATAAGATAATATCTACACAATTACCATATTTGATTAGCTTATTTTGCTTCTCTAGACACAGTAGAAACTCTTCTTTAATTATACCTAGAATTTCAAGTTCTTTGTTTGGAAGATCTTTTCTTATAAGAACATGTAGACTATGACACACCCTGCCTCCATCTTTGAAAAGATTCAACTAGCCTTAAACCAAATTTAAACATCATCTTCTTGAGTTTTATGGGAATAAAAAGCCCAGTCTTACTTACCCAAGTTTCTCGTAAGATAAAGTTGAATTTAATCAATCTGTTTTATATCAACTATATAATTTTGCATTATGTGTCTAATAACTAAATATTGTTAAATATGTAATATTATCTATGCTCATATCAATTTATTACAATTATTGTTAACTACTTTTAATCATATATGGTCTCTAAGGCTCGATTAATAAGCATAAAGCGAAATGAAATCGAATAAAATTTAAGATAATCATTCAACGTAATGATATGAAAATTTTAGACGTTAAATAGGAGCCAATCAACAGACATGCACAATTCGAGAAGAAGAAATAGTTCTTCCATTTACTGAGCAGAATAGAATGTTTCACAGGATCGAATGTCTTTATTAGGTCGACAGAGACCAAAACACTTGCAAAACCGTTATTGAAACTATCCTGCTAGTTCCGTTAAGAGAAAACTAATGCCGTACCCATCACGAAAACCATTCCTTTAGCATTTATTATTTGTTCCTTCATAATATTCAACACAATCCTAGACATCACCGGTAAAATACTTGTTAATACTTGTAGTTTACTAATACACATACACATGTTGATACAGTTCGTTATTGAATGAAATCAACATTCTTCAGGCTACAAGTGCTTGTAAGAAAACCGCACATCCAATTAACAATACTTATAGGCCGCATATTATCAATGGAGGATTTGTCCCGAATTTTAGGAGTCGGAATAATAATAATTATAATAATAATAATAATTATTATTCGGAAACTTAGAAGTTTTTAGAATTGTGTTAATGAAAAACACCAAATACCTAGATATGTAGGGAAAACAATCTTAAGTAGCATTGGTGGTATATTATCAAGTCCAATAGAGGTGGTTAAACAGTGCAAGTAGTAGATCGTTCTCAGTTACCCTTTTTAGACCTAGCTTAGTCTATTGTGAGGTCTACTTTAATGTTCCTGAAATTATATGAAGAAATTATTTTTAGTTAATGTACCTGGAAACAAAGATTGTGTGATTTTGCGAAAAGAAAGCAAAAACGCAAAAACGAAACTTAGGAAACAAAATAAATTCAAGTTTGATCGTGTCATACAATACATGCAAATAATTGTAATAAAAATGTTCAGATCTCGCTTGTGGTGGCCCTATAACGAATACCTGCAATAATTTGAGTGCTTAACGTTAAGTTTTTGCACAGTAATAATAATTTTAGGAGCAAAAAATACAGATATCACAATTGTGTCGATCAGGCACGATGCAGCATTTTTATATATGATCACGATTGTATTACCTTTTTTTTTTTATCTTGGACCAGTGCTCATGGGCTATCCCCTACATATGCAATGCATTGCACTGGAACTAGAGAGAAGGATAGGGAAGAAACAGACAGGTGGTGAAAGTGGTAGAAAAATAGAGCTTAATTCTTGCACAACTTTGCAGTTGCGTGTAAATTATAAAGAAAAGTTGCGGCGTCTCTGATGACGCATTATTTTTAAGCTAATTGAGCCATTTTTTATTTATTATTTTACTTCGCCGACGTTTTATTGCTCAAATACCGACGAAGGAGAGTGCTGTAGCACAGAAAACTCAGAAAAAACTTTTTTCTGATTTGACCCGGCTGGGATTCGAACCTGGGTCTTTCTGGTTGCAGAGCCAACACGCTGACTACTCGCCATCAGCACCTCCTTAAAATTTTATATGAAAATTTTTTAATTTGAATAACTATGAAGGTGTGTTGGAAAAGTATATCATTTCCGTATACCGAACTTCCGATATAATCAGGAAATCAACGTCAAAACTTCGTTAGAGTTGACGTTGTTAGGTGTACTAAAATGTATGTAATGAATAAGTGTAAGTAGTGTGGAAGAAGTTCGTTATCGCACATTAATCGATTCTACGGATGTCTGGTTCTATGAATGTAAATTTTCGGCAGTACTCAACTCCATGTCCCGTGATAACTTCTTGCAGCCTAGATCGGTCATACGCTTTTTAGATTCTTCCGCTCCATACTCCACAAATACACTAAGGAGAATACAATTAGTCATCGATATGGTTAGAAATGGTTGCGGCGAATTAGGAAAATTTATTACAAATTACTCATTTGACAAAAAAATGATATGTAAAAAAACGATATGTAATCACATCAAAACCGCCACCTCTGGGGTTAAAAATCTGATTTAAGCAACTGCAGATGGCATAGTAGTTGACTTTGATGGAGCTGACACATTTAAAGAATACCCTTTTGCACATGGACCGTCTACAGTAATAAAATTTATTCCAAATTTACGAAAGGATAGCCATATATGTACATTTCGATAGATTTTTTACAACTCCTCCAGTATTAGAATCTTTACATCATATGGGTTATAGAGCAATAGTTACAATTATACATAACCGGTTACCAAAAAGTGTTAGATTTCCTTTGGACAAAGACATTAACAGGTGTGATATTTGCCAATTGGTACATGAACACATCGCCATTGTTAAGTGGAAGGTCAGAAGAGCTGCCTCAAATATGTATGTGTGGCAAAGATCCTATAGTTGAAATCGAAAGGTAGAAAACAAATCTTAAACGTCGTTGTCCTGTCCAAGTACCATTTATTGATATTGTAGATTAAAATGAAAAGTAAGAAATAGACTGTAAAAATTTTTCCATTTTCTTGATCTTGATGAAAAGAATGCAAGTTTGTTGGATTACCTAAATCAAAAGTAAAGTCGTTTTTAACTCTCAAAATGGATATAGGTACAGGTCTAGCTATTCTTTTGAAGCGTCTGTGAATGTTGAATAAATATTTGTAAACTATAAAGTATCGTTCACACAATATTCGTCGTATTCGATCCAGACGATGCAGCAAAAATGGAAAGTAACACTTTGCTTAGCAAAAAAAAAACAAAGACTGCTTCGAGGAATATCATTGAAAATGTTGATTTCATTTAAAATAATACTATAAATATATTTGATTTTAATTGTGCTTTTTTTCCCTTAAAAACTATATGTGAAATTTATTATTACATACCTTATAATATTCTCATACAGTATGAAAAATATCATAAAGCATTTTATTACAAAAGCAACTCAATAATTGAGGAGGAAACCATATCCATATAGTACTATTTCACTAATGCTTACTTAGCTCATCAGTGGATTTTTCCTAATTTTTGAATACAAACCCAAGATCTATATGTTTAAAATTCAATTAATCAATCGAGAATTGAATTGAATATCAAACATACAAACCAAAAAATCTATAAACAAAAACATAACAATCCATGAGTTTACTTTTATAACACACACATATTTCTATTTTTAGTTTTTTATTTTTTTTGTAATAAAATGCTTTATGATATTTTTCATACTGTATGAGATATCATAAGGTATGTAATAATAAATTTCACATATAGTTTTTAAGGTAAAAAAGCAAAATTAAAATCATATATATAAATATATATTCCCAAAATAAATTCAGTTGATATATAATACTATAAACTTATATTTCTGCACTAATTTAAAATTATGTTTCTTTTCTTTTTAAGTTTTTATAACTTATGTATATATTTTCTAAAATTTAAAACAAAATGTTTTTTATTTATTAATTTTGAAAACGCCCTGAATATTTAAAGTTCAAAGAACACATTACAAAATAACACATTGAAAGAAATATTTAAAATAAATAAAAACTTGTTTATTTGTGTTAAGAAATTATTTTACATGTTATGAACTAGACAACACAATTGTGCGATGTCCTGTTCACTAAAAAGGACATGCAAATATAATTATGTAGACAAATTTTAACCCAGAAAGAATTATTTTAATATCGATGATTTAATGGATTTTACAAGCAAAATAATGTTCAGGTCTGAAAGGGTTATATTAGAAAAAAAAAATTGTGGTATGTATGACCAAAAAGAGAAAAGTCAAAATGCTGCATGTCATCGTTTGCACTTAACTGGTTATTAATTAAATAATCGTTAAACATATTGGCTTCAACGTCAATCTGAACATTGGACTCAGATATACCCCCAGATTAACGTAATCTTCACATTTCATTTAATTTTTTTCATTTATTTAGTTTATAATTTAATCGAGCCCATAGGGCCATATATGATTAAAGTATTTGGTTAATAATTTCATCACAAAGTGTGTACAAAAAAATATATATACATTTATTTATAAAAACTATATAACATGGTGCTTAAGGTGAAAAAAATAAAATAATCCTCTAAATACTGGATGCCAATCTTGGCGTAAGTATGCTTAAGAAGCACACTCAGCAAGTTTGTCCTAATTTGTTGTAACTTTATTGTGATTATAATAGTTCGAATTAATGATATTTTATTTATCCTCACCAAACTCCGAAGAATGTGTTATACATATAGAAATCAAATAAGAAAAGAGAATGCTTGTGGTCAGCATAATTAAAATTCACTTACATTTCTCGTTTTTTGCAAAATTTTTGTTTGATTTTAAGTTGTTCTTTGAGTTTTGCAAAATATTGCAAAATGTTTTAAATCGAAACGCCATTATAAAGTGCGTATAAAGTATGTTTCAAACTGCGAACGGAAGAAGAGTTGAAGAGTTCTTAGTCTAATGGGTAAATCGTTGAAGAGCCTACACGCTCTTACCAAAAACAATATCTCTAAAATTGCGTTGTTATTCTGAGGGATAATTAAAAACGAAAAAAGTGTCTAAGACAAGGATTTGTATTAGATTTAATAGTATAAAAAAGAGTACATCAGGTTTATATTTTGACAAAATCCTGGAGAGAACAGTTCAGAAATTTTTTTTTTTTTTTTTTTATTTTTATTTTTTTTTATCTTGGACCAGTGCTCAGGCGCTATCCCCTACATATGCAATGCATTGCACTGGACCTAGAGAGAAGGATAGGGAAGAAACAGACAGGTGGTCAAAGTGGTAGAAAGATAGAGCTTAATTCTTGCGCAACTTTGCAGTTGCGTGTAAATTATAAAGCAAAGTTGCGGCGTCTCTGATGTTTTTTTTTTGACGCATTATTTTTAAGATAATTGAGCCATTTTATTTATTATTTTACTTCGCCGACGTTTTATTGCTCAAATACCGACGAAGGAGAGTGCTGTAGCACAGAAAACTCAGAAAAAACTTTTTTCTGATTTGACCCGGCTGGGATTCGAACCTGGGTCTTTCTGGTTGCAGAGCCAACACGCTGACTAATCGCCATCAGCACCCCCTTAGCATAATCCGATATATGGTCGCAAATCCTCAAGTTAAAAATAAATCTAATTATGCGATTAAAAATAAGTCTTATTCGACGAAGATTGGTGGATGTGCAGCCGCTGAAAATCTCAAGACAATAATTTGTATGCGTCATAATTAGAGAGTGAGCCAGATATGATCTAATCTTCATCGGCAGATAGCAATTGTAATTATGTAAAGATCTTAATATGTTGCTAACCCTAGATGCTACGGTGGAGATGTGACTATCAAATGATAAATGTAAGAGTCACGCCTAAACATTTTAAGGTATCGACAAACGGTAGATGAACCCCATTGAACATGATTTGAACAGATGAGTGAACTAAATTGGGAGACCCAAAGGTTATCGCCCTTGACATGACGGATTGAAATTTAATTTATTAATAATTGCCCAAGTTGAAGCAGTAGACAGAACATAGTTAATTTTAGCCTCGTGACAATCAAGAAAAATGATCTCACCACTAAATAAAAGGTTAATGTCATCAGCAAAAAGAAAAGGTTTACAGTGAGAAGAGCCAATATAATTCTCGAAATCGTTCATATATATATTAAGAATATCAAGGGGTCAAGAATTGACCCTTGAGGTACGCCACTCGAACACACTAAGGTCGATGATCTATTACCTCTCACGGCGACAAATTGCTCCCGATTGCAGAGGTATGAATACAACAGTTTGCAGGATAATGCGGAGAATTTAAATTCCATTGAGAGTTTATCTATCAAAACATGGTGGTTAACAGTATCAAACGCTTTACTTAGGTCCAGTGATATTAAGGTTGAGATCCTCCTAGTATTGCAGTTTTGACGTATATTTTCCGTTAAGTTCATCAAGAGAGAAGAGGTGCTACCACCAGGTCGAAAACCAAAGTGACAGTTACTAAGTAGAGTGCTTGACTTCAAGTAGTCCATGATCTGAGCCTTTAAAACTATTTCAAATACCTTAGATAAACAGGGTAAGATACTAATGGGTCGAAAACACTCCAAGCCATTCACAGAGCCCCTCTTACCAATAGGAACTATCCTCGAGGTCTTCCAAGACTAGGATAACTGGACGTCATTATAAGTGTATTGAATATGTGTGCGACGTAATTATTAATCAGTGGAAATATAATTTTGATAAATTTAAGAGGGATATTATCGTAACCAACATCATTAGATTTTGATTTAGAGAGAGCATCGTCATCATCATTATTGTATCTAAAGTTAAAACCGGACCTCGAAAATTCATTAAAAATGGGAACAGAGCCATCGGAAATTGTTTGAGTGAAGATGAAGTACTGGTTTAGTTCCTCCATATAGTGTGAATCAGACTTATTAAAAACATTGCGTTTCTGGTTGTTAATAATTTTCCACATATATCTACTGTTGCAATTGTTGAATTTAGCTTCCCAAAACTTAGCCTTATATTTTCTCAAAATGTTCTTCACTCTGTTCAGACCTTCTTCTGCAGTAGACCTTCCAATTTGTCTCATTCATATTTTCCCTATAAGCCCGAAATGATAAATCCCTTAGATTGGATGCAATCCTAACTTCAACATTATCGAGGAAACTTTTGTTGGGGCGCGCTTTATATCTCTTCATTGGTGTAACTTCATGTAATTCATTAAGAAGTTGATACAATAATGCCATCTGATGTTCTACATCATTATTACAGTAGATTTCGTCCTAAGAAGGATCAGAAATAGTGTCATGGACAAGTTTCCAGTTTATGTTCTTATAATTCAATGAAATTATTGTTTACCTCTAGAGATATATCAACACAGACATATATAAAGGCATAGTGAGAGATGGAAGGTACCATAAATTGCCCCGAGGACCGAATAAAGGAAGTGTCGCTTGTAAGACAGTAATCCAATAATGATGAGGAACCATAAAGAGAATCGTTTGTTTGGAATGCTCTAATTGAAAGAAACGCCCGCTATTAATCCTTTTAAGCCTTGTAACCCTCGATTTAGTCCGATTCCGAAGTTGCCGATAAGTATCCCTCAGTAATATCCGATTCACTAATGGCAGGGCCCAAATTTATCGTAGTATTCATGGGAATTTTAACAGATAGTAAGGACTCGTAGGGACGCGAAGTTAATTTTAAATTTTTTATTATTCATTTCAATACATAATAAGCCCATATGGTCAATAATACATGTATTCTTAGTTTAAAAAGAATACTTAAATTCAATATATACAATTGCATTCATGTATTAATACTTATCACCAATTAAGAAGTATTATTTTATATTAATAAACAAATGTTAGCAGAATATAATATAAGTTTTTAATTTTTGATCAATGCTTTGAACTATTTGAAAAGAACGACTATGAATCACTACGTATGCATGGATATTTTTTTCTTTTTTGTTTATCATACTTGTGCAATTTATCATTGTAATCCCAAACGAATTTATTCATTTCTTTCTCGACGATAATCATACAACCATTTGCAAAGATTGTCCAGTTTATAAAAATAAACTCAATTTAAAATAGAAAAAGTTTGGAATAAATTCAGAAATATAACAACCAAAGAATATACATAAGTATATGGAATATATACTAACATGCAAGGGCTCACAAACAATTTCAACCAACTACAAATAATAGATAGCAGTTAAACCAAATTTTATAGTATTATCTGAAACACATATGACTGAACAAACGGATAAACCTGCGGTTGCTATATAAGAATATAATTTGTTTAGCACATCTTATTCGATGAATACTTTTATTTTATATTTCAAAAACAGTGGATGTTATCAAATATAAAAACGGGTCGACGCAAGTAGCAGCGTAGGTGCCGTTTTGTTACCTTAGCCCCGTAGAAACCAGTGGATGTGTCACAGCCACTCTGTGCATTTGACGTACCTCACTATAATACACGATAATAGATTATATTATCACAAATAATAAAATCATGTCTGTTAAAAAAATATAAATAACAAAATCTCGAATCATGAAGCAATAGAAATTTTTGTAGTGTGAAAACAATACCAATGGAACTAATGAAAAGTTTGATAAGTGTATAGAGTTTACGAGAGGAAAATTCATAGTAAGTCCCCGTCCATACTGTTGAGTTTTTGCTGCAAAAGTTTTTTGAATTCTCTTTTGAAACTGTAGCCGTGACCATACATGAATCTTTTGCTTCATGTTTAGTATTTTTTATTCCTCCTTTCTATCTTCTTTTTTTAATTTTTTTTGACATTTCTAAATGGGTGCCTCCGTAGTCTAGTGCATGAGCATTAGTCGTATCAATATGGAGGTGCGGGTTCGATTCCCGCTTAGACTCTGGGTGTTTCTACAGACAAGCTTAAGAGCTTCGTAGAGTTTGTATTGTCTTTAAAAAAAAAATACCGAATGTAAATATAAAATAACTACCCTGTGATAGGTGTGAATATTTTTTTTTGGATAGACATTTGAAGCACAATAATTTAAACTTAAACGACATTTTTTTTTTGTTTAAATGACAGTTTTATTTTTTTTAAATTTTTGATTATATTTAAAAAAAAATTAACATACGTAACACGTGTAAACTAAAACAGGGTAGCTATTATTATGATAGATGTTAACAGTATACCAAACGAAAAGAAATAAAATGAAACGTCATACACCTCATGTCAAAAGATGCAAATAAAAAATTCACAAAAACTGCATGTACATGAAACAGAGTACCTACTTCCTCTCCTCTTCCCCTTCTCATCAGCAAACTCAAAAGTTTTGCAGCAAATGTTTCACAGTATGGACGGGGACTAAAAAGACAAATAAAAGAAAGCAGCAACAATAAATGGTTCAATAAATAATTATCAAATTTGAAAATGTTAAAAAAGTCAGAGCATACCAAAGAGCCGTATTTGACAACTAAAACGAAACCTCGGCAAATTACAAAACCATAAGCAATAAATACAAAATCAAAATTGAAAGTGAAAAACGTAATTATCTTCTATATATAAAACGGCAAACACGTTTTGTGTAATCCCTTTTACAACCGTATTTTTTTATTGCGCAATAGTAGTTGAAAATTATTTCCAAGCAATTATGTTGAATGTAAACTGTCAAATATGGCTATAATTTCCCTGGCATGTGTTATTCCGCGAATTACATAGATAAAAGAAACTTGTGAAAGCTGTGAAAAATGTAGAATTATTGAAATAAAAAAACTATATGGAATAAAAAAAGAGGGAACATGATTAAATACAAAAAAAAAGGAAATTTATTCATAATAAAGGAATAAAATATTTATATTTATATTTATATTTGGCAACCTCGTAATGAGCAAATAACTTGATTCGTGTCGGCTAAAGAATATTTACAGAAGGTTTTACCAAATCTTGTTTTAAATAGTTATAACGTAAATATTTTTGCAGAAATATACATTAGCCCAATTCACAATTTTGTGTATTTGGGTTGGTAAATTTATGCAATTGTAAAAATTTCCTATCAATTGTGAATGGTTCTTTTGGTTCAGATGCAAAGCAAAAATTCTCAGCTCATTGATTTAAAAATTACTTCTGCTGAAATTTTATATTAAGTATGTCTAAAAAAAGTTTTTAAAGAAAAATTAATCGACTCCTTAATAGAGGAAGCTGCCGAAGAAATTTTATATATTGTAGGTTTGATATAATATATCCGAAATATTATTGAATAACAAATAATTCTTTTTATCAAGATATGGAAAGTAATTATGACGTAGTGGAAGAAGTTTTAGATGAACTGGCAGATAATATATCTTTTATATATTTCTTATTTAATATATTTCTTATATTTAATATATTTTTTATTGGGTTTCTCCCTTTTAATGCGTCTTTTAATTCCTTTGCTTTCCATATTTGTGTATTTAATTATACACACAGAGCGAAGGTGGTACTATAGAATCAGCGGCTGCTGATTATAAATCGTTCGGCGGCGGTTGAGAGCCGGTTGCTAGTATTAACTACAGCTCATTATTAAAATATACCCAATCTTTTTGTAGTTAATAATTATAATAAAAATGTAATAATTAGGTCAAACCATCTCTCCTTATGATTCTTTGCAGGGTTGTGTGTTGAGCATGAATAAAGTGCCAAGCTGTCAAAAGCTTTGTATGTGTATTTTTGTTTTTAAAATTGCTGAATTACATATATAGATTTTGCCGAATTTGAAATTTTTAGCACCGCTTTTCCCTATTTTCACTTTTTTTGTACTTTTTTTGTCCCCCTCGAAAAAAACACATTTCATAATCTTATCTTCTACTGAATGGTAGACGGTAGTAGATTATGATTTTCATATTTATTTATTTACCTTATAAATAACAAAAAAGTACCAAAACATATTCGAGATTCTTTCTCAAAGTAAAGAACGCATCATAATTTTTTTTGCTATGTTCAGTACTTTATATGGTACGTGGAGTGCAAAAAAGATACCAAAATTCAGTTTTTACCCTCTAAACGTACATATATCGAAAAGGTACCAAATACGTGTCTGCTTATTTTTTTTAGCAGTATTTACACGGTTTTGGAATTTTGAGCCTATGTACCTTAGTATCGGAGATATTAAGTTACCGATTTTACCCCTTTTTGCCCTTTTTTACCCCTTTCCGATTCGAATATCAAAAAAGCCCTCCTTAGTAGATCTATACATGCTATGGGAAACCTATATACCGAGTTTGAAGTTTCTAGCTTCAGTCGTTTGGGCTGGGCGAAGATGTATCAGTCAGTCAGTCAGTCAGTCACTCAATAACGTTACTCTTTTATATATATAGAAGATTAGTCAAATTTTACATATTTGTCTATAGATAAAATACAAAGAGATGGATGCTTTTTGTTTTGGCTGCAGAATTTGACAATTGCAGACACTAATTTCCAAATCATATCCTCAACACATTTTAAGTATTTCTTAATCGACGGCGGCTACAACGATCGCCTTCGTTCTCTAATAGTCAGCTGTTAGATTTACAATTGGATATTGTATATTCAGAGTAAATATAAACTATGTTTTTGAACGTTGTATATTAATACATTTCATGCAAATGTATATCTGTATATTTTGTTTCTGTAGTGTAAAACTTTACTACTTCATTTTACAAATGCAATGATACGAGACCATTTGCACTGGATTGTGAATTCCGCTTATGTTTTTGAACGTTGTATATTAATACATTTCATGCAAATGTACATATATCTGTATATTTTGTTTGTGTAATGTAAAAATTTAATACTTCATTTTACAAATGCAATGATACAAGACCATTTGCACTGGATTGTGAATTCCGCTATTATAAACTTCAAATATCACAGTTTTATATTTTTTTTTTTTTTAATTGTTTTTTTATTTACAATCTATTTTACAATATTCAGTAAATTCGATAAATTTAAGATACAATCACATCCTTAAGTTATTAAACTACAATAAGCTTAATAGACTGTTTTAGGAAAAAAAAGCATTTAATTAATGTTATGTATAAAAGACTATTTTCTATATTGAAGATCAAACACATGAAGCCTATTAAGTCTTCTAATTTCATTTGATTCATCTAGCAGGGAAATTGCCAATATATTGCAATGATTACTAAGTCGGTTAACGTATCGTATGCTAAATCTGTTTATTTCGTCCAGAACAAAAGGAATTTTTAGATCTCTGTGAATTTGTTTGTTGGTCATATACCATGGAGCGTTGGCTATGAGCCGTAATGTTTTTGACTGATAACGTTGCAATATCTCAACGTTTGAATGACTAGCTGTACCCTACAGCTCTATACCATAGGTCCATACTGGTTTTAAAATAACTTTGTATAGCTTAATTTTGTTTTCCATACTAAGTTGGGACTTTGTACCAAGTAACCAGTACATTTTTTTTGTTTTGATATTAAGCTGTTCTTTCTTGGCCTTAATGTGATCTTTCCAAGTGAGACGTTTGTCAAGATGCATTCCTAGATATTTAACGCAATCTGTTTTTGGTATTTGTAAGTCATTCAAATATAATGATGGACACTCTTCTCTTCGCAAAGTAAATGTGATATGGTTTGATTTATCTGTATTAGCTTCGATTTTCCATTTGCAAAACCATTGTTGTAAAACATTAAGTTCTCTTTGAAGGATAGTTGATGCTTCAACTGAAGAATTATTTGCAGATATAATAGCAGTATCATTAGCGTAGGTAGCTAGTGTAACATTATCTATTGTGGGCATGTCGGAAGTATAAATAGTATATAATATGGGACCGTATATATTAGATCGTCAACCTTTACAAAAACATTCCGATCTTGTAAGTAGGATTTAAGTACCGAGTAAAATGGTGCAGGTAATAAGGATTTAAGTTTGTATAAAAGGCCTTCATGCCATACTCTATCAAACGCTTGCTTAATATCTAGGAATACCGCTGAGCAATACATTTTTCTTTCTAATGAGTCCCGATATAACATTGATTATCCTGTGACATTGTTCTGGAGTGCCATGTTTTTCACGAAAGCCAAATTGATGGTCAGGTATAATTTTTTGTTTTTCCAAAATTGGTTGTAATCTGGATAAAAAAAGTTTTTCAAATATCTTCGAAAAAGTTGTTAGCAAGCTTATGGGTCTATAGGATGCGACGGAGTTTTCGGGTTTATTGGGTTTTTGAATCATTATTATTTCAGCACATTTCCATTCAGATGGAAAGTAAGAAAGTCGTAAAATAGAGTTATATATTAAAGTTAAATATATAATGCTCTTCTTGGATAATGACTTAACAACCGTAGAATCAATTTTGTCATGGCCTGGAGACTTTTTATTATTGAGCTTACAAATTTCACTCTATACTTCGCTAGGAAAAAAAGACTTAATCGGTACATCCATTTGGTATGGAGATTCTAAAAAATTTAGTATTTCACATTCATTACTTGTGTTAGACAAACGGAAAGGTTCAAATGTATGTTTTAAATGTTCGGAGAATGCCTCGGCCTTACTTTTACTATTTCTGCACCAACTGCCATCTTGTTTTACAATAGGTATATTTCTTTTGACCGGATGTTTTAAATACCTAGTGGCTTTCCTCAAACTATAATCAGAATCCTTCGATGTGTTTAATTTTCTTAAAAAATTTGATACTTCATTGTTTTTAACCTCTGCCATTCTCCTTTTGAGATTATTTGAAGCTCGATTGAAATTTGTTTTATCTCTTGGATTTCTGCTTAATTGCCATATTCTACGTAATCTTCTTCTTTCTCTTAATAGCTCTCTTATTTCAGTTGATAAAAACACACTTTGGCCGTTTTTTAGCTGAATTTGGGGAGTAGATATTTCAGCAGCATAGTATATAAGATTTGTAAATGTTTCTATGGCAGCATCCATTTCTTCAGAAGATTTAATAGATGTATTAAGATGTAGATTTTGGTCCATACATTCCTGAAAAGGTTTACGTCAGTTTTGGACGAAATTATTTTAACACTTTTAGAGGTAGTTAACACAAAATTATAGGTGTATGATCCGAACTAAGGTCGTCCGAGTCGATTATATCAAGTAAATTGCTCGAGATACCTGAGTAAACGAAGAAGTCTAATAAGTCTGGAATTTTGTTTGGATCAGATGGCCAGTATGTGGGCCTTCCGGTGGAAAAGGTTTTATAGCCGTATTTTACTACACATTTATAAAGTTCCTTTCCTTTTGGATTTGCAAGTCTAGAACCCCACCAAGGATGCTTGGCATTAAAATCTCCGCCTACTAAAAATCTGGAGCCGAGGTTATGAAAGAAGATTTCATAGTCTTGAAGATGTAAGCTATGTCTAGGAGGACAATATATGGCGTATATAGGAATTTCAATGTTATCACATTTAACTTTGACGCCACAAGCTTGAATCGAAGGTTCTATAATAGGTTGTAAAAATTCATATTTTAGATTTGACTTGATTAGTAGGGCTGACCCAGCATGAGCTTTACCATCTGGATGATTTGCTTGTAATAAATCATAGCCTCTTATATTGAAATATGTTTTGGTTGTAAAGTGCGTTTCAGATATTAATAAAATATCTAGATAATTAATTTTAAGAAAAGTTTCTATATTTCTGGTGTGATTGGAAGCGCCATTTGCATTCCATGTTGATATTCTTAGGTTTATTTGCATAGTTTTTCCATTATTTTTGTCATCATCTCAAACATTCTATCCATCATGCGTTCTAACCTTTCCATTAATCTATCTTCAGGACTGTCTCTATTTCCTATTACTGTTTGCGCATACGTAACTCCACCGTTGTTTGAAGTATCATTATTTCTGGTATTTGATTAAGATTGAGAAAAGTTATTGTTAGCTTGTGAGATTTGTTGAATTCTGTATTGATTTTGTCTACTGAAAAAACTTTTTTTCTGCTGAATAATTTTTTGGTAAACTGAACAACCTTTATAATTGGCAGTATGGTTTTGCAAACAATTTACACATTTTGAAGGAGATTGAACAGTTTTAGTGCATTCTGAAGTGGGATGATCTAATCCACATTTGACGCATTTAAAGGGCCTTTTACAATAGGATTTAGTATGGCCAAATTGTTGGCAACGATGACATTGAACTAAATCACCAGTCTTTCTTTCCGCTTCAACCGAAACAATTGCATTATTTACGTGTTTAATATTGAATATATCTTTGTTAGTCGGATTTGGTTCAAGATCAACATAAAACATTGATAAAGGCAGTTTTGTAACGCGACTCCTTACATTAACTACTTCCCTGACCTGATGTCCTAACTCTAAAAGCTCAGCCTTTATATCATTTATCGGGGTTGAATGATGAATGCCTTTAATAACTACCCTGTATGCTCGTTCCTGCTTAAGTTGATAAGTGTGATAGCTAATATATAAAAAATAATCTTTGCTGATACACTTAATCATTTTATTTATATCTAAAACATCTGGAACAAAAATAGGTGGAGGCTTTGGAGTTTGATCATCTTCTTTATCCTCGTCTTCAGTACCCTTATCCAGTAATTGGAATTGATTTGCTCTTGAAATGCTAGGGCCATCAAAACCAAACTTTTTATGTTGGTGCATATGTGGAGACTTATTTAACCGTCGTTTGTTTGTTGTTGTACCTAGAACTTGCTGCCAAATACCATTATCTTTTACTTCACCATCACTTTCTTCACTTAAGTTTATCATATAGAAAGCTGTATAGCGGTACAGCAGTACCGTATAATTGTTTATTAAATATTGTTTTTGTAAATTCTTTGAATTTTTGCTTCAATTTTATTTTTTCCTCTTTTTTTCCCTTTTAAATAATCGTTTCTTTCTTATATAGCAATAAAAATAAGTGCAAGTTAAGCGTATTACATAACCTAAAATTCCTGTGATTTCTTTTACCGCCAATAAAAAAATATATACAAATATTAAATTATGCCTTGCTGGATTCTATTTTCCATCAAAATAAAAAAAATTAGAATGCCATCTACTGCTAACACTGTTTGTTCGCTTCATGTGTGCGGAAAAAATATCACCAATGCTCAAGGCAGTATTCCTGTCTTTTATGCGGCAAATGGTTCCACACCAGCTGTGTTGGCATAAATCCTGATCATCTTGCGGCTCTTGTGAAGTCAAAGGGCCTACTTAACCTGTAAAGAAACACGTGATTAGCCAAAAGTCCAATCTTTTCGTGAAGAACTATGAAAAGAGCTTGCTGATATACAAACTAAATTTTATGCTATACTGTCTCAATATACTCAACTCTAAATTCTCATAGGTGAAGAAAGTACTGGATAATTTTCACAAACAAAAAATGTAGAAAAATCCACAGTATGTCAATTAAATCTTTTAGAAGATCAGAAGGAACTACTGCATAAGCGTTTGAACAGACCGGATATTTTAATAAATGGATTAACAAAATATCAGGAAAACATCGAAAAGATCGTTATCAAAGCCTTTAAGAAGCTTAATGCTGTCATTGAACCTTACGATCTGAATAACTGCTGTTTTATTAACGGTGGTAATACAGTTCTTGTAAAATTTAATAATATAAATAACACTAATTATTTTAAGCCTAAGGTCTTTTTATATATTTTATATTTATTTCAATATTTCGCTACTCCTTTGTGTAGCTTCTTCAGGAAAATTGGTTTTTTTTTTTTTTTTTTTTTTTTTTTTTTTTTATCTATGTCCAGCACTCAGGAGATGACTACTCCTACACATGCGAAGCATTGTGCTGGAACTATAGAAAAGGGATAGTAGGAGAAACGACACGAGGTGAAGCTTAATTAATTATTTTTGCAGCTCTGCTTTTGCACGTTCTTTGTTTATACTCGTAGCAGTGCTGAAGCTTCTTTAGTAGCCATTTTTATTATTATTTTACTTCGCCGGTGGTACACAATACCGACGAAGGAGGGCGTTCTGATGTGATTGTGGATTGCTATCAGCTGAAGCCGGTATTGTTCAGTGACCAGTGACTATGCCTTCGCCACTGAAACCTTCCGACAACAACTGACACACAAAGACACACTAATCCAACATCAGAAAAATGCGAGATGTTTATTTTTATTTTAAAATTTTTGGTCTGAAACTGGGGTTGAACCCAGGTCTGTTTTTGGATTCGTAGTCAACGTGCAGACTACCATCCATCGTGCCATCGCCATAATTGATATTTTAATTATAAATTATATATATTAATTTGATATTGCAATGCAGAACTATTTCAAATCGGGAAATTTACAAGCTAACAACAAACCAATCTTCTTGAATGACCACTTAACACCTAAAGTTGAACGACTACTCACCCAATGTCGTAATTTACGTAGGGATAATGAAATATCTAAATATCGCATAATAAATTCAGATAAGCCCAAAGTCAGAATCACGTTATGTGATGATAGTGTAAAAATTTTTAAATTTTAAATTTTTTACCATAAATAACGACATACTGAATCCCTATAAACTGCTTAATGTTAATTCTTCTTCTCGTAAAATTTCTGATTAAAATGCATAATAAATTCATTTTGGTATTGTTGTACATAATCCATTTAATTTTAATCTCATAACCATGTACATATGTACATTTTGTAAAAAAAATGTTTTCAAATCAAAAATTTTTTAAGAATTTAAATTTAAATAAATATTTACAACAACAATATCATTATATTTGTGGATTTTTTTTTTACAACTGTTGTTTTGTATGTCGAAACTTTGACAAATTTATGAACATATTACAACAACAACGCTACAAAATAATTTTGCATACTTTAAACAGTGTAAAAAAAGTGTTTTCAAAAATGCAAAGACAAGAAAGAACCGTTAGTTTTTTGCATATGTATTGCGTATAATAGTTTTATACGGACGCTAAGAGTAGCAGTTGTCTTTTATTCATTAAATTAAGCTCATAGAATAAACAAATGATTACCCAATTATATATAAACTATGCCAGGAAAGCGACTGAACAAAGACATTACCCAACTACTGTATTTTAATTACTATAAAGGCATCTCACAGAGAAATTGCTAAAATGTTCTCTCTTAACCTAAGGACGGTATATAATGTTATTAACAGTGCTGAAAAAGAAGGAAGACTGGAACCAAAAGAAACACCAGGCCGACCAAAAAAGGTAACTCGGTGAATTGAAAAGAAAATTTTGAAAATGATTGATGAGAATCCACTAGAGGAATTGCACTTAACATCAGTAATGAATATGGAGTAAGTATCCCTCTCAGACTGTTAGAAATGTGCTACAAAACCATAAATACTCTTCACAGAGTTGCGAGGAAAAAACCTTTGCTATCCGCGGTAAACATTGGAAAAAGGTATAAGTTTGCCAGTGAACACATTTCTTTTCCTCCGGAGCACTGGGATGATGTTATTTTTTGTGACGAAACGAAAGTGATGCTTTACTACTATGATGGACCTCAAAAAGTTTGGCGAAAACCCCTGACGGCTTTAGAAAATAAAAATATAATACCCACTGTAAAGTTCGGTAAACTATCGTTATGGTGTGGGGTTGTATTTCGAGCAAGGGTGTTGGCGAAATAAGAATATTAGAGGATATAATGACCAAGGAAGTCTATCTAAACATTTTAAAAAAGCAATTGAGTGCAAGTGCTCGGAAATTCGGTTTTGTTGACCCAGAAAAGCTCAAGTATAAATTTTCGCAGGATAATGACCCGAAGCATAAGGCATATATTTGTAGATCCTGGTTGTTATATAATTGTACAAAAGTGATCGATAGCCCAACACAAAGCCCAGACTTAAACCCTATAGAAAATTCATGGGTCCACCCAAAGAAAAAAGTCGGAAAAAGGTCACCAAAAAACAAATAACATTTATTAAAGAAGAGTGGGAAAAAATACCTGAAAATTATGTAATACTAAAGCTTATCCATCTTATCTAATTTTTCTAAGTTTTGAAAAGATTTTTTTTACAAACTGTATATATCACTTACTTTATATATTATGCCCCTTTTCTGTAAACCGAGTCGATTTAAAAACGAGTGATTTCTTAATACCGAAGTATGTGTATGGATGTGTAAAAACGAAAAATTTTTGCGGATTCGGTTTACAGAACATACCGGTATATTTCTTTTATCTTTGTTCCGTTATAAAATATTATTGTATATGAAATTGGTGTTGTTTTGTAACTTCTTTTAGCCAATTGCCTAGCTAGTTAAATCTGCAATTTACTTTATTTAGGATCCTTATTTATTTAGGTCCTATCGGTAGCAATAGCCTTTTTCTTAAGACAAATTTTTCTAAATTCAATAACAGCTTAAATTTATATATTTAAATATACATATATATATATATGTATATGTATATGTATATATATAAGCTCATATTAATATACGGAGCATTAACCCATCTGTAAATAATTCCAAGTTTGGGGAATTTAAATGCATTCTGGAAGATTCACTAACTGTTATAAGGAATGATCGTGAAGATATGAGAGGAGATGTAGTACCTTTCTTGGTACGTGAGGGAATATCGGCGAATATTGTCTTTGCAATGTCAGACCCATATAGTATTGAGTGGTAAAGGTGACGAGTCACCTTGTTGTGTATGCACCTCATGGTAACGTACAGATTCTGGATCATACTGTGAGAGATATTTGTTGTCGATATTGTGATCTTAGGGGACTCCAATAATAACTTATACGTCGATTCCAAAGCTAATTTAATCAGAAAATTATGTAGTTGTAACAATCTCTCTTATTTATATAACTCGTTGCCGACACATTTGGATACCCAGCATTTCCTTAATTGATTTTTCCTTGGTCAGTGATATCACCCTGGTCAAGCACTCAGGTCAGTTTCTTGTACCCTCCTTGTCTCATCGCGCCTATATATTTATGTGCTTTGAAGTGCCTCCTAAAACTTGTATCAATGTAAAAGAGTATGTTGCGGGGGAATATGACACGGAGTTGCTGATTGTGTGGAACTGCTGGAAAAGGAAAGGAGGAGAGTATTTAATGGGATATGGTGAAATGGAACTGTACAGACCGTAACCTGATCGAATGTCCTGAACTTTCCTGCTCCTTTTTTTTTTTTTTTTTTTTTTTTATCTAGGACCAGCACTCAGGAGATGACTCCTACACAAGCGAAGCATTGTGCTGGGAACTATAGGAAAGGAATAGTAGAAGAAACGACAGGAGGTGAAGCTTAATTAATTATTTTGCAGCTCTGCTTTCGCACGTTCTTTTGTTTTTTTATACTCGTAGCAGTGTTGAAACTTCGCTTTAGTAGCTATTTTTATTATTATTTTACTTCGCCGGTGCTACACAATACCGACGAAGGAGGGCGTTCTGATGTGATTGTGGATTGCTATCAGCTGAAGCCGGTATTGTTCAGTGACCAGTGACTATGCCTTCGCGACTGAAACCTTCCGACAACAACTGACACACAAAAACACACTAATGCACTTCAGAAAAATGCGAGATGTTTATTTTTATTTAAAAATTTTTTTGTCTGAAACTGGGGTTGAACCAGTTGGTTGTGTAGTCAACGTGCAGACTACCATCCATCGTGCCATCGCCACCCTCCTTTGCATACCTGTTGATGGAATGAGTGATTTGCGATTATGCACACCACATGTTATGCGTTCTATTTCTTTTCTCGGTTTTCTCTGTCAGTTGTGAATGATTATGTAGGGTTGTGTGTGTGTGTTGAATGTGTTTAATTTTAATAGGGCATGTGATTGGCAACGCTATGATTTTTGCGCAATTATGAAATTATTAGCGGTTTGTTTCAAAAGCGGAGACTATTATTGTTGTGTATGAATGGGATACGGTGCTTGCTGAAATGCTGTTACCCTGGTATCGTGGTATGTGGACATCTTTTAACCGGGGGACAGAGGGTATGGATTAGGTATGAGTAGCAAAATGGATATAATACGGGTATTAACGGGAAGGAATTTATAACATATAGGCGAATGGACACACAGTTAGCAACGTAGAGGTATTTCTGTATATATATTAATACATGGACTAATATATATGTATAGAAGTAGCGGGAATTATATATATTGTTTCCAGGGGAAATGAGGGAAAACGGTATGTTTTTCTCAGTTCTGATTTGTGAAGATATTTTTGAGAGAGGAGAGCGAAGAAAGTCTTTGAACGAAACAGTCTAAGGTACTGTCAGGTAGTTTTTTTTTGAAGAAGATAAAGGGCAATAAAATAGTGCAGTACGCTCGGAAGCCAGGGGCAAATTTACCTAAGGACGAATAGGAGAAAGCTCGATAAAAGTCTTATAGAAGGAAGGGAAAATAGTGCAGTACGCTCGGAGGCCAGGTACCCCTTATACTAGAAGACTAGCACATCCTTGAGCCAAGAATTTATCTGGGGGAGGCCGAGTCGATTGCGTTGGGAAGCCGACAATTTGTCTGCAGTGGAAGTAACAACCGATACGTGTCCGGTGCAGTAGCAGACCGTAGTAGTTTGTGGTAGGACAGAACAAATCAAAGGTAGGCCATATAAATCGAGAGAAGATATCACCGATACCAAAAGCAATAAGTTTGAACAAGAGTGCTCCATGCCACATTCTGTCAAATGCTTTGGAAATATCTGGAGCCACTACCTTACTTTCGCCAAAATGGTGGATGGATCGACACCATTTTTCCGAGAGGAAGGCTAATAAATCACCCGTGGAACGTCCTCCACGGAAGCCATATTGCCTGTCGTTAAGTAAGCTATTGGACTCTAGATATTTCATAAGATGGAAATTTAGCATACTCTCCATTACTTTAGAAATGGTAGAGCATATTGCGATTGGGCGATAATTTTCAGGGTTGCTTGCCTCTCCCTTCTTGGGGATCGGCGTAACATTTGCAACTTTCCAGCACGACGGAAATTCGCCTGCATGATATAGCGTGCTGAAAAGGATTGCCAGAGGACGCGATAACGTCGAAGAGCACTGCTTCAAGACCAGTGCCGGAATTCCATCCGGGCCAGGAGACTTATTTATGTTAAGGTCCGCTAAAACCCTTTTTACTGCACGAGCCCGAAAGTATATCTTTGGCATAGTTACGGATACACGCTCGGATGCGGGCAGTAGTTGATTGCTTTCCGGCAGGTGAGAATTACCTGCAAACATTTCAGCAAGGAGGTTAGCCTTTTCAACCGGGTCAGTGAATATTTGGTCAGCCTTTAAAAGAGACGGAATAGAAGAACTAGCATTTCCCCTAACTCTTTTAACGAATGACCAAAAGCTTTTACTTTCCCGTGGGACAGTAAGAACTTTAGCGCAAAGACTCTGCTCGTACAAAGCTTTTGCACGTCTTAGCACTTTGGCACACGAAGATCTCGCCCTTTTGCGCATCATATCAGTATCTGCGTTTTTATCATTCCGCCAGACACTAAATGCTTCCTCTCTGGATCTGACTGCAAGTCTGCACGTCTGATTAAACCAAGACTTTGGTCTAGGCCTAATCGAAATTTGCTTCGATGGTATGAACGTTTTCATACCAAGCAATATTATGTTTTGGACCATTTTAGCCATGGCATTGACATCATTGTCTAGGAAGCAGAGCCTCCAATTGAAATGCCGAAAGAAATCGTTGAGCTCTGCCCAACGTGCCTTTTCGTAAATATATTTCGAACGTTTCGTAGCTGGCGGTGAAACGCCTCGAAGTTCCGCAAACGAAAAGGAGGCAGAAATTGTGCAATGATCCGAATTACCGAGAGGTGCGCTAATGTTCATTTCATACTTTTCAGGGTGTGAAGTGAGAAATAGGTCGAGGGTGTTGTGTTGGTGCCCGTCAACACATGAAATATGTGTTGGTTCATTCACTAATTGCGCAAGGTGATTGTGCGCTGCGAATAGCTCAGCATATTGGCCTTCTGGAGTTGTATTGCTCGAATGGCGGAGCCACGATAAATTGTGGACATTGAAATCACCAGCAATAACGATTTCACTGTTCGGGTAATTTTCGAGGATCCTCGATATAATGTCGGAAAGGGCATCGAAGTTCTGTATAGTTTTCTCTCTTTCCGTGTTTGGGCTTCTGTAAAGAAACCCGAAATGCAGATGTGCCCTGATTTTGAATTTAACCCAAAGACAGCTAAATTCGGGATCATGTGTGTCTAAAGATTGCTGGCACTGGTACACAACTTCATTGCGTATATAAATTGCAAGGCCCCTGTGTAGATAGAAAAGAGATAGGAGGTGATACCCAGGTATGTGAAAATCCTGTGGGTCAGCATCCTGAGACACTTGGGTTTCACTTAAGGCGAAAACATCCGGCCGGTGGAGACAAACGTGAGCATAGACAGAGAAGAAATTTGCCCTTAGACCACGTATGTTGCAGAAGTCAATTCTAAATCGGCCTGTCATGATTAACGCGAGAAAAACCTAAATAAAATGTCTATCTTTTGTATTGTAGTTGCCACTGAGCTAATCGCTGCTTGAACGACTGCCGGTGATCAGTGTTACTCCTTCATCACCAAACAGTCTAGCAGTAACCAACACAATGGCACCAACAATGCAATAGATTTAGTCGGGTATGGTAGAGGGAATTAGCACAATGCCACGAAAAAGGCCATGAAAGACCTCATCCGGTCACCGTGACCCGAAGTGACAACAGTGTTTGGTGGTGTCAACACTGTCCAATATCGTTCGCCC
Organism: Dexiosoma caninum; assembly: GCA_963924685.1. NCBI lineage: Eukaryota > Metazoa > Arthropoda > Insecta > Diptera > Tachinidae > Dexiosoma > Dexiosoma caninum. The sequence continues at coordinate 12,720,394 of OZ004730.1, read as the reverse complement.
GTCACTGGTATAACGGTTTTCCCTTTTTTTGTTTTTTTTTCTCCTAATTATTTCACTGTTCAATTGTTATTGTTTGTTGTATTTTATTTAAGTTTATTGATTAACTGGTAACGGGGTTTTTCTTTTGCTTTTGTTGTGTTTGTTATGTAATTGGATTTTTTTATATTGTTATTGTTTTCTTTGTCTGATTTCTATCATTCTTTGGCGATTTCTTCTGTTATTATTTTTTTCGGTGTTCACAGGTATTGTTTTTTGTGTAAGTTGTTGTTGTTCGTTCTTGTACATGCTTGGAATATTTTATTTTTGTTTTGTCTCTAGGCTATTTTCGTTTATTTTTATTTGTCGATTCAATTTTCACTATTTTTTATTGCTTTATTTTGTACTGTTTAATATTGATTTCATTTATATGTATATTTTTGATTTCTTATTATTGTAAATTTATGTTTCGAAGTTTTGTTTTAATTTTAGTTATTTTAGTTTCTACACCCGAATCGCAAGAAATCCCGTGGGTATTGGACGGACGATAAACTACTACTCCCACATAACTACTACTTCACATATTTAATAGAATTATACTCACCTCTTGTTACCCTACCATTTCGAAAACTTTCAGAGTAATACCGATTAAGAAGAAGAGTCGAAGTTTGTGTTTGAGTGAGCTTATCCAAAACTTTAGAATATATTTTAAAGGATCAGATGATGGCGCATTAAAATTCTAGACGTTAGTCGATTCACAATTTACGTTTATTAGTGGTAGAAATACCTTCCTTACTTTTGGGTCTGATGAGAATATACGTGAAGACATCAATTCCAATAAGATTTCCACTATGGTTTCTCTCGGTATGAGTAATTTTGATACCATTAACTACTGCATTTTAATTGATAAACTGGCCTCGAAATTTGAATTCTCTTCAGCGTCATGTAAAATATTATATTCCTATATACGGGGCCGTAAACAATTTGTTGGCATAGGTCCAATAAGATCCTATATATCTGACTGTTTTAGTGGCATGCCTCAAGGATTTATACTTGGCTCTTTGCTATTTTTAATTTATATAAATGATTTTGAGGAATGTAAGAGATTTTTGTTTGCGGACGATATTAATTTGCTTTTTTCTGGGGATATTCAAGTTCTTGATTGTCATGAAAGAGTTATAAATTTTGCTCTACCTCTAGTTTGTGAATGGGCGATCAATAATAAGCTTAGATTCAGCGCAGCTAAAACTAAAGCTATTACTTTTAGTACACTAAACCGTCTGAACGCTTCCATAACTGTCTTACAAGATGGAGTATTGGTAGATGTCTTTCGTTTGATGATGATATATTAACAGTGAATGCTAAGGTTAACCGTGTGTTGAGATCTCGTTACTCGTTGAATTTTTACTTACCGTCAAAAGTTAGACATCAACTTGCCCATGCTTTACTATTGCCGCATATTCGCTATTGTTTGGATATCTACAGTAGTACTACAGATTTCAATCTAAATGGTATTAATCTGGTATTTCAACGAATTGTATGATACGTTTTTCGACTTAAACTCTCAGTTTCTGCCTCGCGTTATTCCATTCGCTTTTTACACTGCTGATTTCTGGATTTTGTAAAGATTTGAGTATTAATCTCCTTATTCCGAATTGTATGTACCCAATCACCGTCTTGTTTATTTAGCTTCTTCCAGTTTTCTAGATCTATAAGAAATCCGGTTTTAATTTTACCTAGAATATCTCATCGTATATTTGAAAGATCTTTCCTGATAGACTTTTTAACCTTTTTAATTCTTTGCCAGTTGCATTGAAAAGGTTCAACCTATCTCAATCTGCCCTCAAAAGACAACTGCTGAATTGTATGTTAATCCAGATTTTATTAATTCAGCAGCCTAAATTTCCTTGAAAGGTTAATGTTATTTTACACAATATTGTCTTATCAATCTCATTTATTTTATTATCTATATATTTTATATTATCATATCTACTCATAAAACTGATATAATTATGAGAATAATCCTATGCTCGGAAATAATTATTGAACGTGGAGACGTGCAGTTACGTGTTTTTGCAGAAATAAAAACAAAGGAAAAATTTAGTCAATCAAATATGAAGAGTTTTTTCTCTCTCTCTTTAGGTAAATAAAAACGGAATTAATCTGAAGTCATATATGTACATATGTATACATTAGGGTGGGGCGATTTTAAAATCTTAATGGGCGCTTCGCGTTTCTGATTCTTCGGATTGAACTAAGCAAAAAAGTCCACTAGACCATACGTCTACGGTGAAAATCGAGCTTCCCCATTTTGACTTGATCAGACTTTTGTCACGTTTTTTTTTTTGGATATTTTGGCCTATAACAGCCAAACCTTTGAGATTTTCGATCCAATACTAAGACAAAAATTGTAGCCAAGACAATAGTTAAGAACTCTCTAGTACATCGCAAAAGCATTAGAACGCTCCTTCAGGCAGTTTTGGCCTTGTGAAAGTGCAAATTTTTCGTGAAAATATTGATAAATTACCATTTTCAGTTGTTCATAGCGCAAAATCATAAAAATTCTATTTCTTACTTTTTATTCTATTTTTTTATTTATTCTATTTATTTTATTTCTTATTTTTTATTCTTCTATTGTTTTCAGTTCATTTGATGCATTTTTGTTAGTTTATTGTAAAAAAACATTATATTTTTGGATAAAAAAAGTGGAAAAAGTTTGGTTTGGCTGTTATAGGCCAAAATATCCAAAAAAACGTGACAAAAGTCTGATCAAGTCAAAATGCGCCAGCTCGATTTTCACCGTAAACGTATGGTCTAGTGGACTTTTTTGCTTAGTACAATCCCAAGAATCAGAAACGCGAAGCGCCCATTAAAATTTTTTTCCTTCCATACTAATCGCCCCACCCTAGTATACATACTGAAATAAAAAATGTATAGTAAAATTAAAATAATTTTTCTTAAAGAATTTTTGCAGGCACCAAAGCGCACTAATTTAATCTAGTATAAATAATGAGATTGCAACATCTGCAGATCAAAAAAAAGGTGTGTAATGTAATAAAAGAACTTGTCTTGAGAAAACCGAGAAATCTGATAAAAACTGTGATATTTAGTCAAGTAGAGTATAAGGAAAATTTGAAAATAGCTGAAAATTTTAATCGTTACTTTATACATAGTACTAGCTAAAATCTGGCGTACTTTGCTACACCTATTTAAAGAAAAAAAAATTCAATATAAAGAATATGTTCATAAACTTATATTGAAAATTTTTATTATTTTTTCTGTTGTCCAATCCCTCCCAATTATTTACTGATGATTTTTCTTTAATTACAAAATCAATTACCAAATTTAGAAATTTTGCTATAACAGTTTTCAAGATATATAGAAATATTTAGTTTGTATCGGATGTCCCGCGTCTACTTGTTCAATCCCTCCCAGTTTTTGACCGATTTGATTTGTACTGGTCATTAAGTTACTAAGACCAAATACAGACACTTTATATTATTATATATTATATAGTTTGTATGGGACGTACATGTATTTATATTGATAAATACACGTACAAATTTTTAAAAAAAGCAGTAAATTTTTATTGATATAAAATAATGTGGTATGTCCCCTGTGTACTTTTTTAACATAAAGCACCAAAATATTATGTATACGGCAGCAGCACTGGTACTCAATACAAAAAAAATTAATTAAAACAACAAGTTTTGTAAAGAAAATTTAAGTAGAACCACTACTTTAATTGGTTCTACTTCAGCTTTGTTCTACTTAAATTTCATTCTATTTCAGTTGGTTCTGCTTTTATTTCGTTCTGTAATATTATAATACAGTATATGAGTTGATTCACACTTATCAAGTTTACCTGATCAGTTTTTGTTAAATTTTCTTTTGAACCTGCATTTACGTTCATACACGAAAACATTTTTTTTACAAGTTTCGGTTACGGTTAAGAAAAGAAGAGACACAGAAACAAACTTGATGGTACCGTCAAGTATGTACCCCTTTCCATTCTCTCTTCCCCGTTCATCCAAATACTCAAGACTTGACGAGTCAAACTTGATTTGTGTGAATCATGAGTTTGTTTATACTGCAAAAAGCATTTAAGCATTGAAGTATTTGTTTTGAAATGTGAAATCATTATGATGGTAAAACATTTTTATTGTGCTTGTGCAGCCCTCAAGTAGACACCAGCTTTGACTTAGCCCCGCGAAAAAGTAAAACGGCGTCAAAACGCATTATCTTGGTTTGTTCACAAAGACTGCACTAAAATGCAAAAGTATGTCTTTTTGAAACTTCTCATGCTATAAACCCAAAATCGGTCGTGTTGTATTGCTCTTGGCACCGTCTTCTTGAAACTACATATCGTTCAGTCTCTCTGAATTGACGGGAACTCTTCCGCCATATTTTCAGTAACAGAAGCGATATTTTCGGCAGTCCACATATATAATCACCCTGTAATGCTCGTAAAGTGACCACTTTTGAACCACCACATTTATAGTTTTAATTAGACGCGTTTTTCGGTTGTTAAATGAACCATATTCGCTAAAGGCAAACCTCTCACTTAATAAAGGACAGCTGATAGGCTTGCCACACCGGAGGTTTAATTTGATCTATATACATACTAGATTAACCCCGTGTATAGATATACATAGTTAAAGTAAGCCATTTGCATCAAATTTGGATACCTTTATTATTATGTAAATATATCAACAGTCCATTTTCCAACAAATAAAAATGATACCATTTTCAAAACGCAGTTTTGCCGAAAAGGACCTGTTCGAATTAATTTGCCCTCTTCTGTAAATAACATAATCTTGCTCTTTATATAGTATTTTGAATTGTCATTTTATCAAAAATGAGGTCAGTCAGTCTCTTGCAGTCATATCATAAATTTGATTTTATCCCTTAATAAAGTTGAAGTAAAATTGTATGAAAGTTTGTAGTTTATTTTTTAATTGACCGATTGGAACAATCTTTTAACAACAGTACCCATTTCACTTTATTTTTGGTTTTCTACTCAAACATTTTTTTTCATATCATGGAAGTGGGTAGAAAATAGTCGTCCGGCATATTGTGTTTGGAGATATATTTTTTGCTCTCTTCGAAAATTCTTTTAATTTGATACCCATATAATGGCGGTGTCTAAAAATAGTAAAAAATGTACATCATAAATGGAATAAAAAAACAAGGTACAATTTTACTCCATATCTTTTCGAATTTCGAAAAAGTAAGAAAACACACTCGAGATTTTTTCTAGCAGAAAATATTTGCAATATTTTGGAGATATGTGGTTGAAAGGAGATTCCAAAATTTTACTCACTAAAAGTACAAGGGTAGCGATGCTGAAGTAGTCTTCACGTTGACAACAAAACCAAAAAAGTCCTGTTTTCGACACCAGTTTCAGACTAAATTATAAAAATCTGACATTTTGCTGATGAGCATTACTTTGTCTTTGCGTCAGTTGTTGTCGGAATGATTCAGTGGCGAAGGCGCTGTCAGTGGTAATTGAACAGCACCGGATTTAGTTGATGAGCATTCACAGGCACATCAGAGCACCCTCCTTCGTTGGTATTGTGTAGCACTAGCGAAGTAAGATAATTAATAAGAATGGCTACTAAAAGAGGGTGGCGATAGTTGAAGCAGTCTGCACGTTGACTACAAAACCAAAAAAGTGCTGTGTTCGACACCAGTTTCAGACTAAAGTATAAAAACCTGGCATTTTGCTGATGAGCATTACTGTGTCTTTACGTCAGTTGTTGTCGGAAGGTCTCAGTTGCGAAGGCATAGTCACTGGTCACTGACCAGTAACGGTTTCAGGTGATAGCAATCCACAATCGCATCAGAACGCCCTCCTTCTTTGGTATTGTGTAGCACTAGCGAAGTAAAATAATTATAAAAATGGCTACTAAGTCGAAGCTTTAACACTGCTGTAAACAGAGAACGTGCAGAAAAGCAGAGCTGTAAAATAATTAATTAGGCTTCACCTCCTGTCATTTCTCTAACTATCCCTTTCCTATACTTCCAGCACAAGGCTTCGCATGTGTAGGGGTCATCTCCTGAGTGCTGGTCCAAGATGAAAAAAAAACAAAACTTCAAAATTTTATTCGTCTCCTTGACTGCTTTCAAGTAACATTTACATTGTCTAATAGAAAGTAATTGTTTTTGGATTGTAGAAACGCTGTGAAGTGAAGTGAAGCCTTTTGGTCTGCATTTATATTCAGTGTACTATGTGTTAAGTAAACTATTAAATTTTCTAACAATACTTCGTTTGGATATAATTTCAAGATTGAGTTTTTTTTCCAAATTTCAATCAATTTGTCTGTCACGTGAGGAGTAAATGTTTTATATGAAAACAGTTTAGTTTGCATTTTTACTCGTTGGGGCCCAAAAAATAACATCTTAAAATATTAGGCTTAGTTGACAGATTAAGACCACTCAAATCAGAAAGCCTACCAAAAGTAGCAACTTCGTGAGAAGGCATATGGTTGAAATTACTTTTAATTTCGGTACTTGTTGATGTTGGTGCGACTTTCAATGTTGACAGCATTTGTTCCATAGTTGAACTGAAGATTTATTTAAAAACTATTACTTTAGAAGTAGATACAAAAATCTTAAAAAAACTAGACTACCTGATTGCATGAGACCCTCATTAACGATGTGCGATGTTGGTTTTTTTAATAGTCATGAAATCTTTATCTTTATTGTGTTACACATCTGCTTGTAATAAATATATTTTTTGGGAATTTTAACGATCCCTGGGTCTAGAATCTACATGCAATAAAACTATCTTTATATTTAAACAGTTAAATACTATTGAATTTTTAGTGTTTTGTTTTTAGACTGAAATAATGATATTGTTTATTTCTAAAATTTGAGATTGCATTATGAGAAATTTAAATATTTGTAAATTTTCACAACAATTTCGTCGACTTAACAAAAAAAAGGTGATAATAATGATAATAGGTGAAAGCGGTGGCGATGGTCGAAGTAGCACGTTGACTACAAAACGAAAAATTTTTCCTGGGTTCAACCCCAGTTTTAGACTCATAAAAACATCTCGCATTTTTCTGTTGTGCATTTGTGTGGCTTTCTGTCAGTTGTCGAAAGGTTTCAGTGACGAAGGCATATTCACTGGTCAATGAACAGTAACAGCTTCAGCTGTATCCAATTCACATGCACATCATAACGCCCTTCTTCGTCAGTATTGTGTAGCATCGGCGAAGTAAAATAATTACTAAAAATAGCTAATAAAAACGAAGTCATTTTACTTCACCGGTGCTACACAATACCGACGAAGGAGGGCGTTCTGATATGATTGTGGATTGCTATCAGCTGAAGCCGGTTCTGTTCAGTGACCAGTGACTATGCCTTCGCCAGTGAAACCTTCCGAAAACAACTGACACACAACGACACACTAATACACCTCAGAAAAATGTGAGGTTATTTTTTTTTTTTTTTTTTTAATAATTTTAGTCCGAAACTGGGGTTGAACCCAGGTCTGTTTTGGTTTTGTAGTCAACGTGCAGACTACTTCAGCCATCGCCACCCTCTACATACTTTTATTCCTAAATTTATCGTTATTTTTAATATACATATGTATTGATATTTGCTATTCTGAATATACATAAATTCACTATTTTTCAAATATTTTCTTGCACTCTTAGTGGGATTGGACGCAGCTGGTAAAACTACCATTCTTTATAAATTAAAATTAGGAGAAGTTGTAACAACTATCCCAACAATTGGTTTCAACGTTGAAAGTGTGGAATATAAAAACATTTGCTTCACAGTATGGGATGTTGGTGGTCAAGATAAAATTCGGCCTTTATGGAGGCACTATTTTCAAAACACTCAGGGTCTCATATTTGTGGTTGATTCTAATGATAGAGATCGTATAAATGAAGCTGAAAAAGAGCTGCAAAATATGGTTTGTATAGAGAAATATACATGGAAAAAAAATCGCTATTTCTTAAAATGCATGTGTTATATTTCAGTTGCAAGAAGATGAGCTGAGGGAAGCAGTTTTATTAGTATTTGCTAACAAGCAAGATTTACCGAATGCAATGACTGCTGCTGAACTAACTGAAAAATTACACCTAAATCAATTGAGAAATCGACATGTATGTACCCAAACTATATAAATTTTATTTCCTAATTATTAAAACAATTTATATGCATTTGAATTTAATTTGTTTATATTTTCTAGTCTTAAGAGTATAATAAATTAAGTAGGGTATGTGTTATAACTTTTCGGAAAATTAAAGAAAAAATAATTTTGTCATAAAAAGAGAATCTAATGCCCTTATTGCGGTTTACAACTCAACTAGTTTTGCTATTTGGTATTATCGATTACAACTCAACCCGTCAACAATTTTGAAGTTGAAATGATATCCTATTACAGCTTTTTTGTGGTATAACCGATTACAACCATGTGTCGGTAAAGTTGAGAAAACGATGAAAAAATTACAACTCATCAGTGGCAGTTTTATTCCAAATCTATTTATATATAAAGCTGAATTTTGTGTTTGCTTGTTTGTACCATATAGGAGCCCAAACCACTGGACCGATCTTCCTGAAATTTTCACACTATATAACTGAGACTCTTGAATGAATTATAGGCTACTTTTTTTAATTACGCCTACTTTTTTAATTATTCTAGTCCTTCCACATGGTTTTCAACAGATTTTATAATATAAACGAGATTAACTTCTCCATTTGTAGACCAATCGCGATGAAATTTCAGACCGAATGAAAAGCTATGAGCAGGAGGGAGACAGGGGAGAAATTTGTGCTTCTTCGGAACAATCAAACCGATTTCAATGAAATTTAGAACATAGATATATCTGCATCTAAAAACTTACATAGCCCATGTACATTTTTAAGAGTATGACCAGGAGGGTGATAAAGTGGCATTTTCTGCCTCTCAAAAACTGCCAAGCCGATTTTGTTAAACTTCAAAATGTGTATGTATTTTTTTTTTTTTTTTTTTTTTTTTTTTTTTTTTTTTGTCTTGGACCGGCACTCAGGGGATGACCCCTACTCATGCGATGCATTGTGCTGGAACTAGGAAATTAGGTTATGGGAAGGAGGATAGAGGGAGTAGTGTTTATTCAGATTTGATTTAAATCTTCCCAAGCTAAAAGTGACAGGAAACACCTCTGCGGGTAGTCTATTCCACATAGGTGCCGTTCGGCCAAAAAACGAATTTTCCCTGTAATGCGTAGTGCGAGTCGCCGTCAAATCGACCACAAATAGATGCGCTCTTAATGATGATCGCGTCGTGCGCGCTAATGACCGGGTTTCGGGAACAAGTTCCCTGATTTCATTAGAACACCTCCCATTATAGTAACGATAGAACAACGAAACGCACCCCACGTTGCGACGATGCTCAAGAGAGTCAATATAGTTGTCTACCCTACTGTCTCCTATGAGTTTCTTCGCCCTTGTACACGGTCGAGTAACTTCAAAATAGTTTTTGAAGCACCGGCCCATACATGAGAGTTGTATTCCATTTTCGGTCGGATGTAGGCGGTATAAATAGTAAAGAGATCAGATGGGGTGAAGTATGTCTTACACCGCCTTAAAAAGCCTAGGCACTTGAATGCTTCCTTTGAGACCTGAAAATTGTGCTCAGTCCATCGGACATCACACTGAATTTTCATGCCAAGAACATCAAGAGCTTCTGATTCCTCAATGTTTATGCCACCCATTATTACACATGAGGCAGCGTGATCGTGCATACGGCTGAATAAGCATGCAGCATTGGGTCTTTTGGGCATTGAAATCGACCCATTCTGATATCCTCGTGAGGTCACCTGTTAGCGAATCATTCATATTCTGCCTCGTCGCCGCGATCATAGTTGATGTCGGCCTACGATGAAATGAATATGAATGGCAGATACTGCTGTCATCTGCGAAAGAGTGGATAGGGTTGGAAGTATGACATAGGAGGTCATTAAGAAAAATAAGAAATAGGGTAGGAGAAAGAATGGAGCCTTGTGGTACCCCTGAATTGATCTTGAACTCGTTAGATGAGATCCCGTCTATAACAACTCTTATAGCGCGATCGCTGAGAAAGCTCGAAATAAATCGATAGATGATATCACCGACACCAAAAGCAATAAGTTTGGACAAGAGTGCTCCATGCCACACTCTGTCAAATGCTTTTGAAATATCTAGAGCCACTACCTTACTTTCGCCAAAATGGTGGATGGATCGACACCATTTTTCCGAGAGGAAGGCTAATAAATCACCCGTGGAACGTCCTCCACGGAAGCCATATTGCCTGTCGTTAAGTAAGCTATTGGACTCCAGATATTTCATAAGATGGAAATTTAGCATACTCTCCATTACTTTAGAAATGGTAGAGCATATTGCGATTGGGCGATAATTTTCAGGGTTGCTTGCCTCTCCCTTCTTGGGGATCGGCGTAACATTTGCAACTTTCCAGCACGACGGAAATTCGCCTGCATGATATAGGGTGCTGAAAAGGATTGCCAGAGGACGCGATAACGTCGAAGAGCACTGCTTCAAGACCAGTGCCGGAATTCCATCCGGGCCAGGAGACTTATTTATGTTAAGGTCCGATAAAACCCTTTTTACTGCACGAGCCCGAAAGTATATCTTTGCCATAGTTACGGATACACGCTCGGATGCGGGCAGTGGTTGATTGCTTTCCGGCAGGTGAGAATTGCCTGCAAACATTTCAGCAAGGAGGTTAGCCTTTTCAACCGGGTCAGTGAATATTTGATCAGCCTTTAAAAGAGACGGAATAGAAGAACTAGCATTTCCCTTAACTCTTTTAACGAATGACCAAAAGCTTTTACTTCCCCGTGGGGCAGTAAGAACTTTAGCGCGAAGACTATGCTCGTACAAATCTTTTACACATCTTAGCACTTTGGCACACGAAGTTCTCGCCCTTTTGCGCATCATATCAGTATCTGCGTTTTTATCATTCCGCCAGACACTAAATGCTTCCTCTCTGGATCTGACTGCAAGTCTGCATGTCTGATTAAACCAAGACTTTGGTCTAGGCCTAATCAAAATTTGCTTCGATGGTATGAACGTTTTCATACCAAGCAATATTATATTTTGGACCATTTTAGCCATGGCATTGACATCATTGTCGAGGAAGCAGAGCCTCCAATTGAAATGCCGAAAGAAATCGTTGAGCTCAGCCTAACGTGCCTTTTCGTAAATATATTTCAAACGTTTCGTATCTGGCGGTGAAACGCCTCGAAGTTCCGCAAACGAAAAGGAGGCAGAAATGGTGCAATGATCCGAATTACCGAGAGGTGCGCTAATGTTCATTTCATACTTTTCAGGGTGTGAAGTGAGAAAAAGGTCGATGGTGTTGTGTTGATGCCCTTCAACAAATGAAATATGTGTTGGTTCATTCACTAATTGCGCAAGGTGATTGTGCGCTGCGAATAGCTCAGCATATTAGCCTTCTGGAGTTGTTCTGCTCGAATGGCGGAGCCACGATAACTTATGGGCATTGAAATCATCAGCAATAACGATTTCACTGTTCGGGTAATTTTCGAGGATCCCCGATATATTGTCGGAAAGGGCATCGAAGTTCTGTATAGTTTTCTCCCTTTCCGTGTTTGGGCTTCTGTAAAGAAACCCGAAATGCAGAAGATGTGCCCTGATTTTGAATTTAACCCAAAGACAGCTAAATTCGGGATCATGCGTGTTTAAAGATTGCTGGCACTGATACACAACTTCATTGCGTATATAAATTGCAAGGCCCCTGTGTAGATAGAAAAGAAATAGGAGGTGATACCCAGGTATGTGAAAATCCTGTGGGTCAGCATCCTCAGACACCTGGGTTTCACTTAAGGCGAAAACATCCGGCCGATGGAGACAAACGTGAGCATAGACAGAGAAGAAATTTGCCCTTAGACCACGTATGTTGCAGAAGTCAATTCTGAATCGGCCTGTCATGATTAACGCGAGAAAATTTTGAGTTTAAAAAACACATTGGCTATTAATTTCTTTCAGAACTAGCACCACAAGGAAGGTAGGGACAATTTCTGGTCCTCCGAGACCATCTCATCGATTTTAATGAAATTTAAATCTATCTATGTTTCTGTGTCTAGAAGGACACATATGCTACATTTATATTTTTCAATAGGACCAGGAGGCGACGTAGAGATAATATGCTTCTCCACAACTGTATCACCGATGCAGATAAAAAAGGGAGCGAAGCTGCTGGTGAAAGCTAGTAATTTTTTTTTATCTAGGACCAGCACTCAGGAGATGACTCCTACACATGCGAAGCATTGTGCTGGGAACTATAGGAAAGGGATAGTAGGAGAAACGACAGGAGGTGAAGCTTAATTAAGTATTTTGCAGCTCTGCTTTCGCACGTTCTTTTTTTTTTTTTTTGTTTTTATACTCGTAGCAGTGCTGAAGCTTCGGTTTAGTAGCAATTTTTATTATTATTTTACTTCGCCCGTGCTACACAATACCGACGGATGAGGGCGTTCTGATGTGATTGTGGATTGCTATCAGCTGAAGCCGGTTTTGTTCAGTAACCAGTGACTATGCCTTCGCCACTGAAAGCTTCCGACAATAACTGACACACAATGACACACTAATGCACATCAGAAAAATGCGAGATGTTTATTTTTATTTTAAAAATTTTTTGGTTGACACGGGTTGAACCCAGGTCTTTTTTTTTTGGTTGTGTAGTCAACGTGCAGACTACCATCCATCGTGCCATGTGGCTTAATAAAATTTCTTTATTGTCTTAAACTATATTATTAATCAAATATTTTATTTGTGCATATTTCATAGTCACGATAAAATTACAACAATGAACAGTTTGAGTTTGCTGAGTTTATAGAGATTTGCCATAATTGAAGATTAAAGGTATGTAGAGACGATTGTCATTTACTACAATATTGGCAGAAAAATTGTTACAAAATGTGCAACAACCGTGTGAACACACAATTTTTGTGTGGCAACATCGTCACAAAATGTATTGTCGGTCCATTGTATGCCAATAATATTGTCACAATTCTGACAATCGTCAGAACACCCTTCATTTCCATTGACACATCATTTACAGTCGTTTGTTATTGTCGCATGTGCTTCATTTAGTGCACCATTTAGCAGATAAATATTTCTGTTGGCAATGCTGCCCATAAATATTTAGACACAATGTTAAAAGTCGGATCTGGCAACATTTGCCATACAATTATCTGCCAACCGTGTGAACAAACAATTATTATTGGCAGAAAAATGTATTGTCGCAGAACTGTGTGCCAATGAAATTGTATGGTTTTCTTTCAATAGTGTGAACAGACAAATTACCAGATGGTAACAATTGTTCATTGTGAGTGCATTGCCACCATATTGCCGTATCCTAAAATATTGTACAATCTGACAATCGTGTGAACATAGCTTTAAACAGCAATTTCGATTCACCAAAATAAATGTTTGAAGAACTTGCAATATAAGTAAATAGCTTCGAATAGTCATCAAAAACTGCACAAATGGCGACGGATTAATAGAACCAACTACAAAATCTTATTCAAAAAAGAATGTAAGCTACAATTTGTGATAGTATTTTCTCGTTGAAATTTTAATAGAGTATTTCGTCGTTGTACATTAATTCACACTTATGTAGTGAATAAATTTTTTTATTTCTTGAAAAGAAAAAATATTTCATACAGCTTAAAAAAATTATTGTTTTACATTTTTGCCACAATACACCAAGTGTTTAACGTTAAAATGTCAAATCTATCCTTTTTTATGTTGGCAACGTCAATATAATTTCAACTGGAATTCGTTGTAATATGTAACACCAAAAAAGAGTTGAGTTCTTTTAAAGTTCAGTTGTTCCAATTACAATTCAACTGATTTATACATTGTGCAGGGTGGACCAAAAGTCACCACAGACTTTAAAAATTTAATAACTTCGTCGTTTATTTATATATATATTTTACAGCTTCGTTCGTTTTAGACCTTTTTCCATAACATCTTTCAAAATTGGTGGCTGTAGTCCTAAAGAAAATAGTCGGGTATTGACAAATCTGGCGAACGTGTTGCCCAATTAATTTCCGAATTGCTGGAAATTAGTCGCTCTCCATTTACGGTTACAGCACTTCCATTTTCATTTTCGAAGAAGTAAGGCTCTACACGTTCAATATTTTTCGCAGTGCGAATTAAACGTGGTCTACTAGTTCGAGGCAAATCTCTTACCGGTTACGATGAATTAAGCAACGAATCATTAAAGGGCGAAATTCTGGAAATGACGACGATATTCTCTTTATGTGAAATTAATTGATATCTGATTTAAATTATAAATTCTATTATTCTGGTTCTTTGTGCAGTTGAGAAAATCTCCCTTATTTATGCTTGAGTGTTATTAAATTTTTAAACTCCATGGGTACCTTTGGCTCACACTGTATACACTCCACGTCAACAGGTTAGCAGACTTCCCTCCTCAGTGGCTTATGATCAATATCAAGCGAAGTAAAAGCATTAAGGTTAAAATTTCTCGTTGTAGCTAATTTAAGTCTCAATTAATGACCGCCAATATGGCTCCGCGGCTGACGCACTACGGGTGACTTATTCAATACATAAAGGCTTTGTTACCAATTCTAATTAGAATATTAGAAATAACTCCAAGCAGTGACGTCATTTTTAAAATAAGTAATCAAGGTATTGAAAAAGTTAATGAAATAATATATTTAAGGTTGGTTATTGATAAAGAACAAAAATTTATAACGCATTTCGACGCCCTCCTTCGTCGGTATTGTGTAGCACCGGCGAAGTAAAATAATATTAAAAAAGGCTACTAAACCGAAGCTTCAGCACTGCTACGAGTATAAACAAACGAAGAACGTGCGAAAGCAGAGCTGTAAAATAATTAATTAATGGTTCGAACTTCAGTTGCGTTGTCAGGCGACAACCACAAAATTGTGGTTGCTAGAAAAGCACTAAAATGTACTTAAATTAGTTAATGTATTGTAAATCTGCATTACCTGCATCATAATTTTTAGCAACTGGCAACTGAACAACAGTTCGGTTGCTATCCATAATTGAGCCATAAGCTTCACCTCCTGTCGTTTCTCCTACTATCCCTTTCCTATAGTTCCAGCATAATGTTTCGCATGTGTAGGAGTCATCTCCTGAGTGCTGGTCCCAGATAAAAAAAAAAAAAAAGATTGGCAAAAAATTAGTTTTTTCTTTTAAATAAGGAAGCAAATAAAAGTCGCAACAGCAATAAATATTTATAATACCCTGTTTATACCACATTTCGAAATCTGTTATACACTATTGTATTCATGTTCCACTGCGCAACAAATCGAGCGTTTGCAGAAGCTTCAAAATAAAGCAATCCTAAAATGCAACAGATACACATCGAAAAACTTTTAGCTCCAGTCGATCAGATAGTTAAACATTAAATTTTATACAGAAAATGAAACGAGGAGAAACACAGGAATATTTAGCAGAATAAATATATGTGGTGCACTAACCAGCTCTGCAGAATTATCTGGCAACGAATTTTCATAAACATTTACTTTTACTTTTTTGAATAGAACGATTTACATGACAACAGCTTTTTTACTTTTTGATATTTTTTAATAGTTTATTATAGTTTGTACATAATTTGAATTAATAGAGAATTTAATTTTTACTAAAAAGAAAACATTAAATTGGTGACCCCGACGTGATTACCACTTGATGGTCAAGAAATTCTACTTCTGGTTTACCGCAAACGCATTTTTTTTTTATCTGGGACCAGCACTCAGGAGATGACTCGTACACATGCGAAACATTATGCTGGAACTATAGGAAAGTGATAGTAGGAGAAACGACAGGAGGTGAAGATTAATTAATTACTTTGCAGCTCTGGTTTTGCACGTTCTTTGTTTATACTCGTAGCAGTGCTGAAGCTTCGGTTTAGTATCCATTTTTTATTATTATTTTACTTTGCCGGTGCTACACGATACCGACGACATTTATTGAAAGATGGTTTTTTTAACCGATTAAATACTTTCCTTAGATGCTGCCTGTGTTGATTTAAATTTTCTGACGCTACACATATATCGTCCATATACGAAAAAACGAAGGTCATGCAAATAAATCAGGCGCTGAAACGTTTGTTCACAGTTTCTATATGGTGCATAACTCTAGAATTGGTTACTCTAGAATTGTTACACTTGGTGGTGCCAGCTATAGAACAATAGCAAACTCAATGATAATGGCTTTAAACGGAGTAGACCGGTAGGTAAATTGAGGCGATGAGTCGTGACATGTGATCGCACATAGTCTCCGAGGTTTGATTTGCGTTTTACAGTCAATAAGCTTTCGAACCTTTAGATCAACTAGTAAGTTATAATACCTGAAAAAATTTTCTTTATTCTGCGATGAAACAACAGCTAACAAAAAGGTCCACGTAAATTCCTGTGGACTACCTAAATCAATATCCGTAATAACTTTTCCATATACAATAATATAATAACAAGAATGGAAAGTTTAAAGTAGCTTTGTAGTGAATAAAAATTTCAGTAAAAGCTAGTAGCCTTTGCTAAGTAATAAAAGCTAATTTTTCCAGTGGTTGGTTAAAAAAACATGTGAATAAAACCTAGTACATACTTAAAATTACTAGTTTATGGTTAGACTTCTGCAAGCATCTAATTGAGGTGCTGGAAATTTAATATTTTCTGTTGAAAATGTATTTCTGTGTGTTTTATTATAAATATTGATATGGCTGATTTTATCAACGTTCGAAAAAAGAAAGAATACTACATGAGGCAACTGACGCTTTTTAAATAAAACTTTGTAGTTTTTTAAAATTTAAAGAAAAAACCCGTACGTCTTTGTCAGCCATCGAAAAAGAATAAACAACATTGCATGATGTTTTGTTATGATTTCCCTTATAAACACATATAGCAATCTTTTTTATCGTTTTTTTCTCTTAGTTTAATTAATTAACAAAATAAAAGTTTTTAAATTGTATAAACATTTAAAACTCAACAAGTAGTGCATGTTCGCCACAAATCAAATAAAATAAGATTTGTTTTACATCACATATAAGTATCTTTTTTTTTTCTTGGCATAAATAAATTTAAAAAAGAACTGAAATGTAAAATTCCGCAGATATGTATGCCGCTTTTGAAGAATAAAAAATTTAACAAATTTTACAGCTGATTTACTAGCTATTACCATGTAAAGGTACCTTTGTAATGATTATGTATCCTTTTTTTTAACAACGGTTTGTTAGCCCAAAAACCTTTGTTAACTAATATGTATGTACCTCAAAGCAGAATTTAGATTTTTATGATGTGGTATGTAGTTAGGTAGGAGTTCCGTTGTTGTTTTAGCAGTCGTATTATAAACAAGTCCTCTCATTTGATACCCATATTGTAAGAAAACATATAAACTTAGTCCGTCATCTCTAGATGTCAGCCAAATTGGCTTTAGAGTAACGTCTCTTAAATTTTTGACCTATTTTCAGCAAGCTCTTTCGTTTGAAAAAAAAATATATGAAAAAAAGTCTATAAATAGCGTATGTAGTACACGAAATTTTAATGCATTTACGAACGCACTCTTATTTATTTTATGCTAGCTCAGACAAAGCTATAGTTGCGCAAATGTTGATCTTATAAAAGAATACTGTGAGGAAGGAAAACGGGAAACGTAATTAATATTTGATATTTTCTTTCATTAGTTTTTTTTTCATCTTGGACCAGCACTCAGGAGTTAAACCCTAGCAATGCGGTGCATTGTGCTGGAACTATAGGAAAGGGATAGTAGGAGAAATGATAGGTTGTAAAGCTTCAATATCTTACAACACTGCTTCTTGCACGTTTTTTTTATAGCAGTATTGTATCATCTCTGATGTCAAGGAGACGTATTAAATATTGAAGCTTCGTTTTTAGTAGCCATTTTTAATAATCATTTTACTTCGCGGCTGCTACACAATGCCCACGAAGGAGGGCGTTCTGATGTGCCCGCGGATTGGATGCAGCTGAAGCCGTTTCTGTTCAATAACCAGTGACTAAGCCTTTGCCACTGAAACCTTGCGACAACAACTGATACAAAGACACACAAATGCACATCAGGAAAAATGCGAGATGTTAAAAAGTAAAAATTGTATGATGATATCCACATATACATACATACAAATATGTATATATTTTTTTTTATGCTTTCCTGATATATTGTATTTCGTACTTGGGAGCAACTTCAAGCTGTTAAATTGCAACGCATATTTTATTTATAAATTGTTAAATAGTGCCTTAATTCGAACGTGATTTTGAATATTTAATGTAATAAAAATGGGTTAATGATTGAAAACCACACGCAGTGGACAAAACATGGAAGAACGCTGAAGATGAAGGTGTAGCAGCCTTTGAAAACAGGATATTGTACCGTTCTGCTAGTATTTGTCAGTGTAACATACAATTTTTGTTTTTGATTTAGTTTGTTTCTTAGCAATTATCACATGTAATTTGGACTGCCAATATGTTTTCTATTATTAGCCCATTTTAATTAATTACATGTGGATCTAACATTTTGTTTTTTAATTTTTAATTTCTTTTTTAAGTCAGTTTAATTTTTATTTTTTACTTATTAGTATCTCATTAACTTAATATTCTTAAAATTTTTATTTTTTGCTTACTCGCCTTCAATAAAACGTATTAAATATAAATTTTTGTTGAGGGGGAGGCGTATTCCCCCAACCGCTCGTCATTAAAATTGGACCACAATGTAAGCACGATTTTTCAATGGAAAAAGAAAAATCTGTTCACCAGTAAAAACTACGAAGGTAAAAATATATAGTCGAATAGAGAACTCCTCCTTAAAAACACAAGACAATTTTCCTGTCTGGACATAAGAGCAAGTTCAATAGAAAATTTAGACAAAAATTTCCTTTGTGACCCTAGACTACAATTGTATATTTTATATTGTTACATAGCAGTAAGCACTTGCTGATATATATATGGGAGTATCCATTAATGCTACTTGATGTACATACAAACCTTTTAAACTTTCTTTTTTTCCTTTACTTGCAGTGGTATATACAAGCAACCTGTGCAACACAAGGAAATGGTCTATATGAAGGATTAGATTGGCTATCAGCTGAACTGGCAAAAAAATAATTAAACTAACGTTAGATTATAATAAAAAAGATAAAACATTATATATATTTAAAGACATTATATGATTTATAAATTAACAATATATTAATTTCCTGGAGGTGATAATTTTGTTTTTTTTTTGTGGTCAGGAAATGTACCCTACGTATAGTGTTACCATATGTGAAGTTTTTTTTTTTTTTTTTATCTAGGACCAGCACTCAGGAGATAACTCCTACACATGCGAAGCATTGTGCTGGAACTATAGGAAAGGGATAGTAGGAGAAACGACAGGAGGTGAAGCTGAATCAATTATTTTTGCAGCTCTGCTTTCGCACGTTCTTTGTTTATACTCGTAGCAGCGCTGAAGCTTCGGTTCAGTAGCCATTTTTATTATTATTTTACTTCGCCGGTGGTACACAATACCGACGAAGGAGGGCGTTCTGATGTGATTGTGGATTGCTATCAGCTGAAGCCGGTATTGTTCAGTGACCAATGACTATGCCTTCGCCACTGAAACCTTCCGACAACAACTGACACACAAAGACACACTAATGCACATCAGAAAAATGCGAGATGTTTATTTTTATTTTAAAATTTTTAGTCTGAAACTGGGGTTGAACCCAGGTCTGTTTTTGGATTCGTAGTCAACGTGCAGACTACCATCCATCGTGCCATCGCCACCATCAAGGTTTACCTTATTTTTAAATTTTTTTGAGATATCGAAAAATTTTAAAAATTTTTAGCTCAAAAAATATTTTTAAAAATATGATATTTAGTACATTTTTACTTGTATTAATTAAAGTTACTGCTCATAAAAGTATTTCCTAATTACCGAAATTCTACCACATTCCATTTATTCGAATAATATTCTACAAATTGATAACGAATGGGGAGAATTGCGTCACTTCAAGTTTAAAGAATACAATTTAAGACAATGATTCACTATCCCGCACAGTCGCACGATGGTAATTGTGACTCACATCTTAACGTCATGTTTTTTGCTCAACTTTGAGGATGGCGATGGTCGAAGTAGTCTGCACGTTGACTACAAAACGTAAAAATTTTCCTGGGCTCATCCCCAGTTTCAGACTCGTAAAAACATATCGCATTTTTGTTTAAGTGCATTTGTGTGGCTTTGTATCAGTTGTCGCAAAGTTTCAGTTGCGAAGGCATAGTCATTGGTCACTGAACAGTACCGGCTTCAGCTGCATCCAATCCGCGGGCACATCAGAGTGCCCTCCTTCGTGGGCATTGTGTAGCAGCCGCGAAGTAAAATGATTATTAAAAATGGCTACTAAAAACGAAGCTTCAATATTTAATACGTCTCCTTGACATCAGAGACGCTACAGCACTGCTATAAGAAAAGGACGTGCAAAAAACAGTGTTGTACGATAGTGAAGCTTCACCTCCTATCATTTCTCCTACTATCCCTTTCCACTAGTTCCAGCAAAATGCACCGCATGTGTAGGGGTCTTCTCCTGAGTGCTGTTCAAAGAATAAAACTTAATTTGACTTTTCTTTAATTCAGTGTTTGACAAATTCAACCATGGAGAGGTACACAATTGAGCAGCGCGTTAAGATTGTTGAAGCATGTTACGAAAATGGGCCTTCAAATCAAAATGCATTTCGTACACTTTGTGATTTTTTTGGGCAGCATAATCGACCAAATATCTACATAATCGGGAGAATTTTTCTCAAATTGCAGCAAACCGAGTCTGTAGGAAATGTGAAAACAGCTGTGTATGCTCGCCCAGCGTTTTATGCGTTTATGCCAAGAACAATTCAAGAGCTGATTGGAAGAGATAGTGGGGCACATTAATGTCATTGAGCGCTAATTATATCTCAGAGTCATTAAAATTGCTTAATGATTTCTCACAACCAGCCCACTCCAGACATTTGGGACTAGATCTTTGTAAAATATTCTATATTTGGCTAGCAGCTTTGTCATTTGTGTAGAATATTCCAGAAATGCGTTAATTTAAATTTGCATTTGTGTTTCTGCGATAATTATGGCTGCCTTCCTAAACATCTGCATGCAATGTCAAATCAGTGTTTAAGTTAAGCAGTAATATTTTACCAACCTCGCAAATCATGCATTGTCATTTTAAACTTTGTAACACCGTCGACGTTTAGAAATATCTGTTTACTTTGCATTATAAAAAAAACAATGTCTGCGGAAAAAATAATTTTCGAAAGCAATTAATATGAATAATAATTATTATTTAATAAAATGAAATATTTAGAGTCCAACAATTTACTGAACGACCGTCAATACGGCTTCCGTCGATGACGCTCTACGGGTAAAGTTGTAAGGTAGTGGCTCCAGATATTTCCAAAGCATTTGCCAGAATGTGGCATGGAGCACTCTTGTTCAAACTTATTGCTTTTGGTATCGGTGATATCTTCTCTCGATTTATATCGAGTTTTCTCAGGGATCGCGATATAAGAGTTGTTATAGACGGGATCTCATCTAACGAGTACAAGATAAACTCAGGGGTACCGCAAGGCTCCACTCTTTCTCCTACCCTATTTCTAGTCTTAATGACCAACCTTCCAACCCTAGCCACTCTTTCGCAGATGACAGCAGCATTTCTCACTCATATTCATTTAGTCGTAGACCTACATCGACTATGATCACTTCGCTAAGGCAGAATAAGAGTGATTCATTGAATTGTGACCTCACGAAAATATCGCAATGTGGTCAAACGAACAGGGTCTATTTCAACGCTCAAAAGACCCAATGCAGCATGCTTACACTGCGCTGCGTCATCTGAAATTATGGGCGGTTAAATATCGAAGAATCAGAAGCTCTTGATGTTCTTGGCATGAAAATTCAGTGCGATGTTCGATGGACTGAGCACATTTTTCAGGTCTCAAAAGAAGGATTCAAGTGCCTCGGCTGTTTAAGACGGTGCAAGACATACTTCACCCCATCTGATTACCTCACTATTTATAACGCCTACATCCGACCGAAAATGGAATAGAACAATCATGTATGAGCCGGTGCTTCAAAGACTATTTTGAAGTTACTCAACCGCTTACAGGATAGAAAGAAGAAACTCATAGGAAGCAGCAGGGTAGCAAACTCTATTAACTCTTTTGAGCATCGTCGCAACGTGTGGTGCGTTTCGTTGTTCTATCCTTACTATAATGGGATGTGTTTTGATGAAATCAGGGAACTTGTTCCCGAAACCCGGTCCTTCACGCGCACGATGCGTTCATCATTAAGAGCGCATCCATTTGTGGTCAACTTGGCAGCGAACCACACTACGCATTACAGGGAGAACTAATTTTTCAGCCGCACATCGCGTATATGGAACAAACTCGCTGCCGAGATCTTTCCTGTCACTTATGACGTGGGAAAATTCAAATCAAATGTCAAATGGGTGCTGATGGCGAGTAGTCAGCGTGTTGGCTCTGCAACCAGAAAGACCCAGGTTCGATTCCCAGCCGGGTCAAATCAGAAAAAAAATTTTTCTGAGTTTTCTGTGCTACAGCACCCTCCTTCGTCGGTATTTGAGCAATAAAACGTCGGCGAAGTAAAATAATAAATAAAATGGCTCCATTAGCTTAAAAATAATGCGTCAAAAAACATCAGAGACGCCGCAACTTTGCTTTATAATTTACACGCAACTGCAGAGTTGTGCAAGAATTAAGCTCTATCTTCCTACCACTTTCACCACCTGTCTATTTCTTCCCTATCCTTCTCTCTAGTTCCAGTGCAATGCATTGCATATGTAGGGGATAGCCCCTGAGCACTGGTCCAAGATAAAAAAAAAAATAAACACTACTCCCTCTATACTCCTTCCCATAACATAATTTCCTAGTTCCAGCACAATGCATCGCATGTGTAGGGGTCATCCCCTGAGTGCTGGTCCAAGATAGAAAAAAAAATTCATTGCTGCAGAAACGACGGTTATGGCGGAACCTTGCTTTATATAAGAGAAAATCTCACATATGTTGTAGACTACTGCGAAAGTAAATACTTTATTGAAGCAAATCAAGTATCGTTACAAAATTTTAAAATAAATGGTAAATTCCTAAAAATTTTTACATTCGGGTATGTTCTGCAATTCACTTTGAAGTAAAAGTAATTTGAAATCACTTCAATTTGAATGTTTAGTGTTCTACATTCTACTTTTGACATTTGATTTACTTTTTGTTTTCGAACATTAATTCGTAGTGAATTGCCATGTTCTATAAACTACTTTAATTTGAAAAGAAGTGGTTTAAAAATATTTTTTGAGACGGTTCCTTTTTTAATATCAGCACTGAATTTTCATTGATCTCGCTATATTTTTAGTTTAAATTTTTATTTTTTTTTATAAAAAACATACTTTAAGATTTATTAAATAATAAAATTCATATAAAAAAATCAAAGATGTATATCTTATTAACTAAAGTCGGTTGGCGATATCATCTCTTATTGAAGTGGCTACGGAATCAGTTATTAATTCATTCCAATCATTGTCATGAATTTCATTTCTTAATATATATACCAAACTTTTGCATAAAATGACGCTTGGACAAATTAAGCTCATTGTCGCTCATGATCAATGTGATCCATCTAGCACAAAATGTGCCTTTCTAAAATGATAAGCACGCGATTTAAAATTTTGCACGTGGTACTTCGGGCTAAAGCCACATCGCTGTCTTTTCCAACACCTCGTTGAAATCCGCCTTCTGCTAAAAATCTTAATGTAGCAGCAAGCTGTATTTGTGCCGGTATGGAAGAAACAGGCAGCCTACATTTTATAGAATTTAAAAGAAGATGAAAAGCATCCTTGTTAATGCGGTAATACTGTAAAAACCTAAATACATATATAATTATAATTTAAAATTTTCATTGAAAATATACACATCATGTATGCATGTGTACTTACAAGACGTCATTTATATCCAAAGGATTTGAGTGGTCTCGCAGAATCCTCCTCTGCACTTTTGCTGCCGCGAATTCATTGTTTTGAAGCACCATGGACACTAATATCACATTCATTGTTTAATTATTAATTATTCCTGAATATTTTTTTACGAATTCTTTAACTTTTATGCGAAAAAACATTCAATAATTTAATAATGTATAAAGTAAAATTTTATTTTTAAAATCAGCTGTTACTATTTCTGTTTTCGAACTTCATTTCAAATGAGAAAATGTAACACCAAACCACTTCTTTTGCAGAACACCAAAAATGAAAAGTTTACTTTTCAAAACGTATTTTACTTTCATTCCACTTCTTTTGTGGAACATGCCTGATTTTATCGGTCTCAAAATTGTGATACAAATACATATTATGGTTTTATTGACATTTTTAAATATTAATTCTCGTTTACCTGCTATTATAATTGGAGACTCAAATATAGATTCTTTTAATGAGACTTTGTATACCCATCTCTCAAATACTCTATCACATTATGACTATATAAATTGTCATTGTATGATTACTCGCCCAGCAAGTGGAAAATCAATTGATCACATACGCAGTAATATGTCAAACAACATTCTTATTGACGCTATAGAATGTGACATTACTGGTCACAATATGCTTTCATGCAAACTACCAACTAGTATTGATATTAATTTTTAAATGAAAACCTAGGGAGGAACCTAAAACAAAATTTGCAATTGAAGAAGCATAACGGTAATGTCATTATTGATGATATAAAAAATGCAATGTATTCAAGAGATATTTTATTGAAACACCAAAACGGTACAGAAGATAAACATTTTATTTGACCTTTCTCGCGTTAATCATGACAGACGGACTCAGAATTGACTTCTGCAACATACGTAGTCTAAGGGCAAACTTCTTCTGTGTCTATGCTCACGTTTTTTTTATTTTTTTATCTTGGACCAGTGCTCAGGGGCTATCCCCTACATATGCAATGCATTGCACTGGAACTAGAGAGAAGGATAGGGAAGAAATAGACAGGTGGTGAAAGTGGTAGGTAGATAGAGCTTAATTCTTGCACAACTCTGCAGTTGCGTGTAAATTATAAAGCAAAGTTGCGGCGTCTTTGATGTTTTTTGACGCATTATTTTTAAGCTAATGGAGCCATTTTATTTATTATTTTACTTCGCCGACGTTTTATTGCTCAAATACCAACGAAGGAGGGTGCTGTAGCACAGAAAACTCAGAAAAAACTTTTCTGATTTGACCCGGCTGGGAATCGAACCTGGGTCTTTCTGGTTGCAGAGCCAACACGCTGACTACTCGCCATCAGCACCCCCATCTCCATCGGTGGGATGTTTGTGCTTTAAGTGAAACCCAGGCCTCTGAAGATGCTGCCTCACAAGATTTTCACATACCTGGGTATCACTTCCTATCTCTTTTCCATTTACACAGAGGACTTGCAATTTATATACGCAATGAGGTTGTGTACCACGGCCAGCAATCTTTAGGCACGCATGATCCCGAATTTAGCTGTCTTTGGGTTAAATTCAAAACCAGGGCACATCTTTCGCATTTCGGGTTTCTTGACAGAAGCCCAAATACGGAAAGGGAGAAAACTATATACAACTTCAATACCCTTTCCGGCACACTATTGGAGTTCCTCGAAAATTACACGAACAGTGAAATCGTTATTGCTGGTGATTTCAATGTCCATAATTTATCGTGGCTCCGCCATTCGAGCCATACAACTCCAGAAGCCATACGACCTTGCGCAATTGTAAAGAAAAATGCTAGTTCTTCTATTCCGCTTCTTTTAAAAGATGATCAAATATTCACTGACCCGGTAGAAAAGGGTAAGCTCCTACCTGAAATGTTTGCAGGTAATTCTCACCGGCCGGAAAGCAACAAACTACTGCCCGCACCCGAGCGTGTATCCGTAACTATGGCAATGATATACTTTCTAGCTCGTGTAGTTAAAAGGGTTTTAGCGGACCTTAACATAAATAAGTCTCCTGGGCCGGATGGAATTCCGGCACTGGTCTTGAAGCAGTGCTCTTCGACGTTATCGCGTTCTCTGGCAATCCTTTTCAGCATCCTACACCATGCAGTGGAACTTCCGTCGTGCTGGAAAGTTGCAATTTATTACGCCGATCCCCAAGAAGGGAGAGGCAAGCAATCCTGAAAATTATCGTTTAATCGCAATATGGTCTACCATTTCCAAAGTAATGGAGAGTATGCTAAATTTTATGAAGTATCTGGAGTCCAATAGCTTACTTAACGACCGGCAATATGGCTTTCGTGGAGGTCGTTCCACGGGAGATTTATTGGCCTCCCTTTCGAAAAAATGGTATCGATCCATCCACCATTTCGGCGAAAGTAAGGCAGTGGCTCTAGATAGCTCCAAAGCATTTGACAGAGTGTGGCATGGAGCACTCTTGTCCAAACTTATTGCTTTTAGTGTTGGTGATATCTTCTCTCGATTTATATCGAGCTTTCTCAGGGATCGCACTATAAGAGGTGTTATAGACTGGATCAAACTAACGAGTTGAAGATTAATTCAGGGGTACCACAAGACTCCATTCTTTCTCCAACGCTATTTCTTATTTTCCTTAATGACCTTCTATGTCAAACTTTTAAGCCTATCCACTCTTTCGCAGATGACATCAGTATCTGCTATTCATATTCATTTGATCGTAGGTCGACATCAACTATGATCGCGGCGACGAGGCAGAATATGAATGATTCGCTAACAGGTGACCACGAGAATATCGGAATGGGGTCACGCGAACAGGGTCGATTTCAATGCTCAAAAGACCCCCTGCATGCTTGCGCATCGACGCATGCATCATCTATAATTACGGATGGTATAAACATCGAGGAATCAGAAGCTCTTAATGTGCTAGGCATGAAAATTCAGTGTGATGTTTAATGGACTGAGCACATTTTTCAGGTCGCAAAGGAAGCATTCAAGTGCCTCGGTTTTTTAAGACGGTGTAAGACACAGAGCTAAGAAAAGTACACACACCGAATAAAAATCTCGTACATAAATGTAAACGAACACAGTTCAAAGCAACCAACACATATTTTCATTTTCATAACATTTATGTGTGGTAGCGTGCTGCTGTATACATACAGAAAACCCACAAGTGACAGTTGAAAAAGCCCCAAATCAGGTTTTGCACAAGTGTCGTGGGAGTGAATAAAATGATAGCATAAGCAATGTATTAAAAGCAATGGTTATACCTATACTTTTAAAAACAGATGTTTTGCAATGTAAAATAAATTTTGAGTAGCAAAATGTGTGAATTTTTTGGGAAAAATTTGTTTTTTAGTTAATATTTCAATTTTATGAATGAAATCTTAAATCCGCTGTTTAAAAAATATTATAAAAAGTTAATGTGCAAATGAAAGTGTTATATTATATGCGTACAACAAAAAAAGTATGTGTAATAAGTTCTAAAACTTTGACTGAAATTTCCGGCAAGAGTGGAAATGCAAGTAATGCACTAGGTTTTATATTATTGGCTGGTTGGTTAGTTTTAAAAGCAACATAAAGTTGTTCCATCGGAATTGCACCAAAACGATGATGCAGCAAAGCAACTTTAACTAACAAACCATTGTATGTATGTTTGTGTGCCGTCACGTTTGTCTATTGATGAATTAAGGGTTTCGGGGTGGTGGAGATGGTGGAGTTTCATGAAACATTTTACGGATATACCCAGCAATAATCCACCCAGTATTTTAACAAGGAATTTTACAATGAAGTGCGCTTTGTTAAAACCACAGAAAATGTATGTGCATTGGAATTAACTTGGGTTTTGCCACCGATGGCAAAATTGTACAAATGTAACCCTGATCGCTTTCTCATCTAATTGGTTATTATGGTTAACGCAGTTTGTCTGCTTATTTAAGAAAAAGGTTAGTTTATTTTGTTTTTACTGATTATCTAATGGCTGCTAACATTTGCAAATGTTGTTTTTCTTTTTATAAGACTGGGGCTTACAACTAATAGCTGGAGTAGATGAATCTGGTTTTGATACAAATTCCATTTAGGACCTTTTCAATTTGAGCATTTACCTAACTGGCAGTGCTTTTCAACATTTGAACGATATTTTGTCAACAATTTTTGCCTACATACAGCTTTGTGGTCAATATGTTTCCTTAAAAGCTTATGAAGAATTGTCTAGCATAGAGGCCACCAGTTTTCGCTTTGCTTCTCAAGAGCCTGCCTTTGACGATGTACAAAATCTAGTGGTTCTCTCAAAATACTATCCGCCCAACCATATTCTAATGAAATTTGAATATTTTTGAATGAATAAAATGATATGCAAATTGATAAGTTCAATAATGACAAAGAAAAAGTTCTAAGTCCAATAGTGTTAAAATTGTGCTAAGAGCCATTTGAAATATTATATTTATTTATTTCTTTCTTAATAGATTTTTCCTTTTTAAAATTTCATTAGTCCTCTTTTACGACTAAAGGCAAAGCATTTGTTTTAGTATAACTTAATTTTCACGATTATTGCCTCTTTTAAAAATCATTTAATTTCAAAAATAGAAACCGAAACTGAATAAATAAATGTTACACCGATACAATTTAATGTAAATTAATTGTTTTTATTTAAAAAGAAAAAACTAAATTCTACTACAGAAAGTATTTTTAATTAATAATAATTATTTTCCATTTCTTCTGGCTTCATTTGTTTCCATTTCTCATCTCATCCAAAACCAAGTTCCACATATTCACGCACTAGTTGAACATATATATAAAAGAAAATAAAAACAAATAAATTTTTTTAATTATAAAAACGGAAAACGAAATAATTAAAAATTAAATTTTAACAATCTATTCCAAATTTGTTCTATTTGGTTTTGTCAATCATTGTTATTTTATAAAACACAAACAGACTTTGTTGCTTTTGTTAATCATAAAATCAATTGGAATTTCTTTTGCTTATGTTAACAAATTGTTTAGCACTAAACACTTTTGTTCCAATTGGTTTTGTGCTTAATAAAATAACTGGACGTATACATTTTAAAACACACTAGCACTTTTGGGGTAGGTAATCATAAATATTTAAAAACTTTTGGTCCAGTTTGTTTTGTCGATCACAAACCAACTGGCCATTGCTATTTTATAAAACACAAACACATTTGGTTGCTTTTATTAATCACAAAATCAACTGGAACTTCTTTTTCTTATGCTAACAAATTTATTAGCACTAAACAATTTTGGTCCAATTGGTTTTGTGCTTAATAAACCAACGGAACGTTTGTATTTCATAACACACTAACACTTTTGGGGTAGATAATCACAAATGTTTAAAAACCTTTGGTCCAGTTGCTTTCGTCAATCACAAACCAACTGGCTTTTGCTATTTTATAAAACACAAACACACTTTGTTGCTTTTGTTAATCACAAAATCAACTGGAACTTCTTTTGCTTATAATAACAAATTGTTTAGCACTAAACACTTTTGTTCCAATTGGTTTTGTGCTTAATAAAATAACTGGACGTTTGTATTTTAAAACACAGTAACACTTTTGGGGGTGGGTTTTAGAACTTGGGACACTAGCACTCAATAGAAAATGTATAACTTACATTGCTACTCCTACTGAGCCAGTTATCCTACTTCTCATAGCTGCTTTTATTGCATAAATCCATTCTTTGGCGTCGATGTCATGTATTGCCTGAAACACAAATTTTTTATAAGGCCTAAAATTGCAATTTGATAACATGTACATAAGTATATCACCTACCTGTCTAGACTTTTCCGGAACATGTGGAGCTTATATGCTTCTGTGCACCATAAAACGCCATGTTGGCTCCTAAAAAATTTAAATATAATATAGTAAAAGCATTTAGATAATTACTTTTTAATTAAATACATATGTATGTACTTACCTTTTGGTTTTTGTTCACCGGCTTCTACATCCGCTTTTGTGTTGTTTTTCTTGTTTTCACTTTTGGTAACATGTAGACAAAATAATCTATAATATTTATGTCTACATATTACCAACTTTGGTCATGATATTGGAGGAAAATGGAAAATTATTTCCAATTTGCTCCAATATCTTACACAAAAATTTATTTTCTGTCAACCAAAGGGAAATTTCACAAGCTTCGTACGACAAAGAAAGCAACATTTTTAAAAAACTATTTGTTGTCCCTCTCGCACGAAGCTTGAGACCTGGCAGCACTAAAATGTTTGTGTCGATTCTAGTTGTAGTTTATGGTATAGTTTCTAACGTTAGTTTTTCTCTGGATACTCAAACATAGTTGCCTGCAAAAAATGTTCGTACATAAATGTACGTATTATTAGCATTCATGTACTTTTTCCAAACACAAACATTTTCTTAAAATTCAGTCACAAGAGAATCTTCATATCACAGAGGTCTAAACAGAGTTCTCAAAAGTGACAGTTG
The DNA here is from genome assembly GCA_963924685.1 of Dexiosoma caninum. Classification (NCBI taxonomy): domain Eukaryota; kingdom Metazoa; phylum Arthropoda; class Insecta; order Diptera; family Tachinidae; genus Dexiosoma; species Dexiosoma caninum. Next base: position 12,689,994 of record OZ004730.1, on the reverse strand, counting down.
TAAAAGCCCCGTATCAGCTGTTGGACCAAACCGAAAGTTATTGACAGGAATGGGGAATTCAATGTATAAGAAGCAACAAATATAGATTGCTGTGTTGAACATCTGTTCAAAAAATTATTAGAATTTTTGGTAGACAAAATTGTTGCAAAAAGCACAATTTTTGTAAACTTTATTTAATTATGGTGAATTAACTTGATATTTCAGCAAAAAAATGTGGTTTATCTTTTAAGCAATTGGTAAGTACCTTATTTAAATATATAAAGAGATTTCCAACAACCTATTTTTCACAATATCACACATTTTCTTTACAGGCATCAGTGAAGCAAAGCAAATGGAATGAAAGAATGTCAAAATATATAACAAGGAATTTGCTTCAGAATATGATGTACGGCTCTAATTCAGCATTTGGAGCATGCTTTGGTCCTCAAAGCTAACCGCTTGGCATGAGTTTACCAAATTCACCACCACCTACAAATTATTCCACACACCATCAAATGACGGGAATACCCGTGCCTAAATTCCACGATTCCACCAAGAAAATTTTATAAAATACCTCATTTGGTTTTTAACTGGACCGAACTGTGAGCGAACTTTTGTATCAATTGTAGAATTTCAAGACGAACGACATAAAATAATGTAATTGGAATTTTTGCAGAAAACAAATGGATAACAAATATCGCCTAATAGAACACATACACACACATTCGAACAAAAAACAAGTGGCCTGTTTTCATTACAGTGACTTATTTAGGACAAAGATTACGCTATTTGTTCATCTCAACCAGATAATAATAGTAATTAGAACAATGCAAGTAAACAATTAATTGATTTTTTCCCTCATTTATTGCTTAGCAAATTTTTCATTTTCAGCACAAAAATGTGGTCAGTGTTTTAATAACTTTGCTTCGGAAAAGTTGTTACGGTTACACATGATAAAGCACTTCATTTCTTCAAATGCAGCATGTGTGATATGACTTGTTTTTCTGCCAGTGATTTAGCCACGCATGTTCGTTATCGTCATCTAAAAGATAAACCATTTAAGTGTATGGAATGCGATTACCTATGTGTTCGGGAATCCGACGTTAATCAACATGTTCAGTTGATACATAGCTGGGAAGTTCATCGTTGTGAGGAACCAGGATGTACTTATGCGGTTAAAACATTTAAAGCCTTACGAAGGGTAAGTTCTATACTGTTTTGCACATTTTATATACATAATTAATTTATTATGGAAATATGTTTTTTTTTCGTTCATTTAGAACTACCTGGAAATACATAAAAACGCTACTTTCATACACATTTGTCACTGTTGTGAACAAACCTTTAAAAATGGTAAAACGTTATCCTCAAGAAACATGAATTTCAACTTCCCTCCGGTCACCGACGATTTACCTAACGGATTGATGAGAATGGCTTTTATCGCTTAGAAAAACAACACGTATTGAAAGTTTATTTGTAATTGCTCAATTGATATAAATCGTAAGGTATAGGAAAAAATATGGCATTAAAGCACTTTTTAATTAGTTAAATAAATAAAATTTATGCTATAGCTGGAATATAACACGAAGTTTATTATTATTTGTAATTATTACATAAAATTGAATACGTTTGCATCGTTTGAAGCTCATCATCTTCCTTAGTTTCAATATTTTGTTTTATTCAAATAAATTGCAATGTAATCATAACTATCTATCGCAATTACAACATACCATAATGTGAAGCAACTAATGAAAACACACATACTAAAGAATATTACAATATTATGTACATATTTTTTTTTATTTAACTTAAAAGATTTCAAAACAAACAGTTTACAAATAAAAAATTAAATTTACAAAATTTTTTATTTAATTGAATTTTTGTGGTAGATTTTAAATTTCTGGGTGAACAAATTGGCACTGTCTGAAAATATATAAAAAAAATTATAAGTTTTTTTATAATAATATGGGGACGGTTATAGTCAATATTGAAAGCACGTAAACGGAGGTCTCTAACTTGGTTAGCTTATGATGTTATTGCAATAAGCCTTCCAAATATATTCCCACAATGGGAACTAAAGTTGCTCAAAATTAAACAAAAATGTTTAGCTTATTTTGATTTAATTAGGAGCAGCATACTACAGGAAATTTAAAACGAAAATTTTACTTTACTAAACTGATTTTAACAATCAAAAAAGAATTACCTATGCTCATCCTTCAGGAAGTGATGCAATTCCTGCCAGGGTCAATCCAGTGATTGCAGATTATTTTAATTCTCGGCACGTTCAGCGGCAATAGTAGTATATGAAAATAGAAAAAAAATTATTTATCACTTAAAATCACAAACATATATAAATAATGTTGATTTTTTTCGACCTTATCTGGTCTAGATCCATCATGTTCTGCTATAAACAGCATCACCTCTTGTAGGATGTGGCTCTTCACCACGCATGATGATCTTGATTAAGGAGGATCCGGGAGGGTGCCCTAAACTTTGGTTATGCTCAAATTTCATATATGTACATTCATATGTATGTGTATATACGATGGAAAGCACTATTCACAAACTAATAATGGAAATTCGGAAGGCCATAACTCGGAAACTAAAGGTTTCCGCTCACTTTTTTATTTTAGTTTTACTTCTTATTTTTTAATTTTGTATAGGGTGGCATACTATTTTTGTGGATTCGGGAGGGTGCCCTAAACTCTGTTTAAGCCCAAACTTCATATGCATACATATTACTTATGTATTTAACAAAAATTTAAAGACTAACGTTTTTGCATCTCTCGGGAAACGATGCACTTTATCCACTCCCGTGCATCACATTATGCCGCTTCCACTCCTGTTAATTACAACAATATAAATTATAAATATAAAATGTTAATATAATATTTATTTAACTATAGTACTTACATTTTTTCAGCAAACAAAATCCTTTTTTTCACTTAAGTGTGTATGTTTATAAAAACACACACACACACAATAGTACCACACGATTATTGCAAAATTTTATTTTGTATATAAATATATAATTATACAATTATATATTCAATTTTATATTTATTTAAACTAAAGTTTTCAAATTAAATTATTAATTCAAATGTCCACACCGAAATTTGACAATTGGACAAAATGTAAGAGATAGCACTATGATTTATAGATTTGCTATCACTTCCTTAAATTTGTCCAATCGACATCTCCGTTTTAGTCAAACAACTCTGTTTTAGTTTTGATATGTCGTGTCTAGTTAGCCTATGCTTCATATCGTACATGTACTTTTCTTGTCGTACACGTACATCATCATAATATATAGGCAAAATTGAATCTGGCTATCGTACATGTACTGTTGTCGCATACATACACGAATTTAAAATATTCGTACACTCGAACCGGTGTGTTTGAAGTGTGTTCTAATCGGACAATACGTGAACTTCTTAAGTTCGTTTACAAAATTGAATATTAAAACGAAACACATGTATGATAGTGTTTGGCACCGAACAAAAGTTAGAACCACACATAAATGTTATGAAAATAAAAATATGTGTTGGTTGCTTTTGAACAGTAGGCTGTATGTTTGATGTGTGTACTTTCTGAACCTTGGAAAGACATACTTCACTGTCGTAGAGCAACACATTATTATTTAAGAGAAAGAAGAAATGTAAAGTAACATGCATACATAATTATAAAGGGCGAAAAAACTCATAGGAGACAGTACGGTAGCCAACTCTATTGACTCTCTCGAGCATCGTCGCAACGTGGGGTGCGTTTCGTTGTTCTATCGATACTACAATGGGATGTGTTCTGATGAAATCAGGGAACTTTATTAAGAGTGCATCCATTTGTGGTCAACTTGGCGGCAAATCGCACTACACATTACAGAGAAAATTTGTTTTTTGGCCGTACAGCACGTATGCAGAGGTCTCTCCTGTCACTTTTGACATGGGAAGATTCAAATCGACTGTCCCTCTATCCTTTCTCCCAAAACCTTATCTCCTAGTTCCGGCACAATGCATCGCATGGGTAGGAGCCTGAGTGCCGGTCCAAGTTAAAAAAAACCCCCTGAACCAAGAAATAATAAAACTTGTAATTACTCAATACCTTGCGTCAACGTAACAATCAGTTTTCTTTTAATGACACAACTAATGAAGAGATTTTGGAAATAATTTGATGGTATATCGAGCAAAGTTATTCTTAAATGTAAAGACATATTACTACCAAAACCTGTACACATCATCAATGGTATTATATGGCAGTATATCCTGCAACTTTTAAAATTGCAAAAATTACACCTATCCCAAAAGACATTAAGGCGTGTATAGTGGATAAGTTTAGACCCAGAGCATTATTGCCTATGATTGACAAAAGTTTTTGAAAAGGTTCTATATAACCAACTATCAGAATATCTAAGGCTAAACAACCTCTTTTATAAATTACAATTTGGTTTTAAAAAAGGTAGCGGCACGCAGGAAGAAGTTGTAAACGTAGTAAATTATATATGCGACAACCTAGAAAATGATAACGGTGGTGTAGGTGCAATTTTCTATGATTTTTCAAAGGCGTTTGATCTTGCCGATCATGATATATTACTACAAAAACTTCCTTACTGTGGTTTTCAAGAAAATGCATTAAACTTAATTAAAAGCTACCTAGTCAATAGATTGCAATATGTGGAAATAAACAGGGCGAAAAGTTACGTGGAGACCGTTAAGTATGGTGTACCACAGGGAAGTGTATTGGGTCCCTTACTGTTTACAATATTTCTAAACGATATATCAAATCTTAAACTGTATGGGAAGCTGATAATGTATGCTGACGACATCAGCCTTTTTTACCCATACAAACATGAACTGATACTTAAATCACAAATGGAGCACGATACCAACATATTTCTTGAATACGTAAGGCTTAACAGGTTATCACTGAATAGAGACAAAACAAAGTTGATTCGATTTCGGCCTTACTTTTCGAGAAATACACCGGCCTTTAATATTTCTGTAGGTGATGTAGAAATTAATGAATGTGATTCTTTAAAATACCTAGGTATTCATTTCCAAAGCAATTTATCTTGGAACAAACACATCCAATATTTGAAAAGCAAAATAGCTCCAGCAATTGGAATCCTCCATAAATTTAAAAACCTATAAGATACAAGGGTGGCGATGGCTGAAGTAGTCTGCACGTTGACTACAAAACCAAAACAAACCTGGGTTCAACCGCAGTTTCAGATTAAAATTATAAAAAAAACATCTCGCATTTTCTGATGTGCATTAGTGTTTTTTTGTGTGTCAGTGTTGTCGGAAGGTTACAGTGTCGAAGGCATAGTCACTGGTCACTGAACAATACCGGCTTCAGCTGATAGCAATCCACAATCACATCAGAACGCCCTCCTTCGTCGGTAATGTGTAGCACCGGCGAAATAAAATAATAATAAAAAAGAAATGGCTATTAAACCGAAGCTTCAACACTGCTATAAATAAAGAACGTGCAAAAAGCAGAGCTCTAAAATAATTAAGTAAGCTTCACCTCCTGTCGTTTCTCCTACAAAAACTTGCAGCTTGCATGTCGATATGTATACTGGAGGTCAATCGATAAAGATATTGAAAATATAGTAAGGTTGTGAACAGTCCGAAGGGTCTCCCGGTAAAGCAGAAAGAACCTGAAGAAAATTGGCAACGCATACATATTGACTATGCGGGTCCTTTTCAAGGATAAATTTTTTTTGGTAATAATTGATGCGAAATGTAAATGGGATGAAGTTGGAGTATGAAGATCTGCACCAACATCGGGTTCAACAATAGAAATACTGAAAAGCATCTTCTCCAGGAATGGGTTTCCTAACATAGTGGTTTCAGACAATGCCACTATTTTAAAAAGTGAAGAATTTAAAACTTTCTGCAAGGCTAGAGATATTTTTCAAAAGTTTATAGCCCCGCTCCATCCAGCTACAAATAGATTAGCAGAGAGAAACGTTGTAACATAAGTTAATATCAATGAAAAACAGCACAATGCCAATTTCAGAGAAAGTTCAGGAGATAATTATTAGATACCGTGCCACACCACTTAAAAATTTTAAAACACCTTCAGAACAATATTTAGGTAGGTAAATTCGTATAAGTCTGGATGTTTTCAAACCTGCACGATTCAAAAAGCCGGAACTCTCAACTCATATGCCAAGATAATTAGCCAAGGGAGAGAGGGTTGTTGCACAAGCGTTAAGTCCAGCAAGTGTTCCTGCTATATTATTCCATGCACACCATTATCTTCATTTTCCTAACGACGCTTTTCAAAAAATACAACCCTACCACTATAGATCCCACAACCAACAAACAGCTGTGAGGCCGGCATTACCATTCATACCATCATTTTCACTTCTGCTCCACGCTTAAAAGAAATACCATTCGGCAAAGCTCAATAAAATAATAAAAACTTAAAAAAGAAATATATGGGCTCCCATAAAATAAATAAAATTTTCCTGCCGTATTTTTCCTGCGAAGCCTATCCAACATACATTTACATACAAAGGAAACACATACATCCACTTTCCCATAGCACCCGCAACAGGGTTCAGGCTCATTATTATACAAACAGTAAAACGATTTGGAAATTTGGCACAATTACTAAGAAACTTTATCGTCTCCACTACATAGTGACGCTGGACAATGGGTTAATTTTCAAAAGGCACATTAACCAACTTGTATCACCACCACAAGGTATCTTTATATTATTTTTTGAATATTCATTTATTTTTATATTCTTTACACAACTTTTATGAAACATGTTATGTTAAAAAAATTTTATATTAATTTCAAAAAGAAAAAATTTTATAAAGAATTATAAAAATTTCTTGAAGATGTTAACCGATGGTTAACGAAATATCGAAGTATAACAAATAAACATAAAGTATTAAAAAAAGGTTTATGATTTGCATTAAAGCATTTTTTCAAATTACATACGATAATAAGATTAAATTTATATGTATGTCGTTTGAACCAAATGGTTCTTCAGTGCTTATATATTTGCATTGATATTGTTAAGGAAAAAAATTTATTGACTGTAATTTTTAAATCTCCGTGGTATAAACGTATTTCATTATAACGTTCTGTATTTTTATCGACTGAGAACACAATAAACAAACAGACAACTCACATACCACACTTACGCAAAACAAAAGAATAAACAATTACATGGACTGAAAAACACACATTCCCACAGGTTATCAGGTATCAGAGCAGGTTATCAGGTATTATATCAGCTTATCATATATCAAATCAGATCATGTTATCAGGTATCACATCAGGTATATATTAACAGATCATCTATCAGATTATAATGTGATATTAGACCAGATGTATTGTGTTTAAACTAATTTATATTGTTAAAGGGTGCTTTACATTGTCCCACAAGTCGTACGACATGTCAAATTTTTGTGTAGAAGAGCACAAGTCGGATCGTCTAAACGTAATATGTAATGAAACTATAAGATTTTGAGAGAAAATACGGATGAAAATTTGACAGTCGTATGGCTCTCTTGATTTTTTAAAATTTTTCAAAAACCAACACACACCATTAGATCAGGGATGCATTTTTATGTAAACAAATGTGAGAAAGCCAGGGAGGGAAAACTGGTTTCATAAATTTATACCAATTATAAAATCAAAATGTACATTTTAGACCAGGACAGCACAATTTTATAAAAATATACGTATATTTTCTAAAAGTACACTAAAAATTTTGACCACGAAAATAACATATTCGAAAGTTATAAAAATATTTTTCAAGGTTACTAAAAAAAAAATTCATTTGCACAAGAACTCCATCCCTGGGGAGGAAAAGCAAACAGCTGAAGTTAAATTAAATGAAAATGTTTTCATCTTACTTGATTTTATCCATACCAATGGTGTAAAAGCCAGAAAACAACTGTTTACTAACTCGTTTGTTAATAAAAAGGATGTTTTAATCTCAGCACATAAACTGGATTAAATGTTGATTGCTATGTATAACAACAAACGGTACTTGAACCGAGTTGTTTCCCAAAGAGGAAGATTGATGTAGACTCTTTTAATGTTAAAAACAAAAGGCGATCTCTATTTAAATTATTCTTTGTTTTATACAAAAATATTGCTTACTATTAGTTTTACATAGGAATGTTGTTATCTAATTTATGGTGTTTTTTCTTTTGATGATATTTGAGGTGCGATCATGATCATGAGGCAGGCAAAAAATACTTAGACTGCAATTTAATGTATAACAGGTAATCACACAAACAAACAAGAGTTACTTATGAACAAACCGCATAACAAGCGAAACAAATAAAATTGTAATAAAATACTTAGAATTTAATTCAATGTACATACAATAGGTAAACGTGCTAAATCATACAAATAAACAAGAGTTACTCACAAACAGACTGCATAATAAGCGAAACATAAAATTTTAATAAAATACTTAGTGCAAATCAAAATTGCAAGAGTTGGTCAACCCAACAAACACAAAATTAATAACTTTATAAATACAATTATAAACATGCTCCCCCGTTGAGCGCAGCTCAAAGCCAGTGTTGAATCGTAGTTTGGTGAATATGTTGAACTGGCATTCCTTTCTTTTCTTGAGGTGTAGTGATGGGGAAAACAACCATTCGTCTAAACATGAACTGTGAAGTCTGATGTTGCTTGCAAGTTGCGAGGAGCTGAAGTTGGTGTGAAGTTGGATCTTCTTTTAATGATTAGATACACAACGATGCCACCCGTAAGGATTAATCGTTATGTGGTGGTAGTTTTGGGCATCAATTTGGTTTGGAAGCTGGAATATCTTTTGTTCTGCTAATGAGTTTTGTAATTCTGTTAAGTTCTGTATTTGGGAGCTGTACTCGTCGTTATGCATTTCATGTAGAAGGGGTTTGACAAGTTTCGTATGTGTTTCGTTTGAGATTTCCCAAAACTTGGTATAGCATGTTTTTATAGAGCTGGATATTCTCTGTCGTGCTTGTATGGTTGTGGAATTGTATTGCAGCACGCATTCTGGCTCCAGACCAAGTAGTCCTGATCCTGTGAGAGTTAAATGCGTGATATACCTTTTGCATACAGTAGTGGCGTGAGACGACGATGGTGTTGCATATATCCATTTGTTCTGAAGTCTCAGTGGAATCCATGCAGAATTTGCTGTTAACTGCTGCAACGTACAGTCTGACTTCGTTTTGTTTCTAAACAAATTGAATTCGCAAGCGCATGCCATTGCACCTGGCCTGTATTGAATTTGACCCTTGGAGCATATATATATTTCTTCTTTGAGGGTTATGCACACGTCGAGTTCCGAGCTGCTTATAGTGAAGTATTTGGATTGAGCAGTATTGATTGCCAACAGCGGAGAACATGGCTTTATTGCTATTAAGGTGTTGTTAGTCCACCGTGGGATTGGTATAAGATTGAAGAGATCGAATGATTCAGTCTCAATTAGTGGTAAGGTAACACTAAAAATGGCTGCGATATTTGTGAGTCCTCCTGTGACCTTCATGAGTTTGTATAATTGTACGAAATCTTCTCTTTTTGCAGGTAACTGAAGTGAATCCGGCAGATGAAGTGATATTTTGTCTATTTCATATTGTAGTTGAGTCGGAGTAAGCAATGCCGGGCTTATGATGCCATGATGTGTACTTGTTAGGGTATCAAGAATTACGGATTGGGTTTGCTCTAAGCTTCCTGCCATGATTGTGAGTTGTATGCTTAATGAGGAAAATATACGATAGGTTCTGTCTTCTTCACTGGAGTTACGTATCCGATTGTATATTTGTGATATTTGGACATCCATTTTATCAAACCTTTTCTTCACAGCTTCTTAGTCTACTTTAATGATATTGATTGTAGAATCTATAATTGACGTTAGATTCTTTAGTAGATTGAGTAAATGGTCTTCATTTTGTTTAACTTGCGCTATTGTGTGCGCCATTGTTTTTGCATATTCGGAATCTAGCACTCCAAATAATGTATTCGCAATGTTTCCCACCAGATCAATTGCAGCTCTTTTATGTCTTTTTCCTGATAGTAATGTGCTGTCCATCAGCAGCCTAGCCTCAGCATGTTGAAAATAATTTACCAAATCTGTGCATGTTGTCTTTCGCTGCATTTCTTTGCATAAATGACTAAGTGCCTTGGTTCCATTTGAAAATAAAGCCAGTTCAGATCAGAACCCTTCCAAATCATAATAAATTAAAAACTGCCATTCTGTGAGTGAGATAAATGTTGTTCCAATTCCCTCATAGTAAATTCCAGGCTGTGGCCCGAATTGTTTATTGTAGATATTTGTTCCTAGTACCAGTGGTAGCAGCATGAGAGTCATTACCATCATGGGAAGGTTTGAAATGGTGGATGTGCGTCTCCTTTTCGTAGGCGTTTCAGATTCGTTATCATCTTGATGGATGTTTTCTTCAGTTGCTTGATCTTCTGCAGATATTTCGGTATCGACTTCAGTATTTATTGATAACGGTGCTAAACGTGTAATTGGCCGTCTGTAGTTGCCAGTTAATGTTTTCACGTCAGCTACTCGGACGAGGCCGTCATCTCCTGGATGTACCTTTATAACTCTGCCCAGAGGCCACTGTAGTGGGGCTGTGTTATCGTCTTTGATATCCCCGGCTTGAATGTTGTTTGCTTTCCACTTATGTCGATATTGTAATTCATTTAAATATTCCCGCGACCAACGTCTCCAAAACTCGTTTTTCAGGTGAGTTACCAATTTCCACCTGGTCAGCAAGTTACCCCGTTCTTGTGCGCAATTTACGTCAACTTGCGCATTGAGGGGTTCCCCAATAAGAAAGTGGCCCGGAGTTAATGCTGCTAAATCATTCGGGTTTTCAGACATTGGGCTTATTGGTCTCGAATTGAGAATTCCCTCAATTTCTATGATCACCGTGTCATGCTCTTCATAAGTGAGCGATGCTGTTGACACACTTCTGACGACAAGTTGCTTTGCGGATTTGACTGCAGCTTCCCATAAGCCCCCGAAATGTGGTGTTCTTGGGGGTATAAAATGAAACGTTATTCCTCGAGATGTACATTCTCTGTTAATTTTGTCTTGAGCTGAACCAGAATGGATACTTTCTGATAGTTCCATTAATTGATTCTTTGCCCCTACAAAATTGGTAGCGTTGTCGCAGTAGAGGTTTCGGCATTGACCTCGTCTGCTTATAAATCTCTTCAATGCTCCTACAAATGATTCGGTGATAAGATCACCAACCAGTTCCAAGTGTACTGCCTTGGTACCGAAGCAGCAAAACACGGCGATGTAGACCTTCTGAGGCTTCTTCCCCCTCACCTTATAATGTACCCAAAACGGTCTGCAAAAGTCAACTCCAGCGTTGATGAATGGTAGGGCTGGTGTGACCCGCGCAGCTGGAAAGTTGCCCATAATTTCATTGAACAGCCTTGGCTTGGCTTTGGCGCATCGGACACAATGTTGTACGATAGATCTTGCTGCTGCCTTCCCCTTTATTGGCCAATATCTATGCCTAGTGCATGACAAGAGTGCTTGTGGCCTGCAATGTCTGTTTTGTACGTGCACCATTTGCATGAGTAACTTTAAGATTGGGTCATTGCAGGGCAGTAGCATCGGATGTTTGGCGTCATATGAAAGCGAAGATGCGCTTAATCGTCCTCTCACTCTGATGATGCCATTCGAATCCAGGAACGGAGTAAGGTTGCTGAAAGGACTTGTTTTACTCACTTCATTGTTTCTTTTCAAATGTTTTAGTTCGTCTTCAAAATCCGACTGCATTGCTCGTACAATGACCACAAGAGCTTGTTCCAGTTTTATTACTGTCAAGGCGAGATCTGCACGTGCATTATTTCTTTTTCTCGTTTTGTTGATAAATCGGAGCATATAGGCTACAATTCTTTGCAACGTTCGAAACGATCCTTTGTGATTAATTTTGTAGATTATTGGTGTTGGATTTTCAATTGCTAGGACGGTAGCTGTTTTCTTTAGCTCCATGTTATCTCCCAGTATTTCTGTGGCCTTCGAATATCTTTGTGGCCAAGCTGCTTCATGTCCATGTAGTTGCATGATGGCAATGCCCTCGGAGACAGGCCTCGGGACATGATGTCAGCAGGATTTTCTTTGGAACCTACATGTCGCCATTGTTCGGCCACTGTCAACTCCTGAATTGCGGCTATTCGATTGGCCACAAACGTTTGATGTGATGATGACTAAGAATTTATCCATGCCAAAGCAATCATTGAGTCCGTCCAAAGGAAGGTAGGCGTATCCTCAAGTTTTAAGTCCCCTTTCACTCGAGCCGTTAGTTGCGCACCCAAGCATGCTGCACAGAGTTCTAACCGGGGGAGGCTTTGTTGTTTTAACGGTGCTACGCGTGATTTTGAGCATAGTATCCTTACTATTATTTGCCATTTTTTATGGCTGACCTTATGTATACTGCTGCCTCATATGCCTTTTCTGAGGCATCCACAAATGTATGAATCTGTATTACTGATGCAACATGCCCTTGAAAAATGTATCTGGAAAACTTCAGGCTGTCTATGTGTCTCAAGTCGTTCCGAAACTTCATCCATTTTGTATGCAGTTCTGCTGGTAGGGCTTCATCCCATTCAAGTTTCAACTGCCACAATTCCTGAATGAACATCTTTGCCGTGATTACAATTGGAGACACCATTCCCAGCGGGTCAAATAATCGAGCCAAATCTGAGACAACAGTTCGTTTAGTCACACGTTTGGCCTCACCCAAACATACCTTTACACTGAACTCATCGACCCTTGGTATCCATGTCAATCCTAGGGTTTTGACTGTTTGGTGATTTTCGTTGTTAAAATCAAGGTTCACTTCTTCGTTCGTTGAGACGTTTTGGAGTAGTTGATGATGATTTGCGCTCCACTTTTGTAAATTTAAACCATACTGTTTCAGCATGTGCATCATTCATCCATGAATCGTATGTATTGCATTTTAATTTCTGGTGTCCTTGCAAGTCGCCGCTCTAGCGCAAGAAATCTGTTGAGGGCGATTCCTTGAGACTCCCCCAATTCCTCGGGATTACTGCAAAACGGCAATTTCACAACAAATCTGCCATTCTGATCAATTGTATAAGTATTTGCGAAATGATTTTCACAAAGTCTTTCCGAAGTAGAAAGCGCCTTATCTGCTGTTTCCACCTTTTCTAGTTCCCGTAGTTGACTAATTGTTTCTTCTAGCTTGGTGTCTTCTTCAGTACACATTCCACAGGTTTTCGATGATAGCTGAATTTCACCAACCCTACCTGAAATGACCCATCCCAATACTGTGTTTTCCAAAGATGGCAGCTCCTTTCCCAATCTTATTTGTCCAATTGAAAACAACTGGTGGTAAAATTCTGCCCCTAGAAGCACATCTATTTTATCAGGGCGATTGAATTCCGGGTCTGCAAGTCTGATGTTTTTGGGAATTGGCCAATTGTGAATGTTAATTGTTTGCAACGGTTGTGAATAGATTATTTGAGGAAGAACAGCTGCTTCGAGTTGTGTCGTGAAGTTGTTGAGTCTAGAATGTACTGCGACATTGACTCTGTGACGAACTTTAGTGTTGCTTGCTCCAATTCCGTTTATACAGATAGAAGCTGGTTTTGTTGAAAGGCCTAAGCGCTTAACTAATCGCTCGCTGACGAAATTGAGTTGAGAGCCGAAATCGAGAATTGCTCGGCATTGTACTTCTTTTCCGTTTGCCTTGACGATGATCAGTGCTGTGCTAAGAAGAATGTAATTGCTGGAACTGGAATTTTTGGCTGTGGTTAATGATGCACCTTTTTGTGCAGCAACAGTTAAGTTTCCTTCCGATGACCAATTTTTTGATCGCTCGTTGCTTCTGTTTTGTTCTGAGGTTTCTAGGTGAAGAAGTGTATTGTGCGTCTTATTACACTTCATGCAGCTTCTAGAAATGCAATTCTTTGCGTTATGGCCTGGTTTTAAGCAGTTAACACAATATTTTTCTTTTGAACGAATTGAAGTCGAACTACAGGTGATGATTGAATGAACATCTTGCAAGAAAATAATGGGTGTTTACCGCCTCTGCACATAACACAGGAATGGTCTTGAGTTACCACTGAAGTGCAAACCTTCGGTTCTGAAAGTGGCGGTTTCTTTTTGGCCCCCATCGCTTCCATGGACTGAAAGTGTCTCTCCAAAAACTTCAAAAATTCCTTAATTGTAGGAACTTCTCGTGGCTGCAATAGAGACTGCTCAAAGCGCAATCTTGTGGCTTGATCTAGCCTTTTCAGCAATAAGTGCAGCAGAAGCGGGTCCCAAGATGATGTATCAATTTGAAATTTCTGTAGTGCCAAAAGGCATTCTTGAGTCTGGTCATGAAGCCCCTTAAAGTTGCATTCATCCTATCATCTGCACCATCGACCAATTGCTGAACCAATCTGCTGACTAGCAATCGCTTGTTGTTGTACCGGTCTATGACCATCGTCCATGCGGCTTCAAAATTTTCTTCTGTTGCAGCAAAGTGCTTTATTAAGTTCACTGCCTCTCCTACCAAGTGTGTTTTTAAGTACCAAATTTTTTGTACTCTTGACATCGGCTGGTTGACAACCAGCGATAAAAATAAATCATGAAATTCCTGCCATTTCAACTGATTTCCATCAAATTTGGGTATAGTGATTTTTGGCATTGGAATAGTTTCTGCCCGATGATGGACGAGTTCTGACGGTTGTGTTGCTGTGAACCCGCCGATGGCGCTTTTCGCCATTTTGCTTACACTGGTTTCCAGGGATATGAATCGCTCCATATTATATGCATGGTCTGTTGAATCGTCGCACGATTCGCAAATTTGTAGATGTATGTCTTCAATATTTTTCCTCAATGTGGTTGCGCTAGGGACATCTCCTTCGGTAAAATCCTCTGTAAATAAGCGCTCTAGCGCTGACATCATCGCACTCTGTCTACGGATTAGTTTCGTAATCCCACTGGCAATGCCGATTTGGATCTCACTGGCTTCTGTTGATGCTGCTGCTGCACCCATCGTACGAACATGGTGCCCTGGTGGTTGTTCGGAGGTGGGTATGACCGTCAACATAGGTTGCTGGAATACTGCTTAGTATTGTTCCACGATGTCTCTTACGGCTTCGTAGTAGCCCTTGACGAAATACTCATGATCTAATGCCAGAGTTTTTAACAGACGGATTTCGTTGTCGTTGGCCTCAAATGCTGACCACTCTTCCTCCAACCTTTGCAACCGTTCTTGAAAATAACTTTTCGTTGTTTTCCTTGATGACGAGTCCTTCTTGTAATTTCTAATAATCGTCTCAATTTTCTCGCCGATGGCCTTCTGCTTATTCACCAGTTCCTCAAGTGTGTGTGTTGCCATTTTCCTTTCTAACTAAAATGTTAGTTGGTGTATTGTTGTGTATGGAGTGATTGTTCTGATGAACGGATTATGCCTCCAAAATCAGAAGGATGTGTATGTGTTCTTCTTCGTGAGTTAGCGATGTCCTCTTGTAGGCTGCTAACCAAATGTTAATGGTGTTATTGATTGATTTTGGACTGTTGATGTCCTGTAGGAGAATGTTGAGTTAGCGATGTCCTCTTGTAGGCTGCTAACTAACTATCAAATCACGTCGGGGTCACCAAAATGTTTCCTAACTCGTTTGTTAATAAAAAGGATGTTTTAATCTCAGCACATAAACTGGATTAAATGTTCTTTGCTATGTATAACAACAAACGGCACTTGAACCGAGTTGTTTCCCAAAGAGGAAGATTGATGTAGACTCTTTTAATGTTCAAAACAAAATGCGATCTTTATTTAAATTATTCTTTGTTTTATACAAAAATATTACTTACTATTAGTTTTACATAGGAATGTTGTTATCTAATTTATGGTGTTTTTTTTTTTTTGATGATATTTGAGGTGTGATCATGAACATGAGGCAGGCAAAAAATACTTAGACTGCAATTTAATGTATAACAGGTAATCACACAAACAAACAAGAGTTACTTATGAACAAACCGCATAACAAGCGAAACAAATAAAATTGTAATAAAATACTTAGAATTTAATTCAATGTACATATAACAGGTAAACGTGCTAAATCATACAAATAAACAAGAGTTACTCACAAACAAACTGCATAATAAGCGAAACATAAAATTGCAATAAAATACTTAGAATTTAATTCAATGTACATACAATAGGTAAACGTGCTAAATCATACAAATAAACAAGAGTTACTCACAAACAGACTGCATAATAAGCGAAACATAAAATTGTAATAAAATACTTAGTGCAAATCAAAAATGCAAGAGTTGGTCAACCCAACAAACACAAAATTAATAACTTTATAAATACAATTATAAACAACAACCATTCGATTTTTACTCTCTTTTTTTGAAATACGGATGAAATTTCATTTCATTTTCTCTCTCATTTTACGTACGACAAATCTTATCGTCTAAAGCACCCTTAAGAAAGAGTTAAATAGTTTTCTATAGCGATCATTGTCATTGTCTTTGATTATTATTAAAAACCATATTGGCTTAAATCTAGTTTATGGAAGCCACTCCGAATTTGAAAAAAAAATAACTTATCTGATAGAAAATTTAATTTTAAGAAAAAAAAGTTTAGTGCAAAAACCTTCGGCAACGCATATTTTCCGAGTTATGGGCTTCGGAAATTTTACAATAAAAATGTCATTGTGTTCAATATTTCTTAGCTTATTGGGTCAATATGGGTATCATTGGAAAGCTTGTTAAAATGCCGATCACATGATGGTAAAATTTCACATTTTGGGATGATAAAATGTGTAGAGGTGAAAATTCTTAGGCGCCGTCAAAGGCCGGTTATGCAGAAAACCTTTAGTTAGCGAAGCCGGTGTGTGTTATACTATAGAGGAGAAAATCCTTAAGCCCGGCCGAAGGAAACATTACATTTATATTGTAAAACTAAAAAAAAGAAATTTATTAACTCTATACAAAATATGGCAAAATATTACTGCTTTTCTTAAACACTGTTTTGACATTGCATACGGATGTTTAGGAAGGCAGCCATACCAATATTGTTGCAATGAATCAAACACTTATAATAAAAATGGCAAAATATATCGACGACTTTGTAGGTCCGTAACTCCCAAACTATGCGTTGCCGAAGATTTTTGTACTAGACTTTTTTTTCTTAGAATTTAATTTTCTATCACCTAAGATAATTTTTTCTAAATTTGGAGTGGCTAGATTTGTGCCACCATATTTATCTTTCCAACACTCTGCAAATTTAATGAAACTTTTCAAAAGTTATATCGCTAGCAACATGATCAGTTTTTATGTGTTTCATATTTGTTTCGTCTTGGCTACACATTGAATTTGCTTTTAAAATGCTCAAAACTTGCGTGCAAACTACGTCACAGCTTTCACTACACATGAGTTTTGAGAAGCCGAATGTTTAAAAAATTTGAAAGCGAAAGTTAAAAGTGTGGCTGCAGTGTAAACAAAAGATAAAGTAATTATCACACATATGTATGTATGCAGATGTAAATTCAAATTAACAGATCTCTGAAATACACAAATGTCAAAGTTGCTATATTTAATTTTACTATATTTCTTAAAAACAAGTAAAAAATACTTTGATAAAAACATATCTCATGATGTTCCCAAAGCGCATTTGTCCCTCTCTTTACCTTTATAAGCTTTTTGCAAAGTAAGTATCATAGGCTAATATAGACTCGACATAAACAAAAAGAAAAAGGGTTTTCTCAGCTGTGCTATGTAGATCGAAAAGAGAAAGAAAATCATTGGGAAAGCAATGGGTTAGAAGCAATAATTATACATTGCTTTGCACAACATATGTTTAAAAATTATTAGTAGTTTTCGTCCACAAAATTTTTGACAAAAGCACACAAATATATGAAATTTTATTCATTATGTTGAATTAAATATATAATTCAACAAAAAAATGTGGTTTATCTATTAAGCAAAGGGTAAGTATTTAAATGGAATATATTATTTGACTTCCGACAAGGTATTTATCATAATATCATATATTTTCTTGTCAGGCACCCTTCATCGGAGCAATTGGAAACTAGTTTTATGGTGTTAAATTTGCTTAAGTTATTCAATTTGATGGTCCTCTACAGCAGTAAGTGTAGCATTGAGTAAATGTGCCGTGAATACAGAATATTAGCCGGCCGCTTGTGGAAATTTTTACATATTGAAGTTGCAGATTAGGAAGTTGAAGGTTTTGTTAATTTCCTTCAATTCTTTTCCTTATACAAAAATCAAAGTGAAGTAGTTACAACAAATTCGTGTCAAAAAGAATGGCATGAAATTACTTTAAATACAGGTAGACAACAAAGCTTATGTTGCGGAATATATTGTATGTACATACATATTTTACAATTTGCTTTCTTTCAGAAAGAACTCACAGTACTTGACGGTATATTAAAGTAGCTGAAAAAGCTGGAGGTGTTAATGCAAACAATAAAAGCAATCGCTTTATTTATTGGCGCAGTATGAGGATGTATTAGAATTATCAGAAATAAGCTTGGATTTTAATTTGTACCAAAATAATGTAAGGTATACATTTACTGATTCACCCGTGATAGCTGTTAACATAGTAGAGCAGGAGATATATTCTGTGTTGTTGGTTAGTACGGTTTGTAGTCTGTATCGTTTGTCTTACCGTCATCCAGTTAATGAACTCTTTGAATAACACAATGACTTGGATCACATTATATCAATAGCGCCATTGTTTGCCAATATTTGATAGGTTAAATGCTGCATGTGTACGTACTGGTGGTGAAAGCCCAGCTTGGGATTGGTTACAAGAAAACGATTTAGCAGATTTACCACATCGAAATATATCCTCAGACATGGTCTGGTCATTATTGCGTAAATAAATGAAGAGGAATGCTCAACACAAATAACGAAAACCGTCGTTAATGAACTACTAAGTTATTTAATACTATTAACTGTTCATATTTTGCCTTTAACAAAATTCCTGAATAAAAGCTAAGAAATTGTTTATCTATATATGTAAAGCTGAATGTGTGTTTGTTTGTACCTTATAGGAGCCCAAACCGCTGAACCGATCTATCTGAAATTTTCACACCATATAATTGGGACTCTTTAAGGAATTATAGGCTCCTTTTTTTAATCATACCCACCATTACGCTTATTTTTTAATTATGCTACTCCTTCCACATGGTTTTTTGACAGATTTTATAATATAAACGAGATTAACTTCGCTATTTGTTGACCAATCGCGATGTGCAACTCCGGGAAGGTTATAGGGTATTACTTTTTTAAAAACTATGACCAGGAGGGCGATAGGGGGAAATTTTCTGCCCGAAACGTTCAAACCGATTTTAATGAAATTTAGAACGTAGATAGATCTGCATCTACCATTCCTGTTCGGCGGATATCCGAAAGTTTCACTCACCACTAGATTTTCAAAAGAATCAAATAATGTATTCACAAATTTTTAATGAGAAAACGAATTCTCCTCTTTATTAAAATAAAAAATATGATTATAAATCCTTATTACTTTATTACAAATTACAATTTTTTTAAGAAAACAGTATCAAATCAAAATACAACAAAATTTAAATAAAACAATTTGATTATTTTTAAATTCATAATGAAAGATGAAATTTTTATTTCTTATTTCTATTTCTGGATATTGAATTTATGTTGAGTGGTAGTTTTTCTTCCTCGGCATGTTCATCGGCAATGGCAGTGTATGAAAATATAAAAGAAAATTAATTAATTCGTTTTATAATTTACTGCCTGGCCCACGACGTTTTTTTTCATTCGTAAAAATACATTGGAAATAAATACAAATTCCAAAATATTGTTTTTATATTTTGAATGTAATTGCACGAATGAAAAAATTCTTTCGATATCGGCTAGTTAAATTCTTAAATATTGGAATTTCTCATTTGGTTAATTGAATTTATTTAAATATTAATAACACCAAAAAGAGACATTTGATAAAACAAGAAGAAAAATATATAAGCACATCAAATGAATCGCAGGTTTTAATTCGGTTGGCTCATGATGGTATTACAATAAACCCTCAAATTATAATACCACAGAGAGAAGAAATATACTTTAGGGAAGTTGATCCACATTAAACAGAGGTTTTTAGCTAATAGAAAATTGATTCTATTTTGAGTTACTTTTGTAATAAAATGCTTTATGATATTTTTCATACTGTATGAGAATATCATAAGGTATGTAATAATAAATTTCACATATAGTTTATAAGGGAAAAATCACAATTAGAATCATATGTATTTTTAAATAAATTTAAAATATTTTCCATTTTTCTTTCATTTCTTTTTTTTTCATTAATTTTACAATTGAACATAAGCAGCATAGGCTAATATAGACTCGACATAAAAACAGGGTCGTGAAAATTTAACATCTCCGTTCGCTATAAAGATCGAAAAGGGATAGCAAATGTGTGTTTTTGCAATTTTCCCTTTTCAATGTTTTTATCGGAATTTTTACTTTAATTGACAAAAAATTCCTTACAATGTGCAAATTTTTTAATATTTTGGCGTATTTATATAATTTTTCGCCAAAATATTAATATTAAAAAAAGAAAAAAGTGTTCGGTAATAAGTGTACGTACCAAACAAAGTGAAATTATAAATAAAAGCAATTGAATGTGCTGCTTATCATAGGCTAATATAGTCTATATTAATATAATATATATATATATATAGTGCTGGCACCACCAACCAGTGTTGGCACTTCGGCTGGAAGTGACCGGATCAGGGCTTTTATGGCCCTTTTTCGCGTCATTGTGCTAAACACTCCTACCGAAAGAAAAATATAAATTTTTTATATTGTGGGTACCAGTGGGATAGTTGCTGTTGGACTGTTTGGTGATGAAGGCGTAGCACTGATCACTGAGCAATCTCTCAGGCGGCAACTAGTTCATTGGTGTCAACAATATAAAAAAATAGACAATTGATTTGATTTTTTTTTGCGTAAACTATGACAGGCCGTTTCAGAATTGACTTCTGCAACATACGTGGTTTAAGGGCAAATTTTTTCTCTGTATATGCCCACGTTTGTATCCATCGGCCGGATGTTTTCGCCTTAAGTGAAACCCAGGTGTCTGAGGATGTTGATCCACAGGATTTTCACATACCTGGGTATCACCTCCTATCCCTCTTTATTCTTCATAGGGGCCTTGCAATATATATACGCAATGAAGTTGTGTACCAGTGCCAGCAATCCTTAGGCACGAATGATCCTGAATTTAGCTGTCTATGGGTTAAATTTAAAATCAGGGCACATCTTTTGCACTTCGGGTTTCTTTACAGAAGCCCAAATATGGAAAGGGATAAAACTATATACAACTTTGATGCCCTTTCCGACTCTATATCGGAGATCCTCGAAAATTACCCGAACAGTGAAATCGTTATTGCAGGTGATTTCAATGTCCATAACGTATCGTGGCTCCGCCATTCGAGCCATACGACTCCAGAAGGCCAATATGTTGAGCTATTCGCAGCGCACAACCACCTTGCGCAATTAGTGAATGAACCAACACATATTCCGTGTGTTGACGGGCACCAACACAACACCCTCGACCTTTTTCTCACTTCACACCCTGACAAGTATGAAATGAACACTAGTGCCCCTCTCGGAAATTCGGATCATTGCACCATTTCTGCCTCCTTTTCGTTTGCGGAACTTCTTAACGTTTCACGGCCAGCTACGAAACGTTTAAAATATATTTTTGAAAAGGCACGTTCGGCTGAGCTCAACGATTTCTTTCGGCATTTCAACTGGAAGCTCTGCTTCCTTGATAATGACGTCAATGCCATGGCAGAAATGGTTGAAAATATAATATTGCTCGGTATGAAAATTTTCATACCATCGAAGCAAATTTCGATTAATCCCAGACCGTAGGCATGGTTTAATCAGACGTGCAGACTTGCAGTCAGATCCAGAGAGGAAGCATTTAGTATCTGGCGGAATGACAAAAACGCGGATACTGATGCGATGCGCAAAAGGGCGAGATCTTCGTGTGCCAAAGTGCTAAGACGTGAAAAAGCTTTGTACGAGCAGCGTATTCGCAACAAAGTTCTTACTGCCCAACGGGGCAGTAAAAGCAGGCCCGGTTGAAAAAGCTAACCTCCTAGCTGAAATGTTTGCAGGTAATTCTCACCTGCCGGAGAGCAATCAACCACTGCCCGCACCCGAACGTGTATCCGTAACTATGCCAAAGATATACTTTTGAGCTCGTGCAGTTAAAAGGGTTCTAAGGAACCTCAACATAAACAAGTCTTCTGGGCCGGATGGATTTCCTGCACTGGTCCTGAAGCAGTGTTCTTCGACGTTATCACGTCCTTTAGCAATCCTTTTCAGCACTCTGTACTATACAGGTCAATTCCCATCGTGCTGGAAGGTTGCAAATGTAACGCCGATCCCAAAAAAGGGTGAGGCAAGCAAACCTGAAAATTACCGCCCAATCGCAATCTGTTCCGCGATTTCCAAAGTGATGGAAAGTATGGTGAACTTTCACCTAATGAAATATTTAGAGTCCAACAATTTACTGAACGACCCTCAATACGGCTTCCGTCGAGGGCGCTCTACGGGCGACTTACTAGCCTTCCTCTCGGAAAAGTGGTGTAATTCTATTCACCAGTTCGGCGAAAGTAAAGTCGTGGCTCTGGATATTTCTAAAGCATTTGATAGAGTGTGGCATGGGGCACTTCTGTCCAAACTTATTGCTTTTGGTGTCGGTGATATCTTCTCTCGATTTATATCGAGTTTTCTCAGGGATCGCGCTATAAGAGTTGTTATAGACGGGATCTCATCTAACGAGTATAAGATAAATTCAGGGGTACCGCAAGGCTCCACTCTTTCTCCTACCCTATTTCTAGTCTTTCTTAATGACCTCCTATGTCAAACTTCCAACCCTATCCACTCTTTCGCAGATGACAGCAGCCTTTCTCACTCATATTCATTTAGTCGTAGGCCAACATCGACTATGATCACTTCGCTGAGGCAGAATATGAGAGACTCATTGAATTGTGACCTCATGAAAATATCGCAATGGGGTCAGGCAAACAGGGTCGATTTCAATGCTCAAAAGACCCAATGCAGCATGCTTACACATCGACGCATGCCCGATGACGCTGCGTCATCTGTAATTATGGGCGGTATAAACATCGAGGAATCAGAAGCTCTTGATGTTCTTGGCATGAAAATTCAGTGTGATGTTCGATGGACTGAGCACATTTTTCAGGTCTCAAAGGAAGCATTCAAGTGCCTAGGCTTTTTAAGGCGGTGTAAGACATACTTCACCCCATCTGATCTCCTCACTATTTATACCGCCTACATCCGACCGAAAATGGAATACAACTCTCATGTGTGGGCCGGTGCTTCAAAGACTATTTTGAAGTTACTCGACCGTGTACAAGAAAGGGCGAAGAAACTCATAGGAGACAGAAGGTAGCCAACTCTATTGACTCTCTTGAGCATCGTCGCAACGTGGGGTGCGTTTCGTTGTTCTATCGTTACTATAATGGGATGTGTTCTGATGAAATTAGGGAACTTGTTCCCGAAACCCGATCATTCACGCGCACGACGCGTTCATCATTAAGAGCACATTCATTTGTGGTCAACTTGGCAGCGAACCGCACTACGCATTACAGGGAGAACTCATTTTTCGGCCGAACATCGCGTATGTGGAACAAACTCCCTGCCGAGGTCTTTCCTGTCACTTATGACGTGGGAAAATTCAAATCAAATGTCCATTCACACTACTCCCTCTATCCTCCTTCCCATAACCTGATTTCCTAGTTCCAGCACAATGCATCGCATGTGTAGGGGTCATCCCCTGAGTGCTGGTCCAAGATAGAAAAGAAAAAAAAAAAAAAAAGAAATAGCTTTGCCGCGCAGCATCAAAAATTTCAGAATTTTATTAAAAAAAATTGCTGTTTTTATTTTTAAATTGAGTAATCTAACTACTTTAATGTAAAATATTTTCCACAAAAGACTTGAATAAAAAAATAACGGCAGTTAATGTAAAGTACGAACCTTTCTTGGTCGATTTTACAAAGTTTCATTTAAAAGACTATTTAAAGACATGGCTGTATAAAAAACCACTTATTAAGAATTAAAATTATTGTATTGCATTTCATCAGTCTAGCAGTTAACTACATAAAACAAAAAAATTTTGATTTGTTAAAATATTTACAAGAATATTGAAAATAGCATTGCAGAACTGTCAGGGTAGTATATCCCTGGGTTCCACTACTACATTATAAAATTTGCAAATAGCTAGAACGGGCTCAAGCAAGCAGCGAATGTTTGAAGGCAGACCAGTAATCACCACGTCAGCACGACTTATCTTCTTTGGGTTCAATTTTCTTCCAGTTCCAGACTTGAGATTTTCTCCATGCAATCCGTTTCAACCCTATTCATATGAGAGTGGCGATGGCACGATGGATGATAGTCTGCACGTTGACTACGTTGGGGTCAACCCCAGTTTCAGACTAAAATTTTGGTCCAAGATAAAAAAAAAAAAAAAAAAAGAAATGGCGAAAAACGCTAAAGTGTACATTTTAGTATTTCACTTATTGCGTCCAAACGATTTTTCGTGCACACATCGCGCTACCTACCATCGATAGCTACTAAATATACGTGTCGATTGATATCTGCACTGTTTTTGGGGAGACTGTACGAGAAGACCTATATCCCAACAAACTGTTTATAAAAGCTAGAGTGTATTTTCCAGTATTTAACTTATTGCGCCCAAACGATTCTTCCTGCACACATCGCGCTACCTGCCAACGATAGCTATTAAATATACGCGTCGATTGATATATGCGCTTTTTTTGGGGAGACTGTACGAGAAGAGCTATAGCCCAACAAACTGTTTATAAAAGCTATAGTGTACTTTTCCAGTATTTCACTTATTGCGCCCAAACGATTCTTCCTGCACACATCGCGCTACCTG
The DNA here is from genome assembly GCA_963924685.1 of Dexiosoma caninum. Classification (NCBI taxonomy): domain Eukaryota; kingdom Metazoa; phylum Arthropoda; class Insecta; order Diptera; family Tachinidae; genus Dexiosoma; species Dexiosoma caninum. The sequence goes on along the minus strand of OZ004730.1, from coordinate 12,665,066 downwards.
TCAACGATAGCTATTAAATATACGCGTCGATTGATATATGCACTGTTTTTGTGGAGACTGTACAAGAAGAGCTATAGCCCAACAAACTGTTTATAATAGCTAGAGTGTACTTTTTCAGTATTTCACTTATTGCGCCCAAACGATTCTTCGTACACACATCGCGCTACCCGCCAACGATAGCTATTAAATATACGCGTCGATTGATATATGCACTGTTTTTGGGGAGACTGTACAGGAAGAGCTATAACCCAACAAACTGTTTAGAAATGGCCAAACACGCTAAAGTGTACATTTTAGTATTTCACTTATTGCGTCCAAACGATTCTTCGTGCACACATCGCGCTACCTACCATCGATAGCTATTAAATATACGCGTAGATTGATATATGCAGTGTTTTTGGGGAGACTGTACAAGAAGAGCTATAGCCCAACAAACTGTTTAGAAATGGCGAAAAACGCTAAAGTGTACATTTTAGTACTTCACTTATTGCGTCCAAACGATTCTTCGTGCACACATCGTGCTATCTACCATCGATATCTATTAAATATAAGCGTCGATTGATATATGCACTGTTTTTGGGGAGACTGTACGAGAAGAGCTATAGCCCAACAAACTGTTTATAAAAGCTAGAGTGTATTTTCCAGTATTTCACTTATTGCGCCCAAACGATTCTTCGTGCACACACTGCGCTACCCGCCATCGATAGCTATTAAATATACGCGTCGATTGATGTATGCACTGTTTTTGGGGAGACTGTACAAGAAGAGCTATGGCCCAACAAACTTTTTATAATAGCTAGAGTGTAGTTTTTCAGTATTTCACTTATTGCGCCCAAACGATTCTTCGTGCACTCATCGCGCTACCCGCCATCGATAGCTATTAAATATACGCGTCGATTGATATATGCACTGTTTTTGGGGAGACTGTACAAGAAGAGCTATAGCCCAACAAACAATTTAGAAATGGCAAAAAACGCTAAAGTGTACATTTTAGTATTTCACTTATTGCGTCCAAACGATTCTTCGTGCACACATCGCGCTACCCGCCATCGATAGCTATTAAATATACGCGTCGATTGATGTATGCACTGTTTTTGGGGACACTGTACAAGAAGAGCTATAGCCCAACAAACTTTTTATAATAGCTAGAGTGTACTTTTTCAGTATTTCACTTATTGCGCCCAAACGATTCTTCGTGCACACATCGCGCTACCCGCCAACGATAGCTATTAAATATACGCGTCGATTGATATATGCAATGTTTTTGGGGAGACTGTACGAGAAGAGCTATAGCCCAACAAACTGTTTATAAAAGCTAGAGTGTATTTTCCAGTATTTCACTTATTGCGCGCAAACCATTCTTCGTGCACACATCGCGCTACCCGCCAACGATAGCTATTAAATATACGCGTCGATTGATGTATGCACTGTTTTTGGGGACAGTGTACAAGAAGAGCTATAGCCCAACAAACTTTTTATAATAGCTAGAGTGTACTTTTTCAGTATTTCACTTATTGCGCCCAAACGATTCTTCGTGCACACATCGCGCTACCCGCCAACGATAGCTATTAATTATACGCGTCGATTGATATATGTACTGTTTTTGGGGAGACTGTACAAGAAGAGCTATAGCCCAACAAACTTTTTATAATAGCTAGAGTGTACTTTTTCAGTATTTCACTTATTGCGCCCAAACGATTCTTCGTGCACACATCGCGCTACCCGCCATCGATAGCTATTAAATATACGCGTCGATTGATGTATGCACTGTTTTTGGGGATACTGTACAAGAAGAGCTATGGCCCAACAAACTTTTTATAATAGCTAGAGTGTACTTTTTCAGTATTTCCCTTATTGCGCCCAAACGATTCTTTGTGCTCACATCGCGCTACCCGCCAACGATAGCTATTAATTATACGCGTCGATTGATATATGCACTGTTTTTGGGGAGACTGTACCAGAAGAGCTATAGCCCAACAAACTTTTTATAATAGCTAGAGTGTACTTTTTCAGTATTTCACTTATTGCGCCCAAACGATTCTTCGTGCACACATCGCGCTACCCGCCATCGATAGCTATTAAATATACGCGTCGATTGATGTATGCACTGTTTTTGGGGATACTGTACAAGAAGAGCTATGGCCCAACAAACTTTTTATAATAGCTAGAGTGTACTTTTTCAGTATTTCACTTATTGCACCCAAACGATTCTTCGTGCACACATCGCGCTACCCGCCAACGATAGCTATTAAATATACGCGTCGATTGATGTATGCACAGTTTTTGTGGAGACTGTACAAGAAGAGCTATAGCCCAACAAACTGTTTATAAAAGCTAGAGTGTATTTTCCAGTATTTCACTTATTGCGCGCAAACCATTCATCGTGCACACATCGCGCTACCCGCCATCGATAGCTATTAAATATACGCGTCGATTGATGTATGTACTGTTTTTGGGGAGCCTGTACCAGAAGAGCTATAGCCCAACAAACTTTTTATAATAGCTAGAGTGTACTTTTTCAGTATTTCACTTATTGCGCCCAAACGATTCTTCGTGCACACATCGCGCTACCCGCCATCGATAGCTATTAAATATACGCGTCGATTGATATATGCAATGTTTTTGGGGAGACTGTACGCGAAGAGCTATAGCCCAACAAACTGTTTATAAAAGCTAGAGTGTAATTTCCAGTATTTCACTTATTGCGCGCAAACCATTCATCGTGCACACATCGCGCTACCCGCCATCGATAGCTATTAAATATACGCGTCGATTGATGTATGTACTGTTTTTGGGGAGACTGTACAAGAAGAGCTATAGCCCAACAAACTTTTTATAATAGCTAGAGTGTACTTTTTCAGTATTTCACTTATTGCGCCCAAACTATTCTTCGTGCACACATCGCGCTAACCGCCAACGATAGCTATTTATTATACGCGTCGTTTGATATATGTACTGTTTTTGGGGAGACTGTACAAGAAGAGCTATAGCCCAACAAACTTTTTATAATAGCTAGAGTGTACTTTTTCAGTATTTCACTTATTGCGCCCAAACGATTCTTCGTGCACACATCGCGCTACCCGCCAATGATAGCTATTAAATATACGCGTCGATTGATGTATGCACAGTTTTTGTGGAGACTGTACAAGAAGAGCTATAGCCCAACAAACTGTTTAGAAATGGCCAAAAACGCTAAAGTGTACATTTTAGTATTTCACTTATTGCGTACAAACGATTCTTCGTGCACACATCGCGCTACCCGCCAACGATAGCTATTAATTATACGCGTCGATTGATATATGCACTGTTTTTGGGGAGCCTGTACCAGAAGAGCTATAGCCCAACAAACTTTTTATAATAGCTAGAGTGTACTTTTTCAGTATTTCACTTATTGCGCCCAAACGATTCTTCGTGCACACATCGCGCTACCCGCCATCGATAGCTATTAAATATACGCGTCGATTGATATATGCAATGTTTTTGGGGAGACTGTACGCGAAGAGCTATAGCCCAACAAACTGTTTATAAAAGCTAGAGTGTATTTTCCAGTATTTCACTTATTGCGCGCAAACCATTCATCGTGCACACATCGCGCTACCCGCCATCGATAGCTATTAAATATACGCGTCGATTGATGTATGTACTGTTTTTGGGGAGACTGTACAAGAAGAGCTATAGCCCAACAAACTTTTTATAATAGCTAGAGTGTACTTTTTCAGTATTTCACTTATTGCGCCCAAACTATTCTTCGTGCACACATCGCGCTAACCGCCAACGATAGCTATTTATTATACGCGTCGTTTGATATATGTACTGTTTTTGGGGAGACTGTACAAGAAGAGCTATAGCCCAACAAACTTTTTATAATAGCTAGAGTGTACTTTTTCAGTATTTCACTTATTGCGCCCAAACGATTCTTCGTGCACACATCGCGCTACCCGCCATCGATAGCTATTAAATATACGCGTCGATTGATGTATGCACTGTTTTTGGGGAGACTGTACGAGAAGAGCTATAGCCCAACAAACTTTTTATAAAAGCTAGAGTGTACTTTTCCAGTATTTCACTTATTGCGCCCAAACGATTCTTCGTGCACACATCGCGCTACCCGCCAACGATAGCTATTAAATATACGCGTCGATTGATATATGCACTGTTTTTGGGGAGACTGTACCAGAAGAGCTATAGCCCAACTAACTATTTAGAAATGGCGAAAAACGCTAAAGTGTACATTTTAGTATTTCTCTTATTGCGTCCAAACGATTCTTCGTGCACATATCGCGCTACCTACCATCGATAGCTATTAAATATACCCGTCGATTGATATATGTACTGTTTTTGGGGAGACTGTACGAGAAGAGCTATAGCCCAACAAACTGTTTATAAAAGCTAGAGTGTACTTTTCCAGTATTTCACTTATTGCGCCCAAACGATTCTTCGTGCACACATCGCGCTACCCGCCAACGATAGCTATTAAATATACGCGTCGATTGATATATGCACTGTTTTTGGGGAGACTGTACGAGAAGAGCTATAGCCCAACAAACTGTTTATAAAAGCTAGAGTGTATTTTCCAGTATTGCACTTATTGCGTCCAAACGATTCTTCGTGCACACATCGCGCTACCCGCCAACGATAGCTATTAAATATACGCGTCGATTGATATATGCACTGTTTTTGGGGAGACTGTACGAGAAGAGCTATAGCCCAACAAACTGTTTATAAAAGCTAGAGTGTATTTTCCAGTATTGCACTTATTGCGTCCAAACGATTCTTCGTGCACACATCGCGCTACCCGCCAAAGATAGCTATTAAATATACGCGTCGATTGATATATGCACTGTTTTTGGGGAGACTGTACCAGAAGAGCTATAGCCCAACAATCTGTTTAGAAATGGCGAAAAACGCTAAAGTGTACATTTTAGTATTTCACTTATTGCGGTCAAACGATTCTTCGTGCACACATCGCGCTACCTACCATCGATAGCTATTAAATATAAGCGTCGTTTGATATATGCACTGTTTTTGGGGAGACTGTACAAGAAGAGCTATAGCCCAACAAACTGTTTAGAAATGGCGAAAAACGCTAAAGTGTACATTTTAGTATTTCTCTTATTGCGTCCAAACGATTCTTCGTGCACATGTCGCGCTACCTACCATCGATAGCTATTAAATATACCCGTCGATTGATATATGTACTGTTTTTGGGGAGACTGTACGAGAAGAGCTATAGCCCAACAAACTGTTTATAAAAGCTAGAGTGTACTTTTCCAGTATTTCACTTATTGCGCCCAAACGATTGTTCGTCCACACATCGCGCTACGCGCCAACGATAGCTATTAAATATACGCGTCGATTGATGTATGCACTGTTTTTGGGGACACTGTACAAGAAGAGCTATAGCCCAACAAACTTTTTATAATAGCTAGAGTGTACTTTTTCAGTATTTCACTTATTGCGCCCAAACGATTCTTCGTGCACACATCGCGCTACCCGCCAACGATAGCTATTAAATATACGCGTCGATTGATATATGCAATGTTTTTGGGGAGACTGTACGAGAAGAGCTATAGCCCAACAAACTGTTTATAAAAGCTAGAGTGTATTTTCCAGTATTTCACTTATTGCGCGCAAACCATTCTTCGTGCACACATCGCGCTACCCGCCAACGATAGCTATTAAATATACGCGTCGATTGATGTATGCACTGTTTTTGGGGACAGTGTACAAGAAGAGCTATAGCCCAACAAACTTTTTATAATAGCTAGAGTGTACTTTTTCAGTATTTCACTTATTGCGCCCAAACGATTCTTCGTGCACACATCGCGCTACCCGCCAACGATAGCTATTAATTATACGCGTCGATTGATATATGTACTGTTTTTGGGGAGACTGTACAAGAAGAGCTATAGCCCAACAAACTTTTTATAATAGCTAGAGTGTACTTTTTCAGTATTTCACTTATTGCGCCCAAACGATTCTTCGTGCACACATCGCGCTACCCGCCATCGATAGCTATTAAATATACGCGTCGATTGATGTATGCACTGTTTTTGGGGATACTGTACAAGAAGAGCTATGGCCCAACAAACTTTTTATAATAGCTAGAGTGTACTTTTTCAGTATTTCCCTTATTGCGCCCAAACGATTCTTTGTGCTCACATCGCGCTACCCGCCAACGATAGCTATTAATTATACGCGTCGATTGATATATGCACTGTTTTTGGGGAGACTGTACCAGAAGAGCTATAGCCCAACAAACTTTTTATAATAGCTAGAGTGTACTTTTTCAGTATTTCACTTATTGCGCCCAAACGATTCTTCGTGCACACATCGCGCTACCCGCCATCGATAGCTATTAAATATACGCGTCGATTGATGTATGCACTGTTTTTGGGGATACTGTACAAGAAGAGCTATGGCCCAACAAACTTTTTATAATAGCTAGAGTGTACTTTTTCAGTATTTCACTTATTGCACCCAAACGATTCTTCGTGCACACATCGCGCTACCCGCCAACGATAGCTATTAAATATACGCGTCGATTGATATATGCACTGTTTTTGGGGAGACTGTACCAGAAGAGCTATAGCCTAACTAACTGTTTAGAAATGGCCAAAAACGCTAAAGTGTACATTTTAGTATTTCACTTATTGCGTCCAAACGATTCTTCGTGCACACATCGCGCTACCCGCCAATGATAGCTATTAAATATACGCGTCGATTGATGTATGCACAGTTTTTGTGGAGACTGTACAAGAAGAGCTATAGCCCAACAAACTTTTTATAATAGCTAGAGTGTACTTTTTCAGTATTTCACTTATTGCGCCCAAACGATTCTTCGTGCACACATCGCGCTACCCGCCATCGATAGCTATTAAATATACGCGTCGATTGATATATGCAATGTTTTTGGGGAGACTGTACGCGAAGAGCTATAGCCCAACAAACTGTTTATAAAAGCTAGAGTGTATTTTCCAGTATTTCACTTATTGCGCGCAAACCATTCATCGTGCACACATCGCGCTACCCGCCATCGATAGCTATTAAATATACGCGTCGATTGATGTATGTACTGTTTTTGGGGAGACTGTACAAGAAGAGCTATAGCCCAACAAACTTTTTATAATAGCTAGAGTGTACTTTTTCAGTATTTCACTTATTGCGCCCAAACTATTCTTCGTGCACACATCGCGCTAACCGCCAACGATAGCTATTTATTATACGCGTCGTTTGATATATGTACTGTTTTTGGGGAGACTGTACAAGAAGAGCTATAGCCCAACAAACTTTTTATAATAGCTAGAGTGTACTTTTTCAGTATTTCACTTATTGCGCCCAAACGATTCTTCGTGCACACATCGCGCTACCCGCCATCGATAGCTATTAAATATACGCGTCGATTGATGTATGCACTGTTTTTGGGGAGACTGTACGAGAAGAGCTATAGCCCAACAAACTTTTTATAAAAGCTAGAGTGTACTTTTCCAGTATTTCACTTATTGCGCCCAAACGATTCTTCGTGCACACATCGCGCTACCCGCCAACGATAGCTATTAAATATACGCGTCGATTGATATATGCACTGTTTTTGGGGAGACTGTACCAGAAGAGCTATAGCCCAACTAACTATTTAGAAATGGCGAAAAACGCTAAAGTGTACATTTTAGTATTTCTCTTATTGCGTCCAAACGATTCTTCGTGCACATATCGCGCTACCTACCATCGATAGCTATTAAATATACCCGTCGATTGATATATGTACTGTTTTTGGGGAGACTGTACGAGAAGAGCTATAGCCCAACAAACTGTTTATAAAAGCTAGAGTGTACTTTTCCAGTATTTCACTTATTGCGCCCAAACGATTCTTCGTGCACACATCGCGCTACCCGCCAACGATAGCTATTAAATATACGCGTCGATTGATAAATGCACTGTTTTTGGGGAGACTGTACGAGAAGAGCTATAGCCCAACAAACTGTTTATAAAAGCTAGAGTGTATTTTCCAGTATTGCACTTATTGCGTCCAAACGATTCTTCGTGCACACATCGCGCTACCCGCCAACGATAGCTATTAAATATACGCGTCGATTGATATATGCACTGTTTTTGGGGAGACTGTACGAGAAGAGCTATAGCCCAACAAACTGTTTATAAAAGCTAGAGTGTATTTTCCAGTATTGCACTTATTGCGTCCAAACGATTCTTCGTGCACACATCGCGCTACCCGCCAAAGATAGCTATTAAATATACGCGTCGATTGATATATGCACTGTTTTTGGGGAGACTGTACCAGAAGAGCTATAGCCCAACAATCTGTTTAGAAATGGCGAAAAACGCTAAAGTGTACATTTTAGTATTTCACTTATTGCGGTCAAACGATTCTTCGTGCACACATCGCGCTACCTACCATCGATAGCTATTAAATATAAGCGTCGTTTGATATATGCACTGTTTTTGGGGAGACTGTACAAGAAGAGCTATAGCCCAACAAACTGTTTAGAAATGGCGAAAAACGCTAAAGTGTACATTTTAGTATTTCTCTTATTGCGTCCAAACGATTCTTCGTGCACATGTCGCGCTACCTACCATCGATAGCTATTAAATATACCCGTCGATTGATATATGTACTGTTTTTGGGGAGACTGTACGAGAAGAGCTATAGCCCAACAAACTGTTTATAAAAGCTAGAGTGTACTTTTCCAGTATTTCACTTATTGCGCCCAAACGATTGTTCGTCCACACATCGCGCTACGCGCCAACGATAGCTATTAAATATACGCGTCGATTAATATATGCACTGTTTTTGGGGAGACTGTACAAGAAGAGCTATAGCCCAACAAACTGTTTAGAAATGGCCAAAAACGCTAAAGTGTACATTTTAGTATTTCACTTATTGCGTACAAACGATTCTTCGTGCACACATCGCGCTACCCGCCAACGATAGCTATTAAATATACGCGTCGATTGATATATGCACTGTTTTTGGGGAGACTGTACGAGAAGAGCTATAGCCCAACAAACTGTTTATAAAAGCTAGAGTGTACTTTTCCAGTATTTCACTTATTGCGCCCAAACGATTCTTCGTGCACACATCGCGCTACCCGCCAACGGTAGCTATTAAATATACGCGTCGATTAATATATGCACTGTTTTTGGGGAGACTGTACGAGAAGAGCTATAGCCCAACAAACTGTTTAGAAATGGCGAAAAACGCTAAAGTGTACATTTTAGTATTGCACTTATTGCGTCCAAACGATTCTTCGTGCACACATCGCGCTACCCGCCAACGATAGCTATTAAATATACGCGTCGATTGATATATGCACTGTTTTTGGGGAGACTGTACGAGAAGAGCTATAGCCCAACAAACTGTTTATAAAAGCTAGAGTGTATTTTCCAGTATTTCACTTATTGCGCCCAAACTATTCTTCGTGCACACATCGCGCTAACCGCCAACGATAGCTATTTATTATACGCGTCGTTTGATATATGTACTGTTTTTGGGGAGACTGTACAAGAAGAGCTATAGCCCAACAAACTGTTTATAAAAGCTAGAGTGTACTTTTCCAGTATTTCACTTATTGCGGTCAAACGATTCTTCGTGCACACATCGCGCTACCTACCATCGATAGCTATTAAATATAAGCGTCGTTTGATATATGCACTGTTTTTGGGGAGACTGTACAAGAAGAGCTATAGCCCAACAAACTGTTTAGAAATGGCGAAAAACGCTAAAGTGTACATTTTAGTATTTCACTTATTGCGTCCAAACGATTCTTCGTGCACACATCGCGCTACCTACCATCGATATCTATTAAATATAAGCGTCGATTGATATATGCACTGTTTTTGGGGAGACTGTACGAGAAGAGCTATAGCCCAACAAACTGTTTATAAAAGCTAGAGTGTATTTTCCAGTATTTCACTTATTGCGCACAAACGATTCTTCGTGCACACATCGCGCTACCCGCCAACGATAGCTATTAAATATACGCGTCGATTGATATATGCACTGTTTTTGGGGAGACTGTACGAGAAGAGCTATAGCCCAACAAACTGTTTATAAAAGCTAGAGTGTATTTTCCAGTATTTCACTTATTGCGCGCAAACGCTTCTTCGTGCACACATCGCGCTACCCGCCAACGATAGCTATTAAATATACGCGTCGATTGATATATGCACTGTTTTTGGGGAGACTGTACGAGAAGAGCTATAGCCCAACAAACTGTTTAGAAATGGCGAAAAACGCTAAAGTGTACATTTTAGTATTGCACTTATTGCGTCCAAACGGTTCTTCGTGCACACATCGCGCTACCCGCCAACGATAGCTATTAAATATACGCGTCGATTGATATATGCACTGTTTTTGGGGAGACTGTACCAGAAGAGCTATAGCCCAACAATCTGTTTAGAAATGGCGAAAAACGCTAAAGTGTACATTTTAGTATTTCACTTGTTGCGTCCAAACGATTCTTCGTGCACACATCGCGCTATCTACCATCGATAACTATTAAATATACGCGTCGATTAATATATGCACTGTTTTTGGGGAGACTGTACGAGAAGAGCTATAGCCCAACAAACTGTTTAGAAATGGCGAAAAACGCTAAAGTGTACATTTTAGTATTTCACTTATTGCGTCCAAACGATTCTTCGTGCACACATCGCGCTACCTACCATCGATATCTATTAAATATAAGCGTCGATTGATATATGCACTGTTTTTGGGGAGACTGTACGAGAAGAGCTATAGCCCAACAAACTGTTTATAAAAGCTAGAGTGTATTTTCCAGTATTTCACTTATTGCGCACAAACGATTCTTCGTGCACACATCGCGCTACCCGCCAACGATAGCTATTAAATATACGCGTCGATTGATATATGCACTGTTTTTGGGGAGACTGTACGAGAAGAGCTATAGCCCAACAAACTGTTTAGAAATGGCGAAAAACGCTAAAGTGTACATTTTAGTATTTCACTTGTTGCGTCCAAACGATTCTTCGTGCACACATCGCGCTATCTACCATCGATAACTATTAAATATACGCGTCGATTGATGTATGCATTGTTTTTGGGCAGACTGTACAAGAAGAGCTATAGCCCAACAAACTTTTTATAATAGCTAGAGTGTACTTTTTCAGTATTTCACTTATTGCGCCCAAACGATTCTTCGTGCACACATCGCGCTACACGCCAACGATAGCTATTAACTATACGCGTCGATTGATATATGCACTGTTTTTGGGGAGACTGTACGAGAAGAGCTATAGCCCAACAAACTGTTTATAAAAGCTAGAGTGTTTTTTCCAGTATTTCACTTATTGCGCGCAAACGCTTCTTCGTGCACACATCGCGCTACCCGCCAACGATAGCTATTAAATATACGCGTCGATTGATATATGCACTGTTTTTGGGGAGACTGTACGAGAAGAGCTATAGCCCAACAAACTGTTTATAAAAGCTAGAGTGTATTTTCCAGTATTGCACTTATTGCGTCCAAACGATTCTTCGTGCACACATCGCGCTACCCGCCAACGATAGCTATTAAATATACGCGTCGATTGATATATGCACTGTTTTTGGGGAGACTGTACGAGAAGAGCTATAGCCCAACAAACTGTTTATAAAAGCTAGAGTGTATTTTCCAGTATTGCACTTATTGCGTCCAAACGATTCTTCGTGCACACATCGCGCTACCCGCCAATGATAGCTATTAAATATACGCGTCGATTGATGTATGCACAGTTTTTGTGGAGACTGTACAAGAAGAGCTATAGCCCAACAAACTGTTTAGAAATGGCCAAAAACGCTAAAGTGTACATTTTAGTATTTCACTTATTGCGTACAAACGATTCTTCGTGCACACATCGCGCTACCCGCCAACGATAGCTATTAATTATACGCGTCGATTGATATATGCACTGTTTTTGGGGAGACTGTACCAGAAGAGCTATAGCCCAACAAACTTTTTATAATAGCTAGAGTGTACTTTTTCAGTATTTCACTTATTGCGCCCAAACGATTCTTCGTGCACACATCGCGCTACCCGCCATCGATAGCTATTAAATATACGCGTCGATTGATATATGCAATGTTTTTGGGGAGACTGTACGCGAAGAGCTATAGCCCATCAAACTGTTTATAAAAGCTAGAGTGTATTTTCCAGTATTTCACTTATTGCGCGCAAACCATTCATCGTGCACACATCGCGCTACCCGCCATCGAGAGCTATTAAATATACGCGTCGATTGATGTATGTACTGTTTTTGGGGAGACTGTACAAGAAGAGCTATAGCCCAACAAACTTTTTATAATAGCTAGAGTGTACTTTTTCAGTATTTCACTTATTGCGCCCAAACTATTCTTCGTGCACACATCGCGCTAACCGCCAACGATAGCTATTTATTATACGCGTCGTTTGATATATGTACTGTTTTTGGGGAGACTGTACAAGAAGAGCTATAGCCCAACAAACTTTTTATAATAGCTAGAGTGTACTTTTTCAGTATTTCACTTATTGCGCCCAAACGATTCTTCGTGCACACATCGCGCTACCCGCCATCGATAGCTATTAAATATACGCGTCGATTGATGTATGCACTGTTTTTGGGGAGACTGTACGAGAAGAGCTATAGCCCAACAAACTTTTTATAAAAGCTAGAGTGTACTTTTCCAGTATTTCACTTATTGCGCCCAAACGATTGTTCGTCCACACATCGCGCTACGCGCCAACGATAGCTATTAAATATACGCGTCGATTAATATATGCACTGTTTTTGGGGAGACTGTACAAGAAGAGCTATAGCCCAACAAACTGTTTAGAAATGGCCAAAAACGCTAAAGTGTACATTTTAGTATTTCACTTATTGCGTACAAACGATTCTTCGTGCACACATCGCGCTACCCGCCAACGATAGCAATTAAATATACGCGTCGATTGATATATGCACTGTTTTTGGGGAGACTGTACGAGAAGAGCTATAGCCCAACAAACTGTTTATAAAAGCTAGAGTGTTTTTTCCAGTATTTCACTTATTGCGCGCAAACCATTCTTCGTGCACACATCGCGCTACCCGCCAACGATAGCTATTAAATATACGCGTCGATTGATATATGCACTGTTTTTGGGGAGACTGTACGAGAAGAGCTATAGCCCAACAAACTGTTTATAAAAGCTAGAGTGTATTTTCCAGTATTGCACTTATTGCGTCCAAACGATTCTTCGTGCACACATCGCGCTACCCGCCAACGATAGCTATTAAATATACGCGTCGATTGATATATGCACTGTTTTTGGGGAGACTGTACGAGAAGAGCTATAGCCCAACAAACTGTTTATAAAAGCTAGAGTGTTTTTTCCAGTATTTCACTTATTGCGCGCAAACCATTCTTCGTGCACACATCGCGCTACCCGCCAACGATAGCTATTAAATATACGCGTCGATTGATGTATGCACTGTTTTTGGGGACAGTGTACAAGAAGAGCTATAGCCCAACAAACTTTTTATAATAGCTAGAGTGTACTTTTTCAGTATTTCACTTATTGCGCCCAAACGATTCTTCGTGCACACATCGCGCTACCCGCCAACGATAGCTATTAATTATACGCGTCGATTGATATATGTACTGTTTTTGGGGAGACTGTACAAGAAGAGCTATAGCCCAACAAACTTTTTATAATAGCTAGAGTGTACTTTTTCAGTATTTCACTTATTGCGCCCAAACGATTCTTCGTGCACACATCGCGCTACCCGCCATCGATAGCTATTAAATATACGCGTCGATTGATGTATGCACTGTTTTTGGGGATACTGTACAAGAAGAGCTATGGCCCAACAAACTTTTTATAATAGCTAGAGTGTACTTTTTCAGTATTTCCCTTATTGCGCCCAAACGATTCTTTGTGCTCACATCGCGCTACCCGCCAACGATAGCTATTAATTATACGCGTCGATTGATATATGCACTGTTTTTGGGGAGACTGTACCAGAAGAGCTATAGCCCAACAAACTTTTTATAATAGCTAGAGTGTACTTTTTCAGTATTTCACTTATTGCGCCCAAACGATTCTTCGTGCACACATCGCGCTACCCGCCATCGATAGCTATTAAATATACGCGTCGATTGATGTATGCACTGTTTTTGGGGATACTGTACAAGAAGAGCTATGGCCCAACAAACTTTTTATAATAGCTAGAGTGTACTTTTTCAGTATTTCACTTATTGCACCCAAACGATTCTTCGTGCACACATCGCGCTACCCGCCAACGATAGCTATTAAATATACGCGTCGATTGATATATGCACTGTTTTTGGGGAGACTGTACCAGAAGAGCTATAGCCTAACTAACTGTTTAGAAATGGCCAAAAACGCTAAAGTGTACATTTTAGTATTTCACTTATTGCGTCCAAACGATTCTTCGTGCACACATCGCGCTACCCGCCAATGATAGCTATTAAATATACGCGTCGATTGATGTATGCACAGTTTTTGTGGAGACTGTACAAGAAGAGCTATAGCCCAACAAACTTTTTATAATAGCTAGAGTGTACTTTTTCAGTATTTCACTTATTGCGCCCAAACGATTCTTCGTGCACACATCGCGCTACCCGCCATCGATAGCTATTAAATATACGCGTCGATTGATATATGCAATGTTTTTGGGGAGACTGTACGCGAAGAGCTATAGCCCAACAAACTGTTTATAAAAGCTAGAGTGTATTTTCCAGTATTTCACTTATTGCGCGCAAACCATTCATCGTGCACACATCGCGCTACCCGCCATCGATAGCTATTAAATATACGCGTCGATTGATGTATGTACTGTTTTTGGGGAGACTGTACAAGAAGAGCTATAGCCCAACAAACTTTTTATAATAGCTAGAGTGTACTTTTTCAGTATTTCACTTATTGCGCCCAAACTATTCTTCGTGCACACATCGCGCTAACCGCCAACGATAGCTATTTATTATACGCGTCGTTTGATATATGTACTGTTTTTGGGGAGACTGTACAAGAAGAGCTATAGCCCAACAAACTTTTTATAATAGCTAGAGTGTACTTTTTCAGTATTTCACTTATTGCGCCCAAACGATTCTTCGTGCACACATCGCGCTACCCGCCATCGATAGCTATTAAATATACGCGTCGATTGATGTATGCACTGTTTTTGGGGAGACTGTACGAGAAGAGCTATAGCCCAACAAACTTTTTATAAAAGCTAGAGTGTACTTTTCCAGTATTTCACTTATTGCGCCCAAACGATTCTTCGTGCACACATCGCGCTACCCGCCAACGATAGCTATTAAATATACGCGTCGATTGATATATGCACTGTTTTTGGGGAGACTGTACCAGAAGAGCTATAGCCCAACTAACTATTTAGAAATGGCGAAAAACGCTAAAGTGTACATTTTAGTATTTCTCTTATTGCGTCCAAACGATTCTTCGTGCACATATCGCGCTACCTACCATCGATAGCTATTAAATATACCCGTCGATTGATATATGTACTGTTTTTGGGGAGACTGTACGAGAAGAGCTATAGCCCAACAAACTGTTTATAAAAGCTAGAGTGTACTTTTCCAGTATTTCACTTATTGCGCCCAAACGATTCTTCGTGCACACATCGCGCTACCCGCCAACGATAGCTATTAAATATACGCGTCGATTGATAAATGCACTGTTTTTGGGGAGACTGTACGAGAAGAGCTATAGCCCAACAAACTGTTTATAAAAGCTAGAGTGTATTTTCCAGTATTGCACTTATTGCGTCCAAACGATTCTTCGTGCACACATCGCGCTACCCGCCAACGATAGCTATTAAATATACGCGTCGATTGATATATGCACTGTTTTTGGGGAGACTGTACGAGAAGAGCTATAGCCCAACAAACTGTTTATAAAAGCTAGAGTGTATTTTCCAGTATTGCACTTATTGCGTCCAAACGATTCTTCGTGCACACATCGCGCTACCCGCCAAAGATAGCTATTAAATATACGCGTCGATTGATATATGCACTGTTTTTGGGGAGACTGTACCAGAAGAGCTATAGCCCAACAATCTGTTTAGAAATGGCGAAAAACGCTAAAGTGTACATTTTAGTATTTCACTTATTGCGGTCAAACGATTCTTCGTGCACACATCGCGCTACCTACCATCGATAGCTATTAAATATAAGCGTCGTTTGATATATGCACTGTTTTTGGGGAGACTGTACAAGAAGAGCTATAGCCCAACAAACTGTTTAGAAATGGCGAAAAACGCTAAAGTGTACATTTTAGTATTTCTCTTATTGCGTCCAAACGATTCTTCGTGCACATGTCGCGCTACCTACCATCGATAGCTATTAAATATACCCGTCGATTGATATATGTACTGTTTTTGGGGAGACTGTACGAGAAGAGCTATAGCCCAACAAACTGTTTATAAAAGCTAGAGTGTACTTTTCCAGTATTTCACTTATTGCGCCCAAACGATTGTTCGTCCACACATCGCGCTACGCGCCAACGATAGCTATTAAATATACGCGTCGATTAATATATGCACTGTTTTTGGGGAGACTGTACAAGAAGAGCTATAGCCCAACAAACTGTTTAGAAATGGCCAAAAACGCTAAAGTGTACATTTTAGTATTTCACTTATTGCGTACAAACGATTCTTCGTGCACACATCGCGCTACCCGCCAACGATAGCTATTAAATATACGCGTCGATTGATATATGCACTGTTTTTGGGGAGACTGTACAAGAAGAGCTATAGCCCAACAAACTTTTTATAATAGCTAGAGTGTACTTTTTCAGTATTTCACTTATTGCGCCCAAACGATTCTTCGTGCACACATCGCGCTACCCGCCATCGATAGCTATTAAATATACGCGTCGATTGATGTATGCACTGTTTTTGGGGATACTGTACAAGAAGAGCTATGGCCCAACAAACTTTTTATAATAGCTAGAGTGTACTTTTTCAGTATTTCCCTTATTGCGCCCAAACGATTCTTTGTGCTCACATCGCGCTACCCGCCAACGATAGCTATTAATTATACGCGTCGATTGATATATGCACTGTTTTTGGGGAGACTGTACCAGAAGAGCTATAGCCCAACAAACTTTTTATAATAGCTAGAGTGTACTTTTTCAGTATTTCACTTATTGCGCCCAAACGATTCTTCGTGCACACATCGCGCTACCCGCCATCGATAGCTATTAAATATACGCGTCGATTGATGTATGCACTGTTTTTGGGGATACTGTACAAGAAGAGCTATGGCCCAACAAACTTTTTATAATAGCTAGAGTGTACTTTTTCAGTATTTCACTTATTGCACCCAAACGATTCTTCGTGCACACATCGCGCTACCCGCCAACGATAGCTATTAAATATACGCGTCGATTGATATATGCACTGTTTTTGGGGAGACTGTACCAGAAGAGCTATAGCCTAACTAACTGTTTAGAAATGGCCAAAAACGCTAAAGTGTACATTTTAGTATTTCACTTATTGCGTCCAAACGATTCTTCGTGCACACATCGCGCTACCCGCCAATGATAGCTATTAAATATACGCGTCGATTGATGTATGCACAGTTTTTGTGGAGACTGTACAAGAAGAGCTATAGCCCAACAAACTTTTTATAATAGCTAGAGTGTACTTTTTCAGTATTTCACTTATTGCGCCCAAACGATTCTTCGTGCACACATCGCGCTACCCGCCATCGATAGCTATTAAATATACGCGTCGATTGATATATGCAATGTTTTTGGGGAGACTGTACGCGAAGAGCTATAGCCCAACAAACTGTTTATAAAAGCTAGAGTGTATTTTCCAGTATTTCACTTATTGCGCGCAAACCATTCATCGTGCACACATCGCGCTACCCGCCATCGATAGCTATTAAATATACGCGTCGATTGATGTATGTACTGTTTTTGGGGAGACTGTACAAGAAGAGCTATAGCCCAACAAACTTTTTATAATAGCTAGAGTGTACTTTTTCAGTATTTCACTTATTGCGCCCAAACTATTCTTCGTGCACACATCGCGCTAACCGCCAACGATAGCTATTTATTATACGCGTCGTTTGATATATGTACTGTTTTTGGGGAGACTGTACAAGAAGAGCTATAGCCCAACAAACTTTTTATAATAGCTAGAGTGTACTTTTTCAGTATTTCACTTATTGCGCCCAAACGATTCTTCGTGCACACATCGCGCTACCCGCCATCGATAGCTATTAAATATACGCGTCGATTGATGTATGCACTGTTTTTGGGGAGACTGTACGAGAAGAGCTATAGCCCAACAAACTTTTTATAAAAGCTAGAGTGTACTTTTCCAGTATTTCACTTATTGCGCCCAAACGATTCTTCGTGCACACATCGCGCTACCCGCCAACGATAGCTATTAAATATACGCGTCGATTGATATATGCACTGTTTTTGGGGAGACTGTACCAGAAGAGCTATAGCCCAACTAACTATTTAGAAATGGCGAAAAACGCTAAAGTGTACATTTTAGTATTTCTCTTATTGCGTCCAAACGATTCTTCGTGCACATATCGCGCTACCTACCATCGATAGCTATTAAATATACCCGTCGATTGATATATGTACTGTTTTTGGGGAGACTGTACGAGAAGAGCTATAGCCCAACAAACTGTTTATAAAAGCTAGAGTGTACTTTTCCAGTATTTCACTTATTGCGCCCAAACGATTCTTCGTGCACACATCGCGCTACCCGCCAACGATAGCTATTAAATATACGCGTCGATTGATAAATGCACTGTTTTTGGGGAGACTGTACGAGAAGAGCTATAGCCCAACAAACTGTTTATAAAAGCTAGAGTGTATTTTCCAGTATTGCACTTATTGCGTCCAAACGATTCTTCGTGCACACATCGCGCTACCCGCCAACGATAGCTATTAAATATACGCGTCGATTGATATATGCACTGTTTTTGGGGAGACTGTACGAGAAGAGCTATAGCCCAACAAACTGTTTATAAAAGCTAGAGTGTATTTTCCAGTATTGCACTTATTGCGTCCAAACGATTCTTCGTGCACACATCGCGCTACCCGCCAAAGATAGCTATTAAATATACGCGTCGATTGATATATGCACTGTTTTTGGGGAGACTGTACCAGAAGAGCTATAGCCCAACAATCTGTTTAGAAATGGCGAAAAACGCTAAAGTGTACATTTTAGTATTTCACTTATTGCGGTCAAACGATTCTTCGTGCACACATCGCGCTACCTACCATCGATAGCTATTAAATATAAGCGTCGTTTGATATATGCACTGTTTTTGGGGAGACTGTACAAGAAGAGCTATAGCCCAACAAACTGTTTAGAAATGGCGAAAAACGCTAAAGTGTACATTTTAGTATTTCTCTTATTGCGTCCAAACGATTCTTCGTGCACATGTCGCGCTACCTACCATCGATAGCTATTAAATATACCCGTCGATTGATATATGTACTGTTTTTGGGGAGACTGTACGAGAAGAGCTATAGCCCAACAAACTGTTTATAAAAGCTAGAGTGTACTTTTCCAGTATTTCACTTATTGCGCCCAAACGATTGTTCGTCCACACATCGCGCTACGCGCCAACGATAGCTATTAAATATACGCGTCGATTAATATATGCACTGTTTTTGGGGAGACTGTACAAGAAGAGCTATAGCCCAACAAACTGTTTAGAAATGGCCAAAAACGCTAAAGTGTACATTTTAGTATTTCACTTATTGCGTACAAACGATTCTTCGTGCACACATCGCGCTACCCGCCAACGATAGCTATTAAATATACGCGTCGATTGATATATGCACTGTTTTTGGGGAGACTGTACGAGAAGAGCTATAGCCCAACAAACTGTTTATAAAAGCTAGAGTGTACTTTTCCAGTATTTCACTTATTGCGCCCAAACGATTCTTCGTGCACACATCGCGCTACCCGCCAACGGTAGCTATTAAATATACGCGTCGATTAATATATGCACTGTTTTTGGGGAGACTGTACGAGAAGAGCTATAGCCCAACAAACTGTTTAGAAATGGCGAAAAACGCTAAAGTGTACATTTTAGTATTGCACTTATTGCGTCCAAACGATTCTTCGTGCACACATCGCGCTACCCGCCAACGATAGCTATTAAATATACGCGTCGATTGATATATGCACTGTTTTTGGGGAGACTGTACGAGAAGAGCTATAGCCCAACAAACTGTTTATAAAAGCTAGAGTGTATTTTCCAGTATTTCACTTATTGCGCCCAAACTATTCTTCGTGCACACATCGCGCTAACCGCCAACGATAGCTATTTATTATACGCGTCGTTTGATATATGTACTGTTTTTGGGGAGACTGTACAAGAAGAGCTATAGCCCAACAAACTGTTTATAAAAGCTAGAGTGTACTTTTCCAGTATTTCACTTATTGCGGTCAAACGATTCTTCGTGCACACATCGCGCTACCTACCATCGATAGCTATTAAATATAAGCGTCGTTTGATATATGCACTGTTTTTGGGGAGACTGTACAAGAAGAGCTATAGCCCAACAAACTGTTTAGAAATGGCGAAAAACGCTAAAGTGTACATTTTAGTATTTCACTTATTGCGTCCAAACGATTCTTCGTGCACACATCGCGCTACCTACCATCGATATCTATTAAATATAAGCGTCGATTGATATATGCACTGTTTTTGGGGAGACTGTACGAGAAGAGCTATAGCCCAACAAACTGTTTATAAAAGCTAGAGTGTATTTTCCAGTATTTCACTTATTGCGCACAAACGATTCTTCGTGCACACATCGCGCTACCCGCCAACGATAGCTATTAAATATACGCGTCGATTGATATATGCACTGTTTTTGGGGAGACTGTACGAGAAGAGCTATAGCCCAACAAACTGTTTATAAAAGCTAGAGTGTACTTTTCCAGTATTTCACTTATTGCGCCCAAACGATTCTTCGTGCACACATCGCGCTACCCGCCAACGGTAGCTATTAAATATACGCGTCGATTAATATATGCACTGTTTTTGGGGAGACTGTACGAGAAGAGCTATAGCCCAACAAACTGTTAGAAATGGCGAAAAACGCTAAAGTGTACATTTTAGTATTGCACTTATTGCGTCCAAACGATTCTTCGTGCACACATCGCGCTACCCGCCAACGATAGCTACTAAATATACGCGTCGATTGATATATGCACTGTTTTTGGGGAGACTGTACCAGAAGAGCTATAGCCCAACAATCTGTTTAGAAATGGCGAAAAACGCTAAAGTGTACATTTTAGTATTTCACTTATTGCGTCCAAACGATTCTTCGTGCACACATCGCGCTACCTACCATCGATATCTGTTAAATATAAGCGTCGATTGATATATGCACTGTTTTTGGGGAGACTGTACGAGAAGAGCTATAGCCCAACAAACTTTTTATAATAGCTAGAGTGTACTTTTTCAGTATTTCACTTATTGCGCCCAAACGATTCTTCGTGCACACATCGCGCTACACGCCAACGATAGCTATTAAATATACGCGTCGATTGATTTATGCACTGTTTTTGGGGAGACTGTACGAGAAGAGCTATAGCCCAACAAACTGTTTATAAAAGCTAGAGTGTACTTTTCCAGTATTTCACTTATTGCGCCCAAACGATTCTTCGTGCACACATCGCGCTACACGCCAACGATAGCTATTAAATATACGCGTCGATTAATATATGCACTGTTTTTGGGGAGACTGTACGAGAAGAGCTATAGCCCAACAAACTGTTTAGAAATGGCGAAAAACGCTAAAGTGTACATTTTAGTATTTCACTTATTGCGTCCAAACGATTCTTCGTGCACACATCGCGCTACCTACCATCGATATCTATTAAATATAAGCGTCGATTGATATATGCACTGTTTTTGGGGAGACTGTACGAGAAGAGCTATAGCCCAACAAACTGTTTATAAAAGCTAGAGTGTATTTTCCAGTATTTCACTTATTGCGCACAAACGATTCTTCGTGCACACATCGCGCTACACGCCAACGATAGCTATTAAATATACGCGTCGATTGATTTATGCACTGTTTTTGGGGAGACTGTACGAGAAGAGCTATAGCCCAACAAACTGTTTATAAAAGCTAGAGTGTACTTTTCCAGTATTTCACTTATTGCGCCCAAACGATTCTTCGTGCACACATCGCGCTACACGCCAACGATAGCTATTAAATATACGCGTCGATTAATATATGCACTGTTTTTGGGGAGACTGTACGAGAAGAGCTATAGCCCAACAAACTGTTTAGAAATGGCGAAAAACGCTAAAGTGTACATTTTAGTATTTCACTTATTGCGTCCAAACGATTCTTCGTGCACACATCGCGCTACCTACCATCGATATCTATTAAATATAAGCGTCGATTGATATATGCACTGTTTTTGGGGAGACTGTACGAGAAGAGCTATAGCCCAACAAACTGTTTATAAAAGCTAGAGTGTATTTTCCAGTATTTCACTTATTGCGCACAAACGATTCTTCGTGCACACATAGCGCTACCCGCCAACGATAGCTATTAAATATACGCGTCGATTGATATATGCACTGTTCTTGGGGAGACTGTACGAGAAGAGCTATAGCCCAACAAACTGTTTATAAAAGCTAGAGTTTATTTTCCAGTATTTCACTTATTGCGCGCAAACGCTTCTTCGTGCACACATCGCGCTACCCGCCAACGATAGCTATTAAATATACGCGTCGATTGATATATGCACTGTTTTTGGGGAGACTGTACGAGAAGAGCTATAGCCCAACAAACTGTTTAGAAATGGCGAAAAACGCTAAAGTGTACATTTTAGTATTGCACTTATTGCGTCCAAACGGTTCTTCGTGCACACATCGCGCTACCCGCCAAAGATAGCTATTAAATATACGCGTCGATTGATATATGCACTGTTTTTGGGGAGACTGTACCAGAAGAGCTATAGCCCAACAATCTGTTTAGAAATGGCGAAAAACGCTAAGTGTACATTTTAGTATTTCACTTGTTGCGTCCAAACGATTCTTCGTGCACACATCGCGCTATCTACCATCGATAACTATTAAATATACGCGTCGATTGATGTATGCATTGTTTTTGGGGAGACTGTACAAGAAGAGCTATAGCCCAACAAACTTTTTATAATAGCTAGAGTGTACTTTTTCAGTATTTCACTTATTGCGCCCAAACGATTCTTCGTGCACACATCGCGCTACACGCCAACGATAGCTATTAACTATACGCGTCGATTGATATATGCACTGTTTTTGAGGAGACTGTACGAGAAGAGCTATAGCCCAACAAACTGTTTATAAAAGCTAGAGTGTTTTTTCCAGTATTTCACTTATTGCGCGCAAACGCTTTTTCGTGCACACATCGCGCTACCCGCCAACGATAGCTATTAAATATACGCGTCGATTGATATATGCACTGTTTTTGGGGAGACTGTACGAGAAGAGCTATAGCCCAACAAACTGTTTATAAAAGCTAGAGTGTATTTTCCAGTATTGCACTTATTGCGTCCAAACGATTCTTCGTGCACACATCGCGCTACCCGCCAACGATAGCTATTAAATATACGCGTCGATTGATATATGCACTGTTTTTGGGGAGACTGTACGAGAAGAGCTATAGCCCAACAAACTGTTTATAAAAGCTAGAGTGTATTTTCCAGTATTGCACTTATTGCGTCCAAACGATTCTTCGTGCACACATCGCGCTACCCGCCAATGATAGCTATTAAATATACGCGTCGATTGATGTATGCACAGTTTTTGTGGAGACTGTACAAGAAGAGCTATAGCCCAACAAACTGTTTAGAAATGGCCAAAAACGCTAAAGTGTACATTTTAGTATTTCACTTATTGCGTACAAACGATTCTTCGTGCACACATCGCGCTACCCGCCAACGATAGCTATTAATTATACGCGTCGATTGATATATGCACTGTTTTTGGGGAGACTGTACCAGAAGAGCTATAGCCCAACAAACTTTTTATAATAGCTAGAGTGTACTTTTTCAGTATTTCACTTATTGCGCCCAAACGATTCTTCGTGCACACATCGCGCTACCCGCCATCGATAGCTATTAAATATACGCGTCGATTGATATATGCAATGTTTTTGGGGAGACTGTACGCGAAGAGCTATAGCCCAACAAACTGTTTATAAAAGCTAGAGTGTATTTTCCAGTATTTCACTTATTGCGCGCAAACCATTCATCGTGCACACATCGCGCTACCCGCCATCGATAGCTATTAAATATACGCGTCGATTGATGTATGTACTGTTTTTGGGGAGACTGTACAAGAAGAGCTATAGCCCAACAAACTTTTTATAATAGCTAGAGTGTACTTTTTCAGTATTTCACTTATTGCGCCCAAACTATTCTTCGTGCACACATCGCGCTAACCGCCAACGATAGCTATTTATTATACGCGTCGTTTGATATATGTACTGTTTTTGGGGAGACTGTACAAGAAGAGCTATAGCCCAACAAACTTTTTATAATAGCTAGAGTGTACTTTTTCAGTATTTCACTTATTGCGCCCAAACGATTCTTCGTGCACACATCGCGCTAGCCGCCAACGGTAGCTATTAAATATACGCGTCGATTAATATATGCACTGTTTTTGGGGAGACTGTACGAGAAGAGCTATAGCCCAACAAACTGTTAGAAATGGCGAAAAACGCTAAAGTGTACATTTTAGTATTTCTCTTATTGCGTCCAAACGATTCTTCGTGCACATGTCGCGCTACCTACCATCGATAGCTATTAAATATCCCCGTCGATTGATATATGTACTGTTTTTGGGGAGACTGTACGAGAAGAGCTATAGCCCAACAAACTGTTTATAAAAGCTAGAGTGTACTTTTCCAGTATTTCACTTATTGCGCCCAAACGATTGTTCGTCCACACATCGCGCTACGCGCCAACGATAGCTATTAAATATACGCGTCGATTAAAATATGCACCGTTTTTGGGGAGACTGTACAAGAAGAGCTATAGCCCAACAAACTGTTTAGAAATGGCCAAAAACGCTAAAGTGTAGATTTTAGTATTTCACTTATTGCGTACAAACGATTCTTCGTGCACACATCGCGCTACCCGCCAACGATAGCTATTAAATATACGCGTCGATTGATATATGCACTGTTTTTGGGGAGACTGTACGAGAAGAGCTATAGCCCAACAAACTGTTTATAAAAGCTAGAGTGTACTTTTCCAGTATTTCACTTATTGCGCCCAAACGATTCTTCGTGCACACATCGCGCTACCCGCCAACGGTAGCTATTAAATATACGCGTCGATTAATATATGCACTGTTTTTGGGGAGACTGTACGAGAAGAGCTATAGCCCAACAAACTGTTAGAAATGGCGAAAAACGCTAAAGTGTACATTTTAGTATTGCACTTATTGCGTCCAAACGATTCTTCGTGCACACATCGCGCTACCCGCCAACGATAGCTACTAAATATACGCGTCGATTGATATATGCACTGTTTTTGGGGAGACTGTACCAGAAGAGCTATAGCCCAACAATCTGTTTAGAAATGGCGAAAAACGCTAAAGTGTACATTTTAGTATTTCACTTATTGCGTCCAAACGATTCTTCGTGCACACATCGCGCTACCTACCATCGATATCTGTTAAATATAAGCGTCGATTGATATATGCACTGTTTTTGGGGAGACTGTACGAGAAGAGCTATAGCCCAACAAACTTTTTATAATAGCTAGAGTGTACTTTTTCAGTATTTCACTTATTGCGCCCAAACGATTCTTCGTGCACACATCGCGCTACACGCCAACGATAGCTATTAAATATACGCGTCGATTGATTTATGCACTGTTTTTGGGGAGACTGTACGAGAAGAGCTATAGCCCAACAAACTGTTTATAAAAGCTAGAGTGTACTTTTCCAGTATTTCACTTATTGCGCCCAAACGATTCTTCGTGCACACATCGCGCTACACGCCAACGATAGCTATTAAATATACGCGTCGATTAATATATGCACTGTTTTTGGGGAGACTGTACGAGAAGAGCTATAGCCCAACAAACTGTTTAGAAATGGCGAAAAACGCTAAAGTGTACATTTTAGTATTTCACTTATTGCGTCCAAACGATTCTTCGTGCACACATCGCGCTACCTACCATCGATATCTATTAAATATAAGCGTCGATTGATATATGCACTGTTTTTGGGGAGACTGTACGAGAAGAGCTATAGCCCAACAAACTGTTTATAAAAGCTAGAGTGTATTTTCCAGTATTTCACTTATTGCGCACAAACGATTCTTCGTGCACACATCGCGCTACCCGCCAACGATAGCTATTAAATATACGCGTCGATTGATATATGCACTGTTCTTGGGGAGACTGTACGAGAAGAGCTATAGCCCAACAAACTGTTTATAAAAGCTAGAGTTTATTTTCCAGTATTTCACTTATTGCGCGCAAACGCTTCTTCGTGCACACATCGCGCTACCCGCCAACGATAGCTATTAAATATACGCGTCGATTGATATATGCACTGTTTTTGGGGAGACTGTACGAGAAGAGCTATAGCCCAACAAACTGTTTAGAAATGGCGAAAAACGCTAAAGTGTACATTTTAGTATTGCACTTATTGCGTCCAAACGGTTCTTCGTGCACACATCGCGCTACCCGCCAACGATAGCTATTAAATATACGCGTCGATTGATATATGCACTGTTTTTGGGGAGACTGTACCAGAAGAGCTATAGCCCAACAATCTGTTTAGAAATGGCGAAAAACGCTAAAGTGTACATTTTAGTATTTCACTTGTTGCGTCCAAACGATTCTTCGTGCACACATCGCGCTATCTACCATCGATAACTATTAAATATACGCGTCGATTGATGTATGCATTGTTTTTGGGGAGACTGTACAAGAAGAGCTATAGCCCAACAAACTTTTTATAATAGCTAGAGTGTACTTTTTCAGTATTTCACTTATTGCGCCCAAACGATTCTTCGTGCACACATCGCGCTACACGCCAACGATAGCTATTAACTATACGCGTCGATTGATATATGCACTGTTTTTGAGGAGACTGTACGAGAAGAGCTATAGCCCAACAAACTGTTTATAAAAGCTAGAGTGTTTTTTCCAGTATTTCACTTATTGCGCGCAAACGCTTTTTCGTGCACACATCGCGCTACCCGCCAACGATAGCTATTAAATATACGCGTCGATTGATATATGCACTGTTTTTGGGGAGACTGTACGAGAAGAGCTATAGCCCAACAAACTGTTTATAAAAGCTAGAGTGTATTTTCCAGTATTGCACTTATTGCGTCCAAACGATTCTTCGTGCACACATCGCGCTACCCGCCAACGATAGCTATTAAATATACGCGTCGATTGATATATGCACTGTTTTTGGGGAGACTGTACGAGAAGAGCTATAGCCCAACAAACTGTTTATAAAAGCTAGAGTGTATTTTCCAGTATTGCACTTATTGCGTCCAAACGATTCTTCGTGCACACATCGCGCTACCCGCCAATGATAGCTATTAAATATACGCGTCGATTGATGTATGCACAGTTTTTGTGGAGACTGTACAAGAAGAGCTATAGCCCAACAAACTGTTTAGAAATGGCCAAAAACGCTAAAGTGTACATTTTAGTATTTCACTTATTGCGTACAAACGATTCTTCGTGCACACATCGCGCTACCCGCCAACGATAGCTATTAATTATACGCGTCGATTGATATATGCACTGTTTTTGGGGAGACTGTACCAGAAGAGCTATAGCCCAACAAACTTTTTATAATAGCTAGAGTGTACTTTTTCAGTATTTCACTTATTGCGCCCAAACGATTCTTCGTGCACACATCGCGCTACCCGCCATCGATAGCTATTAAATATACGCGTCGATTGATATATGCAATGTTTTTGGGGAGACTGTACGCGAAGAGCTATAGCCCAACAAACTGTTTATAAAAGCTAGAGTGTATTTTCCAGTATTTCACTTATTGCGCGCAAACCATTCATCGTGCACACATCGCGCTACCCGCCATCGATAGCTATTAAATATACGCGTCGATTGATGTATGTACTGTTTTTGGGGAGACTGTACAAGAAGAGCTATAGCCCAACAAACTTTTTATAATAGCTAGAGTGTACTTTTTCAGTATTTCACTTATTGCGCCCAAACTATTCTTCGTGCACACATCGCGCTAACCGCCAACGATAGCTATTTATTATACGCGTCGTTTGATATATGTACTGTTTTTGGGGAGACTGTACAAGAAGAGCTATAGCCCAACAAACTTTTTATAATAGCTAGAGTGTACTTTTTCAGTATTTCACTTATTGCGCCCAAACGATTCTTCGTGCACACATCGCGCTACCCGCCATCGATAGCTATTAAATATACGCGTCGATTGATGTATGCACTGTTTTTGGGGAGACTGTACGAGAAGAGCTATAGCCCAACAAACTTTTTATAAAAGCTAGAGTGTACTTTTCCAGTATTTCACTTATTGCGCCCAAACGATTCTTCGTGCACACATCGCGCTACCCGCCAACGATAGCTATTAAATATACGCGTCGATTGATATATGCACTGTTTTTGGGGAGACTGTACGAGAAGAGCTATAGCCCAACAAACTGTTTATAAAAGCTAGAGTGTATTTTCCAGTATTTCACTTATTGCGCGCAAACGCTTCTTCGTGCACACATCGCGCTACCCGCCAACGATAGCTATTAAATATACGCGTCGATTGATATATGCACTGTTTTTGGGGAGACTGTACGAGAAGAGCTATAGCCCAACAAACTGTTTAGAAATGGCGAAAAACGCTAAAGTGTACATTTTAGTATTGCACTTATTGCGGTCAAACGATTCTTCGTGCACACATCGCGCTACCTACCATCGATAGCTATTAAATATAAGCGTCGTTTGATATATGCACTGTTTTTGGGGAGACTGTACAAGAAGAGCTATAGCCCAACAAACTGTTTAGAAATGGCGAAAAACGCTAAAGTGTACATTTTAGTATTTCTCTTATTGCGTCCAAACGATTCTTCGTGCACATGTCGCGCTACCTACCATCGATAGCTATTAAATATACCCGTCGATTGATATATGTACTGTTTTTGGGGAGACTGTACGAGAAGAGCTATAGCCCAACAAACTGTTTATAAAAGCTAGAGTGTACTTTTCCAGTATTTCACTTATTGCGCCCAAACGATTGTTCGTCCACACATCGCGCTACGCGCCAACGATAGCTATTAAATATACGCGTCGATTAATATATGCACTGTTTTTGGGGAGACTGTACAAGAAGAGCTATAGCCCAACAAACTGTTTAGAAATGGCCAAAAACGCTAAAGTGTACATTTTAGTATTTCACTTATTGCGTACAAACGATTCTTCGTGCACACATCGCGCTACCCGCCAACGATAGCTATTAAATATACGCGTCGATTGATATATGCACTGTTTTTGGGGAGACTGTACGAGAAGAGCTATAGCCCAACAAACTGTTTATAAAAGCTAGAGTGTATTTTCCAGTATTTCACTTATTGCGCGCAAACGCTTCTTCGTGCACACATCGCGCTACCCGCCAACGATAGCTATTAAATATACGCGTCGATTGATATATGCACTGTTTTTGGGGAGACTGTACGAGAAGAGCTATAGCCCAACAAACTGTTTAGAAATGGCGAAAAACGCTAAAGTGTACATTTTAGTATTGCACTTATTGCGTCCAAACGATTCTTCGTGCACACATCGCGCTACCCGCCAACGATAGCTATTAAATATACGCGTCGATTGATATATGCACTGTTTTTGGGGAGACTGTACCAGAAGAGCTATAGCCCAACAATCTGTTTAGAAATGGCGAAAAACGCTAAAGTGTACATTTTAGTATATCACTTATTGCGTCCAAACGATTCTTCGTGCACACATCGCGCTACCTACCTTCGATATCTGTTAAATATAAGCGTCGATTGATATATGCACTGTTTTTGGGGAGACTGTACGAGAAGAGCTATAGCCCAACAAACTGTTTATAAAAGCTAGAGTGTATTTTCCAGTATTTCACTTATTGCGCACAAACGATTCTTCGTGCACACATCGCGCTACCCGCCAACGATAGCTATTAAATATACGCGTCGATTGATATATGCACTGTTTTTGGGGAGACTGTACGAGAAGAGCTATAGCCCAACAAACT